>OW240914.1:343823379-343898246 GCA_933207985.1 Pelobates cultripes | reverse complement strand
GGATGCAGCACTCTTAAAATTGCAAAGCTTCTGAAGCGTGATCATCGAACAATCAAGCGTTTCATTCAAAATAGTCAACAGGGTCGCAAGAAGCGTGCGGAAAAACCAAGGCGCAAAATAACCGCCCATGAACTGAGAAAAGTCAAGCGTGCAGCTGCCACGATGCCACTTGCCACCAGTTTGGCCATATTTCAGAGCTGCAACATCACTGGAGTGCCCAAAGCACAAGGTGTGCAATACTCAGAGACATGGCCAAGGTAAGAAAGGCTGAAAGACGACCACCACTGAACAAGACACACAAGCTGAAACGTCAAGACTGGGCCAAGAAATAACTCAAGACTGATTTTTCTAAGGTTTTATGGACTGATGAAATGAGAGTGAGTCTTGATGGGCCAGATGGATGGGCCTGTGGCTGGATTGGTAAAGGGCAGAGAGCTCCAGTCCGACTCAGACACCAGCAAGGTGGAGGTGGAGTACTGGTTTGGGCTGGTATCATCAAAGATGAGCTTGTGGGGCCTTTTCGGGTTGAGGATGGAGTCAAGTTCAACTCCCAGTCCTACTGCCAGTTCCTGGAAGACACCTTCTTCAAGCAGTGGTACAGGAAGAAGTCTGCATCCTTCAAGAAAACATGATTTTCATGCAGGACAATGCTCCATCACACGCGTCCAAGTACTCCACAGCGTGGCTGGCAAGAAAGGGTATAAAAGAAGAAAATCTAATGACATGGCCTCCTTGTTCACCTGATCAGAACCCCATTGAGAACCTGTGGTCCATCATCAAATGTGAGATTTACAAGGAGGGAAAACAGTACACCCCTCTGAACAGTGTCTGGGAGGCTGTGGTTGCTGCTGCACGCAATGTTGATGGTGAACAGATCAAAACACTGACAGAATCCATGGATGGCAGGCTTTTGAGTGTCCTTGCAAAGAAAGGTGGCTATATTGGTCACTGATTTGTTTTTGTTTTGTTTTTGAATGTCAGAAATGTATATTTGTGAATGTTGAGAGGTTATATTGGTTTCACTGGTAATAATAAATAATTGAAATGGGTATATATTTGTTTTTTGTTAAGTTGCCTAATAATTATGCACAGTAATAGTCACCTGCACACACAGATATCCCCCTAACATAGCTATAACTAAAAACAAACTAAAAACTACTTCCAAAAAATATTCAGCTTTGATATTAATGAGTTTTTTGGGTTCATTGAGAACATGGTTGTTGTTCAATAATAAAATTAATCCTCAAAAATACAACTTGCCTAATAATTCTGCACTCCCTGTAGTGACAGTTGCAGAAGAGGAATCAGTCAGGAGCTATTAACAGTTTAATTGATACGCTTTTATGAAGAAGTGTTTTTTTAATGATTTTTTGAAGGAGTAGAGACTGGGTGAGCATCTAACGGAGGAGGGAAGCGAGTTCTACAGGAACGGTGCAGCCCTCGGAAAATCTTGAAGGCGAGCATCAGAGGTGGGAGTACGGACAGAAGATAGACGTAAGTCTTCAGCAGATCGTAAGGGCCTAGACGGGACATACTTTTGTATAAGTGAGGATAGATAGGTGGGAGCAGCATTATGTAGAGATTTGAAGGCAAGAACCAGAATTTTAAATTGAGCTCTATATTTTATAGGAAGCCAATGTAGGGACTGACAGAAGGGTGAAGCATGGGAGGTGTGGGCGGACAGGAAGATGAGCCTCGCCGCTGCATTCATTATGGACTGTAAAGGCGCAAGTTGGGAGCACGCAAGACCACTGAGAAGCGGATTACAATAGTCAAGGCGAGAAAGGACAGTGGAATGGACCAACACCTTAGTCGCATCTGGCGTTAAGTAGGGGCGGATGCGCGCAATGTTTTTGAGATGGAAATGACAGGATTTGGCGATAGATTGAACATGAGGCTTGAAGGAGAGGTCGGGGTCAAAGAGAACACCTAAGCAGCGAGCCTGCGTGGTGGAGCTGATGGTAGCACCGTGGACTTGGAGGGAGACAGACACAGGGGTAACAACACTTGAGGGAGGGAAGACCAGAATTTCAGTTTTGGTCAAGTTTAGTTTAAGGAAGTGGGCAGCCATCCAGTTAGAAACAGCAGAGAGGCAGTCAGAGACACTAGTCAAGAGGGACGGGGAGAGACCAGGAGAGGACAGGTAGATTTGCGTGTCATCTGCATAGAAATGATATTGGAAGCCAAAGGAGCTAATGAGTTTACCAAGGGAGGCAGTATAGATGGTTTATTGAGGTAATTGCTAGTTTAGAATAAGCCCGCTCTGCAGTCTCCACTCGAGTGCTCCCCTTGTTGTTAACAGAGTACATGGAAGAGAGGTGGAGGGAAATATTGTAAAGGGGGGGCAGAGAGAGAAAAGGAAGGGGGTAGCCAAGTTTCCATGGAATGGATGGGGCAAGTTCCATGGGCACAGAAGGAATGGATGGGCAAGTTCCATGGGCACAAAAGGAATGGATGGGGCAAGTGCCATGGGCAAGAAAGGAATGGATGAGGCAAGTTCTATGGGCAAGAAAGGAATGGATGAGGCAAGTTCTATGGGCAAGAAAGGAATGGATGGGGCAATTTCCATGGGCACAGAAGGAATGGATGGGGCAAGTTCCATGGGCACAGAAGGAATGGATGGGGCAAGTTCCATGGGCACAGAAGGAATGGATGGGGCAAGTTACATGGGCAAGAAAGCAATGGATGGGGCAAATGACAAAAAGACAAATGAAAGAAGGAACTAAGGGGTAAAAGAAAGGGCTAGCGACAATAGGGATAAGTGGGGAAAATTGACCAAAAGTAGTGAGAGAGGTAAATGTTATAGAAAGTGAATCTGTTATGATCAATTAACTTTAAACAGAAATAACTATTTTAAGAGCACCATGCTCAAAGGAAGAGTACAATTGCAAACTTGGTTTGTCAAAAAAAAACAAAAAACTGTTTGGATTATAGTGTAGGAGAATGGTGGTAAAACTAGGAAGAATTTCTATGGGTTTATTAAGTATTTTTGGCAATGTAAAAACCTCCAGCAATCTTTAGCAGCCTGGCTACAGTTTATCATGATTCATTGACATTATTTTATCGTGCCTTCAGCTTTAGCTGTTACATCCAGCTCTGGTGAAAATATTTATATTGGGAACCAGGTGTATTTGCATTGTAGCCTTGGATAGAGTCTTCAAAGTGTGAAACACGTGTCAGTCAGGAATTTATGGTCCAATGACCATTCTGTTTGTTTCACAATATGTCCATATGGCTCTTCGGAGTTACAGAATTCAAACGACCCACCAAGGTCACTCTAGTGTACTCAGTGGCGGATCCAGAGCCTGATCTTGGGAGGGGCACTTGTAGATTATTTAAAGAAATAATCCAGACACAATAACCACCACAGCTCAGTGTAGTGGTTATGGTGTCAATAGTGCCGGGACCCCCTCCCAGAGTAAGTAGTCAAACCGTTTAAGAACAGTTTGACAACTTACCTTAGGTCTGCTGGGAAATGGGGCTGTAGTAGGGCATAGGAGCAGTGGTGTGTGTGAGTGGTGCAGTGTGTAAGGGGTGCAGTGTGTGTGTGTGTGTGTGTGTGTGTGTGTGTGTGAGGGGGACAGTGTGTGAGCAGTGTGTGTGAAGGTTGTAGTGTGTGAGTGAGGGCGGCAGTGTATGTCAGGGATGCAGTGTATGTGTGGGACAGTATGTGTGTGTAACAGTTGCAGTGTGTGTGTGTGAGTATTGCAGTGTATGTGTGAGTGTGGGCAATGTGTGTGTATGGGGTGGCAGTGTATGGGGGCAGTGTGTATGTATGGGAAGCAGTGTGTGTATGGGGGTAGTGTATGTGTGTAGAGTGTGTGTGTATGGGGGGCAGTGTGTGTGTATGGGGGGCAGTATGTGTGTATGGGGGAGCAGTATGTGTGTATGGGGGGCAGTGTGTGTGTAGGGGCAGTGTGTGTATAGGGGGCGTATGTGTGTATGGGGGGCAGTGTGTGTGTGTATGGGGGGCAGTATGGGGCAATGTGTGTGTGTATGGGGGGCAGTGTAGAGTGTGTGTGATAAGGGTAGGGGGGCTTTTTTTTATAATATATATATTTTTTTATTTAATTAAAATAAATATTTATGTCCCCCCTCCCTCCTTACCTTTACTGGGAGGAGGGGGTACACTTCTTAGTCCCTGGTGGTCCGGTGGGGAATCCCTGGTGGTCCCAGTGGGATTCCCTGGTGGCCCAGTGGGGAGAGTGAACTCTAGCCCATAGCTCCAGGGCTAGAGTTCACTCTCGCGAGATTTGGAGCGTTGCCGTGGTAACCTCAGCAACGCTCCATGCTCGTGAGAGGAGGACCCGGAGGAGCTGCAGGCTGAGCTCCCGGGTCCTCTCTCCCTCCCTCCCCTGCCGGCTGTCAGCACAGTGCCTGCGGACCGGGGAGGGAGATCTCTGATCTCCCCTCCGGTCCACAGGCACATTGCAGGTCTAGCACCTGCATGTGCTGGCAGGGGAGAGGGAGACCGTCGGTTTTCTCGGGGTGGGGGGGGCAATTGCCCCGTTGCCCCCCCCCTGGATCCGCCACTGAGTGTACTCCTAACGCTATAGTTTTCCTTTATGTTTTTCACCAATTTGAGCTACAGTAGCTTTTCTGTGTGACGGAACCAGACTGGCTAGCCTTTGCTCTCCATGTGCATCAACGAGCCTTGGGCACCCATGACTCTGACACTGGTTCACCAGTTGTCCTTCCTTGCACTACTTTTGGTAGGTAATAGCCAATGCATACCGGGAACACCCCACAACACTGGTGAATTTGGGGATGCTCAGACCCAGTCGTCTAGCCATCAGTCACTCTAATCTTTTGTCTTGCCCATTTTTACATGCTTAAAACACATGAAATTTAAGAACTGACTGTTCACTTGGTACCTATTATATCCCACCCTTGGCAGGTGCCATTGTAATGATATAATCAATGTTATTCACTTCACCTGTCAGTTGGTTTAATGTTGTGGCTTACCGATGTATAGTAAATTCAAAAGAACTAGACCATCTATGAGATTAAAAAAGTAAAAATAACACATTTTAAAAACATGCTAGCATACATTTTGCTGACCTTAAAGGACCACTATAGGCACCCAGACCACTTCAGCTTAATGAAGTGGTCTCGGTGCCTGGTCCATCTAGGGTTAACCCTTTTTTCTCATTGACAGCTGCTAGAGGGCTTCCGCGCTTCTCACTGTGAAAATCACAGTGAGAAGATGCCAGCGTTTGTGAATGCTTTCTTATGGACTGGCTAAATGCGCGCGGCTCCTGCCGCGCATGCGCATTCAGCCAAAGAGGAGGAGAAGAGGGAGGAGAGGAGGAGGAGAGCTCCCCGCCCGGCGCTGGAGAAAGAGGTAAGTTTAACCCCTTTCTCTCCATCCAGCCCGGTGAGAGGGCGACCCTGAGGGTGGGGGCACCCTCGGGGCCCTATAGTGCCAGGAAAACAAGTATGTTTTTCTGGCACTATAGTGGTCCTTTAAAATAATGGAGACAGTGGAACTTCATCATCGGAATATAATTGAATAGTGCTCTATTAGTAAGGTGCTGTGAAGTGAGATATTATGTAGAATGATTTACTACTAATCTTACTGCCCCCTAGTGTCTTCAATGAATTACTGCAGTTCCATTTTATAATTTACTCAAATCTAATGTGCTTTCAAAATTTGAAACCTGGAAGTCGAAAAAAATTTTCTTTGGCAATTGTAATGCACATTTGTACAAGAAGATACTGCAATTCAACATATAGGTTGATAAACAAGGACCGGCCCCTCTGACCAGGGCAAAACTCGCCCGTGTGAAATTCACCAGGGCGAAATTCGCATTTGCCTCAAATATGCAAGGTACAGCTTTACTTTAGCGTTCACAGAAACCAAGTCTCGCATCCCAGTCGCAGTGATGCAAATGCGAATTTTGAATTTGTGAATTTGCGTCATATGCCCATCTAATCTAATGCGCATTCAAGTTTTGGAGACTTTATTTTGCCAATAAAGGTGCGCATTAGATTCGAGTAAATACGGTATATATAGCATGATGTTTCTTTATTGAGATTTTATCAGTACCATCCTAGTTTGGGTTACCAGAGTCACCAAAGCCATTTGTAACATAAATTATTTTATTTTTTTCAGACAATGAATATAGAGCGGACTCCATCAGGTGAGTTGTATTTTATATGTCTGTAAAAAAAAAAACGTCAAGTTAACAGAAAATTTTACGTCAAGTTAACAGAAAATTTTATAATGAGCACATTCTTGAAAAAAAATCACCCCCTTACTTTGCAAATCCACCCACCCACTCACACCGAGGCTAAAATTTCACCCACACACACTAACACTAAAATTCACCCACTCATACTAACACAGAAAATTCACCAGTTTACACTGAGACTACAAATCCACCCACTCACACTGAGACTATAATCCACCCACCCACTCACACTGAGACTATAATCCACCCACCCACTTACACTGAGACTATTATCCACCCATTCACACTGAGACTATAATCCACCCACCCACTCACACTGAGACTATTATCCACCCACTCACATTGAGACTATAATCCACCCACCCACTCACACTGAGACTATAATCCACCCACCCACTCACACTGAGACTATTATCCACCCATTCACACTGAGACTATAATCCATTTACACTGAAACTATAATCTGAGAAATATAATAAAACGCACTAAAAAAGTGTCATTTCATGGTATGACACAACAAATTGTAGGGCCCAGGTGCAGCAACCCCCAGTGTCCTCACACTAAGATTAGGGCTGACATTAGTTCTCAGAGTTGAATGGCACTGGTTATTAAGTTTGTTTTGCAGAGATCGTGAAAAAAGAGAAGTTTTGTGTTTTTGTTTATTTTATGTTACATCTTATACAATATTTTCAAAGATGAAATTTTAAATAACTTTGTTTACTTGTCAGGACTTGATTGTTCAGACATATGGCAGAGGAATCACAAAGCACGCAGTGGGGTTTACACAGTTAAACCTATAGGAGCCAATACATCTTTCGAGGTAAGAAATTGCAGCTAAACTCGCTGTTTCAGTGCTACAAAGCTGGTATGCTTCAAAAAGAAAAATAATATGCTAAATACTTTTACTGATGTGCAGTCACACATACAATTTTAATCAGAATTAGTATTGTTAACATAAAATTTGGAGACTAGAGAATTAATTTACAGTTTGCATGTTCAGTTGAATTTGGGGAAACCACTTGAAGCATTCGTTGTGCTCATTGCAAACAGCTGAACGTCTCTAGATTTTAACAATGAACTTGATTTTCAATGAGGGTTGAATAATTTTGACAACAACTGTAATAAAATAGATACTTTATGAGGTTACAAAACACACATATATTAATAACTGAGATAAGTGTCAACGATAGAGTGGTAGAAGGTTGCAATACAATGCCCTTGGTAAATCAATAAATTCAGCAGATAAACGATGCAAAAAGAAAAACAGATAACGTAATGGAGTCTATCTTGGAATAGACCATAATGCATAAAGCCGATACACTGCATGAGATGGCCATTTGGTAGTAGGCTTGAAGGTGTGCCCACCGAAGCCCGAGTGAGACATGTTCATCAGTAAGTTAGATGACGACACAAGCCTCCAAGCAGCAGCCACCGTCTTGAAAGGCTGTATACTAGGAATCCCCAGGACCTTGGATACAAGCTCAGTTCCAAACCATCTAAAATCTATCTCAAGCACCTGCACCAGACCACCTGGAGTTCTTTGCATGCAAAAGCACGGGGGAAAGTGCACTTGAGAAACCCAACTGGTAATCCACATAGTAATAGCTCCCACAAGCTCACAATTAGCTCACCTCATGACGGTTTCTTGGGAATGGACTCCAACCTCCTTTGCCTCTCCAATATACAGGACAGGAAATTAGCAAAGATCCGAATTTGGTGCGTGAAGTTGGTGCTGGACACCGACCTCTATCTCTGCCATCTTGGGAGCAATATAGCCAAGCAACACTAGAGGCATTTTGCAGGGAGGGATGGACTTCTAGGACTGGGATGACACCCACGGGTCCAAAGGGGCAGTGTCACAGAGGCCCACTACTCTAAGTGACCCTGTGACTTGATTGTAGGGTGGAAGGGTTAAAATTCACTCTTAACACTCCCAATACTTAAATAGCACCACCACCAAGGCAATTTGTAATGGAGTGTCATAAAAAGGACATACAAAAACAAAGTAGACAAATCAGTTCTTAAAAATAAAATGGGATTTAAAAACACAGAACCTACACTAATGCACTGAGTCTTAAAGTAGGCAAAGCGGGACCTCCTAGTTAAGTTTGTCTGATATAGATTTTCTGGGTTAAGTTACAAAGCTGCAAACAGACATGTGTCCACCGAGTTCAGTCTTTCTCACATCTGTTTTTGCTGCTTCCAAAAGAAGGCAAAAAAACTGTTTAAAGCACTTTCCAATTTTGAAACAAACTAGGAAAAAAAAAACCTTCTCGATCTCAGAGTGGCAGTCAGATATCTCCTTGGATCAAGAAACTGTTACCCCACCTATTCAAATTCTATCCCTAAATTTGATGTTTTTGCAAGTATTCGCCATATTGTTATACGGTTGTTGTTTATTCATCATATTGTTATATTGTCCTATAGTTGTTATTTTCTGCTGCAATGATTTACGTATAGATATTTACAATAGTGTCCAGAACTAACGCTGTCAGTCTACCCTTATTGCAGGTGTTCTGTGAAATGACTTCTGCTGTGGGTGGCTGGACCCTCATCCAAAGCCACAATGGAAATAATCAGTTGTCCTTCGATAGAATTTGGGATGAATATAAAGAGGGATTTGGACATTCTTCTGGTAAATGCTGGGGATTCCTCTTCTTTCTTACACATGATACTAAGGTTAGGCTTCTGATATAATGAATGAGGTGTTAGGTACAATCCAGAGCCACATCTGCTGTATTAGGCTAATCGTGAATAGCTGTCTGGGGCAGTGGTACCTCTCATGGTTAGTATGCCCTAAAACACAGAACGTAAGACAACAAATAAAGACAAATAGAATAGATATATGTAAGAGAGAAATCGTAGTCAAATACTAGCCAAAGTCAGAGTAACGGAGAGACAGAATAAACGTAGATAGTAGCCAGGTTCAGGAATACAGAAAATCAGGAAAACATATAAACTGTCATGGTTACAGAAGTCAATAATATCCAGAAACAAGCTTAAGTCAATAAAAGAAAATACAGACAAGATATAAAAATTCATTTAAAGGGATCGTATAATGCCAAGAAAACAAAGCCGTTTCCCTGGCACTATAGATTTCTAATGTCCCCCCCCGCCCTCCCTCCCTTGGGGCTGAAGGGGTTAAAATCCCTTCAGTCACTTACTTGAATCCAGAGCCGGTGTCCCTCGGCGCTGGGTAAGGCTCTACCCACGCCGGCTGATGTCATGGCCGCGCCCACATTAGGATTTCCCCATAGGAAAGCATTAATCAAGGGAGAACATGCAATGCAGAGCGTGAGGACGTCCAACATCAGATGGAAAGGTCAGTTTCGATTCCAGAAGCACCCCCAGTGACAGCCACTGAGGGTAGACTTAGTGCTGCAATGTAAACATTGTCTAACATTGCAGCGCTAGGTGCAAAAGGGACACTACACCCAGACCAATTCAATGAGTTGAACTGGTCTGGATGCCTACAGGGTCCCTTTAATGGGTACTGGAAACAGAAACCAAAATACTTTAAATAGTGTTTGGTGCTTACTGATTGGTCCACATCACGCCTGCGACTCCAAAACGTGCCGGAAAAGGGTCGCTGGAGTGATGTGGACAATGGCGTACTTGATGTGACTCGGCACGTCTTTTCTCTCTTAAAGGATGCTCTCCATGCGCGAGCAGCGTCCACTTTACCATTGGAAGGTGGGCTATGCGCTGCCAGCAAGAGAATATTGGGGTGCCATGCCTATAAGGGGAGTCACAAAATATTTACCAATCCCGTCCTCAAGGCACATCCCTGCCTAAACCCCGGACTGTTGGGGTGAAATGAGATCAAGGTCGCAACCACTGCCTTAGAGGTTGAGCCTCTCCTGTAATGGATCATTTGATTTTGTGTTTTTAAGCTATTTATTTATTTAAGAGACAAACCACAACACTACAGGAGACACATTATAGCATGTCTCATTTAAGGTATCACACATAAATAACAAAAAAGAAAAACAGAATGAGAAACAGAAAAGAGGAGAGGTGAGAAGGAAGGGTAAAGCAAAAGTATAGAGGAAACCTTTTGATATGTGGTAAATGTTAATAACCGATAGCCATGACACCCATTTCAGACAGCTCTGTATCTCATCACAGATGAGATTGTTTTTCATCTAATTATGTAGACATCTTTTGTGTTGTCTATTTTGCACAATTGTCTGTTGTTACTCCTTTCGCAAGACGTTTTATCCATAACCCGATCACAGACACAGTTTAAGCATAATGTTTATAAATTTCTATTTATAGTGGCCCATGGGAATCCAGGTGGATTACATTCTGATCTATATTTTATAGTAATAGCGCAAGATTGGGATTGTTGTATATGTTTTAGGTTTTTTTTAACGTACTTATTTTTTTCTTTCTTTATTTTTCATTTATATAAAATGGGCCATATAATATAACTGAGAATGATACCAGGCTGGATGTTTTCAGTGTAAAGCCCACTGCAACTTATTGTAGTGGTTATAGTGATATGAGTCATCCCAGAAGATTGACATTATTTCTTCTAACCAAAATATAGTAAATTTGCATTATTATCATTTAAAATCAACATGAAGATTGTTGATTTTCTAGCTTTTTTCATGCAATCACGGTTCCCCCCCTCAGCATCAGTTATTGATAAGAAAAAAAAAGTATATATAAAAAAAAAATATATTGCACCAGATGTGTTTTGATATTACAAAGCTTTTAGACATTTAAACAAAAGTACAGATTTAAAATTTACCTACAAACACTACAGACATTAACACAAGAAATAAGCAGTTTTAAATAATATTAAATTGCTGATGTCAGTGCTACTTTAAGATATGGCATCATAGCTATAGAACTATGTCTTAAAATGTAACTGCCACTTGTCTGAAACTTGGCAAACATGGCTAATAGAGAGGATAGAGAGGTGCGAATTTCTTAATGTAATTATATTTGAATACTTCACAAATACATAATTGGTAAATTTGGGGATAAGCAAACATAATGTTAAAAACCCCAAGAAAAATAAAGCCTCCCCTCTAACTCCGAAACAGTGATCAGAGCTGTGCTTTATACGATAGAGTGGAGGGCAGGTCTTAGTATGGCGTGTATTTCCAAATACTTGCTTGACTCTTGACAATATTTGAGAAATCTAATAAGTACTAATAAGCTGTTTATGTCTCGATGACGTATGGGAACTAAACTTCCATTTCCTGTTGAAGGTGAGCAATGGCTGGGACTTGAGAAAATGTATTGGTTGACAAATCAGACTGGTAGGCCCTCGGAACTGCTCGTTGTCCTTGGTGACTTTGGTGGATCGACCATTATGGCTTTCTATAACCACTTCAAGATTGGTCCAGAGTACAGGTTGTACCAGTTATCCCTAGGAAAATATATTGGAAATGCAGGTAAAACCCTTCATATATTCGGAAGTAAATTGGAGTCTTTCTGCGTTATGGAAATGTTTTGTATTTTCTATAGAAAAAGGTGAACTTTTAAAAATATATAGCCTGGTAAGACCAGATACTATCTTGTTTTGTTTGTTTTTTCTTTTCAGTTTTTCATTCCTTATGCCCAATGTGTATTAATGATTTTGCTCCCTCATTTGTCACTTGTTTTTATTTATTTCTATATATATGTCTATATATGTTGACTTTTCTTCTTTGTGCCAGATCTCAATATCTGGGTGCTGCCATTTTGTTCTCCTCTGTCCACGATGTCTGCGGTTTGCCTTTTGTGAGATTCATTTGACTGATGCATTGTGGGTAAATTAGAGTAGCCACTGATATATAACTTTGCTTTAACACCACCCACGTCCAAAGATCACTCTGCCCATAAGTAAAATGAGTCCCTATTTTTCCTGTGTATAATCAACTAAGATGAATAAAATAAAAACAAAGACGGTTGTGATTGAAACAAGCCATAGACTACAGTTTTGACAGTTATATACATATATGTATATCCTCTGTTTAATGTATTCAAATAAAGTACCACAATCCTTGGGGCACCTGCACCGCATCCGATGTCCTGCTGCAGGAGAAATTAGCTAATCCTGACCAATCCAAGGATTCACTCTGCTTTTCTCTACAGAGACAGACCACATCTCATTCTGGAGAAGACCAAATGCAGAGGAAGCAGCGTGGGCACCTGGCAGGACCTAGACAAGTTGTCAAACCTTGCTAAAATGGTTTGACATTTTAATATTGGGTTGTGCAAGGGCACTCCTAGCGTAAGAACTAGTAGAGTGGGCTCTTTGTAGTAGTCATGTTCTCCATAAAACCGCTGAACATTCCCCATAGAGACGCATTGATTCGATGCATCTCTATGAATAGATGCTGATTGGCACAGCGCTGTGTTTTGCTGAGCATGCGGTGAAAGCATTGGATTGGCTGAGATCGTCTAGTCTGATGATCTCAGCCATGGAGGAAAAAAAGGTATCTGTAAAGCGATGCAAGGGGGGCTGGTAACCTATTGGGTTTAACACTATAGTGTCAGAAATACATGTTTGTCTTCCTGACGCTATAGTGTTCCTTTAAATCTCAGACAATCTGCTGTGGCTTGGTGATTGCAGAAGTGGATTTCTGCATTAGCTGTCCAACCATGGGTAGCAAAGATAGGATAAGAGGGCTGTGGTCGGATATGCTGTAAATTGTCCAGTTTTGGTAAATTAATTTGCTCAATCATGAGATTATATTTCAGACAGGAAACAGATTACTAAAAAGTGCAAAGCACAGAGTTTGCCCCTCTACCGCATGGCCACAGGCATCCAATGGAGACACCGCCATCGGTGCCTCTCATGTCCTCCCCTCACCCCGTTCTCCCCGTAATTCCCTCGCTCTCCAGCAAAAGTGAACGATCTCAGCTGAGGAGAAGCAGGATGAAGGGAGAACCTGGCTTTGGCGGTGGAAAGAGGAGAGTTTATGCTTTTTTTTTTCTAAAACAGTTTTTTGATTGGAGTAACCCTTTAAGGTTGTAATTCATTCATTCATTGCACTATATCGAAGTCAGCACAAGCACCTGTGATCCACTGCACTGTTTGTAGTTATCCCTTTACCACTACAAGTAGCTTAGGCTGTAGATTAAAAAAAAGAAAATGTATATATTTTTTTTCATGAAATGCTTTAGGTGTTAATTAACTGTCATAGCTTCATGTTCCTAGTTTGACTTTTAACAAATAATCTAAAATAATGTTGTTTTGTATGAAATCTTTTTGCAGGTGATGCTTTCAGAGGAAGAGTAAATGGGGATGGCAATAATCAGGATGGAAGTTTCTTTAGCACAGTTGACAGTGACAATGACAATTGTGATCCATGTACGACGGGAGACATAAAATACAACAGCTGCGCCCGTGATCGATTCTATTCTGGCTGGTGGTTTAGCAGGTGTGGAATAGCCAACCTGAATGGCCACTGGCACCCAGAGAATGATTACAACGGCTGGAGTTCCTCTCTGAAATGGGAAACGTGGAGTTTGGTGGAGTCAATGAAGTTTAGTAAGATGTATGCGATACACTAATAATTGGAGAAATGTTACGTCTTCAACACACAAAATATTTTAAGTATTTTGCGGCAATAAGTTGTGTGTTGCTAAACAATAAAATTACTCTTTGAAAGGCTACAATACGAAAGTGTGATCGGCTCTGTAAATGGAAGAATGTAAACATGTACTCAATGATAAGGAACGGCTGCAGGGCTTAAATGGCATAGTAAATTATAATGGGGATCACTTATTAAACACTACATTGTAGTCACTGGAATGCTGTAAAACAAGCCTGTGTATGTAATGGGATGCTTTGTCATCAGTAAGGAAATCCCCTAGTGTTGCACACATCACAGGATTCAATAAGGTTAAAGACTATCTTGTTCAATTTGTCATAAATTGCAGTGGTGGGGGGACTTTCTAACAGTATAGTGTTAGGAAAACAAAACTGTAGCCCTACCACTATAGTGTCCCTCTGCCTCTTACTATAGGTAACCTTCCTCCCGGTTTATAAAGGGTTATCGGTTTCCAGTGCCAAGGACTGTCAGCGCTGGATCAGTCTCCTCCAGCAATGTTTTGCCAAGGGGGTAACCTAATGCGTTACTCTAAAACTGCAAGGTTTCACATTGAAGGGTTAAGGGGACAGTTACACTTCACCCACACCACTTCAATGAGATGAAATATTCTGCATTTGTATATAGTGTCCCTTGGGTTAAGGGGACAGTTACACTTCACCCACACCACTTCAATGAGATGAAATATTCTGCGTTTGTATAGTGTCCCTTTAATAAAAAAGGGACAATAAAGTTCGTCCTTGGTCTTGCAAGGTGCTAATATCTTGCTAACAGCTGTTATAATCCTGAATATTATACTTTTCCGAAAAGACAGGTACTTGAGAGAACATGTATAAAAAGGCCAGCCAAGTTCCATATAACTTAGGTCTGCCAGTAAACAAACACTGTGGAATGTCATCAACACCCTGTGAAATAAAACTCTTGCTAACTGGCAGTCCGGAAGCAAGTGAACAGAACTACGTCGCATAGAATGTGCCACGTGAGAGATACAACAGTACCGATTAATAATTCTATTAAACCATATTAAAATTGTTTGAAAAATAAAAACCACTCGCAAGGTTATTCTCTACAGTGTAAATTTTCACAATTTTCAGGTAAAAATTGCCAAGTTATATTAAAAAAAAAAAAGTCTATCGGCAGCTAGGTTTTTAGTTTGTCTGCTTTGGACTTGGTGAAAACACAGCCAGGAGAGCAGTAAGTAAATCCATCAATGGGTTGGTTGTGGGTAAATTCGCTTGGCAGCAGACAGAGAACTTATCTTAGGTTCCAAACATTGCCACATTATTATTATTATTGCCATTTATATAGCTACAAAGAAACTAGTCCTGCGCTCAAACTCCCATTACTCCTGGGCGGCAGCAACGACTATAGTACACATCAGCCAAAATACATATAGTAAAAACCAAAGAAAAAAGTTACTTGCGCTCTTTCCACATCCCTATGTATTTTTAAACAAATGGAGGTTTTTAGTTACCTCCAATGGCCATGAGAGGGCAAGGCAAATGGTTAGAGTTAGGACCCACCTTAAAGCTCTGCCTTGATGTGGCAGGTGGGCTTACCCTCTCATGGCCATTGGAGGTAACTAAAAACCTCCATTTGTTTAAAAATACATAGGGATGTGGAAAGAGCGCAGGTAACTTTTTTTCCTTTGCCATTTAAATAGCGCCAACAGATTCCACAGCACTTTATGAGAGGGGGGGATTTAACTATAAAATAGGACAATTACACAAAACTTACAGGATTGATAGGTTGGAGTGGACCCTGCTCAAACGAGCTTACATTCTATATAATGACAAAGGTCATGCTAACCCCAAATTTAAAAAAAAATAAAATAAAATAAAACAACCCTAAGTTAAAAACAAAAGTGTAGAAAATAAGTGACAAAATAGTAATTTAAAAGTAAAAATGTAATGTGCCAGTTATAAAGTAACAATATGCTGTAATAATTATAGTGTTTAGTGTGGCCCTTTAATTCCTGATGGTGATTACAAAAATACAAAAAGGACATTGTAGTTAATTTAATGAATTTAAAACTTTAGCAGCAGTTACATAGAAGGCTATACAGGGGCTAAAATAGGCCCAGGCATTTATACCACACAGCAGACTACTTTACACAGCTTGCCCCAAACCGCACCTTCATTTTGCTTGCACATATTTCTAACCAGATTTGTTGTCCTTGTCCACGCATGTATCTAAATATCAAAGTGTGTCCATTACTGATTTATTTATTGTTGTAGGACATGCCTCTTCCAGGTATATTCCCTGAATCACATGAAACCCATAGATCAGGAAGATAAATGTTTAAAATTGGATGTTCTAAAAAAAACGAACTTATTTGCCATGTAATTGATCAGACATGGTTTCGGTTTGTAAAGGATAGCTTTAGATGTGAAACTTAGGACACAAATCAAGAAGAAAGGTCTCTTCATCATACTTGATAGAGATAACGACTGATGTGAAAGACGTCTCACAGGGAACGTAGCAGTGCACAAATTACTTAATGTGTGACAGTGGAATAATCGCTGTTAAATGGCGACTGGTATCCAAATAAATGATATACTACAGGCTTCTGTCAAACACTGGAAACCAGTTGAGCCTTTGCAATCCAGCGAGTTCAAACTGATCAAGTGTGATATTCTGAATTGTGCTATAATCAAAACTATTGACAAAACAAAAACAAAAACACAATTTCTCTTTATAGTGGTTGTGAAACGAATTCTATTATGGTCATTGTGGATGCACCAACTGTTATATTTAACATTATACACAAAGTATAAAACAAGATACAATGCCGAATGTGAGAAACTGATCGAGCATGAGTCCACATTGCTTAATATTGTTTGAGCAGTAAATACTGGAAATATAAATAAATACATGTAAAATATACTCTAATTTCCAACACACTTATTATTTTTTCCAGACTGGCAGATTTAATTTTCCTTTCGTTTCTTACTTTGTTTAAATGTCTTAATGACGAATGTGTTAAGGGACTCTGAGCACCATAACCACTTCATCTTGCTGCACTGTTTTTGGCAAGAGGAGCACCGACCCATGCTACGTTGTCAAACAGTTTACAAATGATTTGGCACTCACCTGGCTTTGGCAGGAGTCACCGTCCTTTCAGTCTGCACGGATATGTTTTTGCTGACGTTTAGGCTTCTAAATTAGAATACCAAGTTTGGACATTGGCATGTGTGTCAGCTGTCCCTCCTCAGCCAATGAAGAGTGTCTAAAGTTGATGTGCATACTCAGAAGTCTAAACGGCCGCATTAGCATATCAGTGAAGACCGAAAGGACCGCAGGTGCCCGATCAAACCATGCCTAATCGGTTTGACAGTTTACTGAAGAATGACAACAGGAGACTCCTGGCACCATACTCACTACAGAGTGCACCATACGCACTAGTGCTGTTGTGGTAAAAGTGCTTAAAGTATTCCCTTAAGCCTTAAATTTTCTCTGCATCCTCTTCCCATCAATATAAAATATATAACTTATTATAAATATATCTGATGCATCGCAATTTTCAAAAAAAATAAAACACCATTCACAAACCCTGTATATTTGTTATGTTTACTTTCATCACAATTATAATTTATACTTTATTTAAGAAATGTGTATTTACAAAAATAAACACATGAGGGATTGGAGAAATAGATTTGAAATGACAAACAAAAGGCCAAACGTGCGCGGTGCTTAGCTTTCTTTGTAATAATTGTTGAAGTTGATTCGTAGAAGGAAATCCTCCAGATGCGGTTGATATCCTCGGTTTACAAGTTTTGTTACAACTACAAAGCAGAAGAACAACACAGTTTTAGGCTACCGATTCCACCAGGTTAACAAATCTGAATGCAATCACATGAAATTTTAATAGGATCAGAAAATTTGTAAATTAGAAGAAAAAAAAAAAAAGAAGAAGAAATTAACTGGAAACAGGGTAGCTGACAGAATTCAGCTAATTTGGTCTAAACAGAAAATATTCCACTCAATTAATGGCCTTTTGGATAACTGTTTATATATAACTTTCTGTCTAGAACCATGCAGATCTTACCTACAAAAAGAAAGTCAGAGTAATACTTGAAGGTATTGTAAGACTGTTGCATTAATCCAAAATTAGGGTGTGTAGCCATTTGTTTCCCTTTGTCGCAGGTCCACGGCTGAGAGATTAACTGTATGCGGAACTTGAGAATGAGGCTGAAAATGCTGTGGATAATATTCATCAACGGGGCAGCTTTCTCTGTGAGAAGCCCTCTGAAAAAAAAAACAATTTTTTGCACCAAAAACCTTTGACACCACAAATCCAAAAGAGAAACTACAAACACCATAACAATATTGATCTAATTAGAGGTCTCTCCATCATTTATTTCCTTAATTTGGAATGACCAAGCTCCACCTTCATACCCAGTGACATCATATGGGGAAGTCTAGCATTTACATTCACCTGTCCAACAACTTTTACAGTTTCTAATACCAGCTAACCCCATGTAGCTCAGCCTTCTGGACTTGCATGAATCTAGTAATTTACTACAAGAAATTACACAAAATTATAAGATTTCTTTAGCATACAAATAATATAGAAAGAGCACAATATTTTAAAGGGATTGATTATCATTTATCAAGTCTGAAAAATTAACAGTGCTTGGGAGGAAGTGCTTCAGGTAAGTACATCTCACCATCTCCTCCACCCAGGTGCCACAATGTAGTAAATATATGACCTGGGAAGGAGATCTTTCCAAAAAAATGCCCAGACAACAAAGGGACAATGATCTGTGATCCTCTTAGTTGCCAAGCACACTGTGCATTTATATCAAGTAGGTCAAAACAGCCAACGTTACAAACATTATCCCCCCTGCACTGCTACCACCACAGCTGTATTCTTTATAACTATGGGAAGAACACTTACTTTGTGCACTCTAAGAAAAACAATGGATGCACAACATTGTCATATAACACCTGACTGCAAAATCACATTACACAATGGGAGGGGGGCGGTATTATGAAAGTGTTCTTTTCTACAAAGTGGTCTAAAGTAGCAGGGAACAATTATCAGGGAAACGAACAGAGAACATTTTATATTTCAGCAAGCATTTATATAACATTACCGAAATATAAACCCAGATATTTGGTACCTGCTTGTTCATCAATCACGTAGCATACTTACCTAAAAAGGGCCTTGTTAAGATACTCTGCATGCGTCCTGTAAATCTCTTCCAGATTGCTGACTGTGCGCAGTTTGTTTCGGAATTCAGACCATGTGACATGCAGAATCTGATTGGCGATATATCCCTGAATAACTTTCACAAAGTGCTGCATTTCGTGGCGGTAAAGTTGCAGCTGGCGATGCTGAATGGAAGAAGAGGCTTGATTCACTAAAGCTGTGGGCAGAACAAGAAATAAAATGAGCACAAAACATTAGCAGTCACATTTCACACCACATTCTGCAAATCCTACAGGAACAAGGCGTAAAAGATTAGCAGTAAAGCTTGATCTGCTGTGAAAGTGTCAATATGCTATTTATTTTATTGCCTGTCACTGGGCTGCACTTACCGGTCCGTTTCAAATGAAACCAAACATCTCGCAAAGTCCAAACCATGTGCTTCAACTGGAGCAGAAAAGAGAAGATCTTATTGTACTTATTCATGCAGGACTCTGTTACCACAATGCTCAGAGGCCAATCAATCTTGAAGGGAGAAAAAAAAAAAAGTCACTACATTTTCAAACATTCTGTGATAACTATATCATGACGTATTAGCTGCTCCCGTTAGTACCCTACATAATCTTTATATCATAGATAAAAAAGGTTGGTTTATTTTATTTATTACTGGTATTTATAAAGCGCCAACAAATTCCGCAGCACTGGTTAAAATAGACCTTGCACCTCCATTAGACCATAAGGGTTATCACCGTTATGAAACTACACCAAAGTTAAACAAGCAGTCGTAGAATATTATAACATTAGGAAAAACGTAAAATAATTATAACTGTCTAATCTATCCCCGTGATACAATCCTCCTCTACACTAGGGGCACAATGAGTTCACCGCTGCTAGATTTTAAACAGTCACAGGCAATCAAGGTTGGCCAGTAACCTGAAGTGGTTAGCAGCTAGCTCTCCAAGGCTCAGACAAAGATATACGATGGAATGCAATGGCAGAATGGTTCAGTTTGTGATAATATGCTTTCAGTAAGCTTAGCAGAGTGAGGTGTTACAAGTTAGTTCTGTCTTATATCAGGCTGAACCATACAGAGAGTGAACGGTCTCACATCCAGCTGTCAGTTAGAGAATTCGATCTCAATGTTTCAGTACATGTTGTGCTCTATAGGGGCCGTGCTTTCAGGACAGCGAAGTGCAAACCTTTACATAAAAACACACCAAATCTTACAGGAAGCAAATTAAAAGCGGTTTACCTTATATTTTAACTCCAAGCAGCTTAATGTATCCGGGGCAGTAGGTGTAAACATTTCTGGCAGGAATTTGAGTGCAAACGAGAGATTGAATGCGAGATGAGAATCCCCATGCAGACTGTACTGCAGAGCTTTGTTCAGTATAGAATTCAGAACCAACGGAGTGAGCATCTCTCTGGGAGTTTGTCCTGATCCAAGCTGTAGAAGAAAATATTTATCAATTAACTAGAATATTTGATTGACCTCAAGTAAAGCAGCCTTGTGTGGTCCACAGGCTGAAAAGTACAAAGATCTGCAATAAATATGTATCTTTTATCTACATGTCTCCTGTGCCAACACTGGTCTCAATGACTGTGGTTGTAGCGATCTCTGTGTCTGAAATCTGAGCAGCAAGGGAGTTGGGCAAGAATGATCAAACACTCTGTATCTATTTTAAAGCTTACATAGAATTCTGGGTCCTAAGATTACCTGCTCGTAAGGATGTTTTTAATAAAAGATTGTGGTTTTTGTTGTTTGCTATTGTACCTTTGGGGTTCTGCTCAGTTTCTAGACTGCAAGCCACCATAAATGAGCCGAGAGCCCAGTCTGAAATTAAACTAACCAAACGGCCAGTTTGAAATGAAAGTTTAAGAATTTTAGCAAGATACTATAACACTAAGCTTTTGCAAAAATCTACAGAGATTGAACATTGCAGCTTTTAACCAAATAATTTGAAGACGAAACACCCAGAACGCTAGCTATTAGTAGATTTGTCGATCAGTGGAGAGCATGTTCACTTTAATCCTTACATGTGGACATAACAGTCTATGGTGTAGGCTACTAATCAAATAGAGGGTACAGCATTTGCAACACTGTTAGCATGTTTTTGGGGAGATCAGCCTCTGTTTCAAGCGCCTTTAAACACAAATCCAGGTAGCAACTTTCCCCAAAAATAAGACCGGGTCTTATATTAATTTTCCCCCCAAAAAACGCACAAAGGCTTATTTTCAGGGGAAGTCTTATTGCGGGGGAAAACGGTAGCAAGCATGTGCTAGAAAGCAAGTCTCCATTCAGGGAAATTCCCCCGAACATAGATCAGTTTACTAGGGCATGTTGGGAAACTTTCCCGAACATAGATTAGCTTACTCGCCAATAGAATCATGAGAATTCATGTTTCGGGAAAAATTCCCCGAACATAGATTAGCGAACTAGCAACTAGGGTTTATTTTCAGGGTAGGGCTTATATTACGAGCATCCCCCCAAAATAAGCAAGAGCTTATTTTTGGGGGATGTCTTACTTTCAGGGAAACAGGGATCAAATGATGTTCACCTTTATGAAGGCTAGTGTAACACACATCCATAGGTAGTAACACAACACGCTCAAACTGTGTAAAACTGTTACAGTTTTAGGAGCGATGGCCCAACTTAGGCCTGGTATTTTGTGAAGCCCTTTTTCAGTAGTCTATTTGGTTGTTTTTTTTTAATTTTTAGTATGCAATAAAAATTCTGGAGAGTAGAACTCACAGAAATAAAACTATTGAATTGTTTATCCGAGAGTGAAAAAACTATGCTAACACAAAAATGGATGGAGTGTTTACTACTGCCAGAGCTTCCAGGGCAGAGATTGGACTCAGTGTTCTACAGAAAGTGTTGGTGTACACTATGTGCAATGCTCAAATGAAGCAACACTGGATGTGACATTCTTTACTGATGGTCATTTTTCTGCAATCCATGAAAAGGATTATATTTTAAAAAACACCTTCAAGAATGAGTATTTATCTAGCAACACTTAATTTTTAACCTGTAATTACATTACAAGATTTTTAGAAACAGGTTACCTTTTCGAATAAGAGGTCACTGAGTGATTGGGCAAACTCTCCATCTTCCATCAGAAGGAAATGTCGTATAGCTTCAAAGTGCTTCTCCATGTTCAGTTCCACAAAATAGAAATCTACTATGGCTTTATTTACAAGAGAAACACTACAGAGGAAAATTATGAACAAACAAAAAACACACAAATTACCATATGTAATAAAGAATATAACAGGGACCAAAACCCACCAATACTCGATTTTACTTACTGAGACACCATGGGAGCAGTAATAGAGTATTTCATCAGCACTGGGAGAGACAGGAGTTCAATGAGCTGAACTGCAGTTTCATCTGTTGCTGAATGTACACCAGGATCCACAGGAAATTCAAACTGTCTGAGAATCCCTTTGTTCAGAGATTGGAGAACTGGAGGAGCAGCTGTATATAATATAAAGCAAATTGGAGATCTTGTGTTAACTATGATACAGTGTTACCACTCTTTTACTCCATCTACCAGTCATCTTACCAAGTACAGAAAGAGAGAAATGGATTGAGGCATAAAAAGGGGAAAGGAGTGGATGAAATGGTTGAGAGAAGGCAGAAAGAGGAACCGAAGAGAGAAAGTGTGGGAGAGGAATTAGAAAGGGAGGACTTCATTCCATACATCATTACTCCCAACGTTGGCAAGCATGAACTTGGGAATGGAAGATGGTGGGTGTGAATTAGAAGAGTAAGAGAATAAATGGGGGGGAGGTGCATTTTCTGTCTCTCAATACATACACATTAAACCATAACTGTCTTGGTATTTTTCCAGGCAATACTTGTTTGCCAAGGCCTGGAGATACCGTTGTTCTTTCTCCCAGGTTTCATCAGGAGCAGTAACTTCCTCTCCTTCCAATGCAGGATGTAGATCATCACATGGAGGGGCAGTATTTATTTCAGTCTGGGTTTCGTCTTTGCATGCAGTAGCAGAACTCTAAGATAAAAGCGAGGTTAAATAACTTTATACTGACATTAGAGTGTCAAATGCTAAATAGTTGTCAGTATTAGGTGGTCACAATTTACCTGATCATCCTGGATGGAAACTGAAGAAATATGCCTGGACTCCTTCTCTAGACTTTCTAATGGTTGGAACAAACATGGAAAAGACAAAAAATATAAAACCTTTAACAAGGTTGCATATCATAAGGTATTAGAATCACAAACAAGGACAGGATGATGCAAATGTATACATCACTTGAAAGAGATCATTTAAAATCCTGTAGTCAGATGGCAAGACATTCAGTGAATTCAAAGGGGGCAAGAATATAGAGCACAAGCAATGAATCGGGATGGAAAATATGACACACATATGTAAAACTTGGAAGAGAGAAGGGATAGCGGTATTATATAATCATATCAATTGATTTCACTAAGTATTGGAAGGTAGAATTTCTGCCATGAAGTAAATTCTAGATAAAGAGATTTTGTGATACCACCCGGTTATGTAAAGCCAATATATAACCTTTATTTTAATTGGAAGTGTGGAGAATGAGAAGGTTGTGTTAAAGAAGTGATGAGGGAAAATATGGTGTTAACACTAGGAGAACACTTGGCATAGACAGACATTCTTTTACTAGTAAAGGCTTTACATAAAAAAAAGTCTTGAGAAAACTAAAACAAAACCTGTAAGTGGTGAAGCACCATTAGGGTTATGTTCAATACCTGGAGTCGGTTTGCTTTCCTTCTCATCACCTCCAATTGCACTTGGTGATAACACAGTTTCAGCATCAGATGGAATGCTATGCTCTGAAGACTGCGCTTTGACTTCATCACATTCTTTGTTGGTTTTTTTGCTGAGGTTTGACTGTTCTCCATACAGTAAACCTTGAATAGTGGAGTCTGAAGAGTGACCATATTCAGATTTCTGGCTTGGCTTTGCAGTGCTGTCACCATTGCGTACCTGCTCTCCAATTTCGATACTGGAGTGAGACACGTGACCAAAGGAGCTACAACGGGGTTTTGAAGGTTCAACATTGGAAACATTTTCTCCAATTTGTATATGTGATTGTGAAGCATGACCGTGGATGTTCCAGCGAGGTCGTGAACTTACAACCTCTGTCATGTGCTCTCCAATCTTTATATGGGCATCTGACGCGTGTCCATGAATATTCCACCGTGGTCTTGATTGTTGAACATCTGAAACATTCTCACCAACCTTTATGTTGGCCTGGGAGGCATGTCCATGGATATTCTGTCTTGGTTGTGGTACCTCTACATCAGAAGCATATTGCCCTACCATAATGTGTCCAGAGGAGACATGGCCGTGAATATTAGACTGGGGCAGACCAGGTTCTATGTTCGACACATAAGCGCCAATATCAATGTGTGAATCTGACGAATGTCCATACTGGCTGGCCTGCGGATGCAATATTTTGCCATCTGGAATGTAGCTGCCGATTTTAATGCTAGCATCTGATGCATGGCCGTGAATATTCCAATGTGGCCTTGTAGATTGGGCATCGGGCATATTTTCCCCAATCATGATATGCCCTTGAGAAACATGAGTAAATGCTACAGGTTTTAGAACGGTGCTAAAATCATAATCATTTGGAAAACTGCCCTCCTCCTCTACTGCAGGTATAGTTTCTGTGATCTCTGTGTCCTTAGTAATATCTGAACCAATATCTTTTAAAGCATCGTCAACAAGAGACAGTTCTACATTAAGTTCAACCTGCAGCTCCCCACATGGTGAAGCTGGAATGAAATCTGCAATGTCCACATCAGGCGTACAACAGCTGGGTTCCAATGAGGGGCTTAATAATAATGAAGCCGGATTACTGCTTGCAGCTACAGTTTCTGCTACGGTTACACTGTCACTTTGCGAAATCGGTGGAGTTGGTGTTTCGTTACTTGAGGCAAAATCTTCTTTAGATTTTCCATCATTAACATCCTGTGTGATATAATTGTTTATATATTAGCATTCTCACATGATGCAGACTATAGCAGCAGTAGAAATTTGGATTTGAAAAGTTTTATTGTAGGTCTTGTGGGACCAGGGACAAGGGAAGAAACACATGCACGGCCATACTATGCAAGTAGAGCATTTTTAATTCACTATTGTATCACTGAATTAGTCAAACAGGCAGACACTCCCATAAACCAGTGTTGTGACTGACAGACACACTGTACATCAACAGACTGACTCCTTGTTTGGGAAAATAGACACCCTATACTCAATAGTTTTATTTGAGAGGAAGTGGAATTATTCCAAAAATAAGTAACTATCATAAAATACACAACAAACCTTGTGAGCATCATCGCCTAAAATAGGATCTAAGGTGTGTTCTTCAATCCGGACAGTCTTCACGTGCGGTAAAATATCCAATGTTTCTCTAGAAGCATTTACTGGAATATGTGCAATTAAATCCTAAAATAGTAAACAGGTATCATTTACAAAAAATAAAAATAAAAGAAATTGTTAAAACTGAAGGTAATTAACAAGAATACAGCTAAGAAAAAGCTTCCATTTTAGCCCCAAGTATAATAAAGCATTATATACCTGCAGACGTCTTTCTTCCTCCATAAAAAAAGACAAGCGAGCAGTTTCCAATTTATGGCGCTGGAGTTTCCAGAGTGCTTTTTGTTCTTTACGAGTGGCTTCTTCCGACAATCTGCTATAATGTTCTATTAGCTCCTGCCTACACACACACACACAGGTTTTGGTGAATAAAGATTCATATCAAGAAACAGAGGAACAAAATATGCCTGTCAAGTTATTGATATTGTCCAAGAAAAGAATTTGAAGTGGGGACAGAAGGAAAAGCTTTGTTTCAGACACCAGAATGTGAGTCACTGGTATTTTAATTACACAGAGTTACCTTCACCAGGTCCGCTGGTCATCAATTAGCAATGAGGCTATACATAAATCACTTTTGGATCTACACATTATTGAAGGTGGCAGTAGGAAATAATTTGGGATCTAGACTGCCTGTGGCTGTCCAATCAAATTTCTCAATGCAGCATGTGCTCAGAGTAATTGCTGCCTCTTTAGTTTAGCTCCACTGAGCTGACAGAGCCAGGAAATAACAGGACTGGCTGACTGACAGATGGTGGGTGTAACAAGGTTAATTTATAAAAATGCCAATTTCTACTGAAATATGTACTTTTTGGAAAATGAAGAAAAGAGGGCACACTAATCACACATACATGATGATGATAGTCAATGAAGATATAAAAATAATTACTTGGCCTTTGACTCTAGCTCTTCCTCCAAAGCCTTCAGCCTCTTCTCGCGATCTCGCATCTCCCGCGCATAACTGAAATCATCATCTGCTTCTTCTTGTTTGGCGGCAAGTTTCCGCTACAGCAATAAAGACATGAAAACAAAAACCATCTTACATTTTAGAGCAGTGGCTTTCAGGCATTTTTACAATATGACACTCCGAGGTTCAGTAAATTTTAAGTTGCTAACCCAAAACAGCCGTGTTAGGAAAAACCAACTGGGGTGCAATACAGATTTGTTCTAACACAGTTATCTGCACATCAATTTGCAAATCTTTTGTCCTCTACTAACAAATTATTTAATGAATAAGCCTTATATATGAAGGGTTGTGACATGAAAAAGACTTTTTTCTCAACGCTTGTAAATTCGTATTGAAGCAGGAGGATAAAACTGCTGGGTGGTTAAAACCCCTCCAGCCACTTACCTTAATAAGCGCCGGGCTCCCTGGGCGCTGGTGACCTCTCCTCCCTCTGCCGACGTCAGCTCTGAATGTGCATGCGCAGCCAGAGCTGCGCGCGCATTCAAACCGCCCATAGGAAAGCATTACTCAAAGCTTTCCTATGAACGTCCAGAGTCATCTCAGTGTGATTTTCACACTGAGAATCGCGGAAGCGACCCTAGTGGCTGTCAGGGAGACAGCCACTAGAGGCTGGATTAACCCACAATGTAAACATATGTCTCTGATACTGCTATGTTTACAGCTGCAGGGTTAAAACTAGGGGGACCTGGCACTCAGACCACTTCATTGAGCTGAAGTGGTCTGGGTGCCTATAGTGGTCCTTTAAGGCTGTTAAATTTCCACTTCAGAAAAATATATTACAAAAAAACAAAAAAAAAATAGTGTTTTGACATTTTCAATCTTGAAATATACTCGGTTAATATTTTAACTATCCCCTAGTTAATGAAACACAGAACATACCTCTTGGTCCTTTTCGTATTGCTCTTTCAATTTAATAAACAGCTCTCTCTTCTTTGTATTCAGAAGTTTCTTCTCTGCTAATCGTTGATCTGTTTAAGAAACAACACAAAACATGGCCATTACAAAACAGATAAACAACACTTAAAGGACTGGCAGAATGTCAGAAAAGGAGGAAGACCTTTAAACGTTTCCATGACTTTTTCTGCTGTCTCATGGGCCTGGATAATTAGTTCATGCTTGGCAATTTCAGTTTGCAAAATCTAAAGTAAATAAACAAACATTGGTCAGCTCTAAATAATGGATAACAAGTGAATACACTCATTACCTGCCAATTAATAAACTGGTGGTAAATTGTATTATATATTTTTTTAAGCAATATATATGGTTTAGAGCAGTGGTAATGTCATTCTTGCCCAAGGTATATTCATTTTCACCAGTAAGTGTTCCTTGGGCAAGATACCCAATGATATATGGACATACAAAATTTGGGATTCAGCTATGAATCTAAAAATTGGGCTAAACAAATAACACACAGTGAAGTATATCAAAGTATAAAACAAGATGTGCATAGAAAAAATACAAAGTTTTGTGCCTTCAGGGCCTACCCGATTCAAGCTGGAGAGCTCGAGCCTTCTTGACCTCCTCCTCGCCAGCAGTATGTCCAACATTGAATCCCACATTTTGTATGTACATTTGCTAATAAGAGGGCTCTTTAATTGGGAAAACCAATTTCCTTTTCTCAATTTACTCTTTAAGAATTTTGAAAATTAAAGCTCTGTTTGTCAAAATCACACTCCGCATGATGGCTTTTACGAACCTAACCTGTATATTCCTTCCAGAATCCTTTACTGCGTTGTAACCACTGTAAATGAAGGACAATCTGTAGGAAAACCAGAATGTGGATTTTGCCTTAATGTAGACATGTTTAGTGACAATCAGGTGATCTCTAGGTTCCTACAACCGTCAACCATATGACAGTTTTAATTCTATAAACGGGGTTCGATTGTTTACATTCTAAAATCTTTTATCCAGTAACTGCAGGTAACAAACAAAATGTCATCAATACATATTTATGTTGGGTCTTACTTTCTCCTCTCTGCTGATTGAGCTATAGCGTGCGATCCTCTCCATCTGAGCAACATACACAGCGCAATCCTTTTCCATTTCCTTCAGCTCCTCTAAGGAAAATGTTACAGATATTCTGGGCACTGGGATATCAGACCAGCAAATGTAATGCTGCAATATCAAATATATAGAAACAAGTCAGCATTCATAAATGTAATTTATTATTCAAATATATATATCTCCACATACTATGTATATCAGTTATGTAAGTGGTCATGTATTACAGTACTTAAATATTACCATAAACATATTTTTATTGATATCAGAATAGGAGGAGAGCAGAAATATATATGATACAATCCACCTTGTAGTATGCGAGAAATATCAAACACAAACAATAAATAACCTACATAAGTCAAAAGATGTATGACATACGGAAATAAAGAGAGGAGACCACAAAACCCCAACGTTTCGACCCTTGTTCTTTTTCTAGGGGATCTCCTTGTAATGTTGGGGTTTTGTGATCTCCTCTCCTTGGTTATTTTGAAGGTAACACTGAAGGAATAATGTAGGTTACTCATTTTTTATGTGTTTGATATTTCTTGCATACTACATAATGGATTGTATCATATATATTTTGATACTAATAAAGATATATTTGTCTTAACACTGAGCGCTATGGTACATTATAATAAGTATTGATTATTTCATAACGACGTCATAGGATTTCTCCATATAGTACCCTACCAAGTGTTGAGCATTTCATCCTTACTGTGGTGCGCTCCTACAAAGATTCTTCAAATGTATGTATAGCAATACAACTCATTTAACCCCTTAAGGACACATGACATGTGTGACATGTCATGATTCCCTTTTATTACAGAAGTTTGGTCCTTAAGGGGTTAAAGCCATTTCAGTGCACTGTAACACAAAAACAATACTAATTTTAAAATGTTCCAAATAATGTGTCAGGACTGAGGGTAGGGGATAATTAACTACAACATCCACAAAACTATTTTATACAGCTGCATTATTGAAGCAAAAAGGGAAACAGCGCAGGATGGAAGGACAGAGCAGAAAGAGAGGGCTTACAAAGCTAAACAGATTATAAAAAAACAAAAAGAATCCACCATAAGTCCCTTGAAGTAACAGAAAAACACATACTATGTAACCTATAAAAGCAACTTGCCTTGGGGCAGCACAGTTTCAATAAGTTTATAGTTTTCCCACAAATGTAGATCTCGTTAGCAAGGTGCTTTAAAAATACAGGAACGCAGTCTTCTACTTCTTTGGAAATAAAAGTATATCCATGCGTCCAGTAGCGTCGATCTAATAAAATGGGAGCCAAATGTTAATTAGAAATAGATGTGTTTTATCATAAACATGTAGTGTGAGATAACACGTCAATACCTCGAAATCCAAGAAAGTCTTGATTCACTTGAATCATAAATTCCCCGCAGACGTCACGGAAGACACCACTATATACCCAATCGTAGACAAATCTGGGAGTGGAAAAAACAACAAATGTTATCGAGAATAGCATCAAACATAACAGTGCTGATTAACTAATCTAATTTCCATAAAACATGTATGAGAAAATGCTTATTGTTTTAATGGTTTGAAAGATTTTTTAAAAATATATTTTAGCTTCTCTGCAGAAGAATGTGTTACTAATTGTGGCATCAATGGCACATATAATTAATCTCCCAGGTAACCCTGGAATCGCCGCACTACAATGTAACACTTTACAAAATGAGATTTAATTAATCATTATTTCCTGCTGTGCAACTCCAATATGAAACGTGTTAACTGCAAATGTCTTTAAAAGGAAAAGAATTGTATTGAGGTCTGGCAATATGCCTGAATACAGAATGCACCTGGCATGGTTGACTAGATTTATTACCTATTATGCGCTAAACTTTTTTTTTTTATTTTTTTTTTTTGTATATTGTATTTTTGGACTATTGTACCATAATGTAACAATGCGATGTTTTGTGGACACAGGACATACTTGAAAATTAGAGAAATCTCAATGTATCCTTCCTGGTAAAATATCTTATAAATAATTACATTTGAAAGCCTATTCACTAAATGTGAGATTAAACGTCCCATATACTAAACCCCCCACCCATCAATGAATTAAGGTCTATTCTAAATTACCTTGTGTAAGGCTCACAACAAGTTTTCAATAGTGATAACAAGACTGGGTAATTTTCATTGCTGCCATTTTCAAGAGCTTCCTTATAGAGATAAGAAAGCAGTTTGACTCCCTGGAAGAAACAAAGGCTAGTTCAATGAACACAGATACCCTGATCGAGCACAACAGTTGTGAGATCCAGTTAATGAAAGGTGCAGCAGTAGTGTAAAAAAAAAAAAAAAAAAACAAGATGGAAAAAAATAAATAAAATGGGGGGGAGGGGCATTGCCTTATAAAATGTTCACAATTTTCCATCTAGAGTCTGAATGTCACGTTGTATAGATTTTGTCTAAATACTGCTCAATTTATTTATGTTTGCCTGTGAAGTGACAAGTAACCAGATGCTTCTCAATATTAAGAATCCCAGGAGGTGAGAAGTAGGTCACAGGCTAGCGTTTGTCTTTTCGACTTCAGAGTGTTTAAGAATAGCATCAATCAGGTCAGAAGGACTCCTTTAGGTAAATATAGGATCACCTACAGATTGCAGGCGATCTATTACAAGTTCTCCAGGAACTTCTAAGTATGGCATCCACTCAGTCGCACATGAATGTTGAGTTTATAAGGAATTTTCTTTGAAAAGGCAGTAGCCCCCCAATGCTTCTCTATGCGAAAGCATTGGATTGGTTGAGAACATTAGCTCAAACTGGCTTGGCACGGAAAAGAATGTGAGTAAATAATTGTTTTCATCTCTTAAATATAAAAAAGCATGAGAACACTCCAACATCAGAAATACACTTTTGTATTTCTAATGTTCGATGTCTCCTTTAATTCCACTTGTCTCCCTTTTTGTTGCTAAACAGCGCCCATTTGATGGTTATAAGACGATAGTAGAGTCTGACCATCAGTATACCCATGCAGTGATGTCAGACAGGAAGAGTCCATACTTACTGTGGGAAACAAAGCACTGTTCCCCCTACACACACCAGAGCCCAGCGTCCCAATGCAGCACAGCTCTGCTAGGTATCTGAATACAAATTGTAAGGAAAAAAAATGATTAAAATACAATTATGATTTTATCACAACAGCCCAGATCATGCAAATGCTAGTAATCACGGAATTCAACAGTGATCCTTCCTGAGCTGGATAATACAATTTGTACACAGTCAGGTTTTGACATATAAACAAGTCGGATAATTTTCTAAGCTTATCTGGCCTAAAATGTGCAAATTTAGTTTTCAATTGCCAGTTCTATTATTATAATGTATTTGAAAATGAAACATTCTGATTAAATAAAAAGTGTTCTCGTTACAGCTGTATCTTGGTCAATGTTCCCCTGGATAATGTGCTACAAACATTCAAGAGGGTACTGACATATCTAGAACAAATCCCATTATTCTGAACCCTATGTAGGCTAGCTTGAGTGTGCTGTATCTATGCTTTAATCATTTTAATACAGAATTCATATGAAGGTTCACACATTTACCTTAGCTGACGTCCTAATTTCCTAAAAAGGAAGCTGATTGTGAGCAAGGTAAGTGTTCCAGGAGTTGATAAAACACATGCGCGATAATACTGCAGGTATTTCCTAAGGCCACTTGTAAAAGCCTGCAAAGAGACACAATACACTTTATAATAGAGAACAGCGTGTGCTCTGTACACAATAACAATATGTAATTCTTCCAGATCAAAGTATAAATAAAACAATATAGAACGTTTTAAAATGTGTACATCTACCTAATTTTACTATTCTTCATCTTGTCGTTACACACTTTGTGTTAACACCATGGAGCATATTATATCCCATGAAATCATAAAAACACAGATTCTGCTGTCTTATCGCTAAAATATCTAATGTGAAGGAATTGGGGGGAATAAATAGTTATTGTAACTAATCCCTACATTTGGGAATAATAAATGAAATATCTGCACCAAAAAAAAGAACTTTAGTGTATTTTAAATAAAAATACTGTAGACATACTGTAAGCACAGTGCTAAAGATATGTTGAACTACATAAAGCCAAACATGCTACTAATACAGTGACTGTAGACCCTGGGGTCTAGACCCAAATTTTGGGTCTCCAACAATGTTTAAGTGGGTCACAATTGGTAGAAACAGGCATTGTCAGACACTAAGCAGCTGTCCACAACACATTTACCGTAGCAGAAGCATGTTTCCCAGTGTAACCCCTTTCACTCTGGGAAGGCTCAAACGGAGGAGATTTTGCAGAACCGATTTTGCTGTATATTATATAACAATGGAAGAATGGATCACTGAGCTAATTTTATATTTGAAGAATAGAATACAAAACTAATTTAATAATGAGAAATACCATAGGCAATCTTATGTATTGTTGGACACATATACATTCTTGAAAAGGTCCAACAAAGCGTTGTAACCTAGATCTCCTTTGTTAAACTAAAAAGTCAACTTTACTGTGGCAATAATTAACAATTCACGAGGCTGAGTCCCAGTATGGATCATATAAGCACTTGAAACATTACTGTGGCGGAACCGCTGCCTGTTCGTGAATTTCCAGTTTTATGTTATGTGTTTACCTATCCTTTCATGTATGGTGCCCGTTCCCCGTTCGGGAGTGCTTCCACAAAGGGAATTAATTCGACTCCCAAATGGGGACCACCCCGATACCTCATTAAGAACGCCAGGTTAAAAAGTTCTCACCTCGCAACATAAGTGTCAAACCGCAAACCGCAGGGGAAACAATTAATGAGCGCTCCAGAGTGGCCGCTATTTCGTTAGATGAACGCCAACCAGGGGGAGCGTTCGTGGGTGGTTTCCTGGCTTGTTTGTTCCCAGAACGAGGACCTCCCCAGCGTTCGATTAGAATGTTCTCACCAATTTATCCGAACACTCGCACTTGCAACATAGGTGTGAAACCGCAATGGAAGTAATTAATGAGTGCTCCTCTGGTTGGCCGCCATTCTTACCGACGAGCGTCAGTCAGGTGGAGCATTCATACCCCGAAAGTAGACACTTCCCTTGTCTGGGTTTCACACCGGGACCTCATGAACAGAGACTAGCTGAGAGAGGAGCCATTGTGTGGGGCCCTGAGACTGGTGTGGATGCTTTTGGGGCACTGGCAAGTTTGGCGGGTTTTCCTATGCCCGAGGGACAAAGACTAGTTTCTTTTCCCACGGGCTGGGCTTTTCTGTGCCCCACAGAGGCTCCTGGGGAGAACACCCCCTGGCATCTGGTGTGGGAAACCCTGTGTTCTAGTGGCAGGCTTTGGGGACAAAGGGAACAGAGTCCTCTTCCCATGCTAAGGCCTCAGGGAGAGGGAGGATCTTGTGATGTGACAATGTACAGTTGTGTGGGAGACCCCTTGCATGGGGATATGCATAAAAGCCGTGTGTGGCCAATAAAATTGTGTTGTACCTCCAGGACTGTGGGTTGTCCAGTTACTGGGGAGAAAATGGGTCTCTTTCTACTCTAAGTGGTTCCTGACCAGCTGAAGGAAGGCAATTAGCAGAGGTAAACGATCGGGTTACCCTGGGTCCGCTACATGGGTGTAGGAACCGGGGGGGTGGGGAGGGGACACATCCCCCCCAGCAAATCATGCTGGGGGGACAGGTTATAGAGAAATCCCCCCCAGCTCCGCCGGCCATGGGTGGCTCCATCAGGGAACCGCACGCACTGCAGACTGGGAAGGGGAGCATCTCCCCTTCCGCACAGGAGCGCCGGGTGTCACGTGACTACCCGGCGCTCAGTCTGACACTGCGCCCGCCAGACGTCCAGAAGTCCCCCTGCTGTGTCAGGTAAAAGGGGGGGACAACAGTTTGTAGGGGGGAGAGCAGAGCCGGTCACCTCTGAAAAGAAAAAAAAAACAGCTGCCTGAGCATTTTTAGTGTTAATTAATGGAAGGGTTAAAGAAGGGGCGATGGAGGAGGTAGAAAAATGAATGTAAGCGGTTAGGGGGGGGCCTCTAATATGGATGGGAGGAAGAAAAATATTTGGAAGGGGATAGGGGGTCTACTAATATGGATGGGATGAGGGGGAAGGTAGAAAAATAATTGGAATGGTTTAGGGGGGCTTCTAATATGGATGGGAGGAGGGGGAAGGTAGAAAAATAATTGGAAAGGGTTAGGGGAGTACTAATATGAATAGAAGGGGTAGGGTGGGTTCTAATATGCATGGAAGGGGTTGGAGGGTACTAATATGCATGGAAGGGGTTGGGGGGTACTAATATGCATGGAAGGGGTTGGGGGGTACTAATATGCATGGAAGGGGTAGGGGTGGTTCTAATATTCATGGAAGGGGTAGGTGGGGTTCTAATATAAATGGAAGGGGTAGAGACAGGTAGTAAAATGTATGGAATGCACTTCTGAGAGTGTAATTGAATGGTAGGTAGGAAATGTGGTCACCCTAAGTCAGGGGCAGTATTACACAATCTGTATATGTATAAACAAATATAAAAAGAAATCTGCAAAGTACAAAATGTTTGTGTCAAATGTCGTGCTAAAAATTAAGCTAGGAATGTGCATTTAAAAAAAAAAAATTTTAAATACTTTTTAGAGTAATGATACAGACATTTTATTTCTTACATTTGTGATGATTCTTTTTTACCTTCTAGTTTCAAGGGACACTATAGTCACCAGAACCACAACAGCTAAACGTAGTAGTTCTGGTGTCTATAGCATGTCTTTACAGGCTTTTTAATGTAAGCACTGACATTTCGTAAAAAGGCAGTATTTACATTACTGCTGAGGAATACCTCTAGTGGACACTCAGATGGCCACTAGAGGTACTTCCTAATCGAGACATGAATGCCGCCCTATGAAGTACCTGCGTATGTGCGGCAAAGCTGCGCATGCGCACCAGGGAGCAATGACGCTTCTGAATAGAAGTGTTTTATTGCTCCCTGTTCGCACCCTCCTATTTCGTCATTTTGATTAAATAGGGGGCGCGGCATCAGGAGGATCCCTGCGCTGTATCTCGGTAAGTAAATCCCCTTCCCTGTAGTGACCCTTTAATGTTATTATTTTATCATTTATATAGCGCCAGCAAATTCCGTAGCGCTGTAAAATAGGATAAACAACTCCTAATTTACGGAATAAAAATATACCCGGTGAGTAAAAATGATATCCCCCCAGATTTTTTGGGGTTCCTACGCCCATGGTCCGCTACAATCACCTTATACATATCATGCAGCCTTGCACATGGTCATAGGCAACATTATTAAAATTACCTGAAAAACAAGTCCTTTACTATGTGACGAGTCCAGAACAGTTTGTAACGAGAAGCAGCTCAGTCTAGTGTAATAGGTCCCGTATTCCCCAACCTGGGTCAACAGATTGCTGATGTTCTCGGGAGTTGTTCCAGATATGTACACTCCTTGTTTCACTATAAAAGCTTGAGTGGACTAGCAGTGGAGAGAGAAAGTAAAAAATTCAACATTGAAGTCAGAAGGTGCTATAAACAAGTCCATGTCACAGAAATACACTATATTTAGTAGGGGTAAGTAGACAATCTACTTACAGTGTCTGTTCTTGGTTCTCCCTAATTATAATGCACTATACTCTCTTTGCATTGTTCTTGCAATATGGAGGAAATTACAACTATTTTGCCTTCCTTACAAGCATATTAAGGTGGATAAAAAGATGGCAGCAGTTGGGTTAAGGTGGAGGTCTGGAAAGATTTGACCGTTACCCTAGTTCCATTAGAATTGTAAAGATTTCAAGTTGGGCTTCTAAGAACTTAAGGAAAACTTTTGAATATGTTCCTCCCTTGCCACCTAGTGGAGCAAATTTTAATGATCACTGGGGAGCTGGACTTGCTTTGTCTATCTCGGTGGTTCCCAAACCAGTCCTCAAGGCACCCTAGCAGTCCAAGATTTAAGGATTACCCAGCTATGTCTAAGGTGTTTTTAGAAATAAATACCTTAGACACAACCGTGTAACCCCTAAATCCTGGACTGGTAGGGTGCCTTGAGGACAGGTTTGGGAAGCACTGGCCCACCCAATATACTAACTTTAAGGTACAGCATTGACTGTTCAGCTACCTGATTAAAGGAGAATGTAGAGGACACAACACCAAGAAGAGCATTGAGCGCATCCTTCACCAGCTCTGGTTCTGTAACCATGACATTCTGTGATGGCTGAGGGACCGTGTTATTCAGGATTTGCAGAGTCCCTTCATAGATTTTATATAGTCTGTCAAAAGCTTCCCGTCCTGCTTCTGTAAGGTACGGATCTTCTCTCTTGCCAGGTGGACTGTATACAAATCAAAATGCATTAATTAGAAGAAAATACACAACTACATGCAGTGAGTTTCATGAAAAACAACAGATATGAAATATACAAATAAATAATAACACATGGGTCTCAATCTTTCCTGATCTACATACACATGTTCATATCACCCATAGAAAACCTTTCATTAATATTCATTCTCACAGACACACAAAGTTAACCAGTGGGTTCAATATTGACGAATTAAACCGGCAGGAGACAAATATGAAATAAATTTGGATCCATAGCATTGTGCCTCGAGAGATTTGCAAAATTCACGTGCTGAATTTTCTCTGAATGTTTGGCTATTACAATGTTTAGATAAAATTGTACACGTTTTATTAAATACTGACGTCATCTTTTCAGATGTGCACTTTAAGAATCAAATATATAAAAAAATACTACAGTTACTACATAAGACAAAAACAAGTCGTAATGGGGACACCTTCAATTAAACAGAAGGTGCACTTTAGATCTATTTCCTCTCACGGGCATTATACGGTAATGATTGTTTAACACAAATCAAATTAAAACTATTAACTCAACAAATTCACTAAAAAAAAAAATTCTAAAAATTGAAATCCATGATGAACCTGTCTTCTGGGAAGCATTCGCTTGAAACAAGATTTCTAAATTACAAAAAGCAGTTTAGACTATAAAAATAATTTATAGTGGAAGCGTTAAGGAAGCATCTGATGCTTCTGACACACATGCCTTCCTATTTAAGGCCTTAAAAAAGTGCAAAAGGCCCATTTACAACAAGGAAACCGTGGACTGCAGCAAAATGTAAAAACAGAACTGACCCAAAACAAAATTACCTTGAATGCAAAATATGACCCTCCATAGAAAGACTATTTCATTGAAGCAGAGAATTGACTCATACGCACATAAAAGAATAATATAAGTAATATGCCCACTAGAGCTCTGAAATGTGCTGCATGGTCACTGGGGAGTCGAACTTACTGTAAAACCAACTGCAGTTCATGTTGGCAAATGGACAGGGTGTATTAACAAAATGAATTGGCTGGAGATGCCTGTGTGCACTTACTCAGAAGATGAATTGTCCCTTTTACATTATCAAGTGTACATTATTATTGTTATATATTTGGTGCATTTAATGCAATATGCAGACACAGACAATCACAGGATAGATACTGGTTTGCTGATTGGTATAAACATTTACTTCTCTCCCTGTCTGAAATATGTTGCTTCTGCTAAGAAAGGATGTGTTTGCCTGGCAGTTCCACACAGTAATAAGATTAAAGAAAAACGCCACACTTCAATACAAAGTGCCAACCTAGCCTCTCTTTGTGTGGCCAGCCCCTCAAGATGTAGCACAAGGACAAACAGACTTGTCTGAAATCTCTGAAAAAAGACTGACAAGTTGATTTCCAAACATCAGGCAGTCTATTCTTATTATGTTATTTATATAGCGCCATCAAATTCCGCAGCGCTTTACTATGGGTGGACGAACAGACATGTAGTTGTAACTAGACAAGTTGGACACACAGGAACAGAGGGGTTGAGGGCCCTGCTCGATGAGCTTACATGCTAGAGGGAGTGGGGTAAAGTGACACAAAAAGGTAAGGATAGTATTAAACTAGTGATAGTTGCAGAAGAGGAATCAGTCGGGAGCTATTAACAGTTTAATTGATATGCTTTTATAAAGAAGTGGGTTTTTAATGATTTTTTGAAGGAGTGGAGACTGGGTAAACATCTAACGGAGGAGGGAAGCGAGTTCCACAGGAACGGTGCAGCCCTCGAGAAGTCTTGAAGGCGAGCATCAGAAGTGGGAGTACGGACAGAAGATAGACGTAAGTCTTCAGCAGATGTGTATTAGGGAGGATAGATAGGTGGGAGCAGCATTATGCAGAGATTTGAAAGCAAGAACCAGAATTTTAAATTGAGCCCTATATCTTACAGGAAGCCAATGTAGGGACTGACAGAATGGTGAGGCGTGGGAGGTGCAGGCGGACAGGAAGATGAGCCTCGCCCCCGCAATCATAATGAACTGAAACGGCGCAAGTTGGGAGCACATTAGACCACTGAGATGCGGATTACAGTAGTCAAGGCGAGAAAGGACAGTGGAATGGACCAGCACCTTAGTTGCATCTGGCGTTAAGTAGGGTCGGATGCGCGCAATGTTTTTGAGATGGAAACGACAGGATTTGGCGATAGATTGAACATGAGGCTTGAAGGAGAGGTCGGAGTCAAAGAGAACACCTAGGCAGCGAGCCTGCGCGGTGGAGCTGATGGTAGCACCATTGACTTGGAGGGAGACAGACACAGGAGTAACAACACTTGAGGGAAGAAAGACCAGAATTTCAGTTTTGGTCAAGTTTAGTTTAAGGAAGTTGGCAGCCATCCAGTTAGAAATAGCAGAGAGGCAGTCAGAGACACTAGTCAAGAGGGACAGGTAGATTTGCTTGTCCTCTGCATAGAAATTATATTGGAAGCCAAATGAGCTAATGAGTTTACCAAGGGAGGCAGTGTAGATGGAGAACAGTAGGGGACCAAGGACAGACCCTTGGGGAACACCAACAGAGAGGAGTTCGGGAGAAGAAGCAGAGCCAGAGAAAGAAACACTGAAAGAGCGCTGGGAGAGGTTGGAGCACCAGGAGAGAGCAATATCTTGTAGACCGATATTGCGGAGGATGAGAAGAAGCTGTTGATGATCAAGGAGAATTAGGATAGAGTAGTGACACAGCGAGTAGATCATTGGATACTTTGGTCAATGCCCTTTCCACAGAGTGCTTAGCACGGAAACCAGACTGAAGCGGGTCTAGCAGAGAGTTGGACTCGAAGATTCTTCACCTTCTTGACATTAGCATTAGAGGCAATTTACATAGGCCTCAATTTAATATTTCTGAACAAGATTTCTAAATAATTTAATAATTTTAAATAAACATTTTAAATGATTTATTATGAAAAATAGTTTAGTTTTGCAATAGTTTGACAGTTTTTAAATCATGTGGAACAGTGTTTTGGCAGCAAATTTCTATTTAGTTTTGAAAGAGTCTTTTGACTAAAAAGTCATTTTGGTTTTAGTCGTATTTGAGTCATCTGAATTGTTTTTCGTTTTAGTCTACTAAACCTCCAGTAGATTTTAGTTGACACAATGGGTTTTCTTAAAGCCTCCTCTGTCTGTCTCTTTTACCCCTTTCCACAGCCCCTCTGTATCTCTTTGTGCCCCCCCAGCGCCTCTGGGTATCCTATCTTTCCTCTGTCTACCCTATTTTTGAGTCTCTTCCCGCCAGACACACTCTGTCGCTTTGTGCTCCCCCAGTTCATGCATCTCATCTTCCCCCACGTGTTTCAATCCCCACAGTCCCCCACCATGTGTTTCAATCCCCAAAGCCCCCCCCATGTGTTTCAATCTTTTCCCTCCCCCATGTGTCTACCCGCCAGTGTTAATTTTGGTGGCCAATTTCAATTTAGTTTTAGTGCTAGTCTTTTGACTAAAAAGCTATTTTAAATCTCATACATTTTAGTTGACTAAAACCAGACTAAAATTGTTAGTTGACAAAATTAACACAGATTTGGAAAGTGTATCCAACAATATTAAAATATCATGAGTTTGGATATTTCCGTCTGAGTTGTAGTACTTGCCTTTAGATTCACGGTTTATTAAAACATTATCAAGGATTGTAAACTATGTGACACAATATATAATGAAAGAAGAGAAACAACATCAGATAAAAACACTGCATATCCACATTACATCCATTACGATTTAATGACTGAATCATGTTAGATTGAACAACTTAGGGGCAAAAATGCATTCTATTGGTAAAAGTGGTTGGATAAAGGTGACAATTGTTCAAAGAGGATTTTTGTAAGAATATGGAGTACCTGAAGTTTGGGAATCAACTGCAAATGCAACAGCCTTAACTAGATCATTCTTATTATCTACAGTATGCACACAAATTGGTCATTTGCAGCCTGTAGTGTCAGAGTCAGTGAAGTTTCTATTCATTCCAATGAGGAACATGACATCATGATCTCAAATCTTCAGTATTTCCTCACTGGAAGAAAAGGGAGCCTAGAGATTGGTTTAGATACTACAACCACTTATTGTTGGTTGACAAGAATAGCAATAGAGGAATGTCAAATACCAGGGGTTTAATGTAAGAGTGAAGTGTGTGTGTGTACATACAAACATACATACAGTCTAGTATGTTTGGTTTTTGTCTTTATCACTATAGAGCAATTCAAGTCTTCCTGTTACTGACTGTGACTCACCAACCAATTCTTTCCCAGCAGCGACGTTTGCTGGGTCCATAGGTGAGAACTGCCTCCCATAAGTCTATGTCAGGGGTCACGCTTGGCTCGGACTGAGAATCTGGGGTCATATTTGAAGCAGACTGGAAACCTTCATCTTCAGACTGGTCAATACTTTGCGGAACCTGAAGACCAGACATAGGTCATTAGAATGTCAAAATAAAACCTTAATTACAAATAGCAAATGTATAAAAACATTTAGTAGATAAATCTCTAATGAAAACATGCAAGAATTAAATTATGTATTTTTCATTGGGGTATATAAAAAACAGCTTGCAAAAGATACAGATCTGCTTTCTGCAGCCTTTTCAAGCCCTCCCCTACTTTCCTGTCCCAGACCTTCTGTGGCTGTCCAAGCACAGAACTAAACTACAGGAAGTAACAGGACTAGTTGTTTGATTGGCAGCCAAGGGGTTTGATAAGATTAATTTATAAAAGTGCCAATTTCTGTACTTTCCCCCCCCATTTTAAACAGGAATCTAAAGAGCTTTAGGCGTTTGGGGTGTTTCCTGTGCCACACAATACATTGAAACACATCCTTCAAATGATGATAGGCAAGGCAAATTCACACTTTGACCAATAACAGAGCAAAAAAAATAAATAAAAAAAAAACAGTTTACAGAAAACATTACCACAAACACTAGCTGTTTCCCAAAGGGCAACGCAAAAAACACCACATTAACTGAACCTGTGATGTAAGAAGAAGGAAAATGGTATAAACAATATCATCAGAAAGTGATCCCATTTACAAGAAATATAATGAATATTGTGATCATAACACAAAAACCAACACCAAAAATAACACAATTTTACAACTCCACAATGCACAGTGTACATACGTGTACAAATATTTCCCAATGATGAGAGGTTTGTTATTGTGCCACTTTGAGAATTTTGTTCACATTTACTTTTGGGGGGAAGGGAGAGAGGAATACTAAGAGGACACTATAGTCACCAGAACTACTGCTAATTGAATTTGTTCTGGTGAGTATAGTCAGTCCCTTCAGCCTTTTTGCAGTAAACGCAGTTTTTTTTCAGAGAAAATGCAGTGTTTACATTACAGCCTAGGGATACCTCCACTGGTCACTCCTCAGATGGCTAGGAGAGGTGCTTCCCGAGGCAGTGCTAATGCGAGCAGCGACGATAGCAGTGATTGGCTGTGAACATCAGCTGACCATTTCCAGCAGTCGCTCATTGCTGGTATGGATTGGTATGGCTAGGGCTGTGTAGAACTCCAACTTGAATTATGAAATATACAAACATGTATGTGCTGCATGGAGGGGTCATCGGACAACACCCTTCAAAGTGACATGTTCTATATGACCAGAAAGGTACACCTTAAAGTGTAATAGCATTTTATAAGTAAAAGCACACTATGATCATAGCAGTACCTGTTTAATAGCACTGTAAACAGGTATTTAGCTTACTTCAAACATTGCCAGGATTATTCACTGAAAACCAAATTTTCAGTAAGCCAACGTTGCTTAAATTTTGCAATTCTCCAGAGATCCATAACATAAATGCACAACTAGAAATTATATGAATAAAATAATGAATATGCTTTACTTTTATAGCCAGTCCGGAAAGGTCTGCGCTGTCTGGCACAGGAGGCAAATCCAGCTTAATATCCATGTCATTAGTTCGACTGTGAACAAGTGCCCCAAAAAGTGACACACGAGTTTCTCTCTCAAATTTGTCAATGGTGGTAAAGTTCTGAGAAAAGAGGCCTATGGCTGGAAGACCAGTACCAGGTTCTCCTTCCATTATCTGAAGGGTTCTGTGCACAGTGTTGCTTATCTCACACTCTTGATGAGCCAGAAATGTCCCAAGGTCAGCTTCAAATATGCTAACATCATAGTAATCATAGCCATGGTAGCGTGGTTTTCTCCCCACATATTTGTTATTTTGGAAGAGATCTCGTTTTGGTGGAAGAACCTGAGGTGGTCCAGTTCCTGCAAGATCTATTAAAAGCTCAAGAACTGCATAAACATCCCCGACTTGAGTGTCACTGGTCTTTTCTACATGTTCCACTAGTTCTTCTAGTCGCTCAGCCTCCAAATCCATTCCACCCATACGTAGATTAAAAGACAACATAAGCATCTTATTTTTCACTGGGAGTTTTGTGGTATTTGGCTGTAGCCTACGGACCTCCTCTTGAAATAAGTGTACGAAAAGCGTGTCATAGGCCAGCCTCTTAAGACTTTGTTTGGTCCTATTCTTGTTCCTCTTTCTGGTACCAATCCCCGTTGTCCATGGGAACCCCACCATGTGAGATTCACAAAGGTCATTAAAAAGCTGGGTTATGCTGTTCATCTTGATTGTTAGATTATTCAGCTTATTAGAAGGAATCTACTTTCTTTCATTTGAATGGGTGACATGATACACAGCTACATCTGCAAAACATAAACAGTAAGTTAACACATTATATCACTATACATATAGTTAAGTATTATAAGCTCAGCACAACTAAAAACCCAATAGAGAAGAGATAGGCGAGCTTCGGCACTCCAGATGTCATAGATTGTAGCTGGTAAAGAATTAGGGGAGATGTAGTCTACAACATTGGAAGTGCTGAGGGTTGCCTATCCTGCTGTAGACCTTCTAAATGCAGTTCTTGAAATATATAAACACAATGCTGTAAAAATGCCTTTGTTTATGTTGGAGAAGTCATTTTTGTTTAAAAAATAAAAAAATAACTTGAAGTGAGCTCCATCTCTTCCCAGGAGAAACAGTGGAGATGCAGACTGCAAACCTGGAAATTGTGACTGCCAATGACAGCACACAGACTGTTTTATTAAATAGGAATTGATCTACAACCAACACTCTATAAGACATTATGTAGCTAATGTATTAAAAGTGGAATATGGATATTAAATATGTAATAAGACACACATTGCTTCATAATGAAATACATGAATAAAGCAATACTGCAAGTAGCAGGTGTGACTTTTTATAATGAAAGTACTCGAGAGATGTCACACTAACTATTAGGTAAATGTTGGGCGAGATTTATGGTGTATGCATTCTCTTATAATGCTTGAAAATAGAACGGGGGAAACAATGTCAACTTAGAGTGTCACTTTAGTAAATACTAAAAGATTGAAAAAAAAAAATACAGAAAATTGTGAGACAGTTCCCTTTTTACAGTTTTTGCATGTTTATTATATATTTTTACAGATATCAATTATTTTATGCAATAATGTATAATAGATGATATGCAGACTTATTTTTCAGGTCATAGCAATAGCGTAGTTCATTACAATACTTTGGGTTCCTAGTTACTTTTCACTTCTACAAATTGATGGTCTGTTTGTGCAAAGTGCAGCCCCATAGTATATAGAAGTCCAATGCTGCAGGAGCCAATCTAATTATCTATTCAAGTTCCTTTGGGATTTCTCTTTAATCAATTAATAGATTTCCACTCTCCTCCCATATGAATTCTTAATACCACATAGCAGCACTTTAAACCTGCTGCCCATAACCATGCATCAGTGATGTTTGCCCAGAAAGACATGGTGAATCCTGCACCATCTCAGCACGGATGTCAGTATTAAGATTTGTATGAGCTCATTCAGTTAACCTGAATTGTTCACGTGAGATTTGTGAAAAATGGTTGTGCATATTTATTTATAACTCATGCGGTCCTATTTTATCCCTTTACATTCCATTCCAGCCACTTTAGATTAACCACACAGTGCCATGCACATGCCTGTGTATGGCATTGTTGAAAGAATGCCAGAGTGTGCACACATTTCTTTGCCATTTCTGTGTAGATGCCCAAGGCGGCATGAAGGCATCTGAAGCTAGCTGGGGTGGGAAAGTCGTAGATACTTGGATAAGTAACAGCTTTTTTTCTTTCCCCAGTTGTTTTATTTACATTATAAAACACAATATTTACTGATGTTGCAGAACAAGGAATGATCACCTCCAGAGAAATGTTTTACATTAAAGGCACACTTTAGTCACTCACACCACTTTACCTCAATGTGAAATGGTCTGGGTGCCAGGTCCCCCAGGTTTTAACCCTTCAGATGTACACATAGCAGTTTCAGAGAAACTGGTATGTTTACATTGTAGGGTTATTCCAGCCTCTAGTGGCTGTCTTCCTGACAGCCGCTAGAGGCGCGCCCCCGATGCGCAATGCCAAAATCACATTAAGCACGCAGAACGTCCATAGGAAAGCTTTGCGAAATGATTTCGTATGGGCGTTTTTAATACATGCGCGGCTCTGGCCATGCATGCGCATTCGGCTGCACTCGGGAGGAGAGGTCACAAACGCCGAGGGAGCCTGGCGCTGGATAAAGGTAAGTGGCTAAAGGGGGGCCCTGAGGGTGGGGGGATCCTAAGGATTATAGAGTGTCAGGAACACGGGTTTGTTTCCCTGACAATATATATCAGAATAAGCACTGTGTCCATATCATGCTGATGGACTGCACATGAAAACATAATACCCCTGCAGTATATAGAATTCATGTCACGTGTGCCCTCAACCATTAGTCACTTTGTTTCCCTCCTGCAGTATATGAATACCACATACGGCCCAACCTTTAGATTGTAAGCGCCCGGCTATCTAGCAAAGCACTCTGTATAACATATCTTCAGGGGCTTGATCACCGCTCACGGGCAGCGCCCTCTTTACCTTTTGTATGGGTCTGTTTATAATTGTACAGCGCTATGGAATATGTTGGCATTTTAAAACTGCCAGTGATATATAAATACAATCAACCTGTACATGTGATGTGTGTCCTCTGACAGCCTGAGCAGGGTGTTACCAGGACCAGCTCCCTCAGACCATGGTGCCCAGTGTTTGGGTGATGTGTGGCAGTGAAAATGAGGCTAACGAGAGTGTCTGGCAGTGAGGCTGAGGATGATGGGAGTGCCTGACAGTGAGGATAATGGGAGTGTCTGGCAGTGAGGCTGAGGATGATGGGAGTGCCTGACAGTGAGGATAATGGGAGTGTCTGGCAGTGACGCTGAGGATGATGGGAGTGCCTGACAGTGAGGATGATGGGAGTGTCTGGCAGTGAGGCTGAGGATGATGGGAGTGTGTGGCTATTACATAGGCAGGTTAAATAGTCCCCAGCAGTTCTAATACTCCAATGGCTGGCAGAGCATGGTGGGAGTTACAGTAGCTGTGCTCGGCTTCCCGCCCTTACCTCGGCCGGTGCAGCCCTCACAGACAGCGCTCTCTGACTAACAGCAAACACGCTTCTACTTCCGGGTCACGGCTGACAGCTGCCCAGCAGATGCACAACTTCCGGCAGCCGCCACTAGTTGCTTAGCAACAAATGGATACTGGTAGCGCATTGAGCTCTGCAGCTATTGGTTGCTCTCCGCCACGCCCTCGCCATCTATTGGCTGAGCTGCAACTAACCACACCCATCCAATCCCCCACTGCTATTGGCTGACCTGTATATAATAATATCACAGCTATTAACTGACCAGCATATCATCCTATCACAGCTACTGGCTGACCAGCATATCATCCTATTACTGCTATTAACTGACCTGTATATAATAATATCACAGCTACTTGCTGACCTGTATATAATAATATCACAGCTATTAACTGACCAGCATATAATAATATCACAGCTACTGGCTGACCAGCATATCATCCTATTACTGCTATTAACTGACCTGTATATAATAATATCACAGCTACTGGCTGACCTGTATATAATAATATCACTGCTATTAACTGACCTGTATATAATAACATCACAGCTACTGGCTGACCTGTATATAATATCACAGCTATTGGCTGACCTGTATATAATAATATCACAACTATTGGCTGACCTGTATATAATAATATCACAGCTATTGGCTGACCTGTATATAATAATATCACAGCTATTAACTGACCTGTATATAATAATATCACAGCTATTAACTGACCTGTATATAATAACATCACAGCTACTGGCTGACCTGTATATAATATCACAGCTATTGGCTGACCTGTATATAATTATATCACAGCTATTGGCTGACCTGTATATAATTATATCACAACTATTGGCTGACCTGTATATAATAATATCACAGCTATTGGCTGACCTGTATATAATTATATCACTGCTATTGGCTGACCTGTATATAATAATATCACAGCTATTAACTGACCTGTATATAATAATATCACAGCTATTGGCTAACCTGCATATAATAATATCACAGCTACTGGCTGACCTGTATATAATAACTCAGCTATTGGCTGACCTGTATATAATAATATCACAGCTATTAACTGACCTGTATATAATAATATCACAGCTACTGGCTGACCAGCATATCATCCTATTACTGCTATTAACTGACCTGTATATAATAATATCACAGCTACTGGCTGACCTGTATATAATAATATCACTGCTATTAACTGACCTGTATATAATAACATCACAGCTACTGGCTGACCTGTATATAATATCACAGCTATTGGCTGACCTGTATATAATAATATCACAACTATTGGCTGACCTGTATATAATAATATCACAGCTATTAACTGACCTGTATATAATAATATCACAGCTATTAACTGACCTGTATATAATAACATCACAGCTACTGGCTGACCTGTATATAATATCACAGCTATTGGCTGACCTGTATATAATTATATCACAGCTATTGGCTGACCTGTATATAATTATATCACAACTATTGGCTGACCTGTATATAATAATATCACAGCTATTGGCTGACCTGTATATAATTATATCACTGCTATTGGCTGACCTGTATATAATAATATCACAGCTATTAACTGACCTGTATATAATAATATCACAGCTATTGGCTAACCTGCATATAATAATATCACAGCTACTGGCTGACCTGTATATAATAACTCAGCTATTGGCTGACCTGTATATAATAATATCACAGCTATTAACTGACCTGTATATAATAATATCACAGCTATTGGCTAACCTGCATATAATAATATCACAGCTACTGGCTGACCTGTATATAATAATATCACTGCTATTAACTGACCTGCATGTAATAATATCACAGCTATTGGCTGACCTGTATATAATAATATCACAGCTACTGGCTGACCTGTATATAATAATATCACTGCTATTAACTGACGTGTATATAATAACATCACAGCTACTGGCTGACCTGTATATAATTATATCACAGCTATTGGCTGACCTGTATATAATTATATCACAACTATTGGCTGACCTGTATATAATAATATCACAGCTATTGGCTGACCTGTATATAATTATATCACTGCTATTGGCTGACCTGTATATAATAATATCACAGCTATTAACTGACCTGTATATAATAATATCACAGCTATTGGCTGACCTGTATATAATAATATCACAGCTATTAACTGACCTGTATATAATAATATCACAGCTATTGCTGACCTGTATATAATAATATCACAGCTATTGGCTGACCTGTATATAATAATATCACAGCTATTAACTGACCTGTATATAATAATATCACAGCTACTTGCTGACCTGTATATAATAATATCACAGCTATTAACTGACCAGCATATAATAATATCACAGCTACTGGCTGACCAGCATATCATCCTATTACTGCTATTAACTGACCTGTATATAATAATATCACAGCTACTGGCTGACCTGTATATAATAATATCACTGCTATTAACTGACCTGTATATAATATCACAGCTATTGGCTGACCTGTATATAATTATATCACAGCTATTGGCTGACCTGTATATAATTATATCACAACTATTGGCTGACCTGTATATAATAATATCACAGCTATTGGCTGACCTGTATATAATTATATCACTGCTATTGGCTGACCTGTATATAATAATATCACAGCTATTAACTGACCTGTATATAATAATATCACAGCTATTGGCTAACCTGCATATAATAATATCACAGCTACTGGCTGACCTGTATATAATAACTCAGCTATTGGCTGACCTGTATATAATAATATCACAGCTATTAACTGACCTGTATATAATAATATCACAGCTATTGGCTAACCTGCATATAATAATATCACAGCTACTGGCTGACCTGTATATAATAATATCACTGCTATTAACTGACCTGCATGTAATAATATCACAGCTATTGGCTGACCTGTATATAATAATATCACAGCTATTGGCTGACCTGTATATAATATCACTGCTATTGGCTGACCTGTATATAATTATATCACAACTATTGGCTGACCTGTATATAATATCACAGCTATTAACTGACCTGTATATAATAATATCACAGCTATTGGCTGACCTGTATATAATATCACAGCTATTGGCTGACCTGCATATAATAATATCACAGCTATTGGCTGACCTGTATATAATCACCTCGAGCTATTGACTGACCTTCATATAATAACCCCCAGCAATTGGCTGACTTGTATATAATAACCCCCAGCAATTGGCTGACCTGTATATAATAACCCCGCTATTGTCTGACCTGCATATAACCCCCAGCAATTGGCTGACCTGTATATAATCCCATTCAGCTATTGGCTGACCTTCTTTTAACCCCCTACAGCTAATGGCTGACCTGTATATGATTGATGATTTAATGACAAAATATCCATATTGAAAGAAAGAAAACTAAGCTAGACTTTTGGCCTAAATTCTGCCATTCTTGTGTCGATTCTCCATAACTCCCGTTTTATCAAATAAACTCTTAGAAGGCAGTTATTCTCTGTTAGCATACTCTCTGACTTCAACCAAATGCAATGTTATAAGGGAGAATATGGCTGCATAAATAGCTTGTGAGGGGCACGTACGGGGGTGTATATACACTTATGTCAGTACTGATGTGCTCAGAGTATAATGCAAACGTATGCCATGTAAGGTACTGACATCCTTCTCAGACCTGCACATGTATGTATAGGGCACTGTTGGTTGTGCATTCCAAATATGGCCACAAGCACAATTGTTGATGCTTACAATGCACTCTCTGAATTTTATATAGTGCACCAGCGACTCCAGATTGTTGGAAATGGGGCCCCAGATCAGGACTATACTATTCAATCAAGGATACAGGTATACCGTGTATAATTAACTTTGGTGCCCCTAACTTCTATGCCCCATAATCTGTGACACCCTATACCCCGCAGCTTGGTCATTTCAAGGCTTAAAGTTCTGGAGATAAGTTAGGTACTTTGGTGTGCATGCAGGAATATTTGACACACAGATTCCACAAGCTTTGATGAAATTTGGCATCTCTATTGAAGAGTAAAACTAGATTAGCCATTCACTAAAAGTGTGAAATGCCTGTACTCAAAGTGAATTCAGGTTTAAGACAAAAATATGGCAACTGGAAACAAGTAGCGTAAAATCTTCAGCCTTTTTGTGGGTTCCATTGTTTTTTTCCACTAGGCAAGAGATCACATTTAAAGTAAGTTTCTCCATATCCATTGAAACACCCTTCTCAGAGTAGCCCATATGACCACAGATCAACATTTGGCCAACTACTCCAAACCGTCGGTTCCTTGGGTTACAACAAAGATGCTTTCTCTCTCTCAAGGATATAGCTAGTCTCTGGGTCCATGTGGCCTCCAGTAAACCACATGCACTTTGACAATGCAATCTAGGCTAAAAAGAAAAAAAAGTCCTCAAGATACCTAGTTAGATCTGGGTATCATACTTTGCATATGATGATCATACCTGATTGGAATGCTATATGTGCCCATAGGCCTTGCTGTTAATTGCTGTATTATAAAGAATATTGGCATGACAAGTGGATATGTTTAGTATGCCTCACTGTGTAGCTTACCATATTTATTTTGCATACTGGATAAATTGGCCTGTCTGTAACTATAAAGCTGTGAAATAGTCGTACCCACATTTTAAAGCACATGAATATGTGTTTTCCAGCTTCTGATAGCACAGAGGCTGCAATTTTTATTCTTTCGAATAAGCCTTTTTAAATCATCACAATCTTTTCAAATTATTTTTCTACATATATGCCAAAGATCAATAGTGATTTATGTGGATAAATCATTTGAAAAGTGTTTGTTACAGATTGTGATCAATATAAACGCTTATCCAAAACAAAAATTAAGTCGAGGCCATTGTGTCTTGTGTACTTTGTCACCACTGTGTAGCACTATCCAATTGGTATACCATGGACTGCTTTAGACGATATTGTAAATGGCATTTTAATCCGGGATACAGAGATATAAATTAGTCGATATAGAGGTGTCTATTGTATTGGTTCTTATTTGGATAAGGTTTATATTTAGAATTACTAGAACAGGTACGCACCTGGATTATTTATACATACACCATTGACTTTAAATATAGAAGTTGGTATACGCTCAGCAGTTGCTGCGGGGGTTGGAGGAAAGCTATGGTTTCCAACTCAAAGGTTAGCATCTCTGCTGCTCTGGTGGCTTGTTCCCAATGAAGTCCTTGGCAAAGCAGTGAATAATGTCAAGATGCCATGGTGTCAAGTAGGAAGTTATAATATTACAGGTCATTCCTCTAAATTAGGGAAGCAACCGTTACAATCTAGCATCCAGTGAATCTGTAGTCCACTACCCATCTCTGACTCCCCTTCACCCATTTGGTTTGTTTTTCCTTCATTACACTAATCTAGCAATTCCTGTTGAAATTTACCCCGGATCTACTGATCCATTTTCAGTTGCTGATCCAGTCTGTTTTGGAATATATTACCCACCTGAAGCCTGTCATTATTATCTATTTGCAATTTTGGTCAATATGACTACAAGTTTCTGTCGTGCAGATAGGTCTTAACACATTTGATGGCTGGGTCAATCGATAAAATCCCAGCAACCACCATGGGTCCAACAGCCTAACCTGTGAGTGGAAGGTGGAAGTGTCTCGCCTACTGAGGTTTCCACAACAGCTCTGCCATTTTTGGACCCTACAGGCTAGCCCAACATCTTGAATGAATAACCCACCACAATGTGAAGACATTTGTATTTTGTGCTTTACTTCAAAAACATGGCTCTGCCACGGCAAACATTTTTCTTTCAACACTTAACAGTCCCTTGTAACTTGATGCTGCAGCACTTGATTGTGAAAGACGATACAGGCTGTGACGAAAGCAACTTTGCCACTGGTTTTTGGAAGGGACTACTTGCCAGCCTTTTACCCTGTGACTATGGGCCCTGCAATAGAACTGGTTAATATACTTCAAACAGGCTGTGTTCGTGCAATTGGGACTATATGGTTTGTTTAGCGAACAACCACACGAACAGAGACCACCCGGGACCTTGTTAACACCTATTAACAACTTGGAATGTTTCTCACCGCAGTGTTCTAATTGTTCGTCTGGGTGGCCGCGATTCCTATGAACAACCACGAGGCGGCAGCCATCTTGTTCGCATGAATGTAGGCAGCGGTGTTTGGGCATGAATCTCATGGACCTAAAAATCAGATACAGAAACTCCCGAACATCGCTGAACTTCCTTCATTGCCTGCGTTCGTTTCTAGTCAGCTTAGAAGGGCACTGTTCTGTGAGATCATTCGTCTAGATGAAGGGAACAAGCTCCAGGGTAAGACTATTGACTCTGTTCGGTAGTTTGTTCGTTTGCAAAATACCGAACTAGACCGGCCGCAAGCCCTGATTCTCTGGAACTGTTGTGGTTGGTCAAAAGAGACTTCCAGGATTCCTGAACCTCTGCTCTGATCTGGGTTATTTTGGGCTATTTTGTTCACCCAGGGCCATCTTTAACGCGGGGCAAACGGGGCAGCTTCCCCGGGCCCAGGTACTCTTGGGGGGCCCAAGGCAGCTGTCCCGTGGGCCCCGCTGCCCTAAACTATTCCCCCTTCCCTTGCTTGAGCCCACGGCACACTAAGGAGGCCCACCAGGTTCAAGTTAAGCTACGGCGGTTGTGGAGTCTGCGGTTGCTTGTGGAGTCCGGTGCAGTGCTTACGGTCCTCAGCGTCAGCTAGGAAGCATCTGTTGGCGGAAGTGCCCAGTTGGGGTGCCAGGTTATCCGTCACAGAGGCTTTGCAAGAAAGGATTTCAGAGAGCCTTCTAAGGATATCCGTGTACACAGCAGAATGTATTTTACGCAGCTACAGCATGAAGAAAAAAAAAAAAAGAAAAAAAAAAAGGGACAAGAATTACATGATATAATAATGGCATTTTTAAAGATGCTCGTCCAATATACGCTAGCAATAAATGGTAAAAACAGAAATCCCCTTACAAATCAGCAGTGATATCTGTTCTTGTATAAAAGGTGTGTACAAACACTATTCATTGGTAAAGGACGCTTCAAAATTTGACATAGTGGTGTAATTAATGGAAACATTATTTGCCAAGTGATGAAGACCATATTGTAGACAACGAAACTGAAGACTTTTACAAAGTCCTAAAATCCCAGCTTCTCTAGTGCAATATTCTAGTATGCAATGTTCATTTGACAAATTATATTGAAGCAGGTTTTATGTAACCAGTAACAGACTGCGTGGACCTCAAATCTTTAAATTAGATACGACCTCCCATTTCTAGTTTTAGGATAACCGGTAAAGACTACTCAAAATAATACTGTGTACTCTAGTATTTAGTACCTGCTGTGTTTTATCGACTTCACTCTCATTGTGGTCTGCAATAGTTCGAAATTCTCCGGTAACAATTATGACTGTACTAAGCTTTGTACTTCGAACGAACTTGAGCACCAGTGACAACAACACATGCTACTGTACAATAATAATTTTTAATTAAAACCACTATATCTAAATTTTACATAAACATACAGTACATATACACAATACAAACAAACACATAGAACATCAGTTTTTCCAACGTGCATTGTATTTATAGGCTCAGAGCAATGGGTTGACCTGCCCACCAGCATTCACACATTTACCACCAACCAGGTAGCAGGAAAAGGACAGTGACAATATGAATGTGTCATTTCTGTGTAAGCAATGCAGCTGATGCGAAGTCTGTGCATTGGGCCATTGAGGGCCCAAATTTTGTTCAAACTGCTTCGATATGATTTGACAAAAAAAACAGGACAGCATCCATAGATTCCAGGCAAAAATAACCACTACCCCAAATTGTACTTGTTAAGTATCTTAGATTTTGCTTTAAATATTATATTATATAGTTTTAAACAGATCAGTATATTTAGATAGAATAAACATTTGTTTCCTGGATCTGCATTAGAACATTACGTATCTTGCATGTATAAGGTGAGCTACTGCTGGTTTCTGGTAAACCATTTCCCATAATACTAAACCTACTCACCATAATTCCTGAGCATTCTCCAGTCCTCCTGCAGGGCGCGCTGTATCTCCTTTAAGGCGTTCACGCACTCTTTAGTAGGACATTTGTACGGCCCGTAGTGCATTGCTGTTGAACATCCCGCTAAGCTGCTGGAAATACCCACTGCCAGCTCTGGTTCAGTATCCTGTTTATTAGGAAATCACGATAATTAACTAAATACAGGAAAACTGATCTTTGGTGATACTAGTGATTACAACAAATTAGTCTAAGGGGAGTTTTCAATCAACATAAAAAGGAAATGTAACTTTAGATGCTCACACAAGTTACTGAAGATAGCAAAATATTTCTTAAGGTGTAAATGAGACAGCAAAGATTTCCAAACTCTGATTTTAACGGAACACTTCAAAACAAAAAAGCAAAGCTTGCTGGAGTGCATTAGGGGTCAAGGTGCCCCTTCTTTCTTACTTTACAAAAAGTGCCAGTTTCAAGACATTTTATAAAGCTCCTAAGTTGTAGATGGAAGGATGCTATTCCTGATTCCTTTGTGCTATAGAAGAAAACAGTGCTTCTCATAGAGAAGCATTGAATGCAATGGTTCTCTATTAGAAGCATTACTGCACATGTATGCTGCCTCCCATGTTTCCCTGTGATCTCCTGGAGGCGGAGCATCACTGCATTTAGGAGAGCCTCTCGGTGGGTTAGAGGCAAGTATTTTCTTCATTTTACAGGAACTGGAGGGAACAATGGCACAGCAGACAACAACACCCCATGTTAAGAAAATATATGTAATTATATGTTTTTAACACTTGAGTGTTTCTTTCAGCAAATTATTCTCTCATAAGTACAGTGGCCACAATACACTGTTGAAAAGATTACAGAAATTGTAGCTGGCTCAGGAACAAAGATTCGTGCAATTGGCATCTGCTTCAATAGCTCACCTGGGGGGGGGGGTTACAACACCGAAGCACACATTACTGAACACTGGGATGCTGGGTCATGGCAATCATTTTTTAATTTTAAGAATTTCTGCATTTCAATAAAGCAGATATATTTTTTTAGTTGTCACGTTGTCCTGTATGGTTCTATCTGTGACCAGATTTTAAATGGACGCCCATTTATACCAAAGAAAACACTTAAAGGTTGCCCAAGGATTATTGAAAAAGACTGCATACCAATATAATTATTTATAAAATATTTACCAAGACGGATACACTAAGATTTATATAAATATATATAAGGTAGATAGTAGGACACAGGTAGACTATTGTAGGGAGAGGGATTACTGTGTTTTTATTGTTTTTCACAAATACTGATAAGAACTTTCTAAGAAAAGAATAACTCTTGACAAGTCCTTACAGGGAGCATTCGCTTAATGTGCCAGTTTCTTACCGGGATTATAGCAAGAATGCATCCTTCAGCCAAAACTTGCAGCATGTTTGAAAGCAGCAATATATCTCTATTGCCAACGCTCCTGTTACTTCCTGCACTCAGTAGAATAAAGTCAGGCTGGTAGCTGTAAGCCAAAGGAAGTAGAATTTGCAAAACCAAATAAAAGAAGCTGCTACTTTCATCAGGAGTCTAAAAAGCAATAAACAGAGAAAAAGGTTTAGTGGAATTGTGGAAAGTATGGCAGTCACCTACCCTGACCAAATGCTACAGCAACTTCTTAATGGCCCACTCAAAAAGCATGATAAAAAGCTCTGCTTTGAAGACTTTCCAGATTGTGTGAACATACAAGTATACTTATAATTATTAACTGAATTACTAGAAAAAAAAAATAAAAAAAAAATTATATATATATAGATCAAGCTATATTTTTGCATGAAATTCACCAGCATCACTCCATATGTAATATCCAACCATATGGTCCTTTTCTCTACACAACTTACGTCTTTCCATTTTAGAGAAACGTGATATTTTGAAAACACTTTGGACGGTTGGTCTCCACAAATTTTAACAAACAGTGTTTTCCTGCAAAAGAAACACATATCAGAGATGTTTTAACAACTAAATACATGCACTACCATTTATGAAAAAAGTAACTAAAGTAAAGTACTTACTGATCATTTTCAAAATCACGTTCTGAATCCAAGTCCCCAACATGAACATAGAGCACCCTGCAAGCACAAAGCCATTCATGTAATCCGAAGTTTCTGCAGATTTATATATAGCAGAAAATCGCAGTCACTAAAAGTATGACCACACTGAGCCGCAACCACTCCCTCATGCACTTGTGATCACCATTAGCAGGAATAGCAAGTCATTCTGTTTCACATAAAAGGGAAGATATAGAAACATCAACCATTCTATCAATTACAAATAGATGCTACATAATATACAGTATGAATTGCAAGGAATTCAAAGTGAATTTAAACATATCGAACCTGAAAACATAACCGTTTTCTAGTCCAAGGTGCCATGCTGTGTGTGGAGGAAGTTTTCAATATAGTTTCATAGTTAGCTTACAGCAGAGGAAATGGTTTCTTTAAAGTAAGAACAATAACAATGCAGAATTCTCTCATATTGTTTTATTAGATAAGCATTAAAAAAAAAAAAAAATATAAAGACTTGGACGTCTTTTTTTAGTTTTTTTTTTTAAATAGAATATTAAAGGCTATAATTAATATGTATGTGAACAGGTTGCTGATCCAAGAAGAAATCTGGTTACCATTAAGGAGTGAAAAAATCCCCCCCCCCCCATTTTGGATCAACAGCAAAAAGAGATGTATTTTAAAGGCTTAAAGGGATTCTATAGCGTTAGGAATACAAAGCTGAATTCATAACACTATAGTCCCCTCCTCCCCAACTCCCTTGCAGTACATAAAGGGGTTAAAAACAACAAAACACTTTATTTACTTACCTGATTGGTGACCTGCTTCCTCCAACGTCATCCAATGGAGGGGACCTTATGCGCATCGAACACAACAAGCTTATTAGGCCCTCCTGATAGGAAAGCATTGAATCAATTATTTCCTATGAGGATTTTAAAGACGCTGGATATTCTAATGCAGCATGTGAGGACATCCAGCATCAGTTAGGCGACCCAGAGTCCGGTAAACTCACAGAAGCGCCTCTAGTGACTGTCTTAGCAGTTTCTCATAAACGAACATTGTACCCACACAACTTAAATGAGCTGAAGTGGTCTGGGTGTCTGTTGTGTCCCTTTAACTTGATGGACTATTTTTGTTCATCCTAGATTACTATGGAACTATGTAGTTAGAGCCTAGGGTATGTGCTATTTTAAAAGCACAGTATGGAATGCAAAGGTGTGTTTGTTGGGATACTGTTGCAATGCCCCCTCATTTTATGTTGCCTTACTCTGTAGCCAATCATTTTCAATACAACACAAATGAAGAAAAAATAACTTTATTAGTATATCACACCGTGTGCCTTCTAAAAGTATATACGTACCTCTCAATACCCAAATTCAAAGAAGTCTGCAGAGCCACAGCTGCCGATAGTGACGTACTTGGTGATAAAACCACAGCATTCTTTGTCTGTGGGAGTAAAAACAATTGGCATCTACTGTGAATCATGCTTATTATAGTAACAATATAAAAATGAGCATTTACTTCATAGCGGATGCATAATGGTGAAGTAATTATTAGGAAGAGAATGCAACTGGGTTCTGAGACATCATAGGAACTCAAAATCCTAATGTCTCCAGAGACCTCGAGAAGACGTTTTTCCATTATACATGCTTTAGTTTTCAGTATCTTTAATCTCAGGACGGTTTAAAAAAATTATGGTTAGGGCTAAACTTAGGGCAGCAGTGGGACATGCGTATCCATGGTCTTCCTGAAACTGTACGTGTACGTTATATCCCTAAGCAGCAGTCTTATTCAGCTCCTAGTAATATGTCAGGAGAGGAGCTGGGGAAAGACAACTGCACTCTCTACCTTACGTTATCAAAGCTGTGCATTATTGTTTATAATGCACAGAGTGACATCACCCCTGTACAGTATGGGATTTGTTTAAATAAGAAACTATAAAAATGGCAGAAATTCTATCTTTGGAGCTGTGCGCCTTACCTGCTTTTTCACCAGTTTGTTGATGACTGTTAACATTTTGCCCACAGAATGTACTAGATGCCCTTCTTTTAAGTGTGACATACTAATTCCACTGCAGAGACAAACCAAAAAAATTGTAATATTAATGTAGATCAAGTCAAGTGGAACAGTTAAATAAAGCTATCTAACTAGGATATATAGATACACACAACTTTTCAATTTAAAACCTAATGCAAATACACACACCTTTTCATGTTAAAGCCTAGTGTGTTTGTATATTTAATTTTTATTACAGCATTTCAGGTAGATATAGCAGTCAAATATGCATGTATAAGATACACGTAGACTGATCAGTGGTATACATCTTTAGCGCACACAGTTAGCATATCTCACGTCGCGCAGGAGCGTGAGTCCAAAATACAGATTGGCGAAAATCGCCTTAGTTGCAGGAGTGAGACAGTACCTCACCGAAACGTAGGTTTATCACAAGTTACCCTCCTGAGCTGTATGGGTGGGGGGCGGAGATGCAGGTTGTGGTCTCGGTATTCAGTGTTTCTTACGAACCTTGGAGATTGTGGGTAACACCAGTCCACGGGAGCTTTGTTTCGGAGTGAGCTACCTTAGGTTCTCTGAGTTAAAGGTATAGGGGGGAATCAGACTAAAACTGGGCTGGGAGGGGGGAGGGGATAAAAATAATTTAAAAAAACACAGATATACCTGCAGGCCGCATCAATTTGTTCCCTTGGAGCAGCCTGGTCCTCAACATGCACGCCAGCAGGTATAATAAATGTGTTCCCATCAGGGGTTACAGCAGAGGTTCGGAAAGGAGGTGCAGGGGACAGGATGTTTTTCATGTGAGACTCAATCAATCTGTCAAACCTGGCTGTATCAGCGCTTTCTTGCTGTTCGTATGGAAGCTCTAGAGTGGAACTGCCTTTAGTACTGCATTGTTGCACCAGCTTGGTTTCTTTAAATAAAATGACATGAAAATATTATATAATTATATTCTATATTAATAAATGTGAGTGAAGGAAAGAGCAAATTGAAAATCATAATTATGTAAATATGCCTTTTCATATTTTGTACTTCGATGGTTATGTTTGTAAACATCACATCATTATTTTAAGAGAATGTAGTAAATAATTTAATAGAGAGTTGTTTTTGTTTTGTTTTTTATAAAAGCTAGCAGTATGTAAAGATGTTTGTGAACTTCCATTTACAAGATATGTGTGTGTGTGTACCATGACATGTACAATTCTGAAAAGCCATAACTTATAAATCATAATGTAAGATACTTAGATCCTAAGTAGACAATATCTGAGAACCTAATTGTGGCCAATGGCTGTTTCACATCCGACGTAAACAAGTTATAATATAATTAACAAATACAAGAGACATCATGCTTTAGTGTACAGATGTCTTGGAGAATTTTTGCTTTTTTATGGGGAGTTTTCAGTTAAAGCAAGATCACTCCGAAATTTTTAGAACAAGTAGTAAATTATTTCAACAATGTTTGAGATAGGCTACGGTTATCTGTACACTAAAAAAATTAATTAAGGAAATAAATAACATTGCAAATGAAAACACAGAATATAAATGTTCAAAACACGATTATCAAATACGAAAACATTTTACAAATACCATACATTTGTCAGCTTACATCACTATACTACTCCACACTGATCCAATACACTCCCAAATAAAGGGGAAAATAAAATAATTACCATCCACGGATAGGCACTGCCAGTAAGGAGTGTGTGCGGTGCGTACATTCTGTATTGATTCTAAAGCACTAAAAAAAAGAGGTAGTGAAAATGTATTAATGAAACGCTTGTTTCCTTGTAAAGGCATCATTTACCTTAGGAATGGGTCAGCTGTTGCCACCGTAGGAGCTGAAAAATAGAGCATTTTCCCCATATAAAAGAGGATACTGCTATGCCATAACTAAGGGTGAGTGAGCAACTGACCCGCCCCCTGAATCAACGGTAAGAATCGAGGGATGTACTTCATGGCATTTAGGCGGGGGACATCTGCTCACTACATGGTGGTGCACAAAGATCCCCATTCTCATGAGACAGGCACCTACCTACCGGAATGCATTTTCAAACATTGACAATGAAGTATACAACTAGTAAGAGCTATTAATAAACAATTTAAAGAGAAAAAAAAGCATATCTATGTCTTGGCACTCTGTCAGGAATCACAATGTTATATTAAACACTTCTTAAGGAAATTATATAGATTTCAATGTGTACCTGTGACACGGTGTCATGTCCCCCGATAGCCTGGGCACTGCGTCTCCAAGTAACGTCCTTACAGTCATGCAGACAGATTCAGACAATGACGTCAGATGGTATCCACCCTGAATGGACATATTAGATCTCATGAAACATTGTATAATGCAAACATTTAATAGAAAAATAAACTCTGTGGGGTTCATTTACTGAACCAGGCAATACAGGGAATTAACAAGGGAAATTTAAATTCTACAATTAAAGCTGGACTGGATAAATAACTTAGCGCAGGTATGTTTTCCGCTCAAACATTCTAGTGTCAATTCTCTGCACTTTCCAGCTTAGTGAATCAGCTCCCTGTGTATTACAGAAAATAAGCCAATAATAGACATGAAGAAGACACAATTACAAGGACTTGTTTTAATATTGCTGGATAAGCTTTTCAAAGGATGAAATATTTATATAGAGATTTTTGTTATAATATTTTGAAGCATAGTTTCCACAGGAAGGGGTTGGTAACTGTTTACTAAACTGGATGATTAAGGAAAGCAAACCCCTATCACTCTCTGCATGGCAGTCAGGGTGCATGTCTGGACAGAATACTCTGAGTAGCTGGAGCATTCTGTGTGTCCTAATCTATTCTCTGAGAATACAGCCCTGGTCCAATAAAACAGACTACAACAGAAAAAAATAAACACACTAGTATGGAGTACTCGTATTATTAAAAGCAAAAAGGGCACAGAAACCAAGAGCTCTCCAAATATCTCCGTGAGCATTACCACAATGACACTAATCCTAACAAGTATACAATATTCTTCTCCCTGGGTTATGCAAGACATTTCCACAGAAATTGCTATTCATAACAGTTTTTACAGAGTTAATCTACAGCCTTTCATGTTATTCATTTTACATAGTTTATTGAAAAATGGACTGGAGCTCATTATTTACAGATACTGTAATGTTTTAGATGAAACACACACACACCCATCAAACACTATGTACAATTACAAAACACCTACATCAACAAATATTCTAATGATCCTTTTGCATATCAATACACAGAGATGCAAAGGACAGTTGGCTTTACCTCGAGAACAACACATAGTTTCCCACCAGCAAGGTTTGTGAGCAGATGGGTGAGATGACTGAAGCATTCTGGGGTGGCGTTCATACGGCCCTGCAAATAAAGAAGGATGCAGTTACTATACACAGATTAATTCAGCATTCCGTCTTACTGTTACATCTTGTGTTTGAGACCCATCATTGAAACACATTATTATTAATATAGCTCCATCAGACTCCGTAGCGCTGTACAGTGGGTGGACTAACAGACATGTAATTGTAACCAGACAACTGGACGTACAGGAACAGAGGGGGGGAGGGCCCTGCTCCATGAGCTTACATTCTAGAGGATGTAAACCTCATTACAAAATACTTGATCACATGCATCATAATCTAGAGTGAAACAAATCTCATTAAACCACCCACCTCTGGATCACCAATTCCAGAATCATATCCAGAAGACACCAGAACCAACTCAGGATCAAACTGTGAGAAATAAGAGAAGATTTGTTTTAGAATATATATATACACAGTCTGCTCTACCCCTAAAAGAAAAATGCAAAAATATAACAACCACCACTAAAATATTAGACAGGAAGATTTTGTTTTATGTATCACATTCTATTACTCTTTTTGAGCAACAGGTTTGCTACACCACCTCCACTAGATGCCCACCCTGGCCACTGGCAACGCTGGAGACAGAATCACTGGCGTAATCCCACTGGGATGACCAACTACGTAAAACTGCTCTATAATGCTCACACATTCCCTGGGTGGGGAGCCTCTCTTCTTTCTGCATGGAAGATTAGTGTCATTTCCTGATCTGGTGAGATGAACTTACGCTTCACAATTTCCCAGATAGTTAGCGATACATCCTGCCATACAAACTTCCTCCCGTTGAATACGTTTTCATTGCTTTCATCATAAAAATGTGTAAATGCCTGAATTCTGGAATTATATGGTGTATCTGTTCTCCTGGATCATTTTGGCTACTTATCTCTTCTCATCTCTACTCCCTCGCGGTCTTTTGTCCTTTCCCATTCATTGCATCTCTTTTCCCTTGGCTCTGTCTACCAGCATGAATGTGATCTTCATGAATCTCACGCATACTTTGGGTGGGTTACTTAGCCCTACTTACCAGAATGGTGTCAGCTCATCAAAGCAGAAGCTGACAAGATGATGAATTATCCTCAGCCTAGTGTAATTCTATTACATGAAGACGATCCTTATGCCAATACTTTGTGACCTAATTATCATATCCCTAAATAGACATGTAAGCTCCACTTGTAAAACTTTATACAGATGTTTTTTGTTCTACCTTTTATCAACATTAACATGGATAAAGAAAAAAAAAACCACAAAAACACACAAACCCCCTCACTCCCCCCCCCCAAAAACAACAATTGACTTGGAAATTACAAACAAAAAAGTTCTTAAATTTAAAAGGGATTTCTCTCTTATCTGGTCACTTTCCAATGTATCTATGTGCAAATAAACTGAAATGAAGAGAGTAAAACATGCAATTCAAAGGTTAATAAAGCAATTACCTCGAAGGCCAAAGGCAGGAGCACATGTAGAAAGGCTGCAATGTAATCCGCGTTACCAATGCCGATCTGATAATAAATTAAATCAATAGAGGATGGTCTGTTTAGTTTCTTGCAGAGAATAATGTAAATTGTAGTTACAGGATGAATGAGCTTAGACTTAACACCCCCTCCATATTCACTGATCATTCACAACACGAAAACCACTAAAAGCTGAAGTGAAGGAAATCCCCACCGGACCACCAGGGATTACAGGAAATGTCTCCCCACCCATAAAATATATATATATATATATATATATATATATATATATATATATATATATTAAAAAAAAATAATATAGTATATATTAATTGCCCTCCTACCCCCACAGACCCCACACCACACAATAGCTCCCCCATACACACACACCACCCTCCTACACACTGCACCCGTCACACAACCTGCCATCTTCACACACACACACTTTACTCCTCATGCACACAATGCACCACTGTATACACACACACACACACACACACGCACACTGCAACCCTCACACACAAACTCCCAATATTAGGGGCCCAGTATATGCCGCAGCGCTGTACATATATACAACCTAGAACATTTTTTGACTTGGGGTGCCTTGGAAAAATATTGAAATATTAAGGGCGCCTTGAACCTAAAAAGTTTTTTATTTTTATGACGTAGTTATCATAGTCTAACTGAAAGTCAATATGGACATCATTTGACATGTATACGACTATGATAACATATAGTGTGTGTATTTAGTCCAATTATTTCCATATTTCAGCAATGATGAAGTATCTGACATTTGACAGGGGAATGAGGGAATTTACTCAAATAACATTAACGACTGTCACCTTGTTCCACGGGAGATTTATATTAAAGCCAGTTCCTTGCCCTTTTCCGACACAGTCATAGTCTGATTCGGTGAGATTTGGCCAAAATATTTTGTGTTCATAACGATGCCAAGAAAAGTAAAGAACGCTGAAAGGAAAGGGCATACAAATTATATTTTAATTTCTAAAGCACTTATTTATACAGACACTCAAAACACTATGTAGTCATTTTTTCAACATAAATACCAATAGAAGTATCTGGCATTTTAAGGATGAGTTAGATGTGGTATATTACAATGCAGTCAGGTAAAACCCATTGTCTCCATTGTAATATACCAGATCTAACTCATCCTTGGCGCACCCTTCCTTTCTTTATTCATTTTTAAATGTCCTCTTCAATTATACTATCTTCTTTAAAGAAAATAAAGATTTCATGAATTAAAAGCACAATACAAACCTGGGATCATCCTCAAAGATATACTGAATTCCTTGTCCATGGTGTACGTCCCAATCAACAATCAGGATTCTAAATAAAAAGAGGACCGTTAAAAGCTTATGTTTGGTGGTAGTGAAGCTTCATTCGGGCATAACGTTCTCTCATTGAACAGGATTATATAGTTATGTAAAAAACTACAAAATCTATTTCAAAATGGCCAATTACGAAAAATCTTGAAGCACTTCTATTGCCAAGGTTTCAGCATCAACTAAGCCACATGAGAATTAACCGACCAGCATGAATTTGCTATTTTTAATACAAATTATGGAGACGATGCATTAAAACATTAATAAAGATAAGATCTGTCTTTTTTGCAGCAAATCATTTTCTGTCTCAGATCTCTTGAACAGGGAAAGTGCCAAATTTTCTCTGCTCATCATCCGTCTATAGGTCTCTATGGGACAACTGTACATGCCCCATTAACCTGTTGTTGTTCACTTTTATGAGTGGTTCATCCTCCTGATCAGATCATACAGACACACTTATAATTTTCTACTATAAAAGATGTAATCAATGTATACTGGAAGGTCAAACCAAAAGTGAGGGTTAAAGAATGTCCACACACATAGGATAGAGACCAATGAAAGTATATGAAAGATACTACACATAACAATAACAATGGCAAAATCAAACAGGCCAACTGCATACCTACCTCTGCAAATTGTACTTTTTTTGAGCGTATTTTGCAGCAATTGCAACATTATTAAAAACACAGAATCCATTACTTTGATCGCGTTGACTGTGATGCCCTGGAGGTCTGAAAGATAAATTGATAAATATGGCCAAAGATCAGCATTAATGGCAGAGTGTGAGTTTGAACATAAAAGCAGCAAGAAAACCTTTGTTAAGTTGTAAAGTCGAAGGTGCAAACATTACTCAACACAGATAACAATATCACAAAACCAAAGACGCCTTCCATTTCCAATTACTCTGTAAACTCTATGTTGACAGAGAGACAGACGGAGAGGCTGCTGCAATGTCCCTCTGTTATAAATGTATAGCTACAGAACTTACTGTACAATTCATCCTATTCAACCTGTTATTTGTTACGTACCTGCTATGTAACTACACACATACTGCACTCACTGTATCTCCCTCTACTGTAATGCACCCAGTAAAGTGCTGCGTACACCTGTTAGCGCTATATAAATAAAATATACGGCTGCTTGTAAATTAATTGTCGTCATTTAGAAATGAACAACATATTCTGCAGAATAATGAATAATGAGTTAAAGGGGAGCTATTATTACTTTTGCTGTGAGGTTGGTTATCTTTAAAATATATCAACATATGCTACTGCTTAGAGAAGAACATTAATATCTTATTGAGCATGATGCCATCAAGACAGGCATCACATTTATAAAACCATTATATATTTTTTAAACTTAATGAAACACTGCTGTTCAAACTGAGATGTAGCTAGTCATTCCTATTTACCTTACAAGAGCCATTCCGTTCTGCACCTCCCCAGACAGAACTGCATCCACCAGCTGCAAGGTGCCACCAAGGGACAGCTTGGCACAGCGATAGGAATTCTGGCAAATAAATACAGATTTAACTCAAACATTCAGATTTGCTATGAGGCACTGCCGAAAATGCATTGTTTCAAAATTATCTCTGGATCTCCATTGAGATCACTAGCAAACCTGAATTAAAGAACCAATTCTAATATAGAATTTCACATGACAAGGGTTATCGTGGTAGCAGTGTTATGTGCTTATATGTTCTCTGGTAAATAGTCTCTGCCTTGTTTAATCTATACATGCAATACAGCAAATGCTCAACAGGTGGCACTGCAGGGATATATAGAATAATTTTTTTGTAAAAGTTCAGGGTAAGTACTGCCAATTCATAGGTAGTTGAGGGACTTAATGCTAAAACATGAAGAGCAGCAGTTCACTTTAAAGTGGTTTGGTCGAAATTACTTTTTCTATTTAATTGATAATTGTCACCGTATGAAATTCCCTCACAACCACCTCCACAGAGGTAAAATGACAGATTGTCAAGTGGTAATTACCGCCAGCCTTACTAAATATAGCAGGTTAGGTGAAAATATATATTTGTGGGCAGTACGGTTTTAAACTGATTAACTTAAAGAGAAAACTGAACTGGACACGTCCATATCCATGAACTCTAAATACAGATGATACGTTTCAGATTACCTGGTGAAAATAAGCAGCAACGTACTTCTTCGACGTTGTCCTAAGTTCTTCTTCATTCATGGTCTGAGTGCTCTTAACAACATCCAGATAATCAGGGCTGGGAGAGGAAGGGGAGGTGTGATTACACCAAAGTAAGATACTTTAACCTACTATGCTTAACAAACAGTGTTTTTATTACATTAAAACAATGTGAAATATGTATAAAGAAGAATGCCACATGAAAATGAAAACTTTTTGATTTATTTCTAGAACTCGAAAAAAAAAGCACAGTTCAATGATCCCCATTGGAATAGAACCGGGTGATTCCTTAAACTGGACTGTTAATGGTGTGTAAGGTGCTTCACAACACGGGTGTACTACAACAGATCTAACCAGATAGCATTGATTAAAGGAGCACTATAGGGTCAGGAACACAAACATGTATTCCTGACCCTATAGGGTTAAAACCACCATCTAGCCACCCTGGGCCCCTCACGCCTCCATAAATATAGCTAAATCTTACTGTATTCAAGCCAGAAGCTGTAACTCTGCATGCTGTTTGCCTCAGAAAAACAAGCTGTCTGCTGACATCATCAAAAGTGGTAGCCTGATCCAATCACAATGCTTCCCCATAGGATTGGCTGAGACTGACAAGGAGGCAGATCAGGGGCAGAGCCAGCACAGTTCAAACACAGCCCTGGCCAATCAGCATCTCCTCATAGAGATGAATTGAATCAATGGATCTCTATGAGGAAAGTTCAGTGTCTGCATGCAGAGGGAGGAGATACTGAATGTTTGGATGCATTTTAGGCAGCCATGACCCAGGAAGGATCTCTAACAGCCATCCAATGAGTGACCAGTGAAGTTATCACTAGGCTGTAATGTAAAGACTGCATTTTCTCTGAAAAGACCGTGTTTACAGCAAAAAGCCTGAAGGTAATGATTCTACTCACCAGAACAAATTCAATAAGCTGTAGTTGTTCTGGTGACTATAGTGTCCCTTTAAAGCAAAGAGGGGGTTAATGCAAGCAATGAGGCAGATGAGGAACTGAAAATTGCAAATTTCAGGCCAAGATAGCTATGCAAGAGAAATAGCCTAGTTTGCTAGTTTTTCATCTAGGTGTAAATAAAATAATTTTCTTGTCAATTCTCAGTGAATTAAGCTATTTTTTGTATTCACAAAAATACTGTGTCAACAAGGTTGTTTTAGAAGCTGGATGCCTGCAGAGAAATCAAACGTAAGCGTTTGAGAAATGGAAACAACAGGCAGGAACATACATAATGAATTGACAAAATATGCAAAAAGAGAAAAAATAAAAATAAAAACATTAACCTCTCATTCTGGTCTATGGGTTCTGTTTTTGTTTTAAACTCAAACCTGTGTTCCAACAAGAGTTCATTTAGTTTATCCTCCAGTCCCAATTCCATAACAAGTACGAGAGGAACTACTTATTAGCTTCATTATCTTCATCTATATATCGCCAACATACTCTGTAGCGCTTTACTATTATAGAATGGGGATATCTGACAACGAGTAACTGGCATACAAAATATTAAAAGCAACAAGAAGCGAAGAAGGCCCTGCTCAAAATGAGTTTACAATCTACGAGGAAGAAGTAAATACACAGAGGAGGAAGAACAGCATGTCAGAGGGAAGGGGAGTTTGACGGATAAAATGCCCGTGTTGAAATAAGCTAATAAATATTCTGTATGGAAGATCTGAAGAGTGGGAGGGTGAAGAGAGAGCTGGGTTACAGAAGCAAAGGAAACGAGGAGGGCAACTATAATGAATGAAGAATCCCCCAGGAATGTCAGGCTTTCCCAAAGTCATGGTTTTTCAGTGACGTTTTACAAGGCATTAATAAGGCTTAGTAAGCCAAGAGCAGTCATACAGTGCATGCCATCAGCCTATTCTAAGCACAGGTCACAGTTTTATGAACATGTCTGCATGCAGCAATCTGCCAGAATAACAGCACACCCCATTTCAGAGAGGTTGGGAAAGATGGCAAAAAGTGACAAGAGGTTTATGAATTTTCTGACGTATCTATATTACAGCTGTGCAGAGCTTTAACAGCACGTTCATTCACTTTAGCCACTAGCTATGATCAAAAACATGTCAGAAAAAATTACTCCTTAAAATAATGAAGCAACAGAAATACCTACCAGCAAAGACTTTACATTTAAACTTACAGTTTAAAAATTAGATCTCTCTTACTTCAAACAGGCAGTAAAATAGATTTATAAGTAGAATTAAAATTCTGGAGGATGACAGTAATTCATTAAACGAGAGACAAATTCTTTGGCAATGATCCATGATTAATGAATTGATGTTAATTTATGTTGCATATAAATTCGACATATTGCCCTTTTCAAAAAAATTGTCACTTCTCTCATAGTGACGCTTCTCTGTTTCCTCACCACAGTAAATGTTATTGAATTATTTACTGGGATGAAAAGGTAAAATTTAAACACTTATGTGTGCTTCACTCCCTCGTTTGGGGCAACTAGAAAACTAGTGAGGTTTTTAAATAAAAAGATAGCACAATCCGCAACAAACTTTTAGTTAGCTATTCATTTGGGCAATATTCTCATAAGTGACCGTTCTTAGTTGTCCTTCTTTGTCTAAGATCATCAGAATAGGGCTCATACCTATGCACCAAGGTAATCTCTTCCTCTGAAGCCTCTCGGACAGGTAACCGGACACATCTCTCCACGAGGTGATAATGCTGCAACCGCTCATAAGATTTAGATAACCGCTCAGGGACTTCGATGGCACACTCTGGGCTTGGAACAAAATGAAAAACAGATTTAAAAAAAAAAAAAAAAAGTAAAAATGCATCTTTTAAAACTAAATTTTTTTTTTAAATTTGGAGAGTATTACGATTCAATGGACCATGTTACAAAAACAATAGTTATTAACTAAAGTAAGAATTCAAATAAAATGTAAGGTGAAACTAGTCAAACTTGATAAAAATGATCTAAGTCAGCTGTGCTTTCAGTTCTCGGCCTTAAATTTAAAATTCACCTTGAATGCACTATAGCAAATAATCACGTAAGTCAGTTTTGATTCAAGTTTTACTAATTTGGCCCTACATTTTTAAATTCACTTGTAATTCTCCCTTTAGTAAATAACCCTGCATATAACTATTCATTAAACCAGGAATAGTGAAAAATTGACCAGTTAAATTCAGCTATTTTGGACATGCATTTATCTACCTTGACAATTTTCCACTGTATCGACTGATCAAATGGATTCATGCAGCGTTTTTCACTAAGGTTGGAATTTGTGAAGATCAGCAAACTTTTTGCCAAAATACCTGCTCTCAAAAGATTACCGTATGTATTTGAGGAATTTTTTCAGTGTGACAACTTTGGCCTAAAAGATTCAGCTCCATTTTACAAAAAGATTTGCTATCAATAGAGTATATCTGAGAGAGGTTTTATAAAGACACATAATATGACTTGAGCCTTGTGTGTTACACAAAAATAACTTGGAAAACTTATAACAGGGCATCAATACACGTATACTTGGTAGTTTACCATAACTACATCATTCATAATCAAATTTCCCAAACATGTTTGTTAAAGTGACACTATGCAGATATATACATAAGAAAAGACTTATTTCAACCTTAACATATACATATTTATTACACACCCAGACCACTTCTTCTCATTGAAGTGGTCTGGGTGTAGTGCCCCTGACTGTATAACCCTGCAATGTAAAACATTGCAGTTTCCAGACAGTCACTACAGGTGCTTCCTGCTCCCTAACAGAGTTTTACTCCACCATCCGACATTGAACGTCCTCATGCTTTGCATAAGGATGTCTAACGTCTTCAAATTCCCTAAAAGAAAGCATTGATTCAATGCTTTCCTATGGTGAAGGTATAATGAGCATGTGGCAAGCTCTGTGAATGGGCATTAGTTCAGACCAGCACTGTGACGATGTGGTAGGAGGAAAACTAGTTAGTGCCAAAGGAGCCTCGGTGTCGAAATTAAGATAAGTTAAAAAAAAATAAAATATATATAAAAAAAAAAGAAGGTGGGTGGGGTTTTTGACTCTTAACAGGCCAGAGGGCGTGGACGGTGGGGGTAAAATCAAATAAGTTACGGATTGGACACTATAGCGTTAGGAATAAATGTTCGTATTCCTAAAACTATAGTGTTAGGGGATTGGTGAATATAAAAAATCCTGAGAAATGGCAGTTCCCCTTTAAAACCACACATGGGACATGTGCAACACCACATATACTTCATTGTAAGAGCAAGAGATTAATTATGTATCAGGTCTTAAATAGCACTTTACAGAACTTTAACAATTAATAATCAGTATGCTTACAGTAAGAGAGAAATAAAAATAGACATGCAAGCGCAAAATGAGTTCCAAATCCAGGTGGTTTTAAGAGTTGTGGCACAATTATACAAAGTGATATGTAGCTCTTGTCCATTACCTTACAATCTATCGGGAAAATAACCAAGGACACAAAATGTAACAGGGAAAAGAAAGAGCGTGATGGGAGCCATAGAAACAGCTATTTCATATGAAGTCATATGAAGAGTGAGATGTATGGTCTATTAATTAAAGTGATGCAAAGGTGGGTAGGAAAATTGTACAGGATGTTTCCCTGTGTAGGGGACAGAGTTTGTGTTGCACCTGGACAGAGAGGGAATGCATATTTTTTTTGGAAACACTCTTTAAAAATACCTTTATTTATAACGTTTAAATAATGATTAGGAGTATTGTGCATCTCACCTGATTCCTCCCCACCCCCCAAACACACACACAAAATAAAAACACATTACTTACCTCTAAACCAGAAGTAAGACAGCATCTTGCCACTGCTCCCCTCTGTGCCCGGGAGATGATAGCTGAAGATGATCTCCAAGCCTATCCAATAGTTCTCATAGAAGAAGCATTGGAAGGAGGGTGCATGCGCGTCAATGCTTATCATAGAGAAACACTGTAACCAATGCTTCTCTAAGAGAAGTCTTCATTTCCACCATGAGTTAGTATTCAAGGAGAGTGAGTCAAGGCACTTTCTCCGCTGTATGAATGACAGCTGGGAGGGTGCAACCAAAAAGTTTTATAAAAGTTCCAATTCCTCTTTTACACACAAAAAAAGAACCAATCTGGTTTGGTTTGGGGTGTTTCTTAAAGGTCTGGAATTTGCCTGAAAACAGTAACTACTTAGGGTTTTAATTTTACATACTGTGAGAGAAAATGTGGAATGGTTGTCGGTGGAAGATATATTAGGCCTGCTTTACTAAACAGCAGCCTGAGGTTTCTCAATTAAAATGTCCCAGGGAGAGATGTTAGGCAAGATACATTGTTGGTACTCTGAAAACCATTGTAAGGGTTCCCGGAGCAGAGCATTTGGAGAGCAGAGTGGGCCAGTGCTCCAATAGCACGATTTGCTATGTAACAGCCAGACCAGGACTTGTGTATACCTTAGACGTTCCAGAGATGTGAACTAACTGACAATCACCTGTAGCTGGTCAATTGGCAGGCAGGCTTTTAAAAGAAGGGATCAGCCTGCTGCAGAGTGAGGGAGAAAGAGCCAGAGGAATGGTGGGGCTTGCATCCATATTTTGTTATTGTAAGTGGGAAAGCCACCCAATTCCAGATAGTAATTAGTCTGTTTAGTAAGTGCTCAAACAAGAGCATGGAATTTTGTTTTGTTTATATTATTTTGAAGCACCTGTATATTTTGCACCAAATAAATAAAACTGAGCTGGATGTGTCCTGGACTTTGATTTCCCCTAGAAGACTGTGATTACCATAAGATCTGTGACAAAATCCTACCGGTAAAAGAGGTGGTTTGTTACAATACATATATTTAAGTATGACTGTATTATGAACATTAAGTCATGGTCAAATCCAACTTGAAAAAGTACGATTTAATTTTCTTTTAAACCAGTATCCAAAGACTGTTTATAATATGGCATAGAATGCTTACTCGTCCCAAAGCAGTTTATACGTTGTCATCTCCTCATCATAAACCAGAGCTGTCCCCAAAGCCATTTCTAAAAAAAAAAAAAAAAGATATATAATAATTTAATATTAAAGTAATTTACTGTGAGTTTACAAGGTGCTCATTTTCTTGTACTTGTGGAACTTTCTATAAACGCACTGCATTTTATATGAGGAAAAAAGTGACAACATTTTGTAGAAGCCATTGCACAAGTAATGCATGTGATTTATCAAGTAATTGAGGTATAATTATGTGAAAATGAAGTGTTTCTAAATCAGTTATTTTGGTCTAAATTCTGCAATTCAGTTTCCAGGACACTACGATTTGGTGTTCACTGAATATGCCCCCTCTGTTTTACAGTCACCACAATTAAACCTTTTGATTTTTTTTTTCTTCTTATGAAGAGGTCATGTGTATTTTAGAGAATGGGGGGCACAGCGGGCAGGGCACTAGTGGTTACGGTACTTTGAATATTCCCTAAAGCGCAACTGTCACTCGTCTAATAGTGACAATTATTTTTGTTTCCTTACACCATGAGCTGAAGCATGATAGGACTTTATAGTGCTGCACACATGGTCATTCATTCACTAGTTCTGTGTCCACATGTATGGCACTGTGGGGGTTAATAACATATTCATCTTGTCTTTAAATTAAAACTATAGCTAAACTGTTTGCTGAAATCTCTGTGGGGACTCTTCCTCTTTAACGATACCAAACATTCATTGCTACATTTTGTAAAGCAGGCTCTACATAGTTAAAGGATCACTATAGTGTCAGGAAAGCAAACTAGTTTTCCTAACACTATGTACTCCTCAGGGTCCCCCTCCTGCTGGGCTGAAGGGGTTAAAACACCTTCAGCCACTAACCTTTATCCAGCGCCAGGCTCCCCCGCCGATGTCAGCTCCTGAGTGGAGCGGAATGCGCATGCGCGGCAAGACCCGCGTGCGCTTTCAAACAGTCCATGGACGTTCTGCGTGCTCAATGCGATTTTCGCATTCCAGCATCGCAGAAGCGCCTCTAGCAGCTGTCAGGAAGACAGCCACTAGAACAGGCTTCCCCAAACTGTTGCTGAACTACAACTCCCATGATTCTCAGCCTATTTCATTCATAGAATCATGTTGTAGTTCAGCAACATCTGGCGGGCTGGAGTTTGGGGAAGCCTGCACTAGAGGCAATATTAACCCTGCAATGTATGTTTCAGCTGCAGGGTTAAAACCTGGGGGGACTTTGCACCCAGACCGCTTCATTGAGCTGAAATGGTCTGGGTGACTATAGTGTCCCTTTAAATATTATCTATCTTTCTTGATGCCATTGTACTACAACTCCCATCATGCTCTCCCAGTCTGCAGCCTGGCAAAGTATAGGGAAGTGTAGTTTAACTGCAGCTAAGAGCTACAAGTTGGGCACTATAGGGTAATAATAATAATAAATAACAATTAGGGTGCACATACTTGGGAGTCTTGCTTGTCTACTCACTGCTGCCTGTCCCTGGGCAATGCTGGGAGAAGAGGGTGCAGGTATTAAAACTTCCCCAAAGTAATGACTCCTGTACTCTAAAGGCTGCAGCACGAGAGAGCTCAAAGTACTAGAGACATGTCTGGCACCTGGCCACAGAGAGAGCCTCTCCGCTGCTGCTGATCATTGAGTGCAATAGGGCGACCATTTGCATGGAGACCAAGCTCTATACTAGCGCTACTCACAGTATGGCTCAGCATATTACACAGCTTTGGTGTGTTTAGAACTCGCTTTCTGAGGGTGGGGGAATCTACTTCCTGTGCCGCCATCTTTAATAAGGGCACCTAAAAATATTTTACCCATTCAGTCAGGCATTCTGAATGTAGAAAGGATTTTAATAATATAATTAAAATGTAGGGTTGCAGAATTGATGGTGTGGTAGGAGGCTATATTAGGGGTTTTCACTAAAAAGATAGCTCCCATGATATGAAATGTAATTTTAATATATTAGGGTAAAATAGAAATGCTAGTGGGGTGGAGGATATGGTCACTTCAGCAGTACCCTGTTTCTCCGAAAATAAACCCTACCCCGAAAATAAGCCCTATTCGGATTTTCGGGGTGGGCTGCAATATAAGCCCTACCCCGAAAATAAGACCTAGGCATTGCACCTTTGCGGCGAGACTTCCTTCTTCTACTGTAGGAGGAGCGTTGCGGGCCGTGGCATTGCGCAACGTGATGACGACATTTCGCAGTGCCGTCAGTCTGCCTTCACGGATCTTCAGCGGAAGGATCCATTTCCGGGTGATGAGGCACCCAGTGGTCGGACTCGGCAAGGAATCTTTGAAATGTGAGTACCGGTAGATATTTTATGTCTGGGACTGAATTAATTAAAGGGGGCGGGGGGTGAATTAATTAAAGGGGTGGTGAATTAATTAAAGGGTGGGCTGGATTAATTAGAGGGGGGTGAATTAATTAAAGGGTGGGCTGGATTAATTAGAGGGGGTGAATTAATTAAAGGGGTGGTGAATTAATTAAAGGG
>OW240914.1:343745409-343819026 GCA_933207985.1 Pelobates cultripes | reverse complement strand
AGGGAATGTATTTTGAGGGTGTTCAGATTGAGAAGTTGGAGGGTCAACTTGGCATACATTCTTCCTTGGCTGCTTGGCTGTTAGTAAGGCATGCTGACCTGACCCTCAGGGATTACTTATGCTGTAATATGCATTGTATGGGTAGAAAATCCCAGCATTTCTTCCGCACATAGTAAGCACATCAAATGAAGTGCTGTGATTTATGGGATTTTTTTTTTTTATCCCCGATACAAACTTATCATGGCAAGAGATGGGACAGAAAGCAGAACTACCCCGCAAAATCTGGGACGAGTGGGTCTAACACAGAGGCATCTTAGCTCTTGTAATGCCCCTTGATGCCCTAATGCCCTCTTACTTTGTTATGTGAAATGGGCACTTAAAGTGACACTATTTACACCAAAACAACATTAACTCAATGAAGCAATTTAAGTGTATAAATTATGCCCCTGCAGTCTAACTGCCCTATTCTCTGCCATTTAGGAGTTAAATCACTTTTTGTGCAGCCCAGAATCAGGACGCCGGTGGGAGGGGAGAAAAATGGGTGGTCCCAAAGAGAACGTGCCTGCCTGGAAAAGGGGCATGTCTATTCATATTACTGGCATGTTAGCCTGGTGTGAATACAGATCTATACACTAAAACTGTTTCATTCAGCTAAAGTTGTATTGGGGCTCAAAGTATCCCTTTAAAGTTTCAAATATTTTTTTATTATTATTATAAATATGCCTTTATTACAGTCACCATGGGGTGAACTGCCAACATTTCAACTCAAAAGTGATAGACTCAATTATGAGTGGGGCAAGTTGCCCAGTTACTCCTGGCAGCTGTAATAAATCCAGGTTTAAAACACTAAGGAGACTTTGATAGCTTTATCATAGCTGTCCTAGGGTGATTGGGATTGAGATCTCTCAAAGTCAGTTAGTTCTTTGCAAATCTTTTCAAAGCAGCAATGGCTAGACAGACAGACCTTCTCCTTTCATTTGGGGGAAGCTCATTAATATGCAGACCAGAGGCAGACAGGGTGATGGCCAGGGCCGGACCGGGAACTAAAATCAGCCCTGGAAAAAAATTCTATACCAGCCCAATAATGCGTCGCGCCAGCATAGTGTGCTGATATAGAGGGTGGAAAAATAACTTGAAATTGAAAACTCTTACTCCAACGAAGGAACGCATATAGGGCTTCAAAATAAACAAAAGAGCGCCTTTATTTTAACCCCTTAAGGACGGAGCCAAATGTACACGTTGTGAACAAAACAAAATGTGAACAAAACCTGGCATTTGCGCTACATGTCTGTCCAACCGTAATTCAACTCTTTCATAGTAAATGCACCCACCCTTATTATATATCATTTTGTTCAGGGGAAACAGGGCTTTCATTTCATATCAAATATTTATATATGAAACATAATTTATTATGAATAAAATTTAAAAATTAAAAAAAAAGGTTTTATGGTGTTTTGGAAAGTTACAGGGTCAAATATAGAACGTTCCATTTTCACATTGAAATTTGCCAGATTAGTAATGTTACCTTTGAGACGGTGTGGTAGCCCAGGAATGAGAATTACCCCCATAATAGCAGACCATTTGAAAAAGTAGACAACCCAAGGTATTGAACGTGGGGTATGTTTAGTCTTTTTTAGTAGCCACTTAGTCACGCGTTTTTTTGTTTTTGTTTGAAGGGACAATGGACCTCTGAATGTCTGGAGAGTAAGAGATCATTTACAAACAAGTGTGAGCAGTGCATTTAAATATAGGCACTCAATTGCTTTTTTAATATGCAAAATGCAGCTAATCCATTTATGGCTTCAAGGCAGACATTGGTTTGCTACATAAACTGGTTCCTTCAAAAAATTTAAGGGACACTTTGGGCACCAATACTACTTTAATGCATTTGATAGGTTTTAGCTTAATTAATATGCTGTGTTATTTTGTTTCTTTACTTTTTCATGTTCAAATCTTTATAGTTTTTGCATAAAATAGAAAAAACATTTTGCAGAATCCTGCTGAAAAAGCCTGCCTCTTTAGCCACACCCACTCACTCCAGAAAAAGACTTCCTTATCAAATGTATGTACACAGCTCAGCCACTGACAGTACTGAATGATCTGAACAAAACAAGCTGCATTAGATGCAGAGGACACCCAGGGAGACATATAATCAGGATATCACTACCTATTGGTAGTGTCTCTGACCAGGGCCGCCACCAGAAATTTTGGGGCCCCTAACTCAGCTCAGGGTCTGGGCCCACTGGGTCCGCCTCCAAATACCGCCCACAGGAATAAACACACAGAAACAAACACACACACTGATACAAAAAGACAGAGATACATACTAACAGACACACATACACACAGGCATACATAGTGACAGACAGACACATACTAACATACATACAGACACACATGCATGAGGACATAAAGACACATACATACATACAGACACCGACATACATACATACACACAGACATACTGACAGACATACAGACACTGATCCATACACACATACATTCATAATGGCATACAGACATAATGGCATACAGATATACATACATACATACATTCAGACTGACATACATGCATATATACAGACATACTGACAGACATACATGCATACAGACATCCATACACACATACACACAGGCATACGTTCATAATGATATGCAGGCATACATTCATACTGACATACAGACATACATATATAATGACATACATACAGACATATATATATACATAGACATACATACAGACAGACATACATACATCCATAGACATACATACAGACAAACACATACATACATGCATGCATACAGTCAGACAAACATAGACATACAGAGACAGACATACATACATAGACATACATACATAGACATACAGAGACAGACATAGATACAGAGACAGACATACATGCATGCCGACATACAGACATACACATACATACAGACACACACAGACATGCATGCAGACAGACAGACAGACATACATAGACATACATGCATACAGACAGACATACATAGACATACATGCATACAGACAGAGACAGACAGACAGACAGACACAGACAGACATGAATACAGACAGACATACATAGACATACATGCCTGCATGCCTACAGACAGACAGACATGCACACAGACATACAGACAGACATATACATACATGCATACAGACAGACATACATACATGCATACAGACAGACATACATAGACATACATACATGCATACAGACAGACAGACAGACTGACATAAAGACAGTCACACACAGCTCATTTTCCAGCCACCCTCCTGTTTCTTACCTTTTCTTTGCAGGAGGGTGGCTGGGGATGATGGGAGTCGGCGCGGCTCCCTCTTCACTGCCTGGCTCTCCCTCTTCACCGGCGCGCGCACTCCTCCCGCGCTGAGTGGGCTGGGAGAAAGTGACCACTTCCTCCCAGCAGCACTTGCGTTTTTTTTTTGTTTTGTTTTGTTTTTTTTAAAGGGGTCAGGTCGCGGCCACAGCGCTGACCGGGCCACTGAAGATATAGGGCCCATCGGGTGGCCCTAAGTGTGTGTTCCCCCCAGGGTCGCCGGGCCCGTGACAACCGTTATGGTTGTCACCCCCTGATGGCGGCCCTGTCTCTGACTGTCTGCAGTCAGGTTGTGAATTAAAAGCCATTCACTCAGTGCAGTTGGGGCTGAGAGCCTGAGACTGTCTGTGTGCCTTTAATAAGGAAGTCTTTCTGGCACGAAGAGGCATGGTTAAAGAGGTAAGCTTATGTTGCAGCATTCTGCAAAGCATTTATTTATTTTGTGCAAAAACTATAAAGATTCGAGCATGCAAAAAATACAGAATATTAATGAGGCCAAAATCTATCAGATGCATTAAATTTCTATTGGTGCCCCGAGTGGGGTTATTCAATGAATGAATATTTGTAGGCCGAAATAGCCATACTGAAAAATTTAGTTTTTTTGTGGCCTGCGATTTGCAGTTCCCTGATTAAAGACAGTGGTGTCTATTCATTAGAAAGTAAATTGCCGTCAATCGAAAACAGAATTATTATCATTATTATTATGTTATTTATACTTCGCCAACAAATTCCGCAGCGCTTTACAGTGGGTGGACAAACAAACATGTAGTTGTAACCAGACAAGTTGGACACACAGGAACAGAGGGGTTGAGGGCCCTGCTCATTGAGCTTACATGCTAGAGGGAGTGGGGTAAAGTGACACAAAAGGTAAGTATAGTATTAGACAAATGACAGTTGCAAGAGAGGAATCAGTAGGGAGCTATTAACAGTTTAATTGATATGCTTTTATGAAGAAGTGGGTTTTTAATGATTTTTGAAGGAGTGGAGACTGGGTGAGCATCTAATGGAGGAGGGAAGTGAGTTCCACAAGAAATGAGCAGCCCTCGAAGTCTTGAAGACGAGCATCAGAGGTGGGAGTACAGACAGTAGATAGATGTAAGTCTTCAGCAGAGCGTAAGGGCCTAGACGGGACATACTTGTGTATTTGGGAGGATAGATAGGTGGGAGTAGCATTATGTAGAGATTTAAAAACAAGAACCAGAATTTTCAATTGAGCCATATATCTTACAGGAAGCCAATGTAGGGACTGACAGAAGGGTGAGGCGTGGGAGGTGCGGGCAGACAAGAAGATGAACCTTGCCGCCGCATTCCTTATGGACTGTAACAGCGCAAGTTAGAGCACGTAAGACCACTGAGAAGTGGATTACAGTAATCAAGACGAGAATGGACAGAGGAATGGACAAGCACCCTAGTCACATCTGGCGTTAAGTAGGGTAGGAGGAGCGCAATTTTTTTGAGCTGGAAGCAGCAGGATTTGGTGATAGACTGAACATGAGGTGTGACGGAGAGGTTGGAGTCAAAGAGAACACCTAGGCAGTGAGAACTGGTTGCACTGTTGACTTGGAAGGAGACAGACACAGGAGTAGCAAACCTTGAGGGAGGAAAGACCAGAATTTCAGTTTTGGTCAAGTTGAGTTTAATGAAGTGGGCAGCCATCCAGTTAGAAATAGCAGAGAGGCAGTCAGAAACACTGGTCAAGAGGCACAAGATTTGCATAGAAATGATATTGGAAGCCAAAGGAGCTAATGAGTTTACCAAGGGAGGCAGTATAGATGGAGAACAGTAGGGGACCAAGGACTGAGCCTTTGGGGAGACCAATAGAGAGGAGTTGGGGAGAAGAAGCAGAGCCCGATAAAGAAACACTGAAAGAGCGCTGGGAGAGGTAGGAGGAGCATCAGTAGAGAGCAATATCTTGTAGACCGATATTGCAGAGGATGAGAAGAAGCTGTTGATGATCAACAGTGTAAAAAGCCGCAGAAAGGTCAAGGAGAAATTGGGATAGAGTAGTGACTACGAGATTTTGCAGCGAGTAGATCATTGGATACCTTGGTCAGTGCCGATTCCACAGAGTGCTTAGCGCAGAAACCAGACTGAAGCGGGTCTAGCAGAGAGTTGGACTCAAGAAAGTCTGTCAATCTCGCATTCACAACTCTTTCAAGGATCTTGGATGCAAAAGGCAGTAGCTAGATAGGACGATGGATGGGGAGTAAGGGTCAAGGCTGGGCTTCTTTAGAATTCAGGTTATAGTTGCATGTTTGAAGGACGATGGAAATATGCCAGAGGAGAGAGAGATTGAGAATTTTAGTGAGAGGTAGAGAAAGAGAAGAAGACAGAGTACGGATGAGATGCAAGGGAACTGGATCTAGGGAGCAGGTGGTGGGGCGGGAGGACTGGAGCAGAGCAGAAACCTCTTCTGCTGTAGCGGGTGCGAATGAACATAGAACAGCAGAGGGAGTGGAGGTTAGAGGAAGTATTGTAAGGGGAAGAAGAAAGATGTTAGTTCTCTTCCCTGATTGTAGAGATCTTGTCAGTGAAGTGAGTTGCAAAGTTTGAGGCGGTCAAGTTAGTAGGTGGAGGAGGAGCAATAGGACAAAGAGAGTTAAATGTGTGAAATAGTCATTAGGGTTCGCGGGAGAGTGTGGTTATGAGGGTATTGAAGTAATTTACTTTTGCAGAGGAAAGAGCCAAACTGTATGAGCGCAGCATAAATTTATAGTGGAGAAAGTCAGATGCACAGTGAGACTTTCTCCAACAGCGTTCAGCAGTTCTGGAGCATTTTTGGAGGTATCGAGTCAACTTGGTGTGCCAAGGTTGTTGTTGGGGGCGCTTGCTGTGTTTAAATGTAGGAGGTGCCATGAAGTCTAGTTGAGAGGAGAGGGTGTGTAGAAGGAGGTTGCAGAGCTAGTACAGGTGAGGTTTGAGATTAGTGGAGACCACACTATGTTGTCTTTATCAAATTTAAATTCCATTATAACCTACATATTTATACCCACTTCTATAAAGCAATTTATCAATATAGCAAGTGTACAGAAGACATTAAATTAAAAGTGCACACAGTGCCTCCTATGGGATCCACTTCACCAGATATCCCACCCCCTCCTACAAGAAATGGGCAGCCCTCGAGAAGTCTTGAAGGCGAGCATCAGAGGTGGGAGTACAGACAGTAGATAGATGTAAGTCTTCAGCAGAGCGTAAGGGCCTAGACAGGACATACTTGTGTATTTGGGAGGATAGATAGGTGGGAGTAGAGTAGAGTTTGAAGGAAAACTCCACTGCCCAAATTAGAAACTGTTTAGTAGATACAATTAGTGAAATAAAACCACTGTATAGAGATAATGTTTTACAGGTTGCATCGTGAATGTATAATCTGTACACACTTAACATTTCACTATTGTTGGGTGGTTTTAATTGTTTGGGATTCCTCCACATTTTGAGTAGATACACCCCCATTGAATACATGTATTGATTGGGGGTATATCTTAAAGAAGTGTGCAAAAACTGCAGCCTTAGCAAGCTCTCCCCTTTTTCCCTGGACGAGACCTTAGGCTCTTCATAGGCAAATAACCTACCAGAGGCTTCTCAATTAAAAGCCTCCGCTGGTCTCCCACCGTGCACGCTTCAGCTAATAGAAATATTCACTTTTATAAACTCTCATTATTATGGGATATTCCTCACCCATACAGCATTTCTGTAAGCTTTGTGGAGTGGTCCTTTAAGCAGAATTACAGTTCATTTGCTAAGCTAATTTCCCACAATCCATCAGTCAAATAAATCCTGCAGAAGGGCAAAGTGTAGATACAAGGCCAGAGAAAACAAAATGGCAGAGCTCAGATATTAAACAGTTTTACTTCTTACCAGGGATCCACCAGGCACCACTCCCTGCCAAAACTACCAATGCTGGAGAGCAGGAAGGTCCTAAACAGGTCCTCTGTTAGCTCTCCTGAGCCAAGCCTTGCAATGCAGGGCTCTGCTTATTGGCTGAGAGCGTCAGCTGATTAGACCTCATGACGCTAGTGGAGATGGGGAGCAGCACTTATGAAGCCAAGATAAGAAGTCAAAACATTCAAAAATGACTTACAAAGGGGGTGGCGCCAGGACACTCTTTGCACCTTAACCACTACATTAAGCTGTAGTGGTTATGGTTCTTGGAGTGTTCATTTATGGGAAAGAGACATTGTTTCTGCGTGGTTTGAGAGAGTAAATGTGGGTGAGGTATACAAGGAAGACATGTGGCTAAGGAATGAAATGAAATGCTAAAAGTAGAAAAGTTGGGTAAAAATTCATATGTGGAGCGGGGCCTGACCACAGAGCAGAGTGGATGCAGGTTGCAACTTTAATTTTTACCGAACAGAAGCTGGAACCTGGCAAAAGTTGGCTGGCAAAAAACAGGGGACTTTATGACCTCCATGAAGATGCCACACAAGTGGATTCCCCAATCAGCTCTGCTCGGAAAACTCCTGCGGCCTCAACGCTAGGGTGACACGGGGAGATGGACCCCCCCCCACTGCCACAATCATCGGCTGATCCTACTAAGAGCCTCCGTTCCCCCCCCATGGACTGGCAGGGGTTATCCTGATCCCCACCAATCTGGCACACAGGCTCCTGCAGCCTATTGTAGCCCACAATCCGATTGCCCTGGGCCCAACAAAATGGCGGCTGCCAAGCACACTTCAATACCTGCACCCTCTCAGCCCCTACACTTGCGACTGTACAACATATTCAACTGATTTTAGGAGAAGCTGGAGCAGTACACTACCCAACTGCCTCCTACCCATGGCAGGGAAGTGGAGAAGACCGGGATCAAGAGGTGAAACAGGCATGTCCTGGGCAAAGCAACATGCCAATCTCCCGATACCCGAATCACGTGCCCACTTAGGCCAGAGGTCACAAGGAGATCCCCTCCGAGGAATTGGCGACAATGCTGTGAGGTCACCTGCTGCTGGCAGCAGATGACCACCAGGACCTTCCGCAGTGCCCATACGTGGAGAGACCCGGCCTCGCGGAGCTCCCGAATCTATGGACAATGGATGTCGACCTCACTCAAGGCCTGGGGCTGGGAAGAGGCCTCCTGTTACCTACGACTTATCATCACGCTTCAATACTTCCAGGTGTCCGCTCCTATTTTGCCCAGCAGAGGAATCGGCTGACACAGGGACCCAAGACCTGAACCCATCACACCATTCACAGAGATCATGACTGCAGGGACAGAGTAAAGATTAACCCACTTATGCTCAAACTCTTTCATTATCTCTAATTAGTTTTTATTTGTGCCTATCACTCTCATGCTCACAGTCTACCCTGTCTAGAGGCTATCGTCCCACCACTAAAGCTACTCTACATATTGATCCATGTAGGTTGAACATGGCAGCATTAGGCTGACTAGCATATTAGCACACACGCATCATGCCTAGCGAGCTAATCCATGTGCCTAATGTGCAGCTTATATACGGGACAATATGGTCGGTTATAACTGCAGGTTGCTCGTGCCCACGGTCCCTACCACAGGGGCCTCACTCCCTCACGTATCGTTAACTTTCATTTATGTTTGATGTAAATATGTTGGTTTTACAAAGTGTTTTTCTTTTAAATCTCCATTCACTTAGTCGCCACAACTAGGCTACACATGAGCCACCTAGGTGGATATAAGCTTGCAATCCTCATGGGTCTGCCTTTAATATCCTTACAATCTTACCGGCCACATATGGCGGCAAAAGCAACAGGGCAGATATCCTGAGTTTAGCGCTCGTGATTATTTAAACTGACATGAAACATGTTTACCAGTTTTGTATATTTAGCATGCTCTCTGCAACACTCATATAATAAAAAACATATTTCACAGCATACTATAAAAAAATGTAAATACTACATGATATTTTAATGTTTGTGGAAGCTGTTGTGCCTTACCAAGCATTGTGTTATTTCTTTGCACGCTATAAATAAAGATTGACAAAAACATTTTTTTTTTAATTCAGATGTGCTTTCTGTATAGACAGTTTGAAATGAATGATTTTCATTGTATTTTTTGCTGTACGAATGCAGAATAATAACTCTTTGTGCTACTTATAGTTTGCATATTTTTAATACTTTTAGGCTTATTCCATAAAAAAAATAAAAAGATTCTAATTTAAGGCCTAAGTAGCTTTAACTAGAAGCATAAATCAGACTTGTAAAATTTCTTCAGTTTGTTATAAATTTGAAATTAATTTAGAATGCCTACCAATTCTCACTATTCGCGAATAAACCTGTGTGTGACGGATCTATCAACTATCTTCACATGAAGAATATAATTGCTCGCGGACAAACAATATTAACATAATGTTCTTTTAGTAGAAGTAAAATCTGTCTCTTTCCCCAGCAAGTCTAGGTTTCAACTTGTCCCAATGATATCTACCAACATGTGGTTTTCTTACAGTCTCTATGATATTAGCCAGCTTAGTCAATGAATTACAGGGGATGCAGTCTGATAGTACGTGTCCCTCCTAATGTAAAATAAAGGAGGCAAGTCCCATCATTTAAACACACATAGTTTTATTGTATAGTACAGTTTCATATAAAAGCTATTTACATTAACACAACACTGACACTTTAAGGATTGCCAAGTTATACGATGCAAAAAATCAGATGCAGCAGTCTTTGCATTAGTGACAATTCCCTTTATTTTGGTATATTTACAAAAATAGGTCTTTATAGCCACAAAGTATAAAACCGTGTTTTGAATTAATTGCTACAGCTATAAAACCATTTACTGTTAATGAGGACCATATTATGTTAACAGATTGTGCCCTTTAAGATAAAGACAATTTACCAAAACATCAATCTTTAAATTTTTTTAAAAAATAAGAGGTTTAATCTGTAATATACAATCCCTATCATGCAAACATGGCTCTTATAACAGATGTATGTAAGCAAATACAGAGCAAATTGCTGCACCATTAGAATTTTGCCCATAATGACTGATTGTATTGCCCTATGCCAGGCTCCCCCAAACTCTGGCCCTCCAGATGTTGCTGAAGTACAACTCCCATGATTCTCAGCCTATTTCATTCATAGAATCATGGGATTCATGGGAGTTGTAGTTCAGCAACATCTGGGAGGCCGGAGTTTGGGGAAGCTTGCCCTATGCAGTGCTTGTAGCTTTTCAAGTTAAATTAGCAATTTCTTCTAAAGCAGCATTTTTTTTTTATTTTTTATTAATTACTAATAAAGGTATAATTCTGTTTTAGCAAACGAGCTAGATTATTCACTAAATTGTAAATGGTTGAAATGAATTTCAGCTTTTAGGCCAAAATAAAAAAAAATCAATTCTATTATGTCAAATATATTTTCAATTTAAAAAGTACTTCCCCCCCATTTCACAATTCCCAACAATTCACATTCACACAAAATTGTAGTGAAATGAAAAATAGAATTGAGGCCAACATTTGGAAAAAAAAAATCTTTACTTATCTTGCCAGTTTTAGAATAAATTTGCAATTTAGTTTCCAATTCACGATTTGCCGTTATTTACTAAAGGATCAAAATACATTGACTATTCTTTAAAAATATCTACTAGTGAAAAAAAGGACTTAGGCTGCTTTCAGGCAGATTTATTGGAAAAGAGTGAGAGACTCCTTTTGGAGACTAAACGTTCTATGATTCATTTCCAATAAACCATTTTTGTATGCCCAGGTCCATTCCTTTTTATCACTGCTGCTTTGATGGGCTTGGATTACCCTGGAAGCCCTCTTATATGGTGAATTACAGCGTGTGACGTCTAGCTGTATTGGATTTTATCGGAATATTTCCGTCATGTGTCCTTAAGGGGTTAAAAAGACCAGTTTTGATAATATCACAAAATGTCTTTATGGTCCTTAAGGGGAGGGGCAAAAAAAAAAAAAGAAGAATTAAAAAATGAAAAGAAGGATCCTCCATATTAAATTGCCGTGAAAGGATCCGTTATTTTTAAGCCATAAACTAAATAGACATGGTGCAATATTTACAAAGAAAAATTAGTATACAACTTAAGTGATGTCAGAAATTTATACATCCTAATTATCTATACAATTCTGTTGTTACATTGTGGCAGTGGATGCATTAATATTAGCCATGTAACTTTCAAAGCCACATGCCTTAATAAGTCTTTATATTTAGAATATATTTATCTGCATATATATATATAGCTATTTACAGTTTGGTAGAAATAGTGCCTTGGTATCTACAAGTCAATGTAGATTTGTAGTGTTTTAACATTTATGATATCTCCATTTTCTAACAGCCAGTGTAAGGTTAGAGTCTCTCTTTTGCCAGTGGAAGATCTTTGTGATGGTGACTTTGCCGTGATGGACACTGCCGGTTATAATAAATAGAAGGGATCGGGGGTTACGAATCATCTTTTCAGCACATTTGTCGTTGATAAGCATCCACTGTGTGATCATGTTACGCGTGTCGTAGGGTAGCAAATCGCCTTGACTAATGAAGTCGACCTGGCCATCTATTTCATATTGGTGGGTTTCTGATGGAGTCTTTCTTTTCGCCAATTTTACCTTCAGAGCTGGGGAAGGAAAAAAAACAAGCAAAAAAAGTTAATGTACTGTTTTAGCAACAACAAAAAATATAACATAATGTAAGAGGTTGACACCATTAGAACTCTTTCAAAGACCCAGGAGGTTGAGGAACAAATTGAAAAGGCTTTTTAAAAATATATATATTTTTTAATTCCTCGCAGGTCTTTTAGCATTGTATGCCATTGCAAACTGACAGTAGGGGGTCCATGTGCTTTATCACAAACTGCATATCATCTGTATTGGGGATTCCTTTACAGTGTAACAATTCTTTTATATTAAATGTTTTGCTTAACTGTTTTTGTCCATAGCAATTATTTTCCATTTAGCTCAGTTTTGTTACATTCACATTTATTTATACACCACCTCCAGTCTCTCCTCCCACACCATAAGAACAAAAATATATATAAAAAAAAACAAAAAACACACAAATACCTTTCATTACTATGTCTAACTAGCTATAAATGTTATTTCCTACACAGTAACATTTTTCCCACTCCAGCTTAGAGTTTGGACCGGATACCTTTCTCAAACTCTGCTAGTTTCTCCAGCTTGCAAGCTCATAGGCCTAATAAAATACTAATGTTAAATTATAATCAAAGTTCTACATTACATTTGTACAATTATTAATGAATATGGCATGGACAAACTAAATTTATTTTGTACAGAACCTCAAATGCATTTACAGGGCGGTTTTAAATAAAGTGGACATAGCAGTGTACAGTTCTGATACTTCCCGGAATAAAATGTATATTACCAATAAATGTCCCAGACTAAGGAAGAGATATGTCAGTTCTCTCGAATACTGGGTTTGTATTAATACAGCATTAGATTGACATTCAGACAGACACTTACCAAAGTCATTTTCACAGAAGGCTTCCAGAGCCGTCTTGGTTTGAACAGAATCCTCAATTGTTGGACAGCTTTGGCAAGTTGGCTTAGGCAAATCTACAGCAAACACAAAACAAATTAAACAGTTAGAGGGCTTTTACTCTACAGATGCTGCATTGAAAGTTAATTTCAACAACAAAGTCATGCACCCAAAATCTGAAAGACGGGTCTGTTCACAAAGTAGAGATTTGGCATCAGTTGGCAGCCTTGCAATATAGAGGCCACCATAATGGAATTAAAAAATAATAATTAAATTAGGAATTGTTTCCCCATTCCTATTATGATAGTACATATGTCACCATAAGTCACTATTTAAATAATGGACCCTTGGTATTTTGGTAACATCCTGTTTTATATCCCTCAGGTGGGTTAATATGCAGATATTGGCACTGGTTGATACAATGCATAGAATGTTACACTATCTATGATATAGAACAGTAGTATTGATATCCCATGATGCTCAGTTAGCCATTGTTAGTAATGCACAGCCTACACTCAAGGGTTGATGGACTAAGCCTTACCTCTGTACATGTAGATGTATTCCTTGCTCAACGTGGCCAGACACATGTCTTCTCCAGCAGGGAAGCGGTCACAGTCCAATATCTCTGGCCAGGAGTGACCATGGCAAGATAGCACAGGAGCACAACTATCCCTCACAGCAACGCACATGCTACGACAGGGCAGGATGAACCTGTGAGAGAGATAGAACTTGTTAATAACCATCACTTTGTCAATAGGCATCAAATGGTATACCAAAAGCAGGATAGGTTTGGAGATTGGTCTATGTTCTTCATTTAATAGTTTTTGTATATTTAATATGTTTGGATAAAACTTTTAAAATGATTTCAGATTTTAAAAAAATATATAAAATTATATACACACACACACACACATATATAGTAATGTATGATATTTTTGATATATTAATATTTAAATAGGAAAAAAATATGTTTCACATTTATTCAAAAATAGTAAATTATTTGAAATGTTTATCCAAATATTAAAATCGAGGTCTATGTTGACACATGCAAAATATTCAGTAGTATAAAAAAAACAAAAAAACAATCCCAAGCATCATTGTTAGGCAGTTCTTTTGTTTGTTCTGGGGATTCATTAGCATAACGTTTACTGCACACACTTAGTACTATTGTTAATTAAAACAATTAGCACTTGCTGCTGTATGTAAACAATGATGTGATGACCAGCAATGCTAATAAACAGATAAAGAGAAACAGATTGTCTGCTGATACCAGCATTCTCTGTATAGAATCTAGGGACACTATTTAGAGTGTAAACCTTAAAATACAGAAAAATGAACAGCAAGTATTTGTGTTATTGCAGGTATCCACATTTAAGATATCCCTACACTGTACGAGTTTGGGTTAATTAATAAAAAAACATGTTCTAGTTTGTGTGTAAAGACAGGCCTTTGTGTGTGAATATGGAGTTGCTGCCTATGTCTATGTATGACCAAAGAGAACACAGTATGAATTGTACTTACGTGTCCATGCAAACAGGAGCAAAGAGGGAGCAGAGGAAAGTCCTGGCATAGGGGTGACATCCAGTCTGGATAAGGCTCTTCCACTCCTCTGATTTGGGCACCACCTCTGCCAAGCTAGTGTGCCCCATCAGGTTGGGCAATCTCATCTCTGAGTAGCCAATGTCATTGCACAAACCCAAGTCTTTAGGAATGGTGACACATTTTGTTGATAATCCAATGTCCAAAAAGGCCTTGCTGCTGCCCAGTAGAAGGCTGACCAGGAGAACTGAGAAGGCTTCAGGATAGATCATGATGAACAAGTTCTGATGGAAGCTCAGTGTATCTCTCTGTGTTAGTCAAGTGCTCTGGATACAGTGTGTCTGCTGCTTGGGAGACAACCCCCTTATATATCCATCCAGGACTCTCCCCAGACTATTGTTTATCAATGGCTTCATCTAGACACCTCTCCAGACAAGTTTACCCCATCCCCACTCAGGTGATTGTTGTGATAACTAGAGAGGTGGAGACAGGACTGGCAGACACTCCTGGACATTTGAATTGGAGATTTCATGAAAAAAAAAAAAAGGATAATGCCCCCTGATCTATGATGGAGACCTGAATATTAAAATAGAACAAATTGGCCATGTTTTATGGGGATGCTAAATGAAAAGCTGACTTGTTAATGGGCAGACAGTCTGCCTCCTGAGATTTGGGCTGTGATGAAACTTTGCTGATTTTACAAGTAACTGCAGAATGGACTTATCAAGTGAAAATGCCTTGCCATTGCTAATTGCCTTCTGTCTCCCTGCACTGTGTGTCAATGATCAGTGTCTTTCTCAAGACAAGTTATCATTGCAGTCACACATCAGGGCGATTTAATGTCTGGAGCCTGGGAGAAATGGTATAAACTTAGCTCTGTCTGCAATAATTATTAGTCAGCTGCTGATTTTATAATGCTGATATAATAATGTCTGGGTGAATGTCTATAGTGACCAATTTCTATGTGTAATGTGTATCAGGAACCCTAAATTCACTGACTGTCACCCTCACCCACATTAATACAGGTGCTCAGAGTGATATGAGTTGCAGAACACAAGACAGGCTCCTATAATAATACGCTACTCCTAAAACAATAAGCCATATTAATCAGTTACTACCATTATAAGGAATGGGTGTTTAGCTGTCATACGGTTGTGATAGTAGATCATATATTAAATAAACCATTAAATAAAGTTCTATCCCTATGGTGAGATTTAACAGTTTAATATTCATCCCCTTTCAAAGCATACAAGGAGAAGGGGGTATAAGGATATAGTTTAAGATACTCTGACATATGCAGACTTATTTAATGTTATATAGAGTTATGTCATTCCATATATTATATAGAAACAACAGAAATCCACCCAAAAGCTATGCATAGTGCCTACACATTGACTGTATGATTCAAATAAATAAAAACACATAAAAAAATACACATAAATTGTGCTTTTAACATCTAATAATGTGTTTTTAAGACCAGATACATTTCTTAACAACATCATAGTGAAAATGTATCATTTTATATAAACTGACAACATTTATGCAGCTATCATCAAACTGGTTTATAAAGTTATAAAGGCTGTGGCATTGATACTGAGATAGACTACAAGCTGTAGCCTGTGACTGCATGTGGATAATAGGGATTGCAGTCCACAAGATAATTAATGTGAAAGTTAATACATTCCCCAGTCTTTCTGATTTACAGAAAGCAAGCTGCTGGTATCCACATGGAGTTTGTATCAAATTCTTTTTTGGAATTAAATCATTACAGAATCTAAATATATTTAGATGTTTAAATATTGTTACATACAGAGTCTCTCTAGTGCAGATTCACAGATATCTCAACCGGCAACAGGCACATGAAAGGTGTCTGCCAAAATTCACTTAGGAAGAGACAGGGGGCTGCCCAATGCCTATCAGCTGCCCCATCTATTAACACATCATTGCCAAGTTCATTAGACAGTAGACTCATACATACACCCAATGAATCAATTAAACATACAGTGCACTGTCCAGGAACATTACATTATACATAAAACACACAACAGCATAACACCTCATTTGTCTCAGGAAATTGTCCCCAAGGGAAACTTTAATCTTTTTTTTTTTTTTTTTTTTTAAGCTTTGTCCAGACTTTTTGATCCTTTTTTAATCAAATTCAACCTTAATCTGCAAAGGTTTGTCAACGTTAATTAAAAGGATGTAACACTTCCAATCAGAATTATAAGGACTCAGACTGAGAACATTTAAATATAATAGTTTTCAGTATAGTTACATTATTCCCCAGATTCACAGACTCCTTGAAATGCACTTACTGTAGGTCCCAACTTACCCCCTGCTGGGTTAATGACTAATTGGAGAATAGTGGAGAAAAGATTGGTTTTTCCAATTTAAACTAAAATGGAACCGTTGGAATAAAATTCTAACTATTTTTACATGTTAGATTATTAGATTTTTTTCTAATTTAGCATTTCCCCACGCCAATTCACCATAGTTCACTGTTTAGTGCATGAATAGAGACATGGTCAAATCAAATAGATATTAGAACATGATTTTCAGTCCAATCTACTTTATCAATATTTTATTTTACAACTCTCCGTAAAATAATATTATATACTCTGGTTTCAAATCGAACGTCCTATAGTGAACTTCTAATTGCACCTGGTAACTAATTCAATAAGTGCGTTCACTCATCTGGGAACTGTTTGGAAATGACAAGGAAATGGCAAATTCTAATCTAGACCAAAATTAGCAAACTAGAGAGATACATACAGCGATATGCACTAAAGCAGGGGTGCCCAAAAGGTAGACCCCCAGATGTTTTAAAAATACAGCCATGATGCTTTGTCATTTTAAAGGCATGCAAAATTTCATGGGAGTTGTAGTTCTACAACATCTGGGGATCTAGCCTTTGCACCCCCCCTGCACTAAAGTGAGAGCAAAGTGAATTTAAAGTGAATTTCAAATTTAAGGTCAGAGTAACTCAGCTGCTTTTTCCAACTTAAATTGGAATTTGAAGAAGAAACCTGTTCTAATTTTCACTATTTCAGTATTGCAGAATCCTCAAACTCAGATATTTTGCCCTTAATTATACGTCTCCACAATCCATCTACACTTATTCAGTAAAGTGTGAAAATGAATATTCAAAGTGAATTCATACAGCTTTATTTCCAAAGTGAGAATTCAAAGTGAATTAGATGTGAGTTTCCAATTTAAGGTCAAAGTAGCCGAACTGCGAGCTTTTTTTCTGGTTCAGCTGTTTTGACCTTAAATTTGAAATTCACTTTGAATTCTCACTTTAGGGGAAAACAAACAACCCTGTTAGTGAATATCGAGTTTTAAAACAAATTAGCCATACTGAAAACTGAGTTGTTTTGGCTCCAATTTAAAAAAAACAAATGACTAGACCATTCACACTTTAGAATAACACTGCTGGTGTATTGAATAAAAAGGCCCTAGGTTATGACTTATCAGTCCTACTGACTGCTAGCAGGTAGCGGCTTGGCCTGGCCACTTTGATGTTCCCATGTCTTGTTATATTATATAATGTGGGAGCCATTGACCATACAATACAGCTATATGCATTCATTGTTTACAGTGTCCTCTTGGTGCTAGAGCTGGCTTCTTTCCCGAACCCCGGGGATTATACCCTGCAGTGAACAACGGTGAATTGAAAATCACATTTATACAGTCTAGAAATACGTAGCCAAAATGGAAACATAGAGGAGTTTTTAGGCAATTTTGGCCTCTTCTTCACCAACTTAATACTCCGCTCACTGTTCAGTAACTCAGTCCCAGGTTAGGCAATATACCGGGATTATTCACTAAACTCAGTTCACCGAAATCTAATTTACAAAAATTTGGCCAAAATAGTCAATCTGGCAAAATACGTAACCTCTGCTAAATTAAAATATTAGCTATGTTACACTGTATTTTGCCATTTGTATTTTGATATATTACAATCTGGAGATTAGTAAGTAAACCCATCAATGTTAAAAAAAAAAAAAAAAAAATACTCCTGGCACATAACGTTAGCTGAATTTCTTTATGCGTCTGGATTCTGTCATTTCTTAATGTGGTTGTTTTATAGCTGGGGCAGAACACCTCCAAGGTTTAATTACTCTTCTTTTAGCTGCACAGAGATAACTGAAGTGTCAGTCGTACAGAGCTAGACCTTCTTACAGCTCATTGAGAAGCATTGGAAAGCTGGGATCACCCAGCTGGTGGAAGAGGGAAAGGCTCACATAGGCTGCAGACAGCAGGTGCTTGCATGTTTTCTTTGTGGGCATAATATTATTATGTTTAAGGCACCAACAGATTCCACAGCGCTGCACAATATCTCTACTAAAAGTTGTTAAAAAAAGTCAACTAAGTGTTCCTTTAATCAGAATTTCTAATTAAAATTTCAATTTGTAAATAAGGAAGCTATTATTTTGAGAGTTTTCCAATAGACTTGTGCACAAATTATTTTCAGCCGGTTCGAATTAATTGATCTGTCTGGGATTTACCTAAGGAATATTATTTGGAGAACAAGACTCTGCAGGTAAATCCTAAATGAATCGATTTGTTTGGGTGTAGATGAAAAGGACTTTGATTCATTCGTTCCCGCTGCAAAGAATTTGTACACATAGCTACGAGCCAAAGTTTTTTTTATTTTTTTTATTTAAATTGTTACCTTCTGAACTATCATGATAGGATTCGCCTGGACACAGTTCACTGCAATATGCTGAGGGCGATAACATGAATTAACCAATGTGGGATAGCAAAGCACCGGCCTTCATTCACTCATTCCGGATATAAATTCTATGCAATACAATGCAGCTCTCACCACGCTCTGCCTATCCGCATTATAAAGAGATACACATCCAGGAAAAAACAGTGGGACCTGTTACCCTACATACTGGGTTAGCCAGAAACTTCCTGAAGTAAAATGTTTCCATTGCTAATAAAAAAAAGAAAACCAAAACCAGGAGCACACACCATGACAAGTACCTCTAAGGCTCCTGAACATCAGTCCCTGTATCTAGTTTATTGGATGAATCTGTAACGAGGGCTGGTGGTGTCTGTAATGGAGATTGGTGTCTAAATCACCCTGATAATTGGATTCTCTACTGAACCTCCATGCACAGTTACACACATATATTTCAGTCCTTAAGAGTGCATTTTTATTTTTTATTAACTTAGGATAGTTACGATTTAACACCCCTGTTCCAGCATGTATTTAAAAAAAATGTCTAAGAATATGCGAGCGCGTTAACAGAATTCTGCGGGTGGGCAACCCTAGTTGACGTGATCATGGTCAATGATCGTTGATCATCGTTGATGATCACGCCAACTAGCGTTGCACACCCGCAGAATTCTGATAACGCGCTCACATATTCTTAGACATTTCTTTTGTCATACACCTTAACACCTGCTGTGTCACCAGTGGTGCCCCTTGCTATATTGGGAAGACACCACTCTGAGTGCCATCTCTTGTTCCATTCCAACCTCTTCCCATCCTACTGTCATACTGGTTAGGAGTAGTGATGTCCCGAACGGTTCACCGAACGGTTCGCCACGGACTCATCATTGAGTAAACTTTGACCCTATACCTCACAGTCAGCAGACACATTCCAGCCAATCAGCAGCAGACCCTCCCTCCCAGACCCTCTCACCCCCTGCACAGCATCCATTTTACATTCATTGTGAAGCTGCATTCTTAGTGAGCTGTCCAGGAGGTGGGAGGGTCTGGGAGGGAGGGTCTGCTGCTGATTGGCTGGAATGTGTCTGCTGACTGTGAGGTACAGGGTCAAGGTTTACTCAATGACGAGTCCGCGGCGAACCGTTCGTGGCGAACCGTTCGCGAAAAGTTCGGCGAACCGTTCGGGACATCACTAGTTAGGAGATATGGGAATATAGAATAGAAAATAAATACCAAAAAATGATTTTTGTTCTATTTCTTCTGTATTAAGAGGCCAAGTATTCACGATTTTATTCACTAACCTGCAAACTGTGATGAGTGGAGTGGAGAAAATGAGCTGATTTAGAGATTTTTTATGTCTCGTACAATTTGTAATTCCTCTGTCAGTTCACCAGAATTCACCGTATCCAGCATAAATCCTATGGTACCATAGTCAGAGAAGAAGAGACCTATGTACATGTCCAGAAACATCCAGATTCTTCTTCCCAAGGAAGCGAACCTGTTGCCTCTACTCTACTTAATTCAAAGCAACAAAGTGCTAAAAAAGTTCCACTAAATAAAACACTTAAGTGTAAACTTAAAGCGGCACTGACACCCCTGTATTAAAAATGTGTATTTTATAAAGATAGAATCTTTAAGTAATACTCATTATGACTGTGTTGGGATTTCACTGAAATTACTTTGTCTCTGTATTTCTACTCCGCCTGACACTACCTGACACAAGGTGGGACTTATGTGTCAATACCTGCAGCCGTCATAAGTGGCGGCTGCAGGGAATTAGCTGTGTCTATGGAGGATCTCGCAGCCTCGCGGCTTCCACCATAAACCTCAAAGCGGTTCTCTCGAGCATGCTTGAAAGTGTAGCAGTGACATCGGCTCCAGGCGCTGAAGTGCCAGGGGTTCAAAAGGAGCAGCGCAGCCAAGATGGCGGCACCCATAATAGACACGTTCAGTAATCCCCATACAGTGACAGTACTGCTTTAACAGACAGACATATTAGGGTAGTGAGAGTAAAGAAAAGTTTCACATTTATCATAGAAATTATGTTTCAATTTCGTTGGATAAAAGTTCATCACAAGAAAGCCCTTTCGAAGAGCTTTTATTTGCTAACCTGTGATTTGGGGTGAACAATCGAGGGATCTTCACACAGCTTAGGATAAAATAGCTGAAGTGGAGAAATAACTGAGCTGTTTAATATGATATTAAATAAATAGATATTAAGCATATTATGACAATGTGGGAGAATGACAACAGTGGCAGTAACAGAAAAATTGAGTCATCACCACAAATATTAGGGGGGTGGGGGTGTGGAGGAGGGCACAAGGTAACTACTGGCACAATTATCTCTACAGAGCACTGTAGTGCTTATTATGGTTTTTGCAGTGTTACTTTAAATGGAGCTGCATCATTTTCAGACACCTGTCTCATTCAAAAGCTTTAGCTTTCAATGAAACAGTTGCCTCACTTTGCAAGACCAAAAAATTTGGTAAATATGATTTGTTTTTTTCATATTTACTTGCTTCTTCTTTTTAATGTTTTTCACACCAACTCCTAGTGGGACACTGATCTAACCAATCAGTGTCCTATCCCTAGGAAGGCTGGAAAACTGCATTGGGCATGCCTGACAGATCTCCATATGTGCAGTTGGAAGATCTCTTCACCTTGCAACATCTGATAGGCGGAGAATAGAGGGAGTCTGATCAGTATGATTCATGCAGAGCAGACTTCTATGTCGGGTTTCTCCCTCCTGCTGCTGCACAATGATGCCCTGTTTCTGTCATTAGTGGACTGGTCTGAAACTGAGATGGGTGGGTAATGGGGGGCGGGGAGAGTTGACGAATCTTCCCTTGTTGAGAGGTGTAACCAACTATGCAATCTGACCAGGTTTATAGTAAGTTTATCAATGTTTATTGCATACTTTTCAAAGTTTTTTCTTGCTTTTTTTCGGTTTGTATATAGTTACATAGCTGAAAAGAGACTTGCGTCCATCAAGTTCAGCCTACCTCACATATGTTGTTGCTGTTGATCCAAAAGAAGGCAAAAAACCTAGTCTGAAGCGCTTCCAATTTTGCCACAAACTAATAAAAAATTCCTTCTTGACACCAAAATAGAAGTCAGATGTTTCCTTGGATCAAGCAGCTATTACCCCACTAATTAGAAATGATATCCCTGAATGTCATGTTTTTGTAAGTATTTATCCAATTTCAGTTTAAACATCTGTAGTGACTCTGACAAAACCACCTCTTCAGGCAGAGAATTCCATATGCTTATTGCTCTTACTGTAAAAAAAATCCTTTTCTTTGCCTTAGATGAAATATCCTTTCTTCCAGCCTAAATGTGTGACCTCGTGTCCTATGTATAGCTCTGTTTATGAATAGATTTCCAGATAAAGGTTTGTACTGGCCCCGAATATATTTGTATAATGTTATTATATACCCTCTCAGGCGCCGTTTTTCCAAACTAAACAGATTTAATTTTTTTAACCTTTCTTCATAACTAAAATGCTCCATTCCTTTTATCAATTTTGTAGCTTGTCTCTGGACTTTTTCTAGTGCCATGATATCTTTCTTTAGAACAGGCGCCCAAAATCGCAGAGCATATTCAAGGTGTGGTCTTACCAGCGATTTATAAAGAGGCAAAATTATATTTTCATCTCGAGAATTTATGCCCCTATTTATATATGACAAAACCTTACTGGCCTTAGCAACTGCAGATTGACATTGCATATTGCTGCCTAATTTGTTGTCTATAACAATTCCCAAATCCTTCTCGTGTGTGGTTATCCCTAATTCACTACCATTTACTGTGTAAGTTGCCTGTGCATTCTTAACCCCGAAGTGCATTACTTTGCATTTCTCTACATAAATTTGTATGTTTGTTTAAAAGTGTTTGCTTGCTGGTTTAAACAAATTGTCAACTGATGCACGGCTCTTTAAATATATTAATTATACAGACCTGTAATGTTAAAGTTCCCCTTTAAGCATTCCAAGTTGACAGGATCTGTAAATAGGCCCATGCGATCCCATATATAGTGCCACTTTTTGATTATAATCAAAGTCTGCACATATTATGTAAACTAATCTTTATATAATCTTTATTTGCTTTAATTTTGTTCAACGCTGCTATACTTAATTATAGCCACGTGTCTCCACCTACAAAGTGATGCATATTTCCAATTTCATGCTGTTGAAGTAATTTACATTGCCCGTCAGTTTCTAAAATCAAATAATTGCTGTAGCGACATACATTCAAATTGACATTTTTCTGCTTAAATTTGATTGAATGGAAATTCATCATAATCTTGATGCTAATGTTTTGACTGGAAAATAGCAAATAACAATGGCAGCTGTCTCCCCCTATTCCTGATCGTTTGATTTTTATAATTACCTGGCATCTTTGTGACAAATCTTAATTTAAAATGCATATATCTACAAAGAATCAAGCAAGAACTTTTAAGAAATGGGGCAAAAAGAAAACACAGACTTATGAATTTGAGAAGTGACAGAGCAAAAAAAAGAAGAGAAGAGGGAAGTTTTAGTACAGACATATAAAACTGATGAGTTCTTAAAGGGACACTATAGGCACCAAAACAACTTTAGCTTAATGAAGCAGGTTTGGGATATTGATCATGCCCCTGCAGTCTCACTGCTAAACTCAGTTAAATCACTTTTTTTTTTATACAGTCCTAACCACACCTCCCTGCATGTGACTTGCACGGCCTTCCTAAACACTTCCTGTAAAAGTCATCTAAAGTTTATACTTCCTTTTTTGCAAATTCTGTTTAATTTAGATTTTTTTTTTTTATCTCCTGCCATGTTTATAGTTTGCTAGACTTTGCAGAAACCTCCTGTTTGTGATTAAAGTTCAATTTACAGAGCAGAAGATAGAAACTTCTAAAGCTAGTTAACATCTCACTGAAAATTAAAGCAGTTTGTTTCCATACAGGCTGCATGAGTCACAGTCAGGGAGTGTGTGACTATGGGTGCATAAACAGAAACAAAAGTGATTTTACTCCTAAATGACAGATAATTAATCAGTGGGACTTCAGAGGCATGATCTATACACAAATACTGCTTCATTAAGCTAAAGTTGCTTTGGTGATTATATTGTCCTTTTAAAGGGGCACTGTCACAAGTGAGATTTTTGCACAACCTAGGTGGTGGTGGTCATTAAGAAGTATACTAAATGGCATAATTTGTTAATTTATAGAGTATGCCTGGTTGTCCTGTTACAGCGCAAGCATACCACACAAAGTGATGGCCAATTATTGTCCGTGATATAAAAGAAATTCAGAGGAATGTGTAATTTATATGTACCTCCGCTGCAATACTTACACAAGCAATTCTTCAAGTAGTGTCCTGGTGTAAAGGACGGAGGAACTGACACTTGTTTTAGAGAACTGACAGCTCATCTCTTAAATTATAATTCCGTGAATGAGGGAATGTAGAAATGTACACTACAGGAGGATTACACCCAAAAATATACAGGCAGAAGGATACCAGCATTCACCAGTGTGTTTTTTTTTTTTTTTCAATTGAGACATGGTGAACATTAATTTATCTAAAAAATAATTATTATAATATTTACATTTGTGCTTAAAGTGGCACTGTCACTCGCCACCCCCTTTAAAAATGAGTATTTCATGGAGATAAAATCTTTATGATACACTCACATTGACTGTGTTGAAATGTCACTGAAATTCTAACACAGTCAAAATATACTTTGTCTTAGTATTTTCCTACACTTGACAAGCCTGACAAAATGGCCTCCAGTCCCCACTAGTGACCGCTTAGAAAAAAAGCTCTATATATGGATGGTCTCACGGGATCCTTTACAGACCTGTAGTACTCTTGCGCAGGAATCCATTGTTTTCCCCCCACAAGCTTTATTAATATCAAAATCTATCAGGACAAAATAAAACATACAAGGTTATTTACTAAAGTAAGAATAGTTGGGAATTCAAAAAGTGGAAATTTTTATTGAAATCTGCTCTATTTATAAAATAAAAAAGGTTGGCTGACCACGTTAGCCAATCAGTAGCTCCCCCGCCCCGCTGCACTCCGAACTTCCTGTAACTCAGATTTAGAAGCCGGATGGCGCCTGGGGGATCTGGGGATCAACGCTGGAGGTTACCTGTGGGGTTTAAACGTTTAAGAACAGCTTAACTCCTTCAGGTAAGGGTGCACACAGGGTCCTCCTGACACCATAACAACTTCATTTAGACGAAGAGTCTGTCTGTTTTTAAACACTGACAGATCCAGGATGCATGTATGTGGCTGAAGGATCCTGCCATATACTAAAGGTAAAGATAATTTTTTATAGTTTTGTTACATATACTTTATTTAAAACAAATCTACTTTCTTTCAAAACTGATAAAATAATTATTATTTATTAAAAAAAAGTTTTGAGGTGACAGTTGTCCTTTAAGCCAACCCCTCTTATACCATGCCCTATGTCCAGTCAGGAGCGTAACTAGAAACCTCAGGACGCTGGTACAAGAATCTGTTAAGTCTTCCCCTTGTTATAGAGCAGAGCTGGCTAGTCGGTAGATCCTCAGCTGCTCTACAAAACCCATAATGCTTTTTCAGCTGTGCATCGACTATTTACCCATCCTTGCAGAGTTCTGTTTGTATTGCAGTATCTGTGAATCGAGGTGTGCTTTTGTATATTTCTGTGAATGTTTGTTTATTTGTGTATAATGCTGATGTTTGACTGCAGGAGGTCTAGTTTGTGTCTAGTGTTAGCATTTAAATACAGAGGTATGAGGAATGTTGGTGCTTAAATGCAAGTTTTTTATTTAGCGCTGGTGTATGAATGCAGGGGTATGTTTTTCTGTAATGTTTGCATATGAATTCAAGGGTATGATTGTGTGTAGCGTTAGCGTTTGAATGTAGGACTGTTTTTGTGTACAGTGTTGCTGCTTGAATGCAGAGGTGTAGTTGTTTGTAATTTTTACAAATACACAGGCACTTACAGGGGCACACTGCCATACACAGAAACACACATACAATGCCAGTCATAGACACACATAGACACATATACACTCCAAGAGATACACATGCACAGATTGACACATATACACAGTTGTATTGACACATACTGACTTAAAAGAACAGATTCACACACATATCCAAAAACACATGGACAGATATATACACTGACACATACAAATGCTAACACATGCACATATATGTACATTGATACATACAAACACTGAAAAATGCACAGATACGTAAACACAGACACACACAAACACTGACACACATAGAAACACTATCTTTCAGTTTAGCTTTCACTCCTGTTGTTTTCAACTGCCTCCCCCTGGAACCTGGTGTGTTTGATTCCAAAGGATTCTACATGCAGCCCTGCCTCTATCACATCACGGTGGTGGGACCCCACAGTGCCTGAGTTATCAGTCTGCCATGGTGATCCAGCATACTATGGATTTCCTGGTAGTCTGGTGGTGATATCTGATGCTCTGCACCCCATGCAGCTGCCCTCTAATATCCTCTCCCTCATGTTTCTGTTCCCCATTGTTGAGTCAGAATGAAAGTTGGGGATTCCCTAAGCTGCGCTTTGACTCACTAACTGAGTGCCGGAGCCACGAGGGAGAGGTTATGATAGAGGGTATCAGAAGTGGGTGCAGAGATGTCACCACCATACCACCAGAGAATCCTTTACATTGAATATATTAACTAACCTGCCATATATTAAATAAAATGTATTTGCACTTTTCATGGGGCCCAGCTGGAGGAGTGGAGCTGGCCCTCATGGGCCTCCCTGACAGACGGAACTCCAGGGTCCGGTCACGGTTGCAACCATTGCGACACTGTTAGTGCCGCCTCTGTATCCTAAACCCTAACATGTTCTGTGAATCACATTATGACACTAAATCCTTGAATGACTTCAGAGTATTATAAAATTATATTTTCCAACCTTACACCTGTTGTGTTAGCAGCACTCCATACTATATTGTCCTTACACCCAGCATTAACCCCTTGTGGAAATGATAGCTTACTATATCATCCTACATGAAGTGGATTTAAAAGTCTGTAGAGCGGCATAGAACGTTCTGCATATTTGGCGTGAGCAGGGTTATACCCCTGCTCACACCAGGGGACCCCAAGTTTCAATAGATACCTGGGGTTCCTGTAAGTCAGCTGGAGTGATTTTCAGTGTCCCCAGACTGACTGATGAGTGCTGTACAGTGCTGGAAAAGAGCCCTTTATCTCATTCATAAAACTACGGCTTACGCAATTGCGTTTTTTCTGCCGTTCAGGCATCTTTGGGGAGATCCTCCAGTGTCGAAATAGACACTGACAGGGTATCCCAGTCTGTCCACAGATGGTTGGGTCCAGTCAGTGCTGAGCTTTGCCAGCTGCCCCACTGCGATCTCTATATAATCGGCTAGGAGTCTCTTGTAGTCTGGCTAAGGATGTCAACGAAGATTTTAGCAGGGTCATTAGAAAAAAAACAAAAAACAAAAAAAAAAGATTACGAGAAAGCGGTTGTGTGACCCTCTTGTAGTTGGAGTTGATAAATTAACAAACCAGGTTAAGATATTTCACATTTATTGTGTTGTTCTGCAAGAGGAGTATCAGCTCTAGAATGCTGTTAATTCTACTCAGAAAAAACACAAACAACACAAATGCTAAATAAGAAACGTAAAACACACCCAGCATTGCTTCTCTTAAATAAGTGTCTGTAATAAAAATGAGCCAAATAGAAAACCGAATTGTTGTTTTGTGTGATATCAGTTTTATCTGAATGGGGTGATATCATATTACAATGGACACAAACAGTCCACATCTATTATATATTCTTCATATGTACAATTCAAACTTGAAATAGCGGCCAGCCTAGGGTTAAACGTAGCTGATCTGTAGGGGTAGAGAACCAGGGAAAACAAGGCAGGAAAATCTTATAGTTAACAGTAGGTTGTTACCTATCCACCCACGTAACCTATTTGTAGAATTGTGGTTCCTTCATAACAGTTATGTAGAAAATTTTGTGTAGTGTTTATATTTTTAACTGTTAAACATTCTGCTTCCATTGTTTGTACCTTGCTTTCATCTAGATATGTAAAAAGAGTATTATCTTATAACGGCTGAATGTGATGAATTAATATTATAACACAGTTATATAACTGAATATGTCTCTCGTCTTTCTCTTTTGTTTGTTGTATATATGGATTATAATGTCTTTAGTATCTGGATTGATCTGCGTGGCTTTTTGTAACATTGTTTTTTTTCTCTCTCTCTGTTTAGATCCCATAAACCACCTGTGTCCATCTTTACATTGTTTCCTGTAATTAAATACCTTGAGCAGAGAATATTCCCGACAATACTGTGATGTCCTACCAATGCATGTGTTATCATTTTTCTGATCTATGTTCGTTTTTTTCAACTACACATTGTTGGCTGGCTAATCTTGGCCTGGGGGGGCAATTCCAAACAACCAGTCCAGTTTGAGAACAAACCAGCACTAGTATCGCAATAATTCACTAACTTTCTTAGCTTTATATTAAATGTTTTATAACCACACTTCAAGAACTAGAATACAATAATAGCTAAATACTAGTGGCCTGGGGGGCAATTTTGCAATGGTTCAAATTTGAACTTTAAGTAAGATCCAGTGGGCCATAGTTTTTGCCCCCAAAATGCAGGATGTCTAACAGGTCTTTTTGCATGAAAATATGAAGGATGGTTATAAATTAGTATATTTACAATTCAAAATTGTACTTTTATTTTTTTTTATATTTATTTTTTTTAACAATTTCCAATGGGCTTCTTTCCAAACTTGTTAAAGTGCCTTAGGGTTATATTGTCTGGTTTAATTTGTAAAAGTGCTGACTCAAATAGAAAATGACACTTTAATAAAATAATTTTGTCACACCTTCTGGTCTGTCAATCAGGATTTCCTGCCTGACTTGCTTTGAACTATAGTTCAAAGCAGACGTGAGGGCCTGCGCTGTAGGTGCAAAATAGCTCGCTGAGACATGTATAATATAAATGCTTCATTCCTCCATGAGAAACTTCTGGAAAGTCTATGCTGAACAAAAAGCGGAAGGTTTGCAGTGTCTGCAGTAACTAGTTTTGCAGCTAAAATAAACTAATATTTGAACCACCCTCCCCCTCCACCGAATTGTCTATGAATTCTTCAATTTTTATCAGCCAATAAGTAGTAGTGGTTAAATATTAAATATTATTCCCGGTAATCACCAACAATAGCAACTATTCTTTTATTGATTACAGATTGGGTGGTATGTAACGTATTTAGTTTGTTTTATATATTGAATAGATCACAGAATGTGTGTTTATATTCCTACGTCTATTCTTGTTAGATTTTATGCTCACTGCTAAGGATCTGCCATCTTTATACCAGTTAATCTGTTTATTTATTAAACTGTCTGAATAGGAAGCTGTCATGTCTATGCAATCTACACAACTGAATAAAACACTGAAAATCACCTACAACCGATTTACTGTACCTCTACCTTTTTTTTAATGTGGCACTTTTTAATTTCAAAAGAAAATTGGTGGTACAGAAAAGAAAGGGGGAATTGGGGGTAATGGTATATCACATCTGGTACATACATTCAAACAATTACATAGCAGTAGTTAATTTCAATAGTTATATAGCAATAGTTGAACCACACTGATGGAGGCCGGCAGAGCCTATATGTTCGCATGTTGACGTGATAGTACAATTGTTGTGGTGGGTAACCACTGACTACGAACCGTGGCAGGTGATCTAGATCCTATTTCAGAAATCAAGAAACCGCAATTGCTATGGGCACTATTTCATGTAAAGGGTCTTTGATCTTTTTATTTGTGCACTGCCTCGCTTGGGGGCTATTGGGTATCCTGACATAAGCTATAGCTAAGACTCTGGCGAGTCTTGTCTTCTTATAATAGGGCTATGACCGATTGCAGTATGTGTGCCCTGTTTGGTACGGTTCATACCATAAGTGTTAGTGTAACATCATAGGGTGGTACCAGTACCCCACATATTTGTATGTGGTATTAGCGTAGTCTTTCCTGGTTATGTCAAGGGAATGTGTACCCTGAGGGATGTGGTTAAGAGTGTATGCGTATAGAGTAAACTGTGGAAGGGTTGTACAAGTGGGAAGAGGAGGGCGTGGGAGTGGGAAAGAACTCCAGTGTAGTTAAATTCGCTTAGTGATGTCTCACTCGTTTCTCAGTAGGGTATCAGTCCTATCTCTCTGGTGTCATGGTTAGGTCTTGTGTAACTACTGTAGGTCCTTATCTAGCTGCTCCTTCCGGTTGGGTGTTTCAAAGCCCAGGTTTCCCATACTTCGTGTCTCCAGCTCTGTCTCAGTGATATTATCTCCGGTGGCTAGTTCATATCTGCCTGCTTGTGAAATGTATCTTATAAGTTCTTGCATCGTTGCAGTGGATGAGGACAGCCAGTTTTTAGCTATGTGTGACAGTGCTGCTATTAAGATATGGAAGATCAGCTTTAGGGTATGGTTCATCAAATATAAATAATAAAAGGGAGGCGGGAGAGTTTGGCACCTTAACCCTGGTGTGTGGTTGGATGAGGGAGATGACATCCTTCCAGTATGTTTGTATTTTAGCGCAGCTCCACCAGACATGCAGAAATGTGCCTGTTTCCTTCTGGCAGCGCCAGCAAGTATTAGATTGGGAAGGGAGGATTTTGGCTAATCGTGTGAGCACCATGTACCATCTGTAAAATAGCTAGCGCGAAAGTTCCATATGGGATGCGCAAGCCGTAAGGCCTTTATAAGTGTTAATGGATCTAAGCCAGGATGCTTCAGAGACCTGGCGACCTCCACCTTTTTAATGAGATGTTTTGTTTTCTTTTACATTTTAAATGTACGATTTGGCAAATTATATATAATTCAGTTCAGGCAAATATTGCAAATTATCAAAAGAATGAATACATTGTTTCATGTCTCCTCTTCCTTGTATTCTGACTGCCAGGTGCAACGGAAAGAGTTTACAACAATGATTGACATTGAGCTAAGAAGAAAAGGGCAGGGAAAAGTTTCCTTACTGCTATGTGTGTTGTATTGACATTAAAAACTGAGAGAGGATTAGAAGCTAAATCAGGATCTCTTAAAGGGACACTATAGTCACCCAGACCACTTCAGCTCAATGAAGTGGTCTGGGTGCCAGGTCCCTCAGGTTTTAACTTTTGAGATGTAAGCATAGCAGTTTCAGAGAAACTGCTATGTTTACATTGCAGGGTTACTCCAACCTCTAGTGGCTGTCTTCCTGACAGCCACTAGAGGCGCATCTGCGATGCTGGATGAGAAATTTGCATCCAGCGTGCAGAACGTCCAAAGGGAACAATTAAGAAATGCTTTCCTATGGACTTTGAATGTGTGCACGGCACTTGCCGCGCATGCGCATTCCGCTCCTCTCGGGAGCTGATATCGGCGGTGGAGGAGAGGTCACCAGCGCCAATGGAACCCCTTCAGCACCTAGGGTGGGGGACCCTGAGGGTAGGGGCACCCTAAGGGCACTATAGTGTCAGGAAAACTGCTTTGTTTTCCTTACACTATAGTGATCCTTTAATACTAAGTCTTCCCTGTACAACTGAACTATAACCTGTGACCTATTTCCTGTTCCGGGTTACATGGCAAGATTTAAAGTGAACCAACACATTAACTATTTAAGGTATAACAGTGCAGTTAAACAATTAACATTAGAGATGTCACAAACAAAATGACAAATCATCACAATTTTCCCCTCAATCATGAACACAGTTACATGAAACAAAATCTTTCGATATTTTGGGTTTCAGTTTACGATCATAACTGGAGTAGGTGTCTCTTGAGTTCCAATGAGCATTCTACGACTCCTCTACAGTGGGAGTTGCATTACTTGCACCTGGAAGCTCCATAGTGTCCTCCGTATCATTTTGTTCAGCATTGCACGCAGTATGCGAGTCAAGTTTGCTTTCTATGACGGGTGTGTTGGGAATTTCATCATCATTTGAATCGTGTGTGGGAGAACTTGAAAAGTCAGGGCGTAGATGCCATCGGTTCAGTCTGAGTTCCTGACCCCGAGGATTCTCAATTACATATGACCTTGGGGATTCAGCGACACGTACGATACGTACGATACGTGCCGGTTCCCATTTCTTCCCATTGATCCTGTGTCTCACGGCCTGTCCTAAGGTAAGCGGTGCAAGCGGTTTGTCTGATTTGTCGTAATATCGCTTGTGTTTGGAAATGTTTTTGTTTCGTTGAGCTGCAACAAGCTCATGTGTAAAACTCTGTGGCTGACGTTTCTTAGGAGAAATCGGCACTGTGGTGCTCTGCCCATAAGCAGCTGTGCAGGAGAACATAATCCTTCTAGTGGAGTTGCACGGTAGTTTAGTAGAACCAAAATGAACATCTTGCCCAGATGATTGTGCCTTCAATAGAATAGATTTGATGCCAACATATTTTTCAGCCAGCCCGTTAGCCTGTGGTAGATAAGGACTAACAGGCTTGTGCATGATGCCACATTCCTTCATGAAGGATTCAAAGTTATCACTTGAATATTGTGGACCATTGTCTGATACGAGTTCCTCACACACACCATGCCTGGCGAGTATTGATTTAAAAGCCAATATGATGGTGGACGATTTCAGGTCCTTTAGCTGTACGATTTCAAAATGTTTGCTGTAATAGTCAACAATGATCAGGTAGTTTTTCTCTTCATTATGAAAAATGTCTGTGGCTAGCCTTTGCCATGCACGCGTAGGGATGCTTCAAGTGATGAGCGATTCGTTTGTGTTCTGCCTTTGAAATTGACTGCGTGTATCACAAACGTTCACAAATCTTTCAATATCAGAGTCTATGTTAGGCCAGTGTACCAATTAACGTGCCCTTCGTTTGCACAGAGCAATGTCTAAATGTCCCTGTTCTGTTGACTTTTGGGTATGGGTATACATTCAGCCATAAAGATAATACCCTCGTTATTCAACAACTCATGTCTCACAGGCTAGAATTCCTGTAGCTCCGATGTCAGCTTCTTATGTGTATTACAGAACATGTCATTTATATGTATTATAAATTAAATCTTTAAAAGCAATAGTTATTTCCCTTATGTTTAAAAGGTTACTCCAATCCTGATTAAAAACTAATTAATTCAGTTATAGAAATAATTTGCAGTTCCCAAAAGAAAACAGATGGGAAATGCTGCCTGGTATCAAAAATAGAACAGAAAGCTACCTTGCAATGATTAACAAGTACCTAGTAAAATACATGGTCAGTGAAAAATGATAGTTTAAGAAAGCATAACTGATCTGTCTAGTGATCACTTAAACTCCTAGATATCAATGAAATGATAGGAGGAGTACAAACAAGGCTTTATTATAGCCCCTCCTATATTAATATTAATATTATATACTGGTTAGCATATATAAGTAAGTCAGCAAAAGGGAGATAGCTGGCAAGTATCCTAACTATACATTATATACCAGTAGCAGTTAAAGTAACCAACATTTAGTTTCCAAGATAGACAGTGATAAAGGATAAAAAATAATGTCTCATATCAATACTCTTAGGTGGTTTGGAAACAACAAACGGTAAATGTACAAAAAGGCTACTACATATAAAATAAAAACTAACTGGGGACGGGGCTTCCACCACTGTTGTGTTTAAAAATCATTCATGTGACCTTACTTATCTTGCCGACATACAGCAAAGAGTAGGATTTGCTCCCCCGACTTACCTGAAATGCTGTGCAGCTGCTCCAACCTTGAAGGGAGCTTCTTTACCCCACCGTGGCGGATGAGGCCTAGTGCACATCGGGAGGAGAGGTGGCCACTCTCTGGAATCGGAGGTGAACAAAACCAATAAATTTCAAGCAAGTGCTCCTTTACCCCACCATTTGGACCGGTGGGGGTGATCCATGTCCACACTCCAGTGCTGCACTACCTGACTGGCAAGCCAGACTCAACAGCATCTTTATTCGTTTCTGGAAGCAGCTGAAACGCAGGGTCAGAGAACAACGCCGGGCAAATACCCCAGAAACACACATCCAGGCAACTCAGAGACTCTCAGGGCACCCCAGGCGGTAGAGGCATGCTCCAAGATCAAGCCGAACCCGAAAATGGTGGAGACGCCCGGGCTGTCGCAACACAACAGAAGCAAAGCGCAAATACCCAACAGCTCAGATCAAAACCACTCTACCCCGAGCGACTGGCTTACATGGGAGGCTTTTTAGGCTTCAGTTGGGTACACCTTCACTCACCACCGCCTAGCCACTGCAGCTTAAATATTTGCCCATGCGCCTGCTAACTATCCTGCTACATCGACACTCAGTTATACCCCAAAGTGGCAGTGGTTGACCAAAGACAGGACTCTTGCCAACTGACACTAACCTCCTCCTACAACCACCACAAGGCTTGAGTTTGGTATTCGCTCAATGCCAAGGAATCTAATTCCTTCTGAAGATCCCCCATGATGTAACTTAAGGTGTCTTGAAATTGGTTTACTACCACAACTACAAGTGAGGAGATAGACAATGCCTCTAGTTTTACACCAATTTAAGACTTATAATGTTGGTATTCAGTATTTGCACAAATTCAAGGAAAGCTTCATTAGTGCCAGTCCAGATGACCAAAATATAATTTATGAAACGTTTCCATTGATGAATAAATTTGATGTAATGGGCTAGATCTGGATTCAAAACCATAAACTCTTCCCACCATCCCAGGTGGAGGTTGGCATATGAGGGGGGCACAAGCCATATCCATAGCGTTCCCCCGCACCTGGTGATAATATGTTCCTTTAAAGAGGAAGTCATTATGCGTCACGAAGAATTGGAGTAGATAAATGACAAACATATTATGAAATGGTGGCACATTTTTTTTCTACGATTTAGGAAGGTTGACACATGAGCAATCCCCACATCATGAGGTATTGAGCCATATAAACCCTCAACATCAAGACTACAAAGGATGGCATTTTTAGGTATTACAGTCTGTATGGTCGGTTTAGTGTCTCTGAGGAAGTGAAGGTCTTTCACCAGATCTCTAAGTATATGACCAACATACATACTTGCATTTTGTGTGAGATTACCCTTGCCTGACACTATAGGTTTGCTTGTTAAGGTCCCTTTGTTTATGAATTTTTGGTAATGAATACAATGTTGCTATTCTAAGATGTTTAATATATAAAATTTCAAATTCATGTTCAAGGATGGTTTTGAATTCTCCTAGAAATTTGGTGGTGGGATCATTCGGGAGGATTGTATAGGTTTCTCTATCCTTGACTAGATTGTCTGCCACATCAATATATTTTTTCTGATCCATCACTACTATGTTACCTCCCTTGTCCGATGGTTTGATCTTTTTAAAGATTTTCTTTCATCTGGTGTGAGGTTGCTGTTTGATCTTAGATTCAAGTCATCATCTGTGAGATTTTGCTCAATTTCTTTGTATGTTAATTCTACAAATAGATCAATATATTTAAAGTCAGAGAAGTGTGGGGTAAATACGCTTCCTTTCTTCAAAGAGGTAAATGGGGGTCCTTTTGTTTTGTTGCTACTCTTGAGTTCCACCAATGTTTCCAGCAGATTGTAATCTCTGGTGTCTAGACCCAGATCTCTTGCCTTTTTTTTTTTTTTTTAATGACATGATGCTTGTGCAGAGTTTCCTCGCAAATAGGTGTATGTCCTTTGTCTATACGAATTTATCAAATTCTGGAATTGGGACAAAGGACAGACCTCTATTCAAAATCTGTAGTTCAGTGGAGGATAAGGTATATGTAGCTAGTTTGACCACACAATTGTCACAAATGTTTAAATTCCCTCTGGATCTGTTCCTGGTTCTGGGAGGGGCAAAGTCCACCAGAGATGGTCTTGCTAAAAAAAAGAGTCCCCTTTTTTAAGGATCCATTTTGGGTTGGAATCAAGGATAGAGGAGGTAGTTGAGGTCGCTGTGTTTGATTCAGATCCACTGGTTTCATATTCAGATGTGAAATACTGATAAGAATCCACTCTCCTATATCTATTATTCCTCCTATATATTTTACCTCTTTTTAAAATCTTGATTGTCCCTTATGAACTTCGTATGTTTGCGAGTCTTAATAATTGATTGAAATCTGTCTGTTACTTTTCAGTTTGACACAATTAGGATCTTTACCATAAGTCTGTAGACATCCTAAAAATATAAAATACAGAACATAGTTTAGCCTGCATATAGTAAATGATAAAAGTAGATAAAAAATCTCCCACTCACGTGGTGCTGAGCTGTAAAGAAGTGGCTCAGACTATAAGCGCCCTTTCCAAACAAATTTGAGACTGTAATGCTGGAACCAAGATAAAGATGCTCACTGTAGAGTTGCTACTTCCCCTTGTATAGCTTAGGTAAACGTCAGGTAGAAGATAGATACAGGAACAAAATTCTTTATTGGTAACATAAAATACAGCTAAAACGGAATCTCCTATACAAAGCTGCACTGACGCGTTTCGACCGCTATGGTCTTTATCAAAGTGCTGAATATCATAACATAATTTACGTTTAAATATCCTCAAAAAAGGCGCGCTGTTTCTCCTTGTCGTTTCACTTCCGATTTCCGATTGTTACTCCCGGTCATCTGACTTCCGGTTTCCGGTTACGTTGCGTGTTCCAGAGGCACTTCCGGGTCAGCGGTCATGTCTCTGTTGGATTAGCGAACCTCCGGTTTCGGGTAGAAATAATAACTAAAAAACGTGAATAAAACAGTCCATACATAACAGAAGAAGCTATCTTTTTTATACTATGCCATAATTAAAACTATATAGAAACATATGACATAATATGCTGAAGGAAAAAGAAAAAAAAACATAAAAAAAGAAAAAACATAAGGAATACAATTAATATATATATGAATCACATAAAATATATCATCCGATACATATATAAGGAAGAAAAAAAAAAAGGAGGAAATACATATGATTAGATGAATAAAACATGAATGGCATAAACATTCAATAGTTGTATATCTCAAAAAACAATTTAAAATAAATAGTAAATATATAATATAAGTCCATATAAAATACATAAAAACATATATTAGATATCATCATAAAAAAGAGGTAATCTCAAAATCTACATTTAGACCATCTGGAGTTAGGGTGTTGAGGTTGAACATCCACCTCATTTCTGCTCTACTTAAAATATTATCTTTACATCCACCTCTCCAATTTTTTCTATACCTTAAACATTAAACCATCTGGATTATCACTATGTTGCTTAGAAAAATGTTTAGAAACACTGTGATTAATACATTTCTTCTTTATATCATTAATGTGCTCACCTATTCTTATCTTCAGAGTAACAATTGGGAGTAACAATCGGAAACCGGAAGTGAGACGACAAGGAGAAACAGCGCGCCTTTTTCGAGGATATTTAAACGTAAATGTTTGTTATGATATTCAGCACTTTGATAAAGACCATAGCGGTCGAAACGCGTCAGTGCAGCTTTGTATAGGAGATTCCATTTTAGCTGTATTTATGTTACCAATAAAGATTTTTGTTCCTGTATCTATCTTCTACCTGGCGTTTACCTAAGCTATACAAGGGGAAGTAGGAACTCTACAGTGAGTATCTATATCTTGGTTCCAGCATTATGGTCTCCAATTTGGCTTATAGTCTGAGCCACTTCTTTACGGCTCAGCACCACGTGAGTGTGAGATTTTTTATCTTCTTTTATCATTTATTATATGCAGGCTGTACTATGTTCTGTATTTTATATTTTTAGCATGTCTACAGACTTATGGTAAAACTGCATGTTTTTTTTATATTTTCCACAATTGGTTTATTCACTTTACTCTCACCATATTGCTTGTTTATTGTTACTTTATGTATTTTGTGTGATTTGGAGTGATTCACACTTTGTGATTTAGAGTATATTTTCAATATTTTCCCTTTTTTCACTATTTTCTATATAAACAATTAGGATCTTGTTTAAAGTTTTGAATCTTCTCATCTACCTCCTTATTTATTTTATCCAGTCTTCTCTTCTCATATTTTGTTAAAATTTCCATAAACGTTTTGAGCATATACCTGCTGCCTCCTGCCACTCTGTAATAAATTATCTTTCCTCTATGTGTGATGGGGGTGTTTTGGACTCTTTTGCCTCTTGGTATTAAGTCGTTTTTAATATACGGTAGTTCTCAGGGGACACAATTTCCCAATTTGTTCTAATTTGTGATTTGAAAAGACTGGTAAGATTATTAATAAAAAAAAAGGCTGTGATGTCCAAACTACATTTAGCTAAATCTTGTTCTGAAAACACGGAGTCTGCATCACTACACCAAGATGACCCATTGCCTCTGACGAAGGTGCACACTAAGTTGCACCAAACCGTGTGTCAGACATGCTGTCTTTTTTGCACCTTTATTATCTCACTGTACACTTTATTTGCACCACTATGCACTTTTATATGCATTTGTTTATAACTTAATTTTCTCTGTCTAGTCAGTTTTAAAGGGAGAGAGGGTCTTCGCATATCTCTACCTTATGCTATACTTTTCTATTGATAATCATGAAGGCAGAGCCTATTTGCTCTAAATGTTAGTTAGTTTTTATTTTATATGTAGTAGCCTTTTTGTACGTTTACAGTTTGCCGTTTCCAAACCACTTAAGGGTATCGATATGAGACATTATTTTGTATCCTTTATCACTGTCTATCTTGGAAACTAAATGTTGGTTACTTTATCTGCTACTGATATATAATGTATATTTAGGATACTTGCCAGCTGACTTACTTATAAATGCTAACCAGTATATAATATTAATATTAATATAGGAGGGGCTATAATAAAGCCTTCTCTGTACTCCTCCTATCATTTCATTAATATCTAGGAGTTTAAGTGATCACTAGACAGATCAGTAATGCCTTTTTAAACTATCATTTTTCACTGACCATGTATTTTATTAGTACATAGTTAATCATTGCAAGGTCACTTTCTGTTCTATTTTTGATACCAGACAGTATTTCCAAACTGTTTTCTTTTGGGAACTGCAAATTATTTCTATAGTTGATTTAAGGGTTAAGCCCTAGACCAATGCACCTGGAAGGTCCAACTAGTCTATTCCTTTTTCTTTTTGTCTGTAATTAATTTAGTTAATTTACAATCTAAATGCCCCATGGGACATAGTTATTAGGCCCTCCCCCCCCTGTAATAACCTGCAAACAAAGTTTTAACTTACCATGATCCATCGCGAGTCAGTTTATTTTCCACATCGTCATGATGTCAAAGGCACTCCCATGGTCCATTCACATGAGAAGTCTGTGACTGGACCAACTTACTGTCTCAGAGCGCATGCGCACTCCTAGTAGGCAGTAGGCAGCCTGGAGCCACAGCACACAATTGACAATAACTTAGCATGTGCATTGTTTCAAACTCAAACACTGCACATACATATTCATACCACCATGACCACTTCAAATCACTGAAGTGGTCATGGTGGTTGGAATAACCCTTTAATTTATTATATTGTTTTTCAAAATTTTGTATAGTTGATGAATAATATTGGTTGAAAAAGACTTAAGTCGATCAGGTTCATTAACGAGTAAAATGTCTCCTTAGCCCATGTGAAAACACTCCTATTTTTAACTAAAATATACATTACTCAAGACAACAGTTGGAGAGAATTCAGTAGTCAGCTATGTTGGTATAAAATTACAATTTCCTTGTCGTTTCTCCAAAATTCCTAGTTTAAGATAACCTCAATTTTCGCTATGCACATGGATTCCTTTTAGGATAAGTCATATATATTAATTGTTAAATACATTAATAAATGACATGTGTTTTTAAAAAAACAAAAACACCCACAATGCTGCTTGATAGCCAGCTCGTTATCCCAATTAGTTAACTGATGTTAATTGGCATTGACATATCAGGCTACTGGTCAGTTTGTAGCTCAGGGCTGTTAGTGATTTTGCGTATACAATGTAATGACCTAAATTTGGCTAAGCACTTGTGGAGATGGCCTTTACAGATAGTCAACATTTTTTTTTTTTTGGGAACTCAACAGACAGTGCCCAGACCTGGCAGCCAAGGGCCAGACAGGGTAGTCAAACTCTGGAGTTGTCTATCTTATCACATTCATCAGTAGCCGACTACAAAATACAGACAAAGTAGTTGCTTGAAGCAGACATGATGCCTAGCTATTCAATAAGGGTGCAAGCAATTGTTATGTACACAACATTTTCTTTCAAGTAGGTACTTTTACTTAATGTGTGCACGCTACAAAATAGTCTCTCCAAACACTTAGAAAACCACTTATATGACTTTCCCATGTCACCATGTATATGATCGTCCATTGTTACCACTTGTACAATGTTCAAGTGTCCCCCTAATATGACCTGTTACTGTTATGACTTATATGATCTTCAAGTGTCCCCCTTATATGATCTTCCACTATTACGATTTATATGAAATTCTGATGTTGCCCGTTATATGATATTACATCCTTTACGACGCAGGCCTACAATTACTATACCTTATTGTGATGTCAAGCTGCTTTGCCATATGTTACCAGCCAACGCAATAGCCTGGTTGGAGTCATGAGTGTGAACAGCTGTCGTCAGATTTTCTCTTCTTGTTTTTTTCAAAATAATCAATATACATAATCTACGATATATAATAAACTTTGAAAAAAAAATAGAAAGTCTTTTAAGACTCCTTTATTGATACAATGATACTATATTCTAATCTAGTAGCCATGGGAACAATGAGTTTCAGTTGAATTTCAACTACACATGCGACATTGAAATGACAAACAATCAACATTTGTGATTTTACACATTGTTAGAATTGAAGGAGACAATTTAGGTAGAGATGCTGTTAGGCGAATATCACACTTTCCTAGCAACACTTTTAGGGACATATTTTCAATAATATAAAACAAAAATTAATAATCTAAATGATAAACTAAATGTCATGACATTGCGTAATTCTCTATTGTAAGCTTGTTCTGAATATGGTTTGCTTGGCATCCATAGCAGATGGGCAAACAATCTGAATGGTTATAGGTTTGGCCGAAGAATGATGAGACTGATGAGACAAGAAAATGCCTGGCTGCTCAACTCAATGATATGGAAGAGTAAATGTTACTGTTCTTTTTAGATAGATGTAAAAAAACATATGCATCTTTATTTAAAAAAGAATTAGTAATGAAAAATACTCTCTCTCTCTCTCTCTCTCTCTCTCTTTCTTCATGGCACCTTTTTAACAGGGCTCAAATCCTCGCCGTGTGGTCTTTGGTGATATGCAGCCTATACCATGGAAGATTGGAAAATGTTAGTATAAACTGTAGTTGTGTTAGGGCTCTGGCCATAACATACTGGACCATAACAACATGAGAGTAGGGGCTGCTACAGGATATTTTGCCCTCAACAAATGCATGAAGATGGTGGGCAGCTACACATTATCATCGGAGAAATCCAACAAACGTTTCCAACCTCCAAATGTAAAAGTACTTTAATTAGGATTATCAACGTATATAGAATGGATCGCCTTCTCATTAGGGATTTGTAGACTTGAGTTCACTTTGTAACATCCAGTCTGGTCATAAAAACTTTGCTTCTTTATTTCGAAAATAATAATGCAAAGAGAAATGTAAAAGTAGCATGGCTGTAGAAGACAATCGAGGACAAATGGGGCAGGAGAAGAGCAAGATACCCATTGTCTAATGTGTGTCAAGCTTCAGAGCCTTAATCACAGGACACAGTATATGATTAGTAGTCACATTGGTTACGATACACCCAGGTACCATTTGAGGAAAATTGGGAAAAGAATACTGAAAACATTTTTATAGCGATGCTTTTTTTTTTTTTACTGGATTTAATGAACAAACCATGATAGTGACCGTATAACCAAACACCTTGATCTTATCACACGTGGACATATTTGTAGGAGACGTTACCCTCTCAAATTCAGAAATCTGTAGAGAATCAAAGATTCATCCAAATCTTCAATAATTAATATAAAAGCGAATTACCCTGTACAGAAATAGATACAAGCACAGAAACAGAATAGTATTGCTAAATATATTGCTGGTTTGGTGTGTACAAACCATGAAAGTGATCCATCAATCCCATTTAATATTCAACCTATTTGATTGTAATGCTGTACATATGTCTCAAGCAATCTATACATATATTTGCATTAGAGATTTCACTGATGAAAGCACCTTTATGCATAATGGATCGTTTTTTTAAGAAAACGCCCTCTCAGATGTTCATTGTCTTTTAAATTTGCCTTTAGAATTGCTTCCCAAACACATGAATAATCTTATTAAACTAGTCTGTATAAACGCCAACGTTTATCACATCAGTATGATGCTTCACAGAAACTTGCTGCAGAGGAGCGCTTAAAGAATTCATTTGAAAACCTAGCCAACTTTGGCCTCGATTTTCCAACAGATCGTGAACACTGGAAATGCGTATCCAAATATATTAAATCGAGGCTTTTTTGATTAAAAAGTAAAAAAGTAAAAGTAAAGATGGAAACGTGTAAATTTGAGATTTTAAGTGCATGTTTTAGAATAAAGTAAAACAAAACAAAAAAAAATACACACGGAAAAATATGGAGTCCAGTAGACTTGTGCATTGAAGAAAAATGTTGGTTTGCCCGAAACAATTTACTAAAAAGATAAACCGCAGTTTTTGGGCGATTTGGGTTTTGTCCATGTTATGTTTTGATTTGGACGAATTTCATCCATGCAAATGTTTTGGGAAAAATAAATTTAAGTATAATGTTTCTTCTTTTCTGTCAATCATCCTTTTTTTCAAGGCACGGACAGAACTCTGAATCATGTAATCATGTTGCCTGTATTGCTTGATTCATGATTCGTCTATATGGAAATTCGAAGTTTGGGATTTCAGATGAATCACCAATTGTACATAATTCTGACAAATTACGATTCTTTTGAAACTGAATGCTCAAGCCTAGCCTAGGCATATCTCGTTTATTTGTCGGCAAAGGTGGAATTGTGTGTTACCATCCCCTCCCTGGAAATGTATCAATCTTCTGCAACAGTCACACACAGTCACACAAAAATATGAGAAGAAGGGAAATGGTGCACTGTCTGTTACCTTGGGTGGACCTCAGCACTCCAACCCAAAATATTCCACTGTTTTAGGATAACAATAAAATGAAAAAGGTAAAGGAAAAAAAAGGTATTTATATCTTATATATTTTTTTTTCAGTTTTTTTTTTTTTGTGGTGGAGGGTGGAGGGGGGTAGCTATTTGCCTTATACTTTAAGTTATTAAATACTTTTTCTAATGTAAATCTATGTGTATAGTTTTATAATAATCTTGGTTGAAAAAGACTTAAGTCCATCAAGCTCATCAACACAAATCATTTTATTTACCTACTGTACTCTGAATTAATTGTCACATTTTTATCACAGTCCACTGGTGGGGATTTCGTAACACAATTCTTAAAGGGAAACTGTTACTTCTCCGTTTTCTATTCTTTAGATTAAATATTTAGCAAAAGAGATCATACTCCAGTTCAAACATATCATTACTAAAGAAAAAAAGGAAATATAAGCAGAGGAATAACGGAAAATGTAATATAAGAGAACATAATATAAGGTAAGTTGTCAATCCATTATCAAGCATTTTGACTATTTACACTGGGAGAGGACATCAGGGACATTGCTCTGCAGTGGTTATAGTGCTTTGAGTGTTTCTTTAAATTCAAGTTAATGAATTGTCTTAATTCTAAAACAATAAGCAATAATATTTCACTTTGCACTTGAAGAAAAACAGTTCTATTTAAAAAAAAATCTAATCTACTATCAAACCATTCACATGAAAAGTAACGTTGATAGATGTAATATGCACTATCTGTAGATAATAGTGGTTCATATTATCTGGCAGGTGGTTGTGACATAGTTTTGGTAAACGGTATGGTCCGTTTTCTTGGGTTCGGTCTTTGAAACAAATGGCAGAAATAATGTTTCAAACATACCTATCGAAACAATAAGATTAATCCTTTTATATCATTAGAATTTAGTTGGTCATTTATATATACATATGTTTTTTAAACATTGTATATCTATCTCATTGTGCTTTTTCAGCCAAGTCTAGACAAATTATCAAAGTACTTTGGCTGCTGAAGTGACATAGCCCCTGGCTAATGATTGCCTAATTGTCACAGTTCAGAAAAACAAAGTGGAAAGTCTGTCTTCAATAAACTGATACACATTATCATGATCATTCTACATTTGGCTGTTTCTTAAAGAAAAAAATTAATATATAAGAATATAAGAATAATATTTTTGGGGGCTTCAGTAGATATAAAAATATATAGTGTAAATATAGTGTTTAATTAATAAAAATATGAAAAATGCAAGGCTACTAAAGGATGTTTGTTAATTTATATAGATTATTTTACATATTTAATTTATATAACAGTTTACAGGGCAATACTTTGGTAGGTTTCGCCAAAACAGGAATCTGAATTTTTTTTACAGTATGTAAGAATACCTACATTTTTTTTGAAAAAAAAAATAAAAAACCTATGTTATCACTCACATATTTCAGAGCTGGTCTGTCAATAAGGGATGGCACAGTCTGCTAAGTGTTTCATCTGCCTAGGGGTAATGTATTTTTGCAATGGGCATTACTTAACAGAAGAAATTATATTTTATCTCTCCCTATTTGTTTTGGGAGTTTCTACCAAAACAAATAAGAATCACAATCAGGATCAATTTTTCCAGCAAGCAGAGTAGGAAGTTGCCTATAAGTGCCGATCTTTTAGGGTCACCTTCTGGTCCTTGCATTTTTTTTTAATTTTTTTTCCATATACATTTTTTTCAATTTAAGTTTAAGGTGCAGCTGACTCCTGATTTGCAGCAGGGATTGTGCTGTTTCTTAATCTTGATAAGAATAGAGCCTAGTACTTTCTAACAGTTGCAAACCCTACCTTTATTACCATATAAATTAATACCTAAATACAAGATTTGTAATAAATTTGATGGATCAGTTCTACCCACTGTCTGAATTTTTCAGGGATTCATTAGTAAAACAATAGTACTTTTTTTTTTTGTATCTCCTAAAGCCCACAAATTATTACCCAGTTTTATGTTCATATAAACCCACAGTGAATTTAGTGCTTTACTGATTTTTTTTCCCCTTAAGTAGAAGCCAAATGTAGACTGATCATGATAATGTGTATCACTTTATTAAAGACAGAGTTTCCACTTTGTTTTTCTGCACTGTGACAATTAGCCACTCATTAGCCAGAGGCTACGTCACTTCAGCAGCCAAAGTGCTTTGACAATTTGTCTAGACTTGACTGAAGCAGCACAATGAGATAGATATACAATGTATACAAAAATAAATATAATGGGGACCATCTATAGTAAATATGGAAAACGTATAAAATAAAAATGCTGCAGGACCATTTGAGACGAGTGAATTCCATTTGTGTCAATCTCTGAATTCTTCTACTGAAGACCCATTTGTTAATGATGCTGAATTCGTAAAGGCGCACACAGCATCATTAAAGGTCCATTAAGACAATGGCATTGAAAAGGGTGCGGCTAAGATAAAAGTGTGGCTAGAGTTTAGATTTGGGTTAGTGTTTTAGGGGAGTTTAGGGATGGGATAGTCCTGGGCAAATTTAGGGAAAGAAGGTGCCTGCTTTCAAGGTGTTTGCATTGTATCTCCCATGATCCTCTGCTACAGGAAGCCTCCACCTGAAGAATATTAACTAAACTGGTTCATGGATTGCAGGATAAAACTTACAATGAAAGGTTAAAGGATCTTAACATGTATAGCTTGGAGGAAAGACGAGACAGGGGGGATATGATAGAAACATTTAAATACATAAAGGAAATCAACACAGTAAAGGAGGGGACTATATTTAAAAGAAGAAAAACTACCACAACAAGAGGACATAGTCTTAAATTAGAGGGACAAAGGTTTAAAAATAATATCAGGAAGTATTACTTTACTGAGAGGGTAGTGGATGCATGGAATGGCCTTCCAGATGAAGTGGTAGAGGTTAACACAATAGAGGAGTTTAAGCATGCGTGGGATAGGCATAAGGCTATCCTAACTATAAGATAAGGCCAGGGACTAATGAAAGTATTTAGAAAATTGGGCAGACTAGAGGGGCCGAATGGTTCTTATCTGCTGTCACAGTCTATGTTTCTATCTATTTTCTGAGTTCCAATAATCTTAGCTCTACATGGGAAAACTCAATATCCACCATGTAGCTAAATTTTTGTTTGCAATAAATTAAGTGGGGGAAAGAGTTGATGGCATGGAGATAATACTGAGGTCTGAAACAAATATAAACTTAAAATGTTTATAAATATAGAGTTAAAAAGCCAAATTTAGAAATCAGAAGCTGTCTGTACAAGACTTCAATACGGTTTGAGCTATTTGATATGCACATAGTGACTGATGGACTGGCCCTTTAGCACCTTTCAGTCTGATTGGGACTCACAATGGCACCTTGCTAATAATATTAAGAACAAAAGGGATCAAAAGAAATACTAGGGCAGACTTTCAAGTCCTATCTCTGATGAAAGGACAGAGTAAGGTGCGGTAAAATTCTGGCTATCAGTTACATGGCAAGGCTGTCTGACGCTAGTTTCCTGATACTTTCTACACAAAGTAACCAGCGCCGCACAGTTTGTAGGCTCTATTTATAGAAGTGATAATACTTTTAATTTTTTTTTACATATAAATGCAAATATAACGCATTCACAAAAAAGTGGAAAAAAAAGTCAAGTGTTCTCTAAACAGGCAATGTGCAAATGTGCTATTTGTGAGTAAAATGAAGAATTCCATCTTCTTTTGGGTGTGTGTGTTCAGAGAGGATTCAGACTGCCGAATAACAGAATTCTTATTCAAATTTCTCAACTTTATTTGTCAACTGCAACTGGAGCACAAACTCAATACTGTCTAGAAAGAGATATAGTATAGATTGATTAGCTCTCTGTAGGAGATAAACAATTGAATGTATGAACCAGATGTCACTTCCTCATTATGCATCTTTAGATAGGAAAACATAACTGTGTGTATGTGTGTGTGTGTATGTATATATGTATATACATACACACCCACTCACACACCATTAAAAACACCTGCCTAATACAATGCTGTCAAAAGAGCTGTGATGTGTTGAGGCATGTACTGAATGTGTCCTGTGGTATCTGGCAAGACATTAGAAACAGATCCTTTGAGTGTGAGGTGGAGGCCTCCATGGATAATATTTGTTGTTCCAGTACATCCAACAGATGTTCAATCAAACTAAGTTCTGGGGAATTTGGAAGGCAAGGCAAGACCTTGAACTCATTGTTATGTTCCTCAAACCATTAATGAACATTTTTTGCAGTGTGGCAGGGTGGATTATACTGCTGGAAGAGGCCACAGCTATCAGGGAACACCATTGCCACAGAGGGGTATACATACTTTTTTTTTATTATGGCCCACATTTTGTTTTTTGGAAATTGAGCAATTGTAGCTTTTCTTTATGATCAGACCAGAGGGGCTAGCCTTTCCTACCCACATGTGTTAATGAGCCTTATCTACATATTGTCCTTGTGTGATAATGTCTCGTGTTTGATAAAAGGTTGTTAGTTTTTCTTTTATTTTTTATATATATGTAGAGGTGGATAGATCCAGAGGCATCCTAGTGCACAAAGTATGTGTCTGAAGAGGCTCAGTAAAGGCAAGACATTCCCCATTACTGATCCAAATTATTCACTAAACAATGATTTCAAATCTTAGAGATTGTAATAGTTTTATTTAAAAACACCTCACCTAGGCAAAAAATGATGGGGGTTTAGTTACATTATATGATCATACATTGCATAAGCCTGCCAACTACGTCAAAGTACCCCATATTCGGCAGGTCCTATCCTAGTAGCAGCCTAATGCTTGCTCTTATGAGATTAATCCACTTACTTGGGAAATACTTCCTTACTGGAACTCTCTGCAAGTCAAGGCTAAATAGGGTCCTGGGTGCATCCCTCCCTGTTACAAGTGCCTCATTCCAGGACCCTATTTAGCCTTGACTTGCAGAGAGTCCCACTGCTGTGTGTGTGTGTGTGAGGGTGCTGTGTGTAGGTTCTGTGTGTGTGTGAAGGCGCTGTGTGTGAGGGTGCTGTGTGTAGGCGCTGTATGTGTGTGCAGGCGCTGTGTGTGTGTGTAAGGGCGTTGTGTGTGTAAGGGTGCTGTTTGTGTGTGGGTGTATATGTAAGGGTGCTTTGTGTGTAAGGGTGCTGTAAGTGTGTGTTTGTGTGAGGGTGAGGTATGTGTAAGGGTGCTGTTAGTGTGTGCTGTGTGTGTGTGTGTGTGTGTGTATGTGTAAGGGTGCTGCTAGTGTGTGCTGTGTGTGTGCTGTGTGTGTGCTGTGTGTGTGAGGGTGCTGTTAGTGTGTGTGTGTGCTGTGTGTGTAAGGGTGCTGTTAGTGTGTGCTGTGTGTGTAAGGGTGCTGTGTGTGTGTGTGTGTGTGTGTGTGTGTGTGTGTGCGTAAGGGTGATGTGTGTAAAAATAGGAATACTATGTTTGCTGGGGAAATAGGACAAAATACAACACCATAAATTGTGCATGTAATGTTTAGACCAGGGATAACAAGCTCACAGGGTCAAAGAATTGAACTTTTTCAAAAGGACATTTCAAGCACTATAACTACTACAGTGTGTTAGGGCCTGATCTACATATCCCTTAAAACTATGCTAGACAAGATTTATGGGACAGCATAAGGCCACATAAAAAAGAATAAGGAGTAAGTTTAAAATTGAATTGAAACCCAGCAGATCCATGTGCATTACAGATTACGATATCCTATATATATGACGAGTCTTATTAATGACGCAGTATGAGCAATCTCTCACTTCCTAATATCCATCAACATGCAGGATCTCTTCAAATGCTTTTGGCAACTTTTTAATGTGGGTGCTGTTTGTGTGTAATGTGTGGGGGTGGGGTGGCCGTTTAGTTAGCAAAAATAACATTGATGCCATCAAAAAGAAATTCATAATACCCACCTCTATACATTTTATTGCTATCACTGAATACTGGCACAGATTCTTAATATCAAAACCGGACTCAAACCTAATGCCCAGAATTTTGATAGGGGAGCAATCTCTAGAGTTCAGGATATGTTTCTTAACAACCTTTGTGTTACTATTAGAGAAGAGAAAATGAATATGCGTATTTGAGATATTACCCATTTAGAGGTCGTACCCATTGAGTTAAAGTGACACTATAGTCACCATAACAACTACAGGCTTTTTAATGTAAACACTGCCAGAAAATGCAGTGTTTACATTGCTACCTAGTAACACCTCTAGTGACAGTACCTTAGATGGCCACTAGAGGTTCTTCCTATCTCAGTGCTGCACTCAGTGTGCTGAATGCTCCCCATAGAGATGCATTGATTCAAGAAGATGCTGATTGGCGCATCATGGCATTTTTCCTTTGGGAAAGCATTGGATTGGCTGAGATCATCAAATTTCAAGGCGGGGCCAGCCATGGTGAGACCGACGCAGTGCTGGAAACATTTTAGAACTATAGTGTCAGAAATACATGTTTGTGTTCCTGTCCTAATACTATTGTGTTCTTTTAATAAAGCCAGGTTTGAGTGAATTACAACACAGGTTTTTTTTAACAATTAAAATTTATTACATTGTGGCTAGTTAGTTTCCTATTAATAGGATAGCTAGTATTCCACTTTTGGTGTGTTTCAAATCAGTTACATTGTATATAAAAAAAAAATATTTTGCTTTGTTTAATTTAAGTGTGGTTTGACAATATCTCTTAATCGCCAAGGCACACTCTCCACAGGCTAGTGGTGATTTTTTTTCCAAGTGTGTGATGAAAGGTAAAAAATAAAATATAAACAATCTTGTGTATACATGACTTGCAAAATTGCAAATGAAATTTGTTTATTGAAATCAAATTGTGTTTGTATCGACTGATACAGGTGCTTGGAGCTGCTGGGGATAACCCAGTCACTATCCATGAGAAGAAGGGACACACTGATGTCCCTGCTGCATTATTACGCCAAACTACACATCATATTATAATGAAACAGGGAAGCAGCATGTGCTGCCTGTCTGATGGCTGCTGGAAGGACTTTCACCACTACACCACCAGGGTAAATGTGTGTGTTTCTAACAGTTTAGCTGTGTGTTGAAATGTGCGTCTCTCGGCATGTATATATGTGTGTCTATGTCAGTGTATGTATAGCTGTGACATTGTGTGCCTGAGAGTATCAGTCTGTGTGTTGGCAGTGGATATCTGTGTGTGTGTGTGTGTTTCTCTTTTGTCAGTTGTATCAGTGACTGTGTCTGCAATATCTGTGTATATGTGTAAATGAAGGTGTGTATATATGTGTGTGTTTATCATAGTGTGTATATACGTGCAGGTATCAGTGTACATATGTATGTGCATATGTATTAATATGTGTGTGTCCAAAAAAGCAACGTGGCTGCAGTAAGGGTGACATGGTATGGGCAACGTCATGTCAATGTGACAGCACATATTATAATTATACAATACGTGTATATATTAATTTACAACACTGTTTCCTTGCCTGTAGCTTCATTATTTGGTAATATATTTGTAAAACGGTTTCTGTCCAAGAAATATTCTCATTTTTGTTTTCATTAAATAATGTGTTATCAATAAACACTGAAACAAAAAATACAATCAAACATTACTTCGCAGGACACCCACATTAATCGGATTAATAGATGTTTTTTTTTTTTACCTATTGGTAGTAAAAGAGTTAAATAAGAATTTTACATGTACACTTGATGAACTTACACTTACCATATGGCTATGTACCTTTACTCAATAACTCATCATTATTGTATGAATTAATGTACTCATGTACCCGCACCCTTTTACTTTATTCTCAATAAACATTATTATAAAAACGTATATATATATGTGGCCTGATACGTCCTTTTAGGCAGTGGGAGGATGTTCAGACCCGGTAATACATTTGTAAAACATACAGTCTGGTGAGATAAATCATGTCTTGTGTGCTTGCTATGTAAACATCAAAGAATAGCAATTAATTCTCATTATCATCTAGAGAGCTAAGACATTTGCAGATAAAGATATCTCCACCCCAATCATTAGGCCCTATTCAGAGAAAGCTCACTAATAGCATCTTAGCCCCTGGGCTACTATTCAAAAAGAGAAAGAAAAATCCACAAGCCATTTGTTTGTCTAGACACCGAGGGCATGTTACAAATGTGGGAAACAAGTGTATTTCGTTTAGATCTTAACAATTCGTCTTCCATCCAGCCCTACAAGATCTTGTGAAATTAGTCTGCAGGATATTCCACTGTCATCACAGAGGGACTTTGTCTGCCTTTAGGTTTTTTATATATATAATTCAATAAATTAATTGGATTCATGTTCAGCTATGCATGTGGGTTAAGATAAATAAATAAAAAAAATAACAAATTATTTATTTGGCCTATAGCGAATATATGGATACAATGAAAATATAAAAATATTTTTTAGTAGAATTAAATAAATTAATAGATTTAGTGCTAAGTGACATTTGAATGTAAATAAAAATATTTAAATAGAAATTACATGATTGGTTCGACATTTAGCAGACTATTTGTGTGATCTTGTTTTATTAGAATTTTATAAAATGTAAGGAAATAACTCCCATCAGCATGCCTTATTTAATTTTGGGGCCTTTTTTTAATTTAATTTTTTTTAAATTTATTATTAACATATTTTTAACTATAAAGTTATTTTGTTCTAAGCTACAGGAGACATGCACATCAACGAGGCTTAAAATCTACAACTGAATGTCACACATGCCAAATTTGGCAAGCAAGCTGCCAGGAAGATCGGGGTAGGAGGAGTTGGCATTGGTGTGTGTCCAATGAATTGATCTGTATAACTGGTGAAGTGACTGGCCATTAAAGGGCCAGTCATCTCATTGCTCTGTGTGCAAGCATGACAGGCTGCCTGGCAAGGTGGCCAATCAGGGCTCCTGTAAAGAATTTTATGGAAGCACCTGTATATGTGAGTGTATTTAAGAACAGACACGCACACACTGCATTTGTATGGTGTCCCCAGAAGGAGCACACCAAAGGAAACAGTCAGGATGGCAGGAGAGGGACCAGTATTAGAGTTGTACTAGTGTAGAACTTTCAGCCTTCCAGAGCATCTGCATATAAATCGTTCTTATAAATATAATCATACTTTTTTTTTTAATTGTAAGGCATACAGTAGACATTGGTCATAGTTTGACATAAAGTGTTTACTTACTAAACCTGTAAACTTGAAGAACTGGCTATTTTAATTTTACGATCAAAATAGCCGAAGTGAAAGAATTCTCTAGTAGATTTGTTATTTTTTTTATCTGATGAATTCTACACAATGCAGGGCAGCACTATTCAAAAGGAAACTACATAAGTCCAGGATCTGTTAAAGCTTTCTGCAGCTGATACGCAGGTTTTACTGATTGCAAACCTCAAATAAGCCAGAATTTAGCACATGACACTGCCTTCTAGCAGACTAATCAGTGCAAGCCGTATCTCTGTAAAACATATTGGGCAGTAAAACGACCTCTCTATGTTTAGGTGCATGTAAAAATGAAAGTTGCAAACAAAAAACCTGGACAAGTTACCTGCTTATTGTTTATGTTTGGCTAAGAACATTTCAGTTCTGGGCTGCCTTTACAGATGGAAACAGTTTAAGTTACTCTACGCTTTTGTCCGCTCTTAGAGTTCTCATATCCTTTGTTTTTGTTTGGCTAAGCATTATGGGAAATTCGGTTTATAAACCTCTGAGATGTCACGATTAGCTGTTCCCGTGCTTGAGTAATAGTCTTTGTGCAACTTGTCTTTAAATATAGTGTTAGTGGGCGATGTACCAACATACAGCGGGGTGCTTTAACGGCAATGAAAGAGAACGCCCGGCTCCTTTGTTACTTTGTGTACAAAGTATCTCTAAAGATTAAAAGAAGAACTGAACAGGTTTCTATGAGAGTCATTTAACTTCACAGCATGAAATAAAATGTATATATATATATATATGTGTTCCAGAAAAGAGCTATCCATTTTTTCAGTAATTGTACGGTTTCCCAATAGCATGAAAACACTTTTAGGAAATCCATACTTACTTTTTATGTGCTGTAAGAGGGCAATACTTCAGGGTTATTTACCATCAACAGGTGTGTCGTTAGGAGTTCAAGGTGAATTTAAGGTGATTTTTTTTTAAACTTTAGTCATGAATCGAAAAAGTTAGCGACTTGGAAAATTGTTCCAATTCAGCTATTGTGGCCTAAACTTTGAAATCCACATTGAATTCCCGATAATTTCCACTTCAGTGAATATGTCTGATTCTGAGAAAGAATTAACACAGATTTTTTTGAGCAGGACAAATAAGTTTTTTTTCACGCAAATGGTTAGTGTATGAAAAGTACTGCCCAATAGTATTTAGCTTCCATATGCCGCAGGATTTCTCTTTGCTTAATGACTTGCGGTTTATGAATTCTACATACTGCAGGATGGCAGTTTTCATGTGACGCTCATCAATACATATAAGTAATGTGTGTCCCAGAAAGCACTGTAAATCAGGCTCTTCTAGATAGACCTTTGCACCCCAGGTGCATCTGGATGACACTTCCCATGATGCACAACCTGAATCTGTAGGTCAGTCTCACGCAACATCTTCAATCTTTATTCGTCTTGTAAAAAAAAAAAAAGACAAATAAGTCAAAATGCAAAAAAAAAACAAAAAACCCTGTTGATGAAGTAAATAATCCAAATTCCAGTTTAATTTTGATAATCACAGTTGGTCAAAGCATTAGGTATTATTATTATTATTTTTTTAATTTTGACTGCTGGTATGTTTTAGCAAGATGGAGATTAGAGAAGATAAAAGCAACGCTGTATATGGGATTCAGGAGTCGTGGGTTAATAGCTGGATTAGATTATGTTTCCCAGCCAGTAAATTTAGCAAGACGAAGGAGCGTTAGAAGAGCCATCTTGGGGCTGGCCCCGGAGTCGCATATTTAAGATGTCACAAGGCAGGTAAGTTAATGAATGCTACAGGGCTAAATGTATTGTGTTAGACTGAGATGGAAAGTCTGTGCATATCAAACATGTCTCCAGGATGTCCTACTGATTTGTCCCTCAGGATGGATCCTAGCAGCAGGTCCTTGAACCTTTGTGACAGCTCCCCCAGAACGGGTGTGGACTATACCAAAACCCATGTGGGCCACAGACAGATAGCCTTGATCTAGACTTAGAAGAAGAAATGTGATTTGAAATGTTTATTACCTTAAATTTACCAAATATTTCTTTGTGAGAGTTAAAAAGTAAAAATAGATTTATAAAATGGCAAATTTGTATTTAGCGTTATCGTGGAGCTTTGTGTCTTCATCCTGGCTCCGTTTGGCACCTTGCAGTCAGCACAGAGAGAGCATATAGAAAGGAGGAGAGACAGAAGCAATGTTAATATAAAGTCCAATGGGAACAAAACTCCATGTGACAAAAAAATTACTTGTCCTGTGTCCCTCTCCCACAGCATCCAGCCTTAATATGGCACAGTGAGATATCTGGATTGCATTAGTTTCTTATATTGAGACTCTTGTTGACATTTCTGTTTATTAAAGAAACAGTCCAAGCACCATAACCACTACAGTGCACTGTACTGATTATGTTGCTAGAAGTGTCCTTGTGATTCCCCATTGTAGATAGTCAAATTGTTTAACAATGGTTTGACTTCTTACTGCGGGACACCATTCCCTGCCTCCACTACAGCCTGCGGGAGAGCCAGAAGCACCTTCGTAGAAGATAACGTTAGCTCTCCTAAGTTAAACCCTGAATTGCCGCCGTACCAGCTCATTGGCTGAGAGTGTCAGTTTGTATTTAGCTCAGACAGAGACTTTGCGGCTCTCCTGGAGGCTGACCTGGAGACTGGGAGCAACCTCTGGCAGACCGTGGGTAAGGAGTCATACTGTTCTAAAACCATTCTAAAACGGTTTAACTACTTACATTGGGTGAAACAGGGCACTACTGCCACCATAACCACTACAACATGCTGTATTGATTATAGTGCATCGACTGTTTCCTTTTAATGGCTTTAAGAAGTGAAAAGTCCATTGCTTTTTCTGGTATTAGCAGTAGAAAGAGGGAAGTGCTCATGCCATTGTACAGAGCACTGGTGAGACCTCACTTGGAGTATTGTACACAGTACTGGTGACTGTATCTTCAGAAGGATATTGATAACTTAGAGAGGGTTCAGAGAAGGGCTACTAAACTTACCAGGAAAGGTTAAAGGATCTTAACATGTATAGCTTGGAGGAAAGACGAGACGGGGGGCATATGATAGAAACATTTAAATATATAAAGGGAATCAACACAGTAAAGGAGGAGACTATATTTAAAAGAAGAAAAACTACCACAACAAGAGGACATAGTCTTAAATTAGAGGGACAAAGGTTTAAAAATAATATCAGGAAGTATTACTTTACTGAGAGGGTAGTGGATGCATGGAATAGCCTTCCAGCTGAAGTGGTAGAGGTTAACACAGTAAAGGAGTTTAAGCATGCGTGGGATAGGCATAAGGCTATCCTAACTATAAGATAAGGCTAGGGACTAATGAAAGTATTTAGAAAATTGGGCAGACTAGATGGGCCGAATGGTTCTTATCTGCCGTCACATTCTATGTTTCTATGTTTCTATGATATACCTCTGATCAGGGCCGGCCTTAGGGGTGTGCAAGCTGTGCGGCCGGACAGGGCGCCATGGCAACAGGGGCACAGGGCGGCTGACACAGCTTGCACTCAGTCACTCACAGGCCAGCCCGAGTCATGAGCAGAGCAAGTATAAGGGGAGCAGGGGTTTAGTATAAGGGGGCTGGGGTTTAGTATAAGGGGAGCAGGAGTTTAGTATAAGGGGAGCAGGGATTTTGTAGAAGGGGAGCAGGTGTTTAGTATAAGGGGAGCAGCGGTTTATGCATAAGGGGAGCAGGGATTCATGTAGAATGAGTGCAGGGCTTTTGTAGAGGGTGGAGGTGGTTTTGGTGGAGGGGGGAGGTTTTTAGTGATATTATGTGTACATTGCTGTATAGTAGCTATATATAATGATAGCATGTGTTTTGTTAAAGGGGGAGAATGAACTTTGTAGAAGGATGGGCAGGGGTTTTATTAAAGGGGGAGCAGGTTTTTTTTTATAAGGGGCAGGGGGTTTGTAAAAAGGGGGGCCTTTTTTTTGTAGAAAGGGGGGCAGCGGTTTTGTGGAAGGGTTTTGTAGTAGGCGGAACAGGGCTATTGTAGAAGGGGCAGGGGTTTTGCTGAAGGGGGGCGCCACGTGTTGGGCTCGCACAGGGCGCCTGATCACCTAAGGCCGGCCCTGCCTCCGATTATTTTCTTTCTAATGCTAAACCTACTTAGCCTATTTAATTGTTTCATAATTATTTGTATTGCTGAGAATAACGAAGAATTTACAAAGATATAAGAACATTTTCACGCTTGAAAATTAGCTAAAAGCTGCAGAATTTTCCTATCTGTCTAGTTACTTTTTTTCTTTTTAACCCTTCAGTGTGTTGGTTATAAAAAACAATTCACGTTTTGTATAGAATTGATTGGAACGGCTTATTCACTAAACTATGAATTGTAGCGAATTGACATATAACTGAATTGGAACATTCTCCTGCTCAGCTATTTTCCCGGCTCTGCAACTTTGGTCTAATATTTGCAAATCCTTGACAATGCACTGTTTTGTGAATTAACCCCTAATTGCATGTCTCAGTGCACACATACCTGCAAGGGGTTTAGTGTTGTAAAATTACAGTTAGCTAAAGAAAGTTGGGTATGTTTGCTGACAATGGCTCCTGTTGGGATCTGATAAAGAGGTCAGATTGCTGAGTGTTTTATTTTGGGCTTTGCTTAGTTGCAATTTGTCTTTCACTTAGTTTATTTACAGAACATCATCTCCATCAGACTGCTTACACCCCCCTTATCATTTTAGATATGTTGATATTATCATGGACAAACCTGTCTGCCACTACTGTCCCCAATTAGCAGACCTAGAGAGACATTGTGGCAGCTGACATCCATTTAAACACAGTATCACTTGATCAATGACTGCTAACTGTTGGTGCATAAGGCGAAAGACAGGTGGCTTCTAGAAAAAGTTATTTTATTAAAAAGCAAAGACATTCTGCTAATCCTGGGCAGATTACATCATAAAGCAGACTTGTCATTAGTTATGTTCCCTGCAGACTCTTGGGTTATCTTGCTGTAATTTATTCTCTCACAGGGGTTATTTACCAAAGTGGAAATTGTCAAGACGTCAAACTAAATTTAAAGGGAGTCTTTGGTCACCATACTAACTTAATCTAAATGAAGTTGTTATGGTGCCAGAAGGCCTCCAGGTGCACTCTTATCTTAAGGCAGGGGTGCCCACAGGGTAAATCCCTAAATGTTTTAAAACTACAGCTTCCATCATGCTTTGTCTTTCTAAAGCCATGAAAAGCATTTTGGGGAGTTGTAGTTCTAGTCACCCCTGTCTTAAGGGATGAAACCGCTCGAGATCAATGTACCGATAAAAATGATGACCAAATGACATTTCATTGAAGAAGTGAAGAAAATGTGTAATAGGTTTTTTACTTTAAGAATGAAACTTTAACAATGATTTTCCCAAAATAAGATATTCCAAGTGAATTTCTCAGGTAATGCCAGAGTACCCAAACTGAAATTATAGCTGACATAGAATTTTGATTATAACTTTGCAATTCACTTTGAATTCTCATTTCAGTAAATAACCCTGAAAAAGTCAGTGGCTGCTTGAAACGAACAACATTGCAGGTACTAATATCTCAGAACTCAAGAAAATGTCTAATTTTCACAATAACATTTAAATCAATAGTCTGAACGTTATAGGAAATGTAGAATTAATGAAATTAATACAGGTGCTCCCCCTGCTGGGGAGGGCATCTAATCACACCTTGTCACATAAATGCACAATGGGTAGGGCAGGCCTGCTGAGTACTGCCAAATGGTGGGCTACATTGTCATGAAGACTGGCCTGGTAATCCCGGACAAAGGGCGTTGCTATGTTCCATCAACACGTGGGGCTTTGCCACAAAGTGAAATTTGCAGAGGAGTGTGCATATGTCATGACAGTTCCCCACCTTTCCTTGTCTTCTCCACGATACCCATGAACAGTTGCTGTGGATGTTCTCCAGAATTTCAAAGAAATCATAGCTGAAAACAAGCGCATACTTCACAGCCAGGTCTTCATAGTGATCCCACCACCCTACATACCTAATAGAGGGGTGTGCAGCAAAATTTTATACCCCACCATCCCTCCTGACAGTTACCTGAGGAACACCATCCCTTCCCCCTTAGTACCCGTGTGGAGCTAAAGTGTCCCACATGCTGGGCTTCAGCCACCAAAGACCTCCTTAGCAGCGCCTATGCTACTGATTTACTGAGCTACGTCAGGCTAGCTAGCGATCATGGAACTACATGTACCACGATCCTCTGCATGAATGTGTCTTCCAAGCAAACCATTATGGGATTTGCTGTTTTTACTGGTCCTCTTTAAGTAAGGCTGCAGATGATGCCAATTAAGTCAATTAATGGAAGTTAGAAAGACTGGATTTAGAGGGTATATGTTTTTCGTTTGGGTAGACAATTTAAGACATGCAGGACTGTAGGGTGAGAGCTTTTTGTAAACTGTAGGACACTTACTTTGTGATCTTTGCTTTTCTGTATTTGTCCACGTTTGCTGTGTTTTGCCAGTTTGCTTACTTTCAATGGCCGTTGGTGACGTTTCAAAGGACAACTGCCACCTCAAAACTATTTTATATATAATATTCCTTTCATCGAGTTTTGAAAGGAATTTGGAAACCAACAACTAGTCTCTATTGTCTTTCCTGCTTCACTCTGCACAGGAGCAAGGAAGACCATAAAGACTTACTGTCGGTGTTCAAACATTGTTCGACCCAACGGCTGAAAGATCCTGTCATAGACTAATAGTAGGGATGCATTTTTACTCCACCCTCTAATTCTGAAAACTCCACCTACCCGCTTCCTGATCTATTGGGCTTATTTGAAGTATCAAAATGGCTGCAAAAAATAAAATAAAAAAAAATCTATTTCTGTATGTTTTACTTTTGAAGTCCCTCTGATGAGCCAGATTGGCAAAACGTGCGACGTCAGGGGTTCTGACAAGCACATTTCATAGCACGAGTGAGCTCACGTTCGGCTTATAATGGCGTTAACAGAAATGTACTAATACCTCTATCCATATGTTGGAGGAAAAAACGTCTATCATTACAATCTCCAACTTTCTTTCATTATATTGATTCTAGGGGTGGGAGGCATTTCTTATACATCCATTTAGGAATAACAGGCATTTTGGGTTAAGGGGTGCCCTCGAAGGCACCAAATTAGTATTTACTTTACCTCTCCCTGTCATCACCCCCATTGATACAGACATGTATTGGCTACATTGTTTGGCAGCGACTATTAGCTCATACAACGGTGCTTTTTTATTCCCACTACATTGGTGGACTTTTTTAGTCGCACTATCTTTAGCAAGACCATTTAGCCTGTATTACAAACATTTTCTGATATCTTAGTATTCCTATTGCAGCAAAGCACATTATTATATACTACTTTTATGAAAAGGGAGGCCCCCCTTAAGGCCTAGTGAAGCCAGCAATCTCTGGACAAATGAGATCAGCGCTTCCCCACTAATGCTCTCTGGGATGCCGCGCAGGCGGACATTCCGGCGTCTATGTCAGGGCTAAATTGCGGAGACTGCCCTGTTAGGCCTCTGTACTTGCTGGGTCAGGCCCTCCACTGGGCTCTTGGTGCCTTGAATCTGAGTGTCCCGGGTACTCTCCCTGCTCTCCACTGCTTGGAATTTCTGGCGGTGGACACCCATCTCTTCCTGGGCTTCCCTTAGGTCTGCCTTCCATACCTCCCGCAAGTCTTTCAGCAGTTTTTTAATGTCTCCTTTCGTAGAGGGAGAGGAGTCCTCATCCGAGTCAGCTTCTCTGTATACTGCTCCCAGCCTCTGAGGGGTAAGTATATCCTCATCCTCAAGGGATATGTCTGACTCCCCTTCCTCCTCACGAGGTTCAGGCACCATCTTGGGACACACTGGTGTAGCAGGAATCTTGAATGAGAGCCTGATATCAGGCATTCCTGGGCTCAATGGGCACCGAAATTTATTCTGCTTACACCCCATACTGTGTTCTGGTGGGAGGTATCAGGTAAGTCTTTTTGGAGCTCTAGTTATTTTCGATTCTGGTGTGGAGCTCCTGCAAGTCACGTCTGCTGTAGCTCACTCGGCCATTCCCCAATCATATAAAATTATTAAAATTATTCCATAGAAACATAGAATGTGACGGCAGATAAGAACCATTCGGCCCATCTAGTCTGCCCAATTTTAAAAAATACTTTCACTAGTCCCTGGCCTTATCTTATAGTTAGGATAGCCTTATGCCTATCCCACGCATGCTTAAACTCCTTTACTGTGTTAACCTCTACCACTTCAGCTGGAAGGCTATTCCATGCATCCACTACCCTCTCAGTAAAGTAATACTTCCTGATATTATTTTTAAACCTTTGTCCCTCTAATTTAAGACTATGTCCTCTTGTTGTGGTAGTTTTTCTTCTTTTAAATATAGTCTCCTCCTTTACTGTGTTGATTCCCTTTATATATTTAAATGTTTCTATCATATCCCCCCTGTCTCGTCTTTCCTCCAAGCTATACATGTTAAGATTCTTTAACCTTTCCTGGTAAGTTTTATCCCGCAATCCATGACTGTGTGTCTGCTGACTGTGAGTCTATCAATCACAGTCAGCAGACACAAAATGCTGGGATTGGTAGACTCATAGTGAGCAGACGCACAGTGCTGGGACTGGTAGACTCACAGTCAGCAGACACACAGTGCCGGAATTTATAGACTCTCAGTCAGCAGATGCATAGTGCTGGGATCGGTAGACTCACAGTCAGTAGATGCACAGTGCTGGGATTGATAGACTCACAGTCAGCAGACACACAGTGCTGGGATTGATAGACTCACAGTTGGCAGACGCACAGAGCTGGGATTGATAGACTCACAGTCAGTAGATGCACAGTGCTGAGATGGGTACACTCACAGTCAGCAGACGCACAATGCTGGGATTGATAGACTCAGTCAGCAGATGCACAGTGCTGGGATTGGTAGACTCACAGTCAGTAGATGCACAGTGCTGGGATTGATAGACTCACAGTCAGCAGATGCACAGTGCTGGGATTGATAGACTCACAGTCAGTAGATGCACAGTTATGGGATTGATAGACTCACAGTCGGCAGACGCACAGTGCTGAGATGGGTACACTCACAGTCAGCAGACGCACAATGCTGGGATTGATAGACTCACAATGAGCCAGACATAGTGCTGACATTGGAGGACACATGTGCAGCAGACATAGAGTGCTGGTATTTAAGAAGACAGTCTCACAGACATACAAAGTACAGGTATTGTAACTAAAGTTTACTACTAATAATGTTCCTTTATGTTACATTTTCCCATGTTTTGTGCTAGGCCTGTCTTTAGATACTAGAAAACGTTAGACAAGGTCAAGACCATCATGTCCTGGGCAGAACCATATAAGATACTAACATAATCAAACCATCTCATGGAACTGAATACAAACATGAACCCAACTACTGTAATAAATACATATATGAAACTTTAAATGTATAAGTATTGTACAGTACATTAGTTGCTATGCAACGTGCTCACCACACGAATATGGAACTGTCTGCATTGTCATGTAATCATCGGCTCTGTGAAACATTCAAGAAGACATCCTTTATTGCCACTTGTTTTATGGAGGAAGATCTTTCATTCTTAACCCCTTTGCTACCGACCACTTTACAAAATAATAAAACAGTAATTTGATTAACAAACAAACACAGAAATAAACAGATATGGTTGTTTTAACTAACAGTGGCAGCTGGTCGCCACCTAGTGAAGACATTTCCTTGGTTCATGGTTTGTTTGGCTGTAATCACTATCTACATCACTTTGATCTTCTCATTCCATTTTCACTGTGTACACTATTGTGGTTTTATTTCTCTTTTATGAAATATGATCACCCGTATCGTAGAGTGGGGATCAGACTACTTCATGCTTTACTGGTGGAGCCATCATTTATTCTCTGTAATATGTGAGTGCACATTTTTACATTCTTTTCTGTTGCTATTTGCCCTGGTATACTGCACTATATTATTTAGATTTTTCCTCCACATATCCACTGGAAAATCTAGCACCAAAGAGGACTATAAACAGAGCCTGCACCATATCTCTAGGTGGGGATCATTCCGCCCAAGCATTCACGTTGGAGCTGAACCTAAGCTCCTAAAAAGTGTGAGTGGACTATTTTTTATTTTGTTATTTAAAATTTGCTGTATTTTACATAATACACTGTTAGTTTTCTTCTTCTGTTACATATATTTTCAAGGATATCCTAGGTGCTACACCAACCCTTCTGCTTTTCTGAGAGAGAGAGAGAGAGAGAGAGAGAGAGAGAGAGAGAGAGAGAGACTTCATAGAAGTGATTCTAACAGACTTAACAATATTCTCTAAAATGTTTTATTCACTACATTGTAAATTATGGTAAAATAATAGCAAACACAGAAAATGGGATGGTGGATCAGCACTTAATGACCAGACAAAAAGTAGGGGGTAGCACACCTGAAGAGCAGGGGAATCCCTCAGAAACCCCAAAAATAATACAGATAGTGGAAAACAGAAAATAAAACAAGTTGCATCCAAATATATAGTTTGTATAACACAGATAAAATAGGCTTTGATAGATAAAAAAAAAAAAACGTAACAAAGAGACATGTCTATGTTGGGATGGAATGGAAAAAATCGGAAAACTATACCATACGGTACAAAATAGATACCACTTGGAGGGAAGCAAGACATGGCAGCAGTCCTCAATTACGAAGTCTTTTTCTTAATCTGAGAAATTAGGACAAGTACGGAAAGAGAACTTTTGTGCTAAATTCTCTGAATAAGAAAAATACTTTCTAATTGCAACTGCAAAGTGATAAAGTTGGTGAAAAAAAGAAAAAGAAAAAAGTGACTATTATGAAACAATGGTTTAAACAAACTCTATGTGCATTTTTATTTTATTAGTTTACAGTATAGTGTAAATTTTACTCTATGACTTTGCAGAGTTTGTCTATGCTTTTCCTTTGAAAATGTATTTAATGCAGAGCTTGTATCTCCATGAAACTTTAATGTCTGTTTCATCATAATCTCCACCAAAAAAGCTTGAAACAACCGACTTAGTCCCAGCGATTATATATTTTTTATTCCTTTTAGTATGTACTGTTTGCCTGCAAATTATCAAAGCTTGCAGTTGGGTAAACAGACCTCCAAGTGGCGCTATTTCACAGTATTGCAAATTGTTATTACATAAACCGTAACTTAAAGTCATTTAGTTACGGCAAACAAATGTAACTGAGAATAATAGAGATGGAGAGAGATAATATGACCTCAAAACCTCAGGCTCTAACGAGTGCTGCACAAGTAAATAAGTGAATGTCAATTTTTTTTTTTCAAGTGTAAATGTATAAGGCATCATATATCACACAAACGTGCAAGACGTTATCCTGCTCTGCAATGCAGCAAATACAGCAGACCGAGCTGTTTGGTGAAACAAGCCTTATAGCACTGACTGTGAGTGGGACGTATTTGAAAGAGCGGCCGGGCAGGGAGAGGGGCACACCTTGCTGTAACACAGACAGACCCTGGGTCATGGGAAGCTGTAATAATTGTAAAGGAGACACGTATTTTGTTAACATCTCTGCTCATGTCCTTGATGTTAACACCCGCTACTAGCTAACTAAAATTAATTATGTAGTGCATTGAGAAAGTATTCAGACCCCTTATTTTTCACTTTTTTATGTGACGACTTTAGATTACATTTGTTTAAATTATTATTCTTTTTTCACTATATACCTCGCAATGACTTGAAGTGGTCATGGTGCCTGGGGTCTGTTATTTCCTGGTTTTGTTAGTTCAATGCAGCTGGACTCAAGAGGCAGTAATTGCCCAGAGCACCTGCCTTGCAAAGACTTTTCATTGAGCTGCATTGGGAAGCCTGTGATTGGACAGACACAGAAAGTATGGGTGGGGTTAGAAGAGGAGGGCTTGCAAAGGCTGCAGACAAGAGAACTGCAGGTTTTGCACGCTGTTTTTAGATATACCCTAATGAAAAAAAATACATAATTACAAAATACATAATTACATGCATGCCAGATTTAATTTGGAGTATACTTACTAAACAGTGATTTGTATTTATTTTGTATTTGGGCAGTGGAGTGTCCCCTGAAAAAAATACTTGTTCGTACTTGCCCCCGGGCCAAAGGTTGCCATGCGTACCCTGCCCTTTAAATGTATGTAGGTATAGCATATGAGGAACAGTAGTCGTGCTGGGTTTACAGTGAGGAGGCTACACTAAGAGGGGCAGAGCACAGCGAGGAGCAGTGGCTGCTCAGCAAGTGTACTTGTAGGGATGGGTGTGCCCCCCTGTAGTACAATGCCCCCCTATAGTACAATGCCAGTTGGGGAGTTCTATGAACATTTTGTGCTGCCTATCGCTACCTAACACTCCTAATGCCAGACCTGGTCTGACTCGGTAATATGAGGTGAACAGATATTCAGTGGTTACATTACATTGAATTTTATTGTTCACAAAACCGTCTTCATTTCATTTTTTTTCCACTTTGTGCACTTTCTGTACATAAAAAGCAAAACACTCATTTTCAAAAGATAAAATGTTTATACAATGTATTCTACAAGGGCTTTGTTTAATGGTGCCTTATTTATTGAACGCTCAACCCACGCACAAAGCTTTAAATAATCACAAAGTTCCATTTTTGGCATGTTTACGAACATTCATACTCTGATCCAAATGAGTAACATGACAAAAAAAAAAAAAACATATAACATATGTAACAACGTCCCTGGTCTGGTATTTCCATACAATGTGTATTGGTTTAAGTCCCAAGTTTCACGCTAGGCTTTATTTGCTACACACCCTATTGTGGTGAATTGAAAACAGGATAGAAACATTTAGAAACATTTAGCCAAGCAAATTTTCCCCAATCAGCTATTTTGAATCGATTTTAATTCACTACAATTCAGTGGTAAGTGTTTATATTTAATAGTTATGACATACCTAAATCTTTTTTTCTTATTAAATCGAGAAAAACTATTTCCAATGAAAAACACATGTATTAAAGGGACAGTTTAGGCACCATAACAACTTCATCAAAATTTCAGTGTTCTAGTGCCTTATCATGCATGGAGGCCCCTTTTCAACTCTTAACTCAAAGGGTTAAACAGTTTGAGGACAGTTTAACCCCTTGAGGTAAGAGATCGGCGCTGGAGGCTCACTTTGGGGTTAAGCCATTTGGGAACAGTTTAACCCTTTGAGGCAAGAGTGTCCCCGGGGGGCCTCCTGCCACCATAACAACTTCATTTAGATGACGTTGTTTTGGTGCCTGGAGTGCTCCATTAATATTAGATAATATATATTAGAAAGAAATGTAAAGGAATGTGTACTTCTCAAAGAAACACTAAAATTAAAATTACATCTATTTATGCTTAGCCTTTCGAATATTCATCTTTTAGTTTAGTAGCAAATTATGAGATCAGCAAGCCAGGTCCAAATTAAATGCTCCTTGAAGACCTATACCCTTTATGCAGCAACAGAGCTCCACCAATCTACTGCATCGTTAGAAGAAGTCTTAGCGGCATGCGGCATCATCATCTCTGTGTGACAACCCCAAACGAGAAGTCCTTTAACCCCTTAAGGACCGAACTTCTGGAATAAAATGGAATCATAACATGCCACACATGTCATGTGGCCTTAAGGGGTTAAAAATCGAAGGATTTAAGAATGAGGCACCTCTTGTAGCTGTATGCCTGAAAGCCAATACAGGTGTGTTTTCAGCCAACGCTAAACCTTGCCCTTTCTCAGAAAAGGGACAGCATCTATGAAATCACTATATGACAATGCAGTGGTTTTGGTGCTTAGAATGTCCCTTTAAATAAATAGGAAAAAAATAAAACAAATGTATTATTCGTTCATATAAGCGAAATAAAATTGAAGACCTTGGTCCTTTGATGATCCAACAAATAATATAATGCTTGGTAAGTGTAATGAACATTCATAAAACTACAGATTATATAAAAAAAGTGCACACATATGAGTTCGCGTGGAGATGCTGAAACAAACTATCAAGGTGAAACATTAGTGGGGGCAGAGTAAGGCAGCATCGGTACAAGTATCAAGTATTAACTATTATACTCTGTAACCATGGAGACAGAACGGAATACATCCATAGTGCATACTTTGCAGAGATCATTTTCTATAATCCAAGAGACCTTAGGTTAACCTAGTTGCAAATGTAATACGATTCTGTAAAATCACAATTTGTTTTTTGTAATTATTAAAAAAACAAAATAATTACATAAAAAACACAATAAATCAATTCTAATTCCATTGTGAAGGAATCCAAATGAATGTTAATTTGTCTCTATTGACAACAGAATAATGTTCTAAACAAAATGCTGTAATATAACACCTTAAGGACTGAGGCAATTGTACAAGTTCTGACCAAAACAAACGGTCTCAAATTTGAGCTATACGTTCAACTAAAATTTATCTTTTTATTAAGTGCAGCCACACTTATTACATATCATTTTGTTCAAGGGAAATAGAGCGTTCCTTTCACATCAAATATTTATATATGGAGCACAATTTAATATGAATAAAATCTTATAAAGTGTGAGAAACATAGAAATGTATTATGTTCCAACTTTTGCTTGGTATTTTAACTGTGAATGTCATAACACTGTTGGCTCTACTGCAATAAAACACACATTTTGTATGCTGTGATATCCCACAAGTACAATGATGCCCCTCATGTTCCGATTTTATGGTGTTTTGGAAAGCTACAGGTTTAAATATGGGGCTTACCCATTTCGGTTTTTACACATTGAGATTTTCCAGATTGGTTTGCGGGGTCTGTGTTGCCTTTAAGACCCATATGGCAGCCCAGGAATGAAAATTACCCCATCGTGACATACCATTTGTAAAATAGGGTATTCAAAATAGGGTATATCCAGTCTTTTTTTTAGTAGCCACTGAATCACATTAAAGGACCACTCTAGGCATCCAGACCACTTCAGCTTAATGAAGTGGTCTGGGTGCCAGGTCCAGCTAGGGTTAACCCATTTTTAAATAAACATAGCAGTTTCAGAGAAACTGCTATGTTTATGAATGGGTTAAGCCTTCCCCTATTTCCTCTAGTGGCTGTCTCATTGACAGCCACTAGAGGCGCTTGCGTGCTTCTCACTGTGATTTTCACAGTGAGAGCACGCAAGCGTCCATAGGAAAGCATTGTAAATGCTTTCCTATGCGACGGGCTGAATGCGCGCGCAGCTCTTGCCGCGCGTGCGCATTCAGCCCAGGAGGAGGATCGGAGGAGGAGAGGAGGCAGAGGCAAAGGTAAGTTTTTAACCCTTTCCCCTTTCCAGAGCCGGGCGGGAGGAGGACCCTGAGGGTGGGGGCACCCTCAGGGCACTATAGTGCCAGGAAAATGAGTATGTTTTCCTGGCACCATAGTGGTCCTTTAAGCTGTAATGGTTCTGGTGACTATAGTGACCCTTTAATAACTAAACCAATTTACTTATTTTCATGTTCCCCCAAGAGCTTGTTACCTTCCCAAACTATATATCTAAAGTTTATTCACTAAAGGGAGACTTGTCAGGAATTCAAAATTACCTTCTAATTTCAGATCAAAACAGGCGATTGTCCAATTTGGCATAAAAATGACTTTGAATTCTCTGTAGTTTGTCATCTTAATCAGTGCTATCTAAAATTGCACAATTGGAAAAAACCCTGTAATTTTATGACTTATTGAAAATAAGATTATTTGTGTTATAGCTTTTTTTTGTATTATTTTTAATGCCTACATATGCTTTTATACCGCTTCTTGTGCTTCTTCTGTGGATCCTGCTATCCTCGAAGACTATAATCAATTTGAATGACCCATGGAACATTTTGTGCATTACATATAATAATAACTAGTGCCTTTCTCCCAGTGAGACTCAAAACACTTTAACGTGTACACTCTCAGAATTAACCCAATCAGCCGTTGAATAGTAATGTTATTACCCAATTGATGGTATTCATTTTATTGGCCTAGGAAGGATGAAGGACTTTGTTCACCCTGCTGGGATTTGAACCTGTGACCTTAGCTTTTTGAACAGGCTTTGTACTCAGAGAATTTACCAACTGAGTTACCGCACCAGATTATACATACTTAAACATATACAGCCACTATAACAACTTTTTTAGAGTTTTCCAGCTGTTGTATATTGGCCTACACTTTGAGGCTCTTTTTGCGTAAATATACAATATATTTAATTTACATATGCACATTCTCCATGGTCAGTCTATTAAATACACCTGTTCAGGACCTGTTATGACTATTTCCACCTAAATGATTACCTTTGTACCCAAATTATTTACTGTGCGAATTCCGATGATGCTTTTGATCCATGATCCCTCCATAGCATCACACTGTTCTCACAGATTTTTCGGCCACACATTCGAGCCGAACACTTCCACCTTACTCAACCTTACACCTCCACACTACAGCGTGAGGAACTTGGGAACTTCAAGTAAATTAAGAAAAGTTATTTTCTATTAGCCATCTGTCCATGTTTGCTGTAGTCTAATCTTCTTGTTCTAAGCATCAGAAGTACGACCTGCCATTGACCGTGATGGATTCTGTCATGCCCCTTTCACACCATTCTTGTAAAGAGGTTTTTTTTTGACAATTTTTATTTTCCAACATTGGGGTAAAGAGTTTTTTAAAGCACAGTTGCCACATCAAAACATTTTTATATATATATATATATATATATATATATATATATATATATATATATATATATATATAATAACCTTTTCACCAAGTATTATAAGGAAATTGATTTTTCTTTCAATTAAATATATGTAAAAAAGATTTGAGAGAAATGCATCCCTACCGGTAGTCTATGACAAGATATTTCATTCGTATACATGCACCTTCGTTCGGACAGTGTTTGAAACCTGGCACTCTCTATAATCTTCCAATTGGACAAAGTCTGGCAACAGTTTGAGTTTCCATTTTGCCAACACAGACACTACATTTGTGTACGCGCCAGAGTCTCACATTGACGCAGTACTTGGTGGATAAACTGGCAGGAGCCAAAGATGGATATCAGGATGAAGATGGCAGCAGTCAGGAGTGAGAACCTCAATTAGAAATTTAACCCTTCAAGCTCCTGCCCCTGACCGCTGCCTTCCAAGTGGTCATCTCCCCTCCTGAAAGTGACAGTCGCTTTAAGCATTTGCTGTCTGTGAACTTGGATGTGTGTCTGTTAGGTAACAGAGACTGCCAGGGCCGTCTTTAGCGCGGGGCAAACGGGGCAGCTGCCCCGGGCCCAGTTGCTCCTGGGGGGCCCCAGAGCAGCTGCCCCGTGGGCCCCGCGATTTCAGCAGCCCCCATGTACCCGGCGGCCGGCGGTGCAGCCGCACCGGCCCGCCAACTAAGGAGGCCCCCGGGTGGCCCATGCACTAAGGGCCACCCTGTGGGCATGTGGCAGAAGGGGCCCGGTCGGGCGCTGTGACACTTAAACAGCGCGACCGGGCCCCTTCCTGTACCGGCTGGGAGGAAGTGAGTACCGCGTGTCACTTCCTCCCACCGGAGATAGCCGCGCGGGAGGAGGAAGGCAGGGAGGAGGGCAGTTCCAGAGAAGAACTCCCATCTGCCTCAGCCTGCCACTGGACCCCAGGGAAACCACCCTCCATAAAAAGGTAAGAAACTGGACGGTGGCTAAATGTATGTCAGTATTTGTGTGTGTTAGTATGCCTGTGTGTGTGTGTTAGTATGTCTGTATGTGTGTGTTAGTATGTCTGTGTGTGTGTGCGTGTTAGTATGTCTGTGTGTGTGTGTGTGTGTTAGTATGTCTGTATGTGTGTGTTAGTATGTCTGTGTGTGTTAGTATGCCTGTATGTGTGTGTGTTAGTATGTCTGTGTGTGTGTGTTAGTATGTCTGTGTGTGTGTGTTAGTATGTCTGTGTGTGTGTTTTAGTATGTGTGTGTTAGTATGTCTGTGTCTGTGTGTGTGTCTGTGTGTGTGTGTGTGTGTTAGTATGTGTTTGTGTGTTAGTATGTGTGTGTGTTAGTATGTCAGTGTCAGTATGTCTGTTTGTGTATGTATGTCAGTATGTCTGTGTGTGTCTATGACAGACATACTGACATACACACACAGACACACTGTCATACACACACACGACAGACATACTTACACACACACAGACATACACACACACATACTGACATACACACACACACACAGACATATATACACACAAACATACTGACATACACACACAGACATACTAACACACACAGACATACTGACATACACACACACACAGACATGCTGACATACACACACAGACATACTAACACACCACACAGACATACTAACACACAGAGACATACTGTGTGTATGTCTGTGTGTTTGTATGTCAGTATGTCTGTGTGTGTATGTCAGTATGTCTCACTGTGTTCCAGTGTGTGTGTGTATGTCAGTATGTCTGTGTATGTCAATACGTCTGTCAGTGTATGTGTCTGTGTGTATGTATGTGTCTCTGTGTGTATCAGTATGTCTGAATGTGTGTCAGTGTTTGCCAGTATATATTTTTGTGTCAGTGTATGTGTGTGTCAGCATGTATCTGCAAATGTTTTAATGTGTCTGTCTGTGTGTGTATGTGTCAGTATGTCTGTCAGTGTGATTGCGGGTTGGACGTAATGGGGAGGGAGGGTGCAGTGACAGGGCCCAGGGGGCCCAAGAAAAGGCTTTGCCCGGGGTCCTATTCATATTATAGACGGCCCTGGAGACTGCTTGTTAATGAAAACAGTCAGTGTGTGAATTTTTTTCTTTCATTTTTGAAAATCTGTTGTTTAGTAGGAAAAGAAATGCAGAAATAGCAAACAGCTCATCATACAAAAAGTATCTGTATATAAAACAGATATTGTCTTATATACCAAGTATATCATGCCAACAGAATTCATAACAGAGCAACATCAGAGGAACACTATAGTGTTACGTATACAAAGCTCAAATGTTTTTTTCTTTTGTTCCTGGCTGGTAATGTTGTCCCTATGATGCTGCCAGAGGTGGAGTTACAATCTGGAACCCAATGGGTTAAAGTATGTGTGTGCAGCGCTTCAAAGTGAAACGCTGCACATACAGACTCAAGGCACCATGACCACTTCACATCACTGAAATTGCCTTCTTGCTTGAGATAACCCTTAAATACGGAACAGAATTGCTGTGGAAATGTTTGGTAATAACTTTTTGCTATTTAGATTTAAAGGAAATCAACACAGTAAAGGAGGAGACTATATTTAAAAGAAGAAAAACTACCACAACAAGAGGACATAGTCTTAAATTAGAGGGACAAAGGTTTAAAAATAATATCAGAAAGTATTACTTTACTGAGAAGGTAGTGGATGCATGGAATAGCCTTCCAGCTGAAGTGGTAGAGGTTAACACAGTAAAGGAGTTTAAGCATGTGTGGGATAGGCACAAGGCTATCCTAGCTATAAGATAAGGCCAGGGACTAAAATCATGTTCCTTTTTTTAAGTTAATTTAGAGCTAATTTATACAGCCACACACATGCGATTACAATTCTGAAATCCTTTGAACGCATTCTTGTGGTAATACCAAAAGAATGTGTTGGAGGCGCTGTTTTTGATTTTTTTTTATGTATTTACAAAATTTTAAAAATACTGATTATGTACAAAAAAAGGACACAGCTCATTGTTTAGTCAACTAGGGCTCTGCCTCTTTAATTCAAAGATGCTGCAACACGCCACAGTCTTTAAAAACTCTTCAGCTTTCCATAATTTGTAATCAATTAGATTTTCTTGGTAAACATAATGGAAAGGGACTGGGCCACTGTGTTCTATATATATGTTGCTGTATCTTTTTGTGCAATAGTCTAGTGATTCTCCATATATAGTTACAGGGCGTGTCGAGGCATTGACTGACAAAGGAGAGCAGAAAAAAGGCTTCAAGTGCCAGCTAGAGCGTGAAGGAATGTAGTGACATGACATCACTCCGTTATGACGTGTTGCCAGTAGGCATGTGCATGGGGAAAATATTCGGCTCGGTAAAAATTACTTAGTATTAGTAAATTTTGCCCCTACTCGCTACACCGCATGTCTATTAAACAGTGAGCAGCCTGTTCGAGCGGCGGGTGGGGGCCCTAAAGTAAAAAAAAGGGGGAGGACCTGAGCGGTGGATGGGGTCCTTAAATGCAAATTGGGGGAGACCTAATGACCTCCCCCCTGAGCGGTGGGTGGGGGACCTAAATACAAATTGGGGGGACCTATTATCCTCCACCCTGAGCAGCAGGTGGGGGCCCTAAATACAAATTGGGGGGACCTATTGTCCTCCCCCTGGCCCCCACCCCTGAGTGGTGGGTGGGGGCCCTAAACTAGAATAAGGGGGGGACCTAATGTCCTCCCCCATGGCCCCCACTCCTGAGGCACAGGCTGCTCACTGTTTAATAGACATGCCTCTACTCGCGGTATAGTCAGTAGGGGCATAATTTACTAATACTAAGTAATCTTTACTTAGTATTAGTAAATTTGGCTGAAAGACCAATTCAGGTCTATCAGCCTTTCAGTAGATAGCTCCCTCAAATATCGTGGGAATTAGGGAGTTATCTACTTATTCATTCCTGTCATTACATGACTGGCTAAGTAACTTACATTTTATAAGAATGTGTGTTACTTGATTGTTGTAAGTGTTGCAAACGCTTACAGCTGAATCCTGGCTATGTTTGTATACTTTTTATTTAAAATTGTATACAGTGTAACATTCTTCTTCTTTCACTGGGTAAGTATATTAGTACTTAGACAATACTGTGCTTCGGAACTTCGGCACTTCAGCAATTTGGCACTACTACACTTCGGAAATTCGGTAATTTTGGCAATTCAGCTATTCGGACATTTGGAAGCACCCGAATGTCCGAATTACCCGAAATTCGGCCAAATTTTAATTCGTACCGAAACGAATTGCACATGTCTAGATGCCAGAGTGCTGACGTCCCTGAGAAGATTTGCCCTGCTTGGGGACAAGTCCCATAAAGGGCAAATCAAAGAATACTGGAGGAGGAGCAGAGGTGTAGCGGAGGACGGACCAGAGGCAGGAGTTACACTTAGAGTAACACCCACGAAGTACTGCTGTAACAGAGGATATATTTTACATTAAATACACTATATATCTTTGGGACACATGGTGTATATGGGAGCGAGTTCATGTAAGTTAATTCTTTTCATTACAGGCTCACTTTAAAACCATAAGGACAGCTCAGCTTGCAGAGGCGTACTAAGGGGGGGGCGGTCCGCCCCGGGTGCCAGCAGGGTGGGGGGTGCCATGACCAGCCCCGCCGCCCCCCCCCCATGCTGCAGCCGCCCGAGCGCTCTGTAGAGAGCCTCAGGCGGCTGCAGCTGCCCGGGCGGTGCGTCCATGAGGGCGGAC
>OW240914.1:343362384-343740671 GCA_933207985.1 Pelobates cultripes | reverse complement strand
AATTGGGAGGAGGAGAAGGAAATTGGAGCGGGAGGAGAGATTGACATTCATCACATACACACAATGCACCCCTTGCCCACAGAAAAACACACAGACACACATACACAAGCAATGCAACCGTTACACATAATGCATCCCTTACACACACAGAAACACACAATGCATTCATTACACACACTCAATGCACCCCTTACACACATTCAATGCACCCCATACATACACAGAAACACACCTTGCAGTCCTTACACATACAAACACAATTTCACACAATGCATTCCTTACACACATATCAGGACATCCCCTACACACTCCACCACCTGTGAACAAACTCATTGGTGGAACATGAAGGTGGACCCTGGGACCCAGACCTTGAGCTGTGTAAAGGACCCCCAAAAAATGGAGCTGCTTCCGTTCTCCCAGAACATTGATTTTTGTGACCACAGTTACAAACCGCCTCCAGAGAGCCTGTTCTGCACCAGACCAGTGGAGCCAGACTGCAGCTAGAGCCCATCATCATCCTCATCTGGTTGTAAGTAGGCAATCTAGTATATTATTCGTGGCACTAAGCTCTAATTTACCTCACATTAAAGAAACACTATAGTCCCCAGAACCACTTCAGCTTAATGTAGTGGTTCTGGTGTCTGTAGCCTGTCCCTGCAGGCCTTTTAATGTAAACACGGCGGCACTGCAGCACTGGCGTTAGTTAACATGGCAAATCATATGGCTGGGGCATTGTGATGTCACATGGGGGGCGGCAAACTTTACTTTTGCCTTGGGCGGCAAAAATCCTTGTACCGGCCCTGGCTGGAGGGGGCTGTGTGAGCTGTGGCCGCACAGTGTCCCATGGTAGTTAGGGTGCCGTGCGGCCAGTACAGCTCACTCAAGCAAACAGCTGATAAACTGGCCGCACGGAGGAAATGTGTATGTGTGACTGTCTGTCTGTAACTGAGTGTGTGACTGTCTGTCTGTAACTGAGTGTGTGACTGTCTGCCTGTAAATGTGTGTGTGGGGCTGCAGGGATTTTGTAGAAGGGGGTGGGGGTTTGTATTGGGACAGGAGTCTTTATAAGGGGGGATAAGCAGGGGATTTGTGGAAGGGGGTTGCGGGGGTTTTGTAGATGGGGCAGTACAGGATTTGTAGAAGGGGCAGGACAGAGGTTTTGTAGGAGGGGCAGGGCAGGACAAGGGTTTTGTAGGAGGGGCTGACAGCGGTTTTGCAAAGTTTACAAATTGTAAAAATAAAGAAAGAAAACCTTTAACATTTTTTACAGGTTTTTTTTTTTTGGGTGGGGGGGGGTGCCAAGCACAGGATCCGCCCCGGGTGCCAAATGCTCTAGGTACGCCCCTGCAGCTTGTAAATACCTTTACTTGTATGGAAAGTATTTATTTAATCTTATATGTTTTATTTGATATGCACACTATCCCAAATCCATATGCACCCTTTAATACCTGGAGGTTTTTTAATATCATTCCATTTAAGTCACGACAAGGAAAAACTTCTTAGGTGAGTCCTACACTAACAATCCACCTTACCGATTCAGCTACAAGGCAGAGAGGGGTATTTTCTAAACTACACACTGATTAACCCTGAATGGGGAACACATGGGTTGAGCGACAGCTGTGTGATACAAAAGCAAATACAAACATACAAAATTAAACCCTGAGGTCAACCTCCCACTACTCAGAACTCCGCAAAATCCCCTGACGTGGATGCACCCTAAAAGTAGGGAATATATCTGTCCAAACAATCTACCTTAGGAAAGTAGAATGTAAATGGTACCGTCGCGCGCATTAGACCTCCCCATAGGAAAGCATTATTCAATGCTTTCCTATGGGGAAAATCTGACGCTGGAGGTCTGTAAGGATGTCCAGCGTCAGATAACGGACGAAAAGTCAGTTTCGATTCAGGAAGACCTCTAGTGCCTGTCTGGTAGACAGCCACAGAGGGCAGACTTTGAGCTGCAAACAACATGTAACATGTAAACATTGCAGCATTATGTGCAAAAGGGTCACAGCACCCAGACTACTTCAATTAGCTAAAGTGGTCTGGGTGCCAATAATCTAATAGGAATCTACACACATACCTCGGAACTGCAGGGAGATTCACACCCATCTAAACACACCCAACCAGAGGAGAAAAAGAAAACTGTTCTAAGGTAGATTGTTTTGATAGATATATTCCTGGCTTTTAGTAAGTAGATCCACATCAGGGGAATTTGCCTGCCTGACAATCGTGATGATATAGATACGGAAGCTCAGAGAGGCCATGTATTTTATTTCTGACTTGTTATCTCAAGAAAACAACTGCAATACTGGGAACAGCTACCAACAACATCTTCAATCCCCAGAGCTCAAAGCTCTCACCAGATTTAATTGAGAAAACGATGGTTTTAGAATTTAAACTGCCCATGCTTGCTACCTTTGACAGAATTTTAATGCAGATTGATTGTAGAAGTCCAAAGCAATTTATTTATTTTTTTTTAACTTCCCTTTTCCATGGGTTCATGCCCAAAGTCTATAGCTGTACTGTGCGAATATCCCCTCTAGTAGATGAGACTCTGGGGCTCGCGTCCACTCTTTCCCCACCATACATCCTTTCACCTGGATCACGAATAAAAAGCTTGTCTCGTGCTCTTATTCTTAAAAATCCCCACTTAGAATATCTAAGTCTCTACAAGATGAAAGATGCTACGGCATGAGTGTGTAATACACACTATGTGCGTTCGTGCGTGCGTGCGTGTGTGTGTGTGTATTACTCCACTGCATTTCCTTCAGCTCATGACATTTTTAATTAACTTGTTCTAAACAGAAAATAATAAATACGTTTAAAAACAAAATTATATATATTTTTGTTTTAATTACATTGTTTCAGACTGTTATGCAAATATCCAAATAATTTCATATGAATAAATTGCATAACTTTTCTTTAACACCAATATACACAGGATTGTCTTGTATATAGCCATACCCCAAAATTGTGTTTATTTGATTTGCAAATTGGCAAATTAAATGTATTTATTGCAAACCAATTTCCTTTGCAACGTATGCCATTAATAGAGTTTAGAAGTTTACACTGCTGCCTCACCAGGAGCTGTGACGCTGTGAGCTTCCAAGGGCTGAATACAGAGAGACTAGCAATCTGTATTCAGCTCTACTCTGTCCGTGTGTGTGTCATATATATATATATACATAAACATACATACACACACACACTTGATTAATTTTCATGGATAATAAAGGTTGAATGAAATTCATTAAATAAAGAAAACTTACTGAATTTCAGACTAACCGAATAGTTAGGTGAACAAATGACCTGACCCAAAACGAAAAAATGAAAACAAAATGTTTTTTCCACGCACATCTCTAATATGGAATTTCTGTTGTAAATCTTTAACTATGTGTTGTGTACAAAAATAAAAATGTAAAAAACAAATTGACTTTTTTTGTAAAGTAAATATATATGGCCTAATTTAGGTCCTGCTCATTCCATTTTTAAATTTTATTTTCCTTTTCTATGATCTTTCAATATTCACCGATTTGCAGACACTCTCTCGCTTTTGGACTGGAAACATAGCACCGCATTAAAATTACCCCTTTACCGCACTTGCTTTTGGAAAGCCACCTAGGCTATTTCACATGGAGTATTTTAATACTTTTCATGGAACCACTGAATCACTAATTTCCGCCAACATTGTCAGTCATGTTTTAATGCATTTTTGCTTTGATTTCGTATAGCTGATATATGTTGAAACTTAAAAAAAAAAAAAAAAAAGTTCAGCTACATCCCTTGAGGCAATCTATATGTATGTGTTATCACTCTCTTTTAGAAGAAATTGTAATTGTTACACACACACGTAGTCTACCAGTAGCTCAATAGCTCTATTGTGTATTCATGGACAAAACCTACAATGTCAAGAATGCCGGTGAATGCTTTAAACCTACCATAGCTACTAGCAAGGTTTGCAGTTGCTAAGCAGCAAAAGGTTTTTGATTAAAGAGATACATTTTCACAATAGAAAAATATTTAGACCTCGGACGTGAACACATAAAAAAAAAAAATCATCAAAACTACTGGTTGAATAATACATGTGTTTATTATTGCAACGCAACACAAGTACATGCAAATTTATTTTAATATATATATATATATATATATATATTTTTTTTTTATCTCTTTTTTTTCTTTTTACACTCATTTCCTTAAGGCAAGCCACCAAACTCTGTCACATTATTCCTGAGTTTTGTAGCACCAATGGTCCAGGACAAAGCAATTCCTTCTTAAACTCAAAATAAACACTGCTTTTGAGATATCACGAGAACCCAAAAGTACATCTTAGATTAGCCCAGGGGAAGATCCTCAGCTGTAGGAGAACAACTCTCACGATGCTTTGCCAGCTCTATGTATGGGAGGATCTACCTTTTGGCCATCTCACATTCGTAACAATATAGACCAAACAGTTAACCATTGGTAGCAACATACAATCTGCATTTAAAGAACAGGACTCTTCATCTAACTTGAAGCTGTACAATATGGCGATCACATTCTCGTAATAAAATTAAATATAACAATTTATTGAACGTTTTTGAACTCCAGGCACGCAAAAGTTCAGGGATAATGATATACGAGGATTATAAATTTAGATTTAATAAATTCCTCTACCCCGTGAAAAGATTCACAGGAAGAAAAAAAAAAAATCTAAACAATCTTGAAGTGATCAAGGCTTTTGTTTTACAATTTAAAACCAACATTTCAAACGGGCAAAAAAAATAAAAACACAGACAAAATAAGCAAAATATAAATCACCAAAGATTGTTAGGCCAGGTGAAAAAATTCTCCAACACAGCAAGAGCCATCACCAGGTTATTGTAGCCTAAATGTTGCTATTTGTTTGTCAGATATCAACAGTTTGATGTTAAGCAAATAAATTGTTGGATTGTAAAGGGTTAAGGGTTAAAGGGATATTATAGGCATCAAAACGACTTCAGCTTAATGAAGCATTTTGAGTGTATAGATTTTGCCCCTGCAGTCTCACTGCTCAACTCTTGCCATTTAGGAGGTAAATCCCTTTGTCAATACAGCCCTAGCCACACCTCCCTGCATGTGAGTTGTGCAGCCATCCTAAACACTTCCTGTAAATAGAAATCTAATAATGTTTATACATTTTACAGAGCATGAAACAAATTTATAAAGCAAGAATACAGCATAGTCACAGCCAGGGGACTGCATGGACAGAAATAAAGTGATTGAAACTCCTAAATGGCAAGAATTGAGCAGAGAGACTTCAGGGGCGTGATCTATTCATCAAAACAACTTAATTAAGCTACATTTATTTTGCTACCTATATTATCCCTTTAAGTACAAAGCCATTTTTTAAAGACTTCAGACTGCATTGGTGGTTATGAATGCTTAAGAAAAATAAGCAAAACTTAGCAGATTCTTGAAACATTGTGTAAGATTGATGAATATAATACTAACTTTACAAAAAGGACATAATTCAAGTGAAATGGCATTAATCATCAATACATTTAAAAAGAATACGAATATTAGATTCTGAAAATCAAAGAACTGATGAAGCAGCGGTTTTACCTTGCTAGGTTGATGCTATACTAACCTTCCGTCTGCATGTTACATTATCTACGAGCTCTCAGTCCTGACCTTTATGTCACGGTCAGTAGGATCACAAGGCTGGAAATGTAAAGGGGGAATGGCCTGCTTTGATTCCTAAATGGAAGGAAGGGGGTGACCAGCAATAGGACACTTATTTTTTTAATACTCCCCTCCCCCAAAAAAATGAAAATAAAAATGGAATGAAAGCCAAACTGGTGTCCGTGTTCAGCTCAGTTCTTCCAGATGTTTGTTTCACATTAAATCATTCTGTACTTGGTCTGTGGTGACAAACACACTCATACATGCCAAGATGGACAGGAAGAAACATTGGCTTTGATACATTAAAGACATATACTGCAGGTCTGACCAAGTGTCTGCTTTCTACCACCGTACATTGACAGGATCTTTATATCCCCACATTTGACATTAGTGCCACTATTAATAAGAATTAAAGCCAATCTGGAATGCAAGGAAAATTCTTTATCAAAGTGAGCACATCTTCCAAGTATTTCCCCAGTTAACATTCTCTGTATGGACTTGCATGTCTTACTGGTGGTTAGGCAGGTTCTCATGTTGTCGTGGATAAACATAGTTATTCGTTAGTGTTAAACTATTTATTTTATCCTAGGAAAGAGCAAGTCTGCTAACAAAAAAAAAAAAAAACACACAAAAAAAATAGATTACTTAAAGGGACATCTTAACGGAGCGGTCTGGGTTCCATGTCCCCCGTTTTAGCCCTGCAAATGAAATATGGCCATTCTGCATACAGCCGAAACAGAGTATAATCCCCTATTAAAAAGCATTGATCTCTATGTTCTCACCCGGGGACAGGAGCATGTAGACCAGGGCTGCGCGGGAGAAAGGTAAGTCAAATCATTAATTTTTACTACCTACAGGTGGGAACCAGGTACTAAAACTGCCAGCGGGGAACAATAGCATTTGGAATACACATTTGTATTCCTAACACTACTATGTTGCTTTAAGTGTATTAAACATTAGATACAAACAAAAACTTGGAGACTCGCTTTATTGAAGGCGTGCATGAATAAAGGTGCTCGCACATCATCACTTCTTCATTTTGTTTCAGCCTTTGATTACTACATGAGGACAACTTCAAAAGGGTTCCCACCTTCTCAGTGAGAATATGTACTGAGATTGATCGGAATTGCCAATCCGTCACTTACACTACTTTAGTAATATGTTTAATTATAGAGACATGGTGCACCTTGTCTGACACATCATTTATGGGCAAATAAACATTTTATGGTGACAGCTGTCATTTCCAGTCATAGCCCCAGAGTGCAACTCCCAACAATCATGTCAGAGTACAGCACTTCAATTCAGCGGTGTGTCATGTATGTGTGTATATGTTTAATGTACTTTAAAACTGTTCCAAGCCAGGGTCATATAGATAAGTCAAATCACTGCCTGGGCTTGACTGCCACCCTCCACCCTGAGTAGCATCACAGCTTCAATCCATGTAAAACTAAAGTTAAACTGAACAGATTTACCCCTTTAATGGTTTTCATCTATAGTACAACATACAAACTAAACTAAACACGTTTATAGCCCAATTATATATTTTAGCTTGGTTTGTTTTTGGATACCAAACAAATCAAGTATAGGCTTGAAAGCACAACACTGATTTCTCATTTGTATATTAAGCTTGAAGGGTAGTCCTGGTTCTACAAAGACACTAATCTATTTAAACCATTTTACAAAATGCCATCAACATTTTATTTCCTAAAACTGCCAGGACTGAAATCTCATACAATCCTTTATTGTTTTGTGCCAATATCATTACTCAATGTTGACATCAAACTCTGTGCGAAAGTCCTCGCATCCAGGCTCGGTGCGAAGCTCCCGGACCTAGTCCACCTGGATCAAACGGGGTTCATCCCAAGAGCACTTTGCGAGTACGCACAATCCAGCATCTAGCACGCAGGGAGAGAAGTCCCCTACTCCTCCCCTCCACAGACAAAGAGAAGGCGGTTGACCGGGTGGACTGGTCCTTCCTCATGGCCATGCTGTGCTGTTTTGGCTTTGGAGCAAAATGGATTAACTGGATGGAGGCCCTATGAGACTCCCAGAAACGCACGGGTACGAGTGAACGGGGCCCTGACAGATAGCTTCCCGATACACAACGGAACACTCCAGGGCTACCCAATCTTGTTCACACTCTCCTTGGAACCACGGCTGGAGATGGTGAGACAGAGCGGACACATTGAGAGCTTCCACTGGAGGGGCACGACACACAAGGTGGCGGCATACGCCGACGACCCGATGTTTTTCATCAGCAGCCCTCACACAACTGTACCACACCTGCTCGAATTACTAGATTCATATGGGACGAAAGCGGACTTCAAACTCAATCGATCCAAATGTGAGGTCCTAGGCATCTCCCTCTCAACCACTGAGGTAGCAGAACGTATATCCCGGTTGCCCTTGCGCTGGTGCCCTTCCCAGATGAAATACCTGGAGACTTGGATCATGGCTGACCCCCAGGATCTTTCCGAGAAAAACTTTGTGCCCTTACTACACCAAATCCTCATGAAGTGGCACTACCCACACATATCATAGCTCGGACGCATCGCGGTGGTCAAGATGAACATCCTACCCAGACTCCTCTACCTCTTCCAGACGAACCCTACTTTACTTCCTTACGCTCCACTACACTACGATACATATAGAGAACCGGGAAACCATGCGTTAGACATGACTTACTATGCCTCCCGAGGCAGAGAGGTGGCGTACCCCTTCCAGACTTCCACAGGTACCACCAGGCAACATCGCTACAACAGGCATTGGAATGGCATTCACATCCAAAACAAAAATTGTGGATAACACTAGATAAGGATAGCATGGGGTACTCCCTCCTCGCGTCAATGTGGAACAAAAAAACCACCCCTGGACCGAAACCATGAGACGTGCCCGGCAGCTCAGACACTAAAAATATGGGACACGATCCGTGGAGCCACACATATCACGGCTAAACCTAGCCTGATGATCCCCCTGACGAACAACCCGACCCTAGGTTGCTTGAGAGGGCATGGGGCTTCCTGAAGAACGGGGACTTCATCCCCGTCCGTCGGGTCCTACAAGGGGCGGGACTACGCCCACTCCCAGAACTCTTAGACGGCACCACGCCGACACACCAGCACTTCTAAAGCACTTCTACCACACAATACCAAACAAAGCAGCCATACACAGGGAACTCACCTGGTTCAAAGGACTGTGCAACGACAAAACCAACTTGGATAAAGCGGTCTCCATGCTCTACCAACAACTACTCACCGGACACCTGGAAAGCAACCATACATTTAAACAAACATGGGAAAACATCCTAGGAAAAACTATCACCGATACGCTATGGTTGAACGTCCTGTTATTAGCCCACAAAAGCGCAATAATATATCTACACAGGGTGTTCCCCACAGTGCCAAACACCTGTTGGAGATGCAGAGCAGCAGGAGGCACGGTCGGACACCTCTGGTGGGACTGTCCCCGAATAACACGAATACGTGTTAATAGGTCAACGACAAGATCTCAGAGATACTGGGGGAGACTCCACCATTTGAGATAGAACAGGTACTCCTACACGCTACCGTCCCCACTAGCCACATATAAAAAAAAAAAAAATCCATATACCGTCAGCTTCTAAATGCGGCCAAATCCATGATACCTGCCCTCTGGAGACAGGACAAGACCTCCACAGTAGAGCAGTGGTTAGACAAGGTTGTAGAGATCCAATCCGCAGAGGCAATGCAAGGGTACTTGATGGACACCGACATGAAACACACAGAGTGCTGGCGTCCCTGGTTTGAATATGTGGCGCAGGCGGATGCTGCACGCGGTAAAGGCGCTGGGACCGATCCGCGGGGTGCTGAATGAAAAGAAAAGCTTGCCCTAACCCCATTTCCCAATAACCTTACTGCTACCAACCAACCACCCACGACAACAACCAACCCAAAAGCTTGATTAAGCCGCAGATCTAACCCACCTACAGAGGCAGACCCTTTACATTATACTTTAAATGTATTTATTTTACAAAATCCAACCACAAAGTTTGATTTAGGTATAAGAGTAAACATGCTCACCCAGGAACCATAGCCACTACTGACCCCCACATTAAAGGTCAAAGAAACTGCTCACTATAGGCAGCTGTGCTGATCCCCGACTTTTCCCTTCCCTCTTTCTACCTCATATTATTCTCTCTCTTTCTCTACCTCTTATTCCTCATCTCCTCCCCTACCTCTCTTGACTATATACTCTCTTCCTAGGCTTTCGTCTCACCGAATCTGGATACTTGCCTCTACATTGGCGGGCAGACATTACTCTTGATCACGTTGGCGGTGACTAACAGATACTCCGCACACCCAAACCTTTAGTCCGCATATACCGCACACCTTCTACCGGTTTGGCAATACCACCTGATACCTCTTTGTATACGTATAATATCCACGCCCTCTGGAGCCAAGACTTGGCTGGGGCTCGGTCTTAGCTTTACTCGTAATTCATGGCAAACTCCTCAGACACATACTGCAATATGAACAGAGGTGTTGTTCAAGTTATGTAGTATTATATAGAACATAGGAAGAGAAAAAAATAGTAAAATTATACACTGACCCAGGGGTCCCTAATTTGGCCCAAGGGTCTGTGTTTGCCCTAGAGCTATTCTTCCTAATGGGGAATAACCCACAACATATGATTAAGAAAAAAGAAAGGTGAGACCGTAAGGTCCTAAATGAAAGAATAGTTCAACAAGGAAAGGGAGCCCTACCTTTATTAATCCTAATGATGGGAGCAATATTAAAAATGGACAGAAAGTAAGGGAGGTCTTGGAAGAGGCAGTAGTTTCTCAACACACATTCAAATCCTAAATGCTAACCTACTCAAAAGAGAGAGACCAGGCTATATCAGAAAAATATACATGCAAGCCTAGGTAGCATAGGTAAAGTGTAGAGAATAGAAAAAGCAGGTAGTAACAGGAAAAAAACTTTGGGCTAATTAGGGGATGAGCCCATGTACTTAACCTAAAGGGGAGAGATGGAAAAAGAAGTCTCGCAAGATCCAAGCCCAAGTCTAAATCACTATAGAAAAAGGACAGGAATTAGTGGGTGAATTGGTAAAGATATACCTCGGCACTGTGACAGAGCACACAAATGCCTACATATGTATCTCTCCCTGCCTATTCAGGTCTATCTAAGTTAGCCCAAGAAAAAGTCCATATACCTCAGCACTGTAATATTACATACAAGTGCCTACCTACTTACTTTCTGTCCATTTTTAATATTGCTCCCATCATTAGGATTAATAAAGGTAGGGCTCCCTTTCCTTGTTGAACTATTCTTTCATTTAGGACCTTACGGTCTCACCTTTCTTTTTCCTTAATTATATAGAACATAACTTGTACATTTCGATACTATTGCGGAGACCTGTGTGTCCACTCTCTACGATGCAATACCTTGCACACATCACAGCATTACTGATCTGCTCGATCAGATTTGAAATATATAACCAAACCAGTAAGGTTACCTGGTGACAATCTATGCTTGTCCGATCAACAGCTTTGTACTAGATTTAATAGCAATGTCACTTAGTTAGCTTATGCTCTATAACACTGCTGTTTGTTTTTACGCGAGACCTGCGTGTTTCTTACGTTACTTCTTTATCTTACTGCTGTAATTGTTCAGACGACACAAATAAAGCTTATTTGAAACATAATTGTTTTGTGATGTACATAATGTTATAATGTTGCAGTATCTGTGTGTGTATGACCAGGGACTAAGGAATCACAGTGATTATTCAGCACCCAGATCTCAATTAGTAACAGTACTCGCAATAATGAACCAACTACACAAAAACATATCAAGGAAAGAAATTAGAAAAGCATCGGTTTCCTGCTTCTCACCACCCAATAGCAAAATACGTGCCTGGAGATTTTGTGGATCGCTAGAAAGCTGGCTGCCATCTCTACTGTGAAATAACCCAGAATAGTTGCTGATTGCGACGGTCAGAGCTACATGATAAATTGGTCTGGAACCAACCAGTCAATTATATATACTTCAGATCTACAGTTGATATTAAAGGAACACTCCAAGCAGTGGTTATGGTGCTTGGAGTGCCTCTTATGTCTGGCTTAGTGAGATGTAGCATGTACAGCATTCATACACTTTGTAGGCAGAATGATTTAAACAATAGCGATATTTCAGGACGTAAATATATACACACCTTTGCAAAAAGGTTGTGAAAGGCTATGTTGTTGCTTTTAACATTTCCACCAATACGTAATCAAATAAAATATCAGTAGAGAGGCTTTGATTCACTCTTACTTAGGTTCATAATATGTACATCATGTTTTGCCACAAAATAGAGAAAAACAAGCACCTGCTATAAATTAAACTGCCGGTCACTAGGACTATAAAACAAAATACAGTGCCAAGACATGCAATTCACAAAATAAAAGCAGCATTTTATTATACGAGCTGCAACGCATGGTCATCATGCAAATGTTAATAAAATACCAGTTTATAAATCTGTATTCACAGTAATCCAGAATCTATACAGAACCCCTGGTTGTATGAATATTGCCACTGTATATAGATCAAAGAAAATCCACAATTTAGGTTCACCATTCCTCACTTTTAAAGGGGATCTGTGATTCAATCAATCCCCAAAACATTCAATATTGGTTTCCGTGCAAAAGATAGATACCTGTGTTGTGTTTGTCTGATATTCATGAGAGCAGAATAATTTTGGAGCAAAAGGTTAACACGAAAGACTATTTTTCACCACCTTCGTTGCTCTTATGTACCAAAGTTGCCAATAATAGTGGAGGGCACTGTAAACTAATTGTGTAATAAAAATTAAAAAAAATTAAAAATAGCTGAGAACACTCATAATTCTTTTCTACTCCATTTAAATGCTGGAATATTCATAGTATGTAGATATTTGTTCAAGGAACACGATTATCAGCAGCAGATCATGTTATATTGTTTACAATGTAGTGTATTTAGTTTTTCCATTTATTTAATTGAACTGTAGCAACAGCCCACTGAAGATAGCGAGAGATTGTTCGCTCAGTAGTTAATAAAAGAGCTATCATTCAGTTTTGGGGTTCCGTCAGACATTGCAATGGAATCGCTAAGGAACACATAAGGGGGCTTAGTTTCACACTTTGCCTTTTAAATAAATCCCCTCTCTTGCAATATGGCTACACAAAATCTTTCAAAGCTTCAAAGGCAGTTTAATGTCTAAGCATTCCCTGAATGAATGAAATTATTTTATTAAAAACATATTAAATCCCCCCGATACAGCTGAATACACACATACATGCTCCATATACATTATACAATTCAAAGACCTAGCATTTCAAAGTAGGTTTTTTTGGAATGGCTTTATATCCTTTGTTATACAGGATTTTGTTAAACCTTGTAATTACACTTTGGATTTGCGGACAGATACACAGCGTAACTACTGGGTTTGCAGAAAAGGACCTAAAAGAGGACGCATCTAACAGTTGGCTGGGATTTTAGACCAGCTACAAAGGCGATGCTTTGGAATACACTGTTGAAGTTATTATTTTTTTTAAACTAAGAAGTAGTACGGAGAATTGATAAGGTTATAGCAAAATTGAAATAGAGTTTGGGAGGAAGGTAATGAGTTGGAGAACTTCAATTTGGTATTTTAGTTTAAAGTTTCCTTATCCTTGTTTATTCTCCCCAAATAATGGTTAAGTGAATACACTTGTGAGAAGTTTGCACTTGTGCATTGCACAGGCTGGACTCTACATAATAAAGAACCATTCTGGGGCAAAGTTTTAAAAAGTAGAGAACACCATGGAAACCAATGGAATATTCCCGAACGATCTCCATTAAAAAAACCAATGGAATATTCACGAACGATCTCCGTGAAAACCAATGGAATATTCCCGAACGATCTCCATTAAAAAAACAATGGATTCCCGAATGATCCGTGAAAACCAATGGAATATTCCAGAATAATCACCATGGAAACCAATGGAATATTCCCGAACGATCTCCGTGAAAACCAATGGAATATTCCAGAATAATCACCATGGAAACCAATGGAATATTCCCGAACGATCTCCGTGAAAACCAATGGAATATTCCAGAATAATCACCATGGAAACCAATGGAATATTCCCGAACGATCTCCGTGAAAACCAATGGAATATTCCAGAATAATCACCATGGAAACAAATGGAATATTCCCAAACGATCACTGTGAAAACCAATGGAATATTCCGGATGACTGATACACTGTTAGAACATTAGACCCAAATTATTCTTTAAGAACAAGCCCATACGTGCTCAATGGGGATATGTAGAACACCAACCCTGCGGAAACATTCTCAAATTTGAATTAATGGTAGAGTCATTTTACTGGATTCTACTATAACTACCCTCAATTTACACTCAGAACATCTGATAAACAACCCCTGTACATCTAGATTTGCTCCTCACCTTGCAGATTAGGTTTGCTTTGGTGCACAACGCATTTCCTACATTATATTAAAGCACATTAAGATCACTTTATCACAGCTGCAAACTCTCTCCACAAGTGCATTATAGATCCCACAACTGTAAAATAAATGTCCTACAGCTAAGACTGGAAATTCAGAAAACCCACACATGTACAAACAGATATCAATAAGCCAAATATAACCACTTTTTAATATTTAACGTAACCCAACAGTGCACGCAGTAATCTGGATGTAGACATAAGTTTTGTTGTATGAAGATGGTTGGAATTTCCTGAATATAGAGTAGGGCTCTCCAGACCAGTCTATGATTGGCATAATCTTTCTAAACCAACATATAAGAAACTTTGTGCAGCGCCAGTTATTACCCTGGAAAACGTTCTCAGATCAATTTAATCCCTTCAGGACCAACATGGATATAAGGATTACCACGGTAAGAAAGAAGTTTGCCAACGATCATCACAAAGGGGTTTGGGCTTCTGGTGATCTAGTGGCATGATTGTTCGGCTTATACTCTCGAGTCAGAGTATAATATGAATAGGATACATGGTATATTTTCACCTTGCGCACACACTCTGCCGCAGCACTAAGGTCACATAAAAGCAGGACGAAACGCAAAAAAAAAAAAAAAAAAAGGCACTAAGATCCCCCATTCAATGAAAACGAAAGACACAAATGATTCTTAAGACGTGGATGGTATAGACTATATCCGGTTTAAAGTCCAGTTCCCAATGTTCATTTTCTGTGTGTTGGACAGTACTAGGAGGCATTATACAGAGGTTTCTTTAGATTCAGTAACTGGCGATTTAAAGCTGCATAACTCCTTATAGGTGAGACCTGGTCAAAGGAAACATAAAAACAGAAGGAAATTGTTAAACAAAAAAAATTAGCTACTGGGAAAAAATTATGAACCCGTTAAAAAGGGATATGTAGACAGAGTGATTTGGGGATACCAGTTTACTTTAAATCTTAGGATTGGTGAAACATCACAAACTGAATTTGACTGACTTAAAAGAACATGAAAACACAATTCTGTGATATAATAAAGGCTCTTCCAAACCAACATGCAAGAGTTGGGAAATAGACACAACAATGTCCATCTTTGTAGACTTACGCCTCCATTCCTCGAGGGGAAGATCCAAATTGTCAAAGGAATCATCATACGGATCTGTTTCGGTCTCATCATCCTCATCGTGGAACTGTTCAAAGTAAGGATGGCAAAGTGCTTCTGTAGCCGTGATCCTCTTTTCTGCATCCAGTACCAGCATCTTCTCCAGAATGTTCACCGCTAAAAGTGCGAGAAGGAGAAAATAAAAATGGGGGAACAACAACTTTAATGGTTATAATAAGTATATAATTTAATAAAGGATCCCTAAAGTCACTCAGGCCACTTCATCTCCATGAAGTGGTCTGTGTGCAGTGGTCCTGTCCATGTAACTCTGCAATGTAAAGGGAAGTCCTTCTCTACTGGCTGTTATACCGCTCCCGTGGCACTGGCCTGAGTTAAACCTGGTAACCTGACATGGAAGCTCCCATGGTAAAGCATTGATTCAGTGCTTTCCTAAGGGGTAGCTTGGGTGCACACATGGCACTCGCCTTGCATGCCCATTGGATACCCAGTGCTCCCTTATGAGAAGCATTGGGTTGGACCTCTCCAGAGGCAATGCTTCCGTGATGATGTTGCGGGAGGCAGAGACGTAAGCAGCACAGAGGAAACCTCAGAGTTGGAAAAAGGTAAATAAAACAATTCATTTTATTATTTTATACGGTAAATGTGTGTGTGTGTGGGGGGGCTGTTTTTACATAGGGACAGGCATGCTAAAGCATTAGGAATACAGTTCCCCCCCCCCCCAACTCTTTAGTGTTCCTTTAACTTTTTAATAAAATTACCAATTTGTTCATTGGACACATTTCCCACCAGCTGATGGTAAAACCCTGCTTTTGTTCATTCTACACTACTCTTACCACCTTACTGGTGGAGGGTGACAGGAACTCTACGGTGTTACTCACCACAGTAACCAGTGAGTTACAATTTAGCCCGGTGTGACTAAAACATTCAAATATCTTTCCCCTCCCCCACATTCTGCAAGTTATTTTCTGCTTCTTAATTTGTACAAAAATGATATTTGAATGTAAACACAAAAAGTAAAAATACAAAACAGATTTAGGAATACACAAAAATAATACAATATTAAGTCCAACAAACAGAAATGATGTCGATAAATAACAACGCATTAAAAGTGGGTAATTGCACAATTGCACAAAGGATTATTTATTGGTTTTAGATTATTTCTTGTATTCAGAAGAATAACGGTAAAAATCTGTAAATACGAACAGGCAGATCAGACCAGACCTCCTACAAAGACCAAAGCTGAACACACAAACAGGGTTATATTCTCAACTGAGAACTTAAAATGTAAGTGAATTTCAACTTTAAAGCAATAGTCCAACTGAAATCTAATGGATTTGGAGCATTTTTCAAATATGGTTATTTTAGCCTTAATTTAAAAATTCACTTTAAGAATTATTCACGAAAGTGAGAATTTCTGGGATTTTAAAGTATTTCCTTAAAGTATTCACCTTAAATTATTTATCCATTAACTTCAACTTCAAGTTCTCCTACATGACCTTTTAGAACCAATCTCTCATCTTCCTTAGAGTGCAAGCCCATGTGCATTTTCTAAGCAGTGTGTAAAAGTGAGACAGAAGCCAGGTTACCTGCAGTATATCTCCTGTACTTGCACATCAATCATACGTTATACTGTAAGTGACCTTTCAGCTGAATTAACAATCTCAAAGCCTTGTTATATTCAAATATGAAAGCTAGAAAGTCTAAGAATAGGGTAAATCTGTACAAATCTTAATAAAACTCCCCAAGGACAGATAGCGCAAAATATTACCCAGAGGGTTTGCATATCTCAGCAATGCTCCGAAGTCTTTCTTCTGTACCTTCGGGAGACTCTTTATGTAGCTTTTTGCCTAGAAAAAATAAATTACATATGAAAGAGGTTTCATTAATCTTCACGTATAGTACATAATGTAAATCATACGAAAATAAATAAATAAAAAAAACACAACAAAGCCACACAACAAAAAAACCCTCTCACAGAGAGGATACCCTAATCTCAATTAAAACCGTAATTGGCCAAAATTGGATAACATACGGTTTTAAAACTATGCTCTTGTGATGCTTTGCTGGCCCTAAACAGAAATGAACAATAGTTAGTGATCAACATTTTAGCCACTTCTGAACTCTTTAGAATGATTAGCTATATAGCTAATGGCTCCTAGAGACTATATTACTATTATTGCCCAAAAGGTAGATACCCAGAATGACAAAGCATCATGGTAGTTGTAGTTCTAAAACATTTGAGGGATCTATCTTAATTAAGCTCAATATGTGTATACAATTTAAGTAATGAAAAAGATATATAAAGGATCACTCTTGTCCAATGAGCATGTATAGTTTTCTCAATGATATACAATTGTATACATGTACACAGTGGAGTGTTGTCTCTATGATGACCTTGTTACGCACAGAGGACAAGTAAAAAATTGTGTTCTTTAACCGTTTCATGGAATGAATCCCTAGCCCATGCCGGTTTGCCCTCTAAGGCTTCAGAAATTTGAAAGGAAAGGTGCAACAGTCTGAAATATCTGTCCATGAACTCAATAGTGATGTGCTGGCAAATCTAGACATGCATGTATATATATATATTCTTGCTGTTCGCATTATGCTTTGTTGATTAATTAGCTGTCAAAAAAAAAACAAAAAAAAAACACCTACTTCAGGGCTTTGCAGCTTCTGAACGAAATCTTGAGTAGGTGTTCCTGTGATTTTCATAATTTCTGTAAGCTGGTCCAGATCTAAAGGTTGGGTTAAATTCATAACATATTGCAATCATTTCTTAGTGTCTAGAGTTAAAAATCTTGGGACTCATTCGTGTTTAATTAATACATCCTAAACAATGGGGAAAAACAACAAAGAAGGACTGAGCACACAGCACAGAAACAAATACGCTATATGAACATCTATAAACACACACGATAATGCTCAATGGTCATCCTCAAAGATCTACAAGAAACTGCCCAGGGGATAATCCAGTGCCAAAACACAGCAGAAACCTTCTGGGTCACCTTCCTCAACTTAAGGTGATTTGGGCTTTCCCGAGACCTAAATTTATAGCTGCTTGGTCCCAGTTCTTTCTGGCTGTGTATTTGCAGATGATCAATGGTTAATGCTTTTGCATCACTGAACAGTTACTTTGCAGTGCACTAAACTGGTAAATAATCTCAGTAAGACTTAAATATCAATGGCAGCTTTCTCCAGCCCAGAACATTGATTCTCTAAGTAACATTAAATAAGATCGAGTACGGTGCATCTACTTTCGGCTTCAGCTGTTCTATAACAACCATTTGGAATATAAAACGTTCATGAAACGTAAAATCAAGGCGAACGTCCGATCCACTCTGACTTCCACAACTCGAAATCTTGTACTAAAAATACGCTAAGTGCCTAAGTAGTATAAAGTGTGTGTTCAGTTTCGCTTTGCCCAGGCACAAACCATTTCTAATGCTGGAGGCAGACAACGAATCTACGGACTGAAAGGTGCAGTCAATTCTCATGTTCATACAGCTTCCACCAGCACTGTAACCTCCTGCCCTGTTTTACGGACAAAATGAATTATCTTCACACGGTGCCCTATTGTCTCAAACCCGAATTACAATGTTAAAAGGCAATACTATTCTCATTGCATTCCATTCTAGAACTATGATAAAAAAATACAACAGAGTGTGAGGAGATTGGTTTGATACCAATATATTATTTTTATAAAGATGTATAGCAGTGCCAAGAACGAAGTGAAATTTAGTACACCAATACAAAAATATTATAAGTCAAGTGTGACCCCCTAATGGTCTCTGTATGGTTTGTCAATATATGTCCTTGCAAGATGTTGCATATTTACATTTAAAAAAAAAATCAAAAAAAAAAAAAATATCAAGATTTGTATTAAAATATTCAAATATATAAATATGAATCACCACTTCGACAGAAAAGGCATGTAAACATCACAAAAGGATACGATCATTTCCTTTAAAAAGCGGTCGTCCAGTGTACATCTCAGCCATGATACAGCCAACAGACCAGATATCAACTAAAGTAGAAAGGGTGAAGGAAAACAAAAAAACAAACCACAATTAAAAGAAAAACCCATATTTGCAAGAGAATGTATCTGGTTTTAGAATATGTTTTCATATTTCTAAACAAATATATCAATTCAGTTTTAAAGAATTTAAACTAAGTTATAGCAAGTCTTAGCACTTTTTAGTCAGGAATAGCCAGGACATATAAACTTGTTACTCCAATGCGGTTGTGGTACAGTGATGTGTGTGTATTGTGCATCAGGCTCCTTGCACCATAACCATGCAGTGAGTACAAGTACTTTGATACACGGAATGTTCTTTTACATTTTTATAAAATGTTTGTTGTCTTGGAATGAAGATATTCCCTGCCTGGTGCATCTTATAAAACACATTGCTGGTTGCTGTAGCAGAACTGTGCATGGCGCTTATTGCTAAGAATAACAAGTAGGCAGCTACCAGGTGTAGACCAATTTGATAAGGATCCAGGGTATTTGATCACTTTATGTGGAAGAAAGGCTTTTTTAATAATTAACCATAATACAATGTGTATTATATTTTATTGTTTCATAAGAATTTCTCCCTCCCCCCCCCCCGCAAATTAAATTTATTTTAACCCCTTAATGTCCAAGATTCGTTTCTATAGAGAAGACAGTGAAGACATCAAGGCCAACCTTAACAAATGTATTCCAAACTTTTTTTTTTTCAGTGCCGAGACTCACTTGGCAGAGCACCTCCCGCAAAGTTATCCAGCAGGCGTCTTTTAGTCTTCTCGCCCAATCCAGTGCTTTTAATATTGGATCATTGGGGATAAGAAGTTTCTCACTCCTCCAACTGAACACTCTCTAAGAGACACATTCAGAGGAGGAGTAAGAACGGAGCCCGACACGGTTCTCCTAGCGGTAGAGCTCTGTGTCATTAAGATTGCCTTGCAATGGAAACATAGCGGTTTCTTCTAAATGGCAATGTTTTACATAGCAGGGCTTCAATGACAGGGCAACTGCTCACAGATCACTTCATTGAGAAGAACAGATCCGAGTGCTGAGTGTCAAATTTAGTCATCACTGCCCTATGAATTAAGGAGATCTCTGTTGAGAGGGGACTTTGAGGGTCACATTATAACTATAAACACACCACTTGTGGTTCTTAATGGGTTAACACAATCATCGTATTTCCTACCCCTCTAAAAGCAGATTCTGAGAAAGTGCACATCTTATTTACTTATGTACATGAGATGTACTTCCTGCTGTGTTCATAGAGTTTTACGTGCAATATCTTCCTTTGCATGCCTTTATAGCAGCGGAATCAGAAGAGCAAGCGGAAGAGAGCTTTTCAAATATACTATTATTGCACAACAAAGACTGTGTATACAGCAGCACTCGGCGCACAGAATAAATAGCACTGAAAAGCTACAATAACAATTGTTATTGTGTTAATCACTGTTAAAACAGAGCAGCCACATTGAGAGGCACATTTACCAAGAGATCCACACTGTACACGGATTATTGCACTTACAATATGACAATTATTAGCGTCTTGGGTGCACAGATGGGATTGCACAATGGTTCCCTCCAGAAATACTTCTGAAGTTTGTTTTATGCAGCTTTTATTTTCATATTCCCTGCAGTTCGATAATTACCATGAATTGCTTAAACTTACAACACAATATTCCCACTTAATACAAAAAGCAATAAGCAAGCCATTTCAGTAATTCCAGCACATCTACAAAGGATTCTTTGTGCTGCATTTGACAAGTCGTGCGTTTTGAACAAAAAACACGACATTTAGCAGGTAAATGTTTTATCACAATATCAGAATTATTAAATATAATGCAAGGTGGCAGATAAAAGCTCGTTACGGCAGAGAGCATATTATCCGTCAATAATGTGATCCTAAGAAATGTAAAATTATACATCATTTTCCTTGCATGCCAATGACAAAAGACATTTAAAGGGACACCCCAGGCACCCACATTTGGTTCAGTTACAGATAATTACGTTGGGCTGGATTATTGCATTATTTAATATATGTTTTACTCCACAAGCAGACTCCTTTTATCTCTCTCACCAATATATTTTATTTACTAATGTAATATATCTGCATGGGTTATAACATATAGCAGTAATTTTCGGAGAGGCTGCGCAGCATGGATTTTAAGTAATTGTGGTTTGGCCGTTTACTTTCTACTAAATAAAGCTGAACTAAACCACCTACAAACCTCTGTCCGAAATGTAGGTTTGTTCAGGAGTCACACAAAAAATAGGGACACATTAGGATTTACCGTACTTTCTGGTTTCCTGAGAACTCACTGTAGAAGATGCAAGGTTTGGTGGATTTGCAGCAAAGAAACGTCAATACTTTCTATTTTGTTCATTTTCATTCAGTGGGTTTTTTGTGTGCATATTTTAATTCCTCACCTATAAATAAACTGAAGGGACCATCTTTCACCTATACTAAACTCTGCCAAGACTAGGAAGTAGCCTTGCTTTCCCACAGTTGGATATGGAAGCTTGGCATATCCCATACAGTCCTACCCAGCCAGGGCTTACATGAAGCAATTTTAGAAGCCTATTATCGAAAGGGATATATACAGCATGCAGTAGCCCAATTGGCACCCTGTAGAAGTTATAGGATGGGCAGGATGTAAGCTTTTTCTTTGACATCTGAGGGGCTTGTGGCTACAGTGATCTTTGCAACATGTAGCATACCATAACACATGCAAGAAGCATTTGTCGTTCTGGTGACTGGAGTGTCACTTTAACTGTCGGAACTGAACTAATTCATATAGGTCATGGTGTGCAAATAACGGACCATTAGATATAAATCGTTTTAATTAACAAGCAATGAACTGTAACTATTAAAGGCAGTGATCTGTCACTAAGCATAACTGTATAACCTTACCTGTCTGTGTATAGTGCATCCAATTCAATATGACCTCTGGCGCCCTGTACCATCTGGTTACTACGTAGCCAGTCATTTCACTGTCTGCGTGCCTTGCCAGGCCGAAATCCAGAATCTGTGAACACGGCGTTCCAGGACAATTAATATTACAATGCAAATAAAAATAATTCATACAGGAAATGCATACAACAGTCTGCTTTCTTTTAGTTTCAATATTCAAACTTTAAATGCAACACACATTTACCTCCACTGCACACCCATGTTCTGGGTAATTTCGCTGACAAGTGATGCCTCTAACACCCTGTGTTTTCTTCAGCCGTGCCGTACAGCGCCATGCGTACGGCACTACCTAAATTTGGATGCTTTGCCCAGTGTTGACTGGCAAAGAATGTAAAATAAAATAAATTAAACTTTTAGTTAGCTATTTAGCTACCTCAGGGAAGGGACAATTCCTCTTAATAAAAACCCGCAAAACAAAAAAAGAACTACAAACTGCCTGCTGAAATACACCCAAGCCTTACATCTTTTTTTATTATACAAAGAGGTAGCATCGAAAGATAAGAAATAAGGAATTGTGCTAAATGGAAAACAACATTTTAGACCAAAAAAAAACAAAAAAAAAAAACTCCAAGGATGAGGATTTGGGGAATTTGTCCCATTGAACCACTTTAGCCAAGTGCAATTAATTCCGTGTTCAATTTTAAAACAATTACCACTTCAGAGAATAACCCCACTAGACTTGTGTAGTATGGCTAATATGTTACCATCACAAAGCAAATGCCATCAGCTCGGACTTTACTAACTGGCAGAAAAGACTTTGGAGCAGCTAAACAGGAGTCGACTCTTGCAAGCTAGCTTCTGATTGTTTTCCCGAGTATAACTCCCCCAGCGTATTTTGTCAGCAATAATACAGATTTTGTGTTAAAGCGTTTAAACTATAGCTACCAACTGCAGCTGTGAAAGGGTTAATTAGTCTAGGGCCTCTTGCTTAGAGACACCTTACACCTGGTTTCACTAGACATATCATGTGCGCAAAAAAAGGGACCTGTTTTCACAACCTGTAAAACGGTGATACATTGAGTTTTTTTATAGTGTCCAATGGAAGGACTTTGCTCTATCCAGAGCCTTTTAATAATTGGTATCACAACAAAGTTATGTCTGTTATTAAATTGCATTGACATAACTTTGCACTGATGCAAAAAAATAGATATATAAAAAAAATTCACAAAAAAATATAATCAAAAAATCAAACACGAACAATAAACAAATGGGCTGTAGTGAATTGACCTGTGTGCTTTTCTTCTATATTTCAATATGTTTTATTTTTCATGTTATCTGAAGCCAGAACAGAAGAGTGAGAAGAGAGAAATTATGCATAAGATACGAGTTACAAGCTAGCACTTTGCTGCAAATGGAACGGTCTGTGCATATTTCACATTTTGATTCCAACCACAGAAGGTCCATCGGGAGCAAGGCAGAAATGTTGAAAGGGCAAGTAATTCTATTCAGTTACAATAATAGTATAAATAATGAAGATACGAGAATATTCCCCCATTATAAAGAAAGCTTCCCATGTTTACATCAAGGATTACCAAAACGAAAGAAATATCATGTCAGCTGTAGTTTTTACAACAGTTGGGAGTTTACCCATTTCCCACCCATGTTTTAAAATCGTTATTATATAGAGCAGAGTCTGCATAGAATAGCCTTGTGACAGTGGTAGATTTCACAATAAAATGGCTGCATGTCATTCTTGGCAGGAGAACATATTTTGTAACATTTGGTAAAGCTACAAATATCTTGCAAAGGTTTCAGTATGACAAGTTGTCTGCAATATGCCTTAGCACGGCACAGAGCATCGGTCAATTCTTTTCAGTAGATGTCACTCACAGTCTGTCGTTTTAAACCTATTCCGGTCTAAATCCTGCATATAAAATGCATCTTGGAAGATAAAAATAATATCAGTTAGCAATTTATAATGACTATAATTGCTCAAACTCTTTCGGCCTTTTAGTAACAACACAAAAAAAATTAAACAAAAACTGCTATAATAATATTCCGTAGCATGTCAGGTATTTTTAATGCAAAAACAATACTTAAACGTTCTCTCCATTCTTGGATCGAAGGTTCTGCTCAACAGGTTATCCAACACGTTACTCAATCACAGGGATTATCAATGAATGTCATTTATTTGTGGTTATACTCCCTTAAAAAGGACACTCCTGACCCCTAAAGAATTTTCGCTTGCTGAAAAACTATGTGTGTCCTTTTTTCATTTTGGAAAAAGTGCAGATGTTAATAGAAATTTACACTTTTATAAATTAACCTGGTTACACGCACTGGCTGTCAATCAGACAACTGGTCATGTTACTTCCTGGTTTGGCTAGCTTATTTGCACTGAACTCAAGAGGCAGCAATTGCCCAGAGCACCTGCCTTGCAAAGACTTCTCACTGAGCTGAATTGAGAAGTCTGATTGGACAGACACAGAGTCTGGGGATTTAGAAGGGGAGAGCTTGTAAAGGCTGCAGACAAGAGATCTACAGGTTTTACAAGCTATTTTTCTTAATATACGCTCAATAAAATTTTTTAAAAAATTAAAAAAAATTAACTGCATGCATGTTTTCATTGGGGTTATATTTACTAATAAGTGTTTTTTTTTAAATTTATTTAGTATTTGGGCAGTGGAGTGTCCCTTTAAAGACCAATGTTTTGCTGTAACAAAGAAGCGGTCACTGGGCGTCATTCTAAGTGGATGTGAGCCCGTAGAAATACCAGTGCATGGGACATCAGAATTTTTAAAATTCTTAAAGGGACCCTCTAAACACCATAACAACATATGCTAGGTGCATAGCACATCATGCAAGGAGACCACCTATCCCCGTTAAACAAATCCACAGATTAATGTGAAAGAAAGGATTAACACTTCCAGCCTTTTCATACATTTGTCTGTGGCATGCAAGAGCCTACGCCCCCATCAGAGACCAGGCAGAAAGTAGTTGGTGATTTTGCAAACATTGAGGTAACTAAGCTCAGACCTGCTTATTCTGCAATTCTATTAATGCGGTGTCAAAGCAGAAGCTGTTTCCAGGGTCTGAACTACATATCCCATAAACCCCTCTTGGATAGAGGTTTATGCAATGCATTCAGACCCCTATAGACCGATTTGGAGGGAGCTGTTTACTGACAGAGCAGCAGACAAGGCGACTTTTTATCTACTTCATTTACCTTTATATTCCATTATCCTTAAGGACTGGGATGGGGATCACTTAACTACATAACACAATAAAACCTGGGGTCACTTTGGTTCCATAATGCCTCTTTAATCAAACGGCTTATTACATGCAGAACTGGCCCACCGGGATACTGGGAATTTTCCCGGTGGGCCGCGGGCACCTGGGGCCGACAGGAAGCCCTAATGTTTTATTTAAATAATTTTTCCCTCGGACTGTGACAGCTTCTGTCAGTCCGAGGGAATTCAGGAGGCAGGTGCTGGGGGCTGGTGCCAGCAGCAGGGAGCACTGAGTCTCCCTTCCCAGCACCTTTCTTAGCACTTACCGGCCCAGCATGGTAGCCCGCCCCTGCATTGTAGCTGCGCCCCCGCATGGAACACCTGCCTCCTGCATGCAAGCAGTGGACCTAGCTGCAGGAACAGGCCTAAGAGTGTGGCCTCCCAGAGAATACTCCAGTGCCAGGTAGGATTAAATACTGTGAGTGTGTGTAGTGAATGTGTGTAGTGAGTGTGTTTCAGTCAGGTGAGGGAGGGGTGTATTGATGGTGTGAGGGAAGAGGGGTATTAATGGAGGGAGGGAAGAGGGGTATTAATGGAGGGAGGGAAGAGGGGTATTAATGGAGGGAGGGAAGAGGGGTATTAATGGAGGGAGGGAAGGGGGTATTAATGGAGGGAAGGGGGTATTAATGGAGGGAAGGGATTAATGGAGTGAAGGGGGTATTAATGGAGTGAAGGGTGGTATTAATGGAGTGAGGGGGTATTACTGCTGTGAGGGGGTATTGATGGAGTGAGGGAGGGAGTATTGATGGAGTGAGGGAGGCAGGTATTGATGGAGTGGGGCTATTGATAATGTTGGGAGGTAGGGAGGAAGTGCTGGTAAGGAATTAAATATCTTTTTATAGCTCCCTGGTGGTCCGGTGGCCATAATATCCGGTCTGCAGCTCCACAGACCTGCAGACCATGTATCTTGCGAGATCCAGTCAGAGCGTTACCGTGGTAACCCGCGGCAACGCTCTGATTGGCCAGGTCTCGCGAGACACATGGTCTGCAGCTCTGCACATTGCGGAGCTGCAGACCCGTGTCTGCGATTGGCGCTCGCTGGCCGGGCAGACTGGAGGGGCCTCACAACCAGCGGCATACAGAGCAAGCCGCCCGGGCCACTGCTGGTGTTGGGTCACTGACCAAGGACCTGACACAGTCTGTCCTAAGGTGATTTAGGTGGCTGTGAGGCCCCAGACGGCTGCCTAAATCGCCTAATTAGCACCCGGTATTAAAACAGTGATTATATTAAAGCAGGAGTGCAAGGCAAGATTGAACTGAATATATATATATATATATATATATATATATATATATATATATATATATATATATATATATATATATATATATATATATATATATATATATATACATATATATATATATATATACACACACACACACATATACACATATACATATACACATATATACACACATACATACATATACACATATACACACACACACAACCCATGGGGCCCCCTCTCTAACTCCCTCCCCATACACACACGACACATACATACAAACAGACCGGCACACATACATACAGACAGTCACACATACATACAGACAGACAGGCACACACATACACAAGATACATACATAAAAACAGACACACACACATGACATGCATACATACAAACAGACAGGCACACACAAGACATACATACAAAGACACATACATACATAAATACAGACAGACACCTACATACATACATACATACAAACAAACAAACATACAAACAAACAAACAAACATACACATAATATTTAAGTCACCCTCCTGTTTCCTACCTTTTTAAGTGCAGGAGGGTGACTTTCCCTGGGATCCAGTGGTGGCTCAGGTTGATGGGAGTCAGAGTTCCTACTCTGACTTCCTCCCGCGCGGGCTCTCAGTGATAGCTGGGATGAGTGATGGAGAGTCAGTTCCTCCCAGCGTGTGATGATCTCAAAATGATGCAGCGATGACCGGGCACCCTGAAAATCCAAACCCATCGGGTGGCCCTGACAGCATGGGCTACCCGATGGGCACCTTAAAATGTGGCCGCGGATGATGATGGCGGGGACCTGGTCGCAGGGGTCTGCAGGGCGGCCGGGCACAGCTGCGACCGCTATATGTACGCCAGTGTACACATACACATTACATGGCACAAGAACTTTTGGGGCTGGCATACATTTTTTTTCCAGGGCTGCTTTGAATTCCCAGTCCGGCCCTGATTACATGCTTAAAGGACCACTCTAGGCACCCAGACCACTTCAGCTTAATGAAGAGAAACTGCTATGTTTATGAATGGGTTAAGCCTTCCCCCTAATCCTCTAGTGGCTGTCTCATTGACAGCCACTAGAGGCGCTTGCATGCTTCTCACTGTGATTTTCACAGTGAGAGCACGCAAGCGTCCATAGGAAAGCATTATGAATGCTTTCCTATGAGACCGGCTGAATGCGCGCGCAGCTCTTGCCGCGTGTGCGCATTCAGCCGACGGGGAGGAGAGAAGGAGGATTGGAGGAGGAGAGCTCCCCGCCCAGCGCTGGAAAAAGGTAAGTTTTAACCCCTTTCCCCCTTCCAGAGCCGGGCGGGAGGGGGCACCCTCAAGGCACTATAGTGCCAGGAAAACGAGTATGTTTTCCTGGCACTATAGTGGTCCTTTAATGCCTAAATGCTAGACATATCAACCTGTACCACAACAGTCTTTCAACTTATATAAAACCTAGAAAATCTTGTCGATAGTAATTACAACAGAACTTCAAATTGGACAAGAGTACACCACTTATTTCACATTAAAAATATTTTCTCTGACTGCCAAAAAAGTTTAGACACCCACACACAAACACAATTTCTGGTTTAGTGAATGGAAATGAGAAAAATAGAGTCAATGGCTTTTTTCTTTTCTGAGAAATATAGTAGTTATTTTGATGTAGAAAAAGGAAAAAAAAAGTGAGCTTGTCCACCTCTATCTTAATTCAGTGGACAGCAGTTGGGAACTTGGGACGTAGCACCGTTCGTTCATTCCATACAAACGGCACAGAGTTTAAGTAGCATAAACCAACATGTATTCCCTGTGTTTGTGGATTTACAGACTTTTGAAACAATTCCATTTTTTAGAACAATTAAAAAGGCATGATCTTGCTTGGTGAGACACAAACAGCATGCTAAACTCCATTCCCAGTCTGTGCTTTAGCAAAGTGGTACAGTATTTACTGCGCTCCTACTTCTTCCCAATTATTAATTACTCCGGCAGCAGATGGCTAATTTTAGCCTGTGTATGTAGGTGAGCGATCTGTATACATGCCTTTCAAGAGGAGTGCGAATGTGGCTGCGTAGAATGGGAGCAGGCGTGTTGCTAGGCGACAGTGACAGCAAGGACATCGCATTCTGAACCAACCGTAGAACATTTTATTTTGGAGTTTGATGCTCCGACAAGCAGATAAGAAGTAATTGAGAACGCCGTTATTAGGGTGTATGGTTAAAAGCGGATTACGATGTGGCCAGAGGCTTTCTGCACAAATCGTAGGGAACACTTCAGAGGAATATAAAACAAGAATACCTTAGAATGGTTTAAAATAAATAAACATCTCTCTGATCATGGAATGACAAATTCTAAGATTTTATTTTGAGAAAAGCTTGTTGTGACTTGCCTTTTTGAATACTTTGGGAGAATTGTAAAATAAGGAGCCGTCCCCATAGAGAGCAATTAAGTGTCTGCAATATTTATTGGTTTCCTTATATGACACCTTTATAAATCTCCCCAAGCTTAGCGGCACAGTTTACAGAAGCAGAGTTGGCTGCATCATTCTTAAATGGTTTGACCGCTTACTCTGGGTGGGGACCAGGGCTGTAGTAGTCCTTTGAAAATCGTGTTCCTTACTTTGCATGCATGTCCCCTTCCCTGGACAGATCGACTGCCAGTAGACCAGTGATGGCGAACCTGTGGCACGCCGGGCCCTCTCTGTGGGCACGCAGACGTAGGTTCGGCATCAATGCAGAGTAGGCACCTACCTGCCCGAAACGGCAGACGCCTACTCTGTTTTCTTATCGGCAGGACCGGAAGCAGGGGGAGGCATCTAGGAAGCAGCTCTCCTGTCCTCCCACGAGCTGTGTGGAGCGTTGCCGCGCATTACCATGGCAACGCTCCACACAGCATCGCGCGGGAGGACAGGAGAGCTGCAGGCTCCTGTCCTACATACTAACCACCATCGGACCACCAGGGATGGCTGTGTTCCCCCTCCCCCTTCACCAAAGGTAAGATGAATGGGGGGGGGGAGGAATACTGATACAAAACGCTTTAAAAAAAAAAAATAAAAAAAATAAAAAAATTTTTAATGTATCTTAACCCCCCCCCACACACACACACAGCACCCCTCACACACACACACACACACACAGCACCCTCCCACACACACACACACACACACACCCCTCACACACACACACACAGCACCCTCACACACACACACAGCACCCTCACACACACACACAGCACACACACACACACACCCGGCACCCCCACACACACACACACACACACACACACACACACACACAGCACCACGACACCCCCCACACACACACACACGACACCCACACACACACACAGCACCCCCCACACACACACACACACACACAGCACCACACCCACACACACACACACACAGCACCCCCACACACACACACACACACACAGCACCCCACACACACACACAGCGCCCCCACACGCACCCCGCACACACACACACAGCACCCCACACACACACTTCCCACACACACACACACACACACACCACACACACACACAGCACCCACAGCGCCCCCACACGCACACACACACACAGCACCCCACACACACACACACACTGGCACCCCACCCACGCACACACAGCACCCCACCCACACACACACACAGCTGCACACACACACACACACACAGCACCCACACACACACACGCACACGGCACCCCACACACACACACACAGCGCCCCCACACACACACACACACACAGCGCACCCCACGCACACACACACAGCTGCCCCCCACACACACACAGCCCCCACACACACACAGCACCCCACACACACACGCACAGCACCCCCACACACACACAGCACCCCCCACACACACACTTGCACAGCACCCCCACACACACACACACACACAGCACCCCCACACTGCACCCCTCACACACACACAGCACCCCTCACACACAGCACCCCTCACTGGCACCCCTCACACACAGCACCCCTCACACAGCACCCCTCACACACAGCACCCCTCACACACAGCACCCCTCACACACAGCGCCCCTCACACACAAACACATACACAGCACCCCTCAATGCAGTATATGTGTGTGTATTCAGCAGTCTTTATGTATTCAGCAGTGTGTGGGTGTGTTTTCAGTTGACTGCGTGTGTATTCAGCTGTGTGTATGTATTCAGCAGTGTGTGTATTCAGCGGACTGTGTGTGTGTGTATTCAGCGGACTGTGTGTATGTTTGTGTGCGTGTGTATTAAGCAGTCTGTGTGTACGTATTAAGCAGTCTGTGTGTACGTATTAAGCAGTCGGTGTGTGAATTTTTTCAGCTGTGTGTATGCATTGCATTTGTTGGAGATACTAATAAATATAAGCTTAATTTTATCTATTAATATCATTATTTAAAATTTGTATAATTGAACTCTCTGTTGTGTCTTTTAAAACAAAAGATGTTAACTAGTTCGGACAACTGTACGAGTTGTTTTTTCTAAACTTAAATCTCAGTATTCAGGTTTAATTGTGTTGGCACTTTGAGGAAAAAAAAGTTGGCATGTATTGCGGTTTGGGCACTCGGGCTCAAAAAGGTTCGCCATCACTGCAGTAGACGCATGATAATTAGAGAAGAGATAGATAGAAGTGACAGTTTAATTTGTTAATCTGCTGAAAGATGGTCTATGCACCAAACCACTCTATTAAGATGTATTCATGCTTAGCGTGTCCCTTTAATTTGTTTTATTATTCCGATAGTCACAGTGACAACGTTACCTGTTCAACATCTAATTTCCTAGAACCTTAACTTGCCAATATTTCGTTCATCTTTTCCATACATCCACGTAAACCGACTGCCTAATTTATCTCCTCTGCCAATTCAAGCTTGTGTATATACGTAATCAAACAGCTTACAAACAAAGCCAATAAGTCATTAAAAAATAAAAAAATAAAAATAAAAAAGGAGGTTGGATGTACTTTCGACTGGCTCATGGTCAAAAACAATATTAATACATTCACATGGTTATTCATTCACATTTTAACTGTAGCAAACTGAAATCTGGATTGCAAAATGTAGGCAACAGTAGCCAACCTGTGACTTTAAAGGGACATACATCACTTTTTGTAAACTAAACCCTTTTTAACAAATATCAATATACCTCGAATAGTATGAAATAAATGTTCATAAACGTATACTAAACTTTGTCAAACTGCACTGTTTGTCACGCCTCTCAGCGAAGGAAGTTTCTTCAGCCTACTGCCCCGCTTTTTACCACCCCCCCCCCATCTCTGTTTCAGACCAATCCACTAATGACAAACACGGCATCATTGTACAGAGAATATTGACACTGGAGCCTGCTCTGCATGATCACACTGATCAGACTCCTTCTCTTCTCCCCCTGTCAGGATGTTGCAAGGTGGAGAGATCTTCCAACTGATAATTTGTTAATCTATCAGACATGCCCAATGAACTTTTCCAACATCCCTTGGGATAGGACGCTGATTGGCGGGATCAGTGCCTCCCTTTGGAGTGGGTGTGGAAAGCATATGAAAACAGAAACAGGTCATATTTACCTGCTTTTTTTCATCTTGCACAGTGAGGCAATTGTCTCATTCAAAGCTAAAGCTTTGGAATGACACAGCTGTCACAAATTAATGCACGTCCTTTTAAGTGTTGCAGAACGTTTCCAAATGAAAACTTTTTGCCTGCACTTTGGATTTTATTGCACAACAATTTGGAGATAAGCGAGTAGCACGTTTCATTATTATAACTTATGAAATTTTTTTTTTTTTGGTTAGCTCTGCTTTATGGCAAGAAAACTCAAATCATGCCATGTACAGCTGGCAGATGTACATCTGGACAAAAGAGAGAAACAGGGCAAGTTTGGAGGGACGGCAAGAAAGCTTGTGCGGTATGTTTGAACTGAAACTTAATGCTTACTAACTTGTGTGGGTTCATAATAACCCTTTAATTAACAGAGCACACAAAAACATGCAACTTACCTTTAATTCACAATCTTCATTTACTGCAAGATTTCCAGGCTTCAAGTCCTGAGGACAGATAATATTCCCATATTAAATGGTATCATTAATAGAAAATCATAACAACAACCTTAAGGAAATTAGAATTATATTGTGTCTTAAAATGGTTGAAAAAGTAAAAAAACAACAACAACAAAAAAAAACGGTAAATCTCTAAACCCAGTTTCTGTTGCCGTCAATGAAAGAGGAAGAGAAACACAAAAACACATTTTATATGTCAGATATTGATTGAGACTAGAGATCTAACAAAGGGATGTATTCATATACAGCATTCTTTAGAAAAACCCGAACTGCTAACATTTCACCCAGCCAAAGAGTGACACTACGGACTTTAAAAAGGTACGGCAAGGTGATGTGGCTTGTGCGTGTGACTTTACTGGTCATTTTAGGCAACTACATGACATTCTTACTGAACTGTATAAGTAAATTAATTTTTTTGTGTTATACAACTAAATTAAACAAATCTATTTACACATTTACTACACCACAAGACAGTTTATTGTGTCTGAGACATGTGATGCAGGCATACACAAACTACAGTGAAATAAGGTAACGCTCAAAAGATGGACAGGGATTTGTGTACCTAAGCAGAGATACGGAAGCCAAAGGGTTAGAAAAGCAAAATAATCCTTGGATCAATGAACTAAAAAGAATATACGTTTCAGATTGTAAAATGCTAAATCACGTGTTATAATGTAACGTTATATTGTAATAACCTTAGCGCGGTTATGAAAAGTACTACATAAAACCCTGCCTGTATGTAAGCAGACACAGGTGTTGCTCAAAGTTGTGAGTGATAGGCAAGGCTTTGTATGGAATCTCTCCAGAGCTACAGCACGAATGTGATTCACGTTCTTTTGCAGGAGCCTGTCTTATAGCTGCTAAGGGAGGACTCTGTATTTGGCTATTATCCATGAATGTATAAACTACTACTTGGTGCACTTTGTATTTTAAAACCAGGCCATGAGTGGAAAATTTGGCAATTGATTACACATGATTAACAAAGGAATTTCCCCAAATGAGTCAATTTAATGGAAGATATATGGTTTTTCAGCTTGCCTTCCCAAATATTAAATCAGATTTGTTTAAAACTACCTATAAGCAGGTTACGTGGCCATGTGATAAATGGAGAGAGATATAATAGATAAATGATAAACGGATATTGTCTGCTGTTACATTTTTTTTTCCACTTGACAATTTTAATTTTTTTTTCCATTTGACCAATTTTTTCAGACAAATTAAGAAGGCTTGCAAGACAGGGGAAGGTATACAATCTGTCATACTTTACCCCTTGCAGTTTCTGCAAAGAAGCAGCAAATACATTTAAATAAAAAGGAATACACAGTTTTAAAAATGTTTAGGTATGCGCCATCATCAATCAGTAGAAAACATTACCAATTTATTTCACTTTTATGGGCTAGTTTTGCATCTATTTTTGCAGGATTGTCAAAACAAATGTAGTGATTTTGCATTCTACGTCAGCTTCGTAGGGACAGTGCATTGGAGCTCTCTGGCACTGCAACTTTAAAAAGGACACTGCATTAGGGAACTACAACTCCCATGATGCAGAAAGGCATCACGTGAAAACATGCCAAAGCCAAGCCGAGCAAAATGTAATTGGCCTGGTCGTCTGGGTGAATGAGCTGCGGGAGCAACTAAATAGGTCGTTTGTTTTAAAGGAACACTATATAAAAACAAACATTTATTTCTGACACTGTAGTGTTTAACTATTTGGGTACCGGCCTTGATCCAATTGTATAGGAAAGGCGTTTTTATTCACTCGATGCGGATATCCCTGCCTCCAATCAAACACAATCCTGCTAATACGCATGCGCAGCAACAGGACACCCTGCACTAATCACCATCAATACACGGAATCAATGCATCTCTTTAGGGAAGGTTTAGCGTCTCCACACTCTGCATGGAGGCGCTGAACGTCAGTGCTGAACACTGGGTCTGAGTGACTGCTACTAAAAGGGTTACTGGGCAGCAATGTAAACACTGCCTCTTCCCTTAAAGTGCTCAGCTTGCAGAGACACCACTACATTAAGCTGTGAGTGTAGTATATAAGTTCTGGTGACTAGTGTCCGTTTAAGGTTATTCTTTTCTTTTTTCCAAATTATAACTTTCTAACCTGCACGTAGCATCATATATCTTACCAGCAAACACACAATGAAGGAATGGTAAAAGGCAAAAGTAGTGCCCCCGGCCCCCGAGGTGCAGAAGGGGTTACAAACTCCTGTCACTTATCTGATTCCAGCACCAATGTCCCAGGGCGCTGGTTTAGGCTCCGCCTTCATTCCTTAGCGGACGTTGGCGGGGAGACCTAATGCGCATGTGTGGCAAGTGCCGCGCTCGCATTAGAATTTCCCCTATAGGAAAGCACTGTATAATGTTTTCCTACGTGATTTTGGGGGGACACTGGATGTCCTCATGTATAGCGTGAGGACGTCCACCATCAGTTAGACGACCTGACTCAGAAGTCCCTCTACTGGCTATCTAGAGGTGGAGTTAACATTACAATATATTTAAAATTACTTTAATTACCTTTGCAGGATTAAGGGACCTGGGACACTGCACCCAGACCATGTCAATGACTTGAAGTGGTCTGGGTGCCCTTTAACAAACATGAACCTATTCATTGTCACGTCAGGAACATGAGAAACAGGTTTACACAGCATAAGAGGGAAAATTCGAACACCTTATGCACATCTTGTAAAGCAAAAACACGCAGAGGCTTTTGAAATTGTTCTTTAGAAAAAACATGTTAAAAGTTGCAGATTGGTTTTCAGTTTACAACAAACACTACAATTCAGTGAAACAGCTGAGAAGACAGAGGGGAAAATGTTATACAGACACACACAAATAAAACAAATTCAGAACTTCTCAAACCATTTTGTAGGTTAAACGTTAGTGGGAAATGGTGCTGCACGCAGTGATTACGTCAGTCTTTTACAGCCATAACCAATCTCTCTTAACAATACAGAATACACTCAACACAAACCATTCAGAAAAATGCATAAGACATTAGAAGATGCATTTTCACAGCATTTAATATATACATACAAATCCATACCTCCCGACATTCAAATGGGCAAAAAGAGGGGTACTATCATTTTGAGGGATCATGGAACGAGGTACATAACCAACGGACAACCATTTATGTAACTGAATGAAGTGTCTAATTTACACGGACTGATTTGGGAACAGATTGTTTGGAGTTTTAATGCAGTTCACCTGTGCTATACACTCAGACACACTGATAACATGGGGCTCCTAAAGAAGACATACAGAGGGATTGGTGCCAAAAATAGGGATTGCACTTCTTAAAGAGAGACCCTTGGGAGGTATGCAGCTATTCTCGGCTTGTGAATTTTTACAGCATTTTGCTCGTTTGCCAGCATTCTCCAAGCATTAATGTGAGTTTTTTTTAAAACCAGTGCACATAGCCTTTCATGTCAAAGCCCATGCAGGAAGCATTGACGGCCTAAAAAGCATCTGTGTCTTTCAATGACTCAAATCCATGCACACCCAATTCTTACCTACCAGCAGTAACAATGCTTTTCTGTATAGTTTCAGTTTACCTTGTGTTACAAAAACAGTGCATTGTCACATCAGATAGAAGGGTAAAAATGTATTGAATAATACAAACAAAATACGGAGGGGAAGCGACTTTTGGGGTAATTCGTATTTATTGGTTAGTGTTTAAAGGAGAGACTGACAGATGTAGCAAATAAATATTTATAATACACTGTATTCTATGAATAATTCTCACATGTGTCTAGCTGTGGGAGGAAAGGCAGTGAATACGACGGGTGCGGATTCATTTAGCTAGCGGCTACAAGGTTTATCAATTTAACCCTCTATTAACAACATGGTGTTCCAGAAAAGAAGTTAGAAGAATTTCTTCATATCACTCATCAAAATGGTATTTATTAAATAATAGCACGTAAAAGGAATGCTACACAAATTGATGCTAACTTTTCTTCAAAGAAAACTGTGTATTGAATTTAACAGCATCTGTTTTTTTTATCTTCTTATTTCAATCACAGGGAAAACAAGAATAGAGCATCGTGTGGATCTTAAATACATAGCTGGAACATCAGTGTAGAATGGTACTAATCTAGTACAGAAACAAATTGGAATTTACAAATATGTCTGAACACAATGGGCCCTAAGCCTAGCACTGTCCATATAGAATATGAGAGGACGTTGGGACTGTTGCAATGACGAGTCCTATGGCAATAACATCAGTGGGCTGTCAAACAACCTGCTACAGGTAGAGTCAACTCGTCCTGTCAACCACGCCGTCAGAACTGCCAAGAAGTGGGACTTTTACAAAATAATAAGTGAGGCAGTAGTGCTTCTGATGTCACTGTAATTGTGTCTATTCAGATATACTTTTGCAATATATAATCGAGATGAAAATTAAACCGCAACAGAGCTGGAAAATTGCCAGACTAAAAAGGGAATAAGATCGTGTTACTCACCCGGTGGATGATTCCAGCAGAATGGATATACTGGAAAATAAAAGGAGAAAATACATATATTAAGATTTTAACAACAACAAATCTATGCAAGTATATTTCACACTTAGGAAGAAGAAAAAAGCAGAAAGGATTGTAAAATAAAGAAAATAGGATACACATGCTTTATATATATTTTGCATATTATTACCGCATATAAATTTGCAGTGAAAAAAAACCTACCGTGCAACAATGTATTCAAGGGATTTTAAAAGGGAAATAATAGAAACCATTATATTGTAAGCTCGTTTGAGTAGGTGCAAAGCACCGTACAACTCACTGTAGTGATTATAGTGCCAGGAGTACACTGGCCTGTTTCATGTTAATGGGGCATAACGCAATGGTTTGCTCTCTAATGGAGGTCCTGCTGGGTGCCAGGTCTCCTCTATGACTGGCTGTGGCGTGCATCCGGCTTCTGCAGAGCTGGATTCCTATCCTGCTGCCATTTATTTATGGAGAGTGCCAGGTGGCAGCTCTCAGCCAGTAAAATATCATCTGTAGTTCAGGGCTGGCTGATGACGTCCCAATGATTCTGCCGGAGATGAAGTAGAACCTCCAGCAGCAGAGCGGTTAATCTCTGTATGTTCAGCATTTCAGAGCAAAATGCAGCATAAATTAACTCCAAACAATATAACCACTTTAAATCACTGAAGTGGTCATGGTGCTTAGAGTAACCCTTAAACCTATATTCGACCTAATGAGAAGTGGTGGTAGTACTAGTATGAAACCAGGCTTTATGCAACTGGTCACTTTAAATCCTATCCTTCCCCTACACCCAAATACATTCCAACACAAATGAGGCCAGGTGATCAGCATATCTCTTGATGACATATGTTAGGAAACATTTGTTTAGAGGTTGGAGGGATATTACAATCATAACTATTGCAGACCATTTTTCTTTTTACACCTAATCCACAAAACAAATATCTAAAACAATTTCTTTTGGGGGGTTTTACGAACGTAAACATTTTAACGTGAAAGTGAATAGCTAAAATGTCTTTCATTTCAGCTATTTTGACCTTACAAATGTAAAATTTGCTTTGAATCCTCACTTTTGTAAATACCCCCGACTCTAATCACACTAGGACGTAGCTGATAACGATCAATCATTGCCAGGTTTATGGGGTGTATAGTTCTGCAGCTCACACAGTTCCATTCATCAGAAAAGGTGAACAAGCACTACGGCCCAAGAGGTCAGCAGCCACAAAGCTTCCTGTATGGTTATATTTATGTAGTTACATTTCTGGGTTTATGAACTATGTAGTTTAACACTCACCAGCATTTCAAGTTAATATTAAATGGTTCCCATGGCAACACACACCCTACAAGTACTTATAATTTATTATGATAAGTAGTGACATTGTTGCACAAGATACAATGTTACACAGAATATATTTTATCTTGGCAGATGTAAAGATCGTAACACACAACTTCCATTAAACTTTACCTAGTAACACAATTGAGAAATACTAAAGGGCATCGGGTTATCAAATATGAAACCCAAAAAATTGTTGAATTTAAGAACCAGAAAGACTTTTACGTAATTTAATGCCTGTATGGAATGGTTTAATTTCGCTAGAAAGGCTTTATTTTAAGTTTCCAAACCTTACATGAACCCTGTAGCAAGGTGTTTTTCAATCAGTGTAGAGATTACGTGCATTGTAACGCTCACGTAAAAGAATGAAGTAATGTGTGGCTCCCGTGCCAAGTAGCAGAGTACACAACTGAGCTCCCAGAATCCTCCAATTACAGGAGCTGAAAGATTGGGAGGTAACAGCAAGCTAAGAGAGAAATCTGTGAGGACACAGTCTATCTGGCCAGAAGCTACAGGAACTGTAAAGATGGCTCCTGCCATTTAGTGACTCACAGCCAACTGGCTACTGGATTTGGCAGGTCCCCACGCAGTCAAAGCCGTATAGTAAACACTGAAAATTCAGGGCCCCCCAGGAGAAGAGGCTGGCCCAGTGGGTACATACCGGGTCGCACCACTGAATGTGGGGCCCGGATGACCTGAGCAGTCTGGGCCCATGACAACCATTACGGTTGTCATGCACTGATGGCGGCCCTGCCGGGGCTATGCTGTATATCAATGGTGGGTACTGGTACCAAAGCAAAGCATAAATCAGATACTAAACATGTAACATGTGATCACATAGGGTGACATTTTTTTCATTTGATTGATATTAATTTTATTTCTTCTACAATGTACCAATAAAATTAATATATGATATTTCCCCCCAGGGGCTCAGTAAGTCTTTGTGAATTTTAAGTAGAACACGAGAAGCTGCAGGATTGTGAAATTACATATTATGCGATTAGTATTTAGACTGGAGAGTGATACGGCAGGAGTGCCTGAGTGGTTAACGCCACTAACGATTCCTTGTCCTTACAAAGTTGTGGCTGTTACATACAGTTTTCTTCCTGCTGTTGGCCGACATTTCGTTTAACGAAGCAATGTAGATTCCCACTTACCCTATATTTTCACACATTTCTTTTGCATTTGAACTTGCTATGTTGCAAGTCTGTATAGGAGTTTATCTGGATGTATTACTTTAACAATTAGTGGTTGTGCGTCGATGTTAAAGTTTTCTACATTCGTAATCCAACACTGCTAATGCACGTGGTACATTATACAGCCTCTGATGTACCAGAATATACCATTTGCTTCATATACCATAACAGAATATGCCATTTGCAAATACCAATGCCACCATCAAGCAGACTGTGGTGTTTAGTAGATCAGAATTATAAAAATGTTAATCGTGTGTGACAGTGTGTGTGTGTGTGGGGGGATGAAAAGCAGTAGTTTTCAAAGTATTTAGAAAATTGGGCAGGCTAGATAGGCCGAATGGTTCTGATCTGCCGTCACATTCTATTTTTCTATGAATTCAACAGCTTGTATTCTAAACAAGGTCAATGATGAACCTTACATGCAATGACAAAAGAATTGAAGATAAAATATCAAAGAAAAAGGGCCGGAAAACTCTCATTATTAAAAATGAGAGTATGTTGTCACATTCTCTTTACATAATCATCAAATAATACAATCCATAACAAAAGCAATCACATTAAAGTCTTTATAACAACCCATTATGCAGCCATGATTACTGAATGCTCCTCAGCCTTGAAACTGACTTGCTGACGACTGTCAGGCATCGTGTAACGACAAGATTTGGAACACACTGTCAGAATGCAACAAGACCGAAGAATGTCAGGCTTGTCTCAACAATACAAGGGAATGTGAGGCTCAGACATGCAAGAAGATTCATCGAAAGACTGAGGTTAAAGAATTAAAATGTACAAATAATAGATGCTAATTTAACCAAGCAGCAGAGGCCAAATGACAGATCCCCAGCTGTTGTAGAACTACTGCTCTCAGATACAAGGCTAGTAAAGATTAATAGGAGTTGCAGTATTACAGCAGATGAGGGTCTAACAATCCCGACAGTCAGAATTCTATTACTGATAAATAAAAATCACTACATAAGGTGAAGTTACAAGAATGTAGAAACAAATATGACAATGACATATTACTAATGGGGATAAGTTATTATTAGAAATATGTTCTGGATGAATTATTCAGGAAAATATATGTTTTTTTGCAGCAATTGTTTAAGAACAAACTTGATTTGGTTGCCCTTGGAAAAAAAAATAAAAAAATATACAGGAATATAATCCCTCAACGAGGCCCTCTCATACCATCTGTCTGCTAGAATATGTGACAAATTTCTCCTCCCCCACAGTACACGGCTGCGAAGTTGGCCAGCGATTTATAAACAGGGAATAATGAATGATACCTGCTTTCAGTGACAGGTAAATATAAACAAACATACGTTTACTTTGAAAATCAGCTTCACTATGATGAGAGTCACCTGTAGTAACACATGGATTTGGAAATATTCAAAAATACCTGATTGTATAGGTAATATGTGGCATCACATGAATATCAAGGGCAAGCAACGTGGAATGTTTCTGCTAAAGAATTTGTTTTAAAAACTCCTGAATTCAACATTCCATTGGTTTCCATGGTGATCGGCATTTATTGCAAAAGAACTTTGCCTTAAGATTTGTAGTTTATACATTAAACCCAATATATGCCCTACTCGTCTGGCTGTTCTAGTGCACAGTGGTCCTTCACTTTCTGTTACAATCCTCCTGATTATTCTAATATGGGGCACACCTTCCATCTTTAAAGGGTTCATTCTAGTTATCCTACTTCTTTATGAATAAACAGCTAAATGGTGACTATTTGCAGATGGGATCTGGCTGGCCGCAATCTAAGACAGCTAAGAACACATAAGCAATAGGTTGGCACATTCACAGAGATGGAAAATAAATCAAACATTGTTTTTTCATTTTCTGTTTGCATTTTCTCCGGGGGCTGGCTACTTTTGGCGTAGAAAACAAAAATACAAAGAGCACAGAGGCAGTAAGATCACCGTCTACTAATTCAATAACAAAACGGGTTAAATTAATTCATGCAGTACGGTCAGCTGCTCTTGTTTAAAGCCCCCATTTTGCTTGACTCTAGGAGTAGTTTGACCAGCAGAAAAAAAAAATGTTGATGAAAGAATACTGGACACAATACCTTATATGCTAATCGCTCATGAGGGGGCAAATATTCCCTGCCCTTCCTTCCCCAATAACCGCACACCTCTGGCAACTACTGTATGGGAAGCCAAGATGTCAGATCCGAGGGCGTGCATTCCGAAGCTGAGATACTTACCAAATCATTCAGATTATAACAAATAGCTTCTTATATTAAAATACAAAAAACATTAATGGTTGTAGAGTCCCTTTAAACTCCACTGTTTATTTCCGGACTGATGAGTGTGTATGCAGTTAAGAGACATCCGCACCCAGCTGCAAAATCAGGGAAGCCATCCCTGTTTGGATGTGTGCCACCAAAAAAAACAGAATTTAATATCGCGCAGCCCAAGTCATAAAAAAAGACTGAAATTGCAAACTGATTTTTTTTCCCCCCTCTATTCATGATCTATTTTTCTTTTTGGTAAAATTCCACTGTGTTCAAAACCATGCATTTATGCCATTTTCACATAGAATTGAAGCTGGAGAAAAGCCTGCAGTAATTCATTGAAACCTTCGCTGAATTGAATATAATGCTCTGCTTTCCACACACACACAGTCATCAGCCCTGTATGAAAAAAAAGGCACGACTGTCTCACCAAGGCCATGAGTATTTCTCTGTATTATTCTGTACGGCAGATGAAGACCGCGCAGATAATAGCTTGTATTTTTAAACCGATTCTATTGTTACCTCATCACGCAGAGGCAGGCACGATAATGTGCCTGCCAACGCACTTAAGTATTATGCTGCTATGTACCAACTAGAAAAGTCAAATGTTTCAGCTGTTTTTAGAGCAGAACAGAGGCCCGCTTCATCATGTATGACACGGTACACATGGTGTTCCCTTGACTGGGTATGCTGGAATCCAATGAAAGGGTGAGTGATTAAATATTTTTGGCACCCCAGTGTCACGGTGCCTGATCGGCACCTCAGTGTGTCCGCACCTGATCAGTACGGTCACACTATCACAGTGCCCAATCGGCACCACATTGTGGTCACGCATGATTGGCACGGTCTCACTAAAGGAGGGAGAGGTTACTCACCTCATCCCCAGAGGCTCCCCCCCCCCATACCATTTGTAGATCGGCGGCTGGGTCCAGCGTTGGGAGAGATGCCGGCCGCTGCAAGATTGTGCTAATTAAAAACGCCACCCACAATGACATCACTAGTGACGTGAACGTGTGTAAGGAGTCACATTTTCGCTGTGCACGCATGTTCTGGGGTCATGGGACCCAAATCAGCCAATAGCAGGATTTACTGGGTTATTTAAACCCAATAGATGGGTGAACAGCACTAGCTAAATACACACATACAAAAGATGCCAGTAGTTTCCACAATAGCATGTCTTGAAAATGAAAATACAATAATGGTGCAGTATGCAATGGTAATAGTGATAAATAGAGTATTTGGGGGCCAAAGGAACACTCACACTTTTTAGAGCTTTAAAAGCTCTATTTAAGGAGCCTGGACGGAATAATACCCATCAATGGATTTCAACACTGTGTGGTTTGCAAAAGGGCGAGGTTCATAGGATTATAAAAAAAAATAAAAAAAATAAAACAACTTTATCAGCAAGTTCTTAATACGATTAGCAGAGTTTTCCAGGTGTACTGTCACAAATAAAAAAAAATAAAAAAATAAAAAAACACCTTTCAGAAAGAGTCCACTGTCCATTTCTCAAAAATGACATACCCATTTGCTTTTTTGGTCCTTCTATTTATGTTCTTATCTTTTCTACCTACAGAAACACTGAACAATTGGTTCACTGAATCAGGTGCTGATGAGAGTATTTGTGTTTCCTCTCCCAACTAAAGCCATGAAATAGCCATTAAGCAATGTGGATAATGGACTGGATTTCTAGGCTACAAAACTAGAGAATTACATATCACTATATTAGACAATCGTTTGTACAGACTCAGACTATGTATTGTGTTTTCCTGGGTTAGGTAAGCACTGTACATTTCTTATTTCTTCCTGCATTACACCTCATGCCTCTTGTCTGGTTGTCCCCCAGGCAGAGAGATTTAGTGAATCCACATAATTGTATTGGTTTAGTTTTTTTTTAAAGATCGTCAATTAATGCCTTTATATTACAGGGGACAATGTGTATGCAATACCCCCTTTGCCACCCAACAGGCTTTCTACACTAGTGTGAGGTAACTGGAGCTGCTGAACCTGGTAAGACAATTAAAAATATGAAAAATAAATAAATAAGATCTGACTGTTTCCCCAATAACCACAACAGATCTCTTATTCGGCTTTATAGTCAGGGGTGACAACTAACTAGTATTCCTCTTTCTGATCTGCATTGCAGCTAGTGGTGTCTTTTCAGAAGGCAGAATGCAATTATAGAATCATAAATAGTAATAGTGAAGTATAAATATGGAACATATCTTGATAAAATACAAGCATTTTGGAAAAGAAGCACAGGACATGGCAAATATTAAACAGCTACAAACCTTCAACCCTTTCAAGATTTGGTACACCAGAAACTGGATTCGGTCTTCAGACAACTTTTCATGTTTCATAATTTTCCCCAAGTCAGTTCCCATGAATGGCATGACCAGATAACTGCAGAGGAGTGCAAAAAACAAAAATTCCATTGACTGCTATACAAAATAATAAAGGGCATACATTAACGCGATCTCCCTGAACCCAGGGAGAAATTGTTCCCCACCCACCGAACCTTACTTTAACAGTTTCCATACTCCGTACATTATAGATCTTAATATCCCCCGACGGACACATCCTGCCATTTAAATGTTTCCTTCATCTGCAGTAATAGATTGCAATAAGCAGTCTGCTGACCGATAATGGTGTGTAGGAATAAGCCCATCACAGTATGACTTCTAGAATGTATCTGAGCCTTGTTATTATACTGCCATCACCCCCCACATCTGGGAGGGAGGCAGAATTTTCAGCGTTCTAATGTTTACTGTTTAGTTTACAGATAATATATGGACCAGACAATCCCCTCTACATGTATAATGCGTAAAACAAAACTAAAGAAGTCCCCTCATAACTAGAGTGATTAGAATTAGCAAAACACTATCCATACTTTAGCTTTTGCCAGCTTTACTTTTTTGGGGAAAAATAAGGAAGGCTGTAAGAAGCGTCTCAAGAAAGGTATACCTAAAGGGAAACTACAAAACGGGATATTATTTTTCCTTTCTTTAATTAGTTTTTTTTTGTTTTTTTTTTAGGCATAAAATGAATTACCATACAGTCAAAGATGATGACATTTGAAGTCAATAGGTCATAGGACCACGAAGTGATGGACCTGGCCACACCAGCAAGTGACTGACCCAACTATGATAATCCAATTTATCGCATGAAACCTTACACAGCAAGGAGTATTAGTTTAATTGACAACTGAAAGCTGACCGCTGAATTACAACTTCCACAAAACCAAGAGCAAGTACTTTAATAGTAATTAGAAAGCGTACCCTGTGATATATTTGAATGAGAGGCAGGGCTTATGGCTGCAGTTATTCCAGTACATCGCGGTGGATGAGACAAAGACCATAAGCACATAAAACTATTTTCAACGATATTACAGGAAACAGCATCATACCAGAGTGTAATTAACAAAAAATTTATGTACCAACAAGGAAGGAGATCACACAATTTTCAGACAGACAAGCTGACGCACCTGCATTTATAAACATTTTATAGTGAATACAGAATGTCAAGGATTTGAGATCTGCCCAACCTAAGGTTCCGTTTGTGCGTGTGTTTTAGCCTCCTACAGGTGTAGGTGTACGCTGCTGACTGGCAGATAGCATTTTCCTGTAACAGTAACCATCAGTGGATGTGATAGAGCCCTCATTGTCTGTGTAAATTGAGTCAAAGTACTGTATGTTTATTATTAAGGCAGAGCTAGTAATTTAGACCTATCATTCCAAAAGAATGTGATTTCTTAGGACTTGAAATAAACAAAGTAAATTAATCTCAATTCTAATTCCTTTATTAAAGGGTAAAGAAAGAGACACCATATCTCAGGCCTGGTATGAAAGAAACTACCAGTTACAAAAATCACAGACATAAACAACATTATGCAAGTTGTGGCTATATAGGAAACATCACGGGGATCATTTTCAAACTGAAGTCATCACATTTGAGCGGTTTATACTTTATTTAAATTACTGCTGGACTAGCTTATCAAGTATAAAAAAAAAAATTAAAAAAAAATGAAATCAGCGTTGACTTTAATTTAATATTCATCCGTCTGCACGTTATGCCAAACAGCTAACAAATGTATATATAAAAAAATTTAAATTCACTTTTTTTTCCAGTCTTAGCGGCTGGCTTGTACGGAATAATCAGATGCTTTAAAAGTCTTTTTATTATTATTTTATTTATTTTTTATTTTATTTTTTTTTTAATATGCCATACCGGCTAACAAAGAAAGCTTTAATCCGCAGGTACCTGTATGTTAGCTGCAATTGTTCGTTATATAGGTTATTTCAATTATTTGTATTTAGTATTTTGATTTGCTTTAAATAAAAAAATATATATATCTCCAAAGCCCACCCTCTCTGCTCCTCCCTTACAAGCTGCAGTGTTTCTCTTTACGCTCTAAAAATACTTTTGTAAAACATATTGTAGTTTAGGTTATCTAATGGCTCTGGGCATTTACTTGACCTACAAACCCCAGAAACTATTGTTGCCCTCATTGTGCACTAATAACGATGGCATACGTTCAACAATGTCATGGAAAGTGAAGGGAGCTTCAAAACTGGTTCTTGGTTTGGCAACAGCTCACTGCAGAAAATGCACAGCACACACTGGAAATTCATTTATCATTTGTATCATATTTTATAACATTTCAGCTTGTACGGCACTTAAAATGTATAAACTGTGAGACTGTCAATATTCACAATTACCGTACAATCCATTTATCGCCACTTCCAAATGGATCCCATCTCCCAGGAAACCCATTCTGTTAACGTTGCAATAGTACAAAGCAAAAGAAAAGAACAGTGTACGGAAATGCTACAATTGTGTTAAATTGACATAGGCCCTAGGTGTCATTCGGTATATTGTTCCTTTGCCATTTTTTGTTTGTGCTCTGACAAGTCGACGCATGTTGATTTTTAAAGTATGTTACGCAATACTTCAGAAAGGCGAGGCTGCTTCTATGAAACAGCTTTCAGAGTCTTTGCACAGCACAACCAGAGCAAACCTGTTTACAAAAAAGCAAGGAAATTCTCTCAGGGCCAAAGTGTAAATATTTGGGATAGTTAACACATTCACTGCCAGACTGCATGCAGTTGGAGCAAACTGTGACTCATTAGCATACTACAATGCAGATACTGGCACTCGTGAAATTCGCTGTCACCTATTGCGTAATAAGCGTTTAGAAAGCGCTCAGGGGACTTCCCCCACAGGACATGAATTCAGAAACAAAACTGGCAATGAAACAAGAGAAATCAACCAGTAAGTCATTCTTCTTTTAAAGTTTCATTCTCACAGTACAGAAATTACATAATTTGTCCAAAAGAAGGAACTGCTCATAAAGAAACAAACATAAAACTTACAAGTCGTTGAATTTCTCTAGTGTGCAGTCTGGTGTAAACACATCTAGCAATCCGATTACCTGCAATAAAAAAGTTAAATGTATTTTGCACACGGATATGGAAATCCTAAAATTAGAGTGTAAATAAACACTACAGCAAAGTGTACTGGTTATGGTGTCATGAGCGCGTTTTCTACAAATATGACTTCCCACTTGGAGCCGGTTTCTCCTGCCCCAGTATGAGAGTTAGAAGCTCCCATTAGCTCTCTTGAGCAGATTGCTCCAATCCAATGAGCTAAGCTCGGCACTACAGAGCTCCCAGCTGTAGAAATGCAAGAAACAGCGTCTGGAAATGGTTGGAATACTTAGGAGTTATGGTGCTTGAAGTGTTCCTGTTACAGCAGACGTTATGACAACGGGGAACTTGCTATAGTGGTTATGTTTTCTATAGTGCCCTGTCACCATTCCTTAGATTAATATGAAACCATTTAATAAGAGACTAATTTATATTAAGGGTCTTCCTGGAAGTCTACTCTCATTGAGAAGGTAGGTTTAACCTTTATATTATTCAATGATTGTCTGTGAGTGCAGGGAAGCCAGCGAGCTGCAGTGGTTACATTACTTAGAATTTAGGACCTATCCGATAGAGTGGCAGAACTTCAGACAACAAACACAAATCAGATGAACCAAAAGCAGGAAAATATTTTGAAACAACATTTTGGACAAACCACATATACTTTCCATGCATCTGTCTGGTGCTTGTCCTTTTTGTCAGAATACATTACAGAACTCAGAAGCTCTGAGGTTGTTTGCGTTTTTTTTAGTATTTTCTTAGGTTTTTTTCAGGAGCACAGAAAAAGTAATATGGAAGCTCATAGTAGCATTCCGATACAAACATTCCACATTTAATATATTAATACTTGTACAAGGTGGAAATTTTAGTTTCGTCCAAAACTAATTTCTTACACCGAAAGGTTTGTTTTGGATGAAATTCGTCCACTATTTCCATTTGGACAAATAGAATGCCACGATTGCTGGCAAGTCTTTCGTGGGTTTAGATAATTAGATAAGTCCCAAAGTTGGTATTGCCATATTTAAGGATACCAAATTAAGGAGCTGTTTAGTAGAGAGCTAATTTGGTACCCTTACGTGGTATTGCCATATTACCAAATTAAGGAGCTGTTTAGTAGAGAGCTAATTTGGTACCCTTACATGGTATTGCCATATTACCAAATTAAGGAGCTGTTTAGTAGATAGCTAATTTGGTACCCTTACGTGGTATTGCCATATTACCAAATTAAGGAGCTGTTTAGTAGATAGCTAATTTGGTACCCTTACGTGGTATTGCCATATTACCAAATTAAGGAGCTGTTTAGTAGATAGCTAATTTGGTACCCTTACGTGGTATTGCCATATTACCAAATTAAGGAGCTGTTTAGTAGAGAGCTAATTTGGTATCCTTATGTGGGATTACCATATGTATGAGTACCAAATTAGAGAGTTATCTACTAAATACAATCCCTAATTTCATAGTAGTATCCTTAAATATGGTAACCCCACATAAATATACAAATCGCACGACTGATTCATTCTTCCATTGTGCCATTCAGAGATTCGTTATTTGTACACATGAGACAATTTTCGTCTTAACTATGATTATTTTGAAAACAAGTGCCAAAGTATATCATGTATTTTAGTAATACTAGGTTTAAAAGAAATGTTTTAAATAAAACAAAAATGTGCCAAGAACGCACATATTGTCCTGCTGTCCATCAGTTAATATACCAATTAGGTTATTTATGAGGCTTAAAATCTGAATTCAAGTTTCAAATTTGGCCAAAATTTACAATGCAGATATATTTTTCGAGATCAGCCTCAAAGTTTATTTGCATACATTTGAGGTGTGCTTAACAAAATAAAAAAACAAACATAACTCTCACACACACTTTTTTTATTTGCCCCCATATTTAGGCAGTTTTCTTATTTCATGTTAATTAAATGTTTGGAATTGAATTCCTAAGCTATCTGGACCCAATTTAGGAGAACATAAAGGACCACTATAGTGCCAGGAAAACAAACTTATTTTCCTGGCACTATAGGGTCTTTAGGTCCCCTACACCCTCTGGGTCCCACTCCCACTAGGCTGAAGGGGTTAAAACCCCTTCAACCACTTACCTTTCTCCAGTACCGGCTCCCTCAGCGCTGGGGAACTCCCAAATGCGCATGTGCGGCAAGAGCCGCACGTGCATTCAAACCACCCATAGGAAAGCATTTCTCAATGCTTTCCTATGGACATCCAGAGTCTTCTCACTGTGATTTTAATAATGAGAGAAGCACGGAAGCGCCTCTAGCGGCTGTCAGTGAGACAGCCAATAGAGGCTGGGTTAACCCTAGTGTAAACCTAGTTTCTCTGAAACTATGTTTTCAGCTGCAGGGTTAACACTAGAGGAACCTGGCACCCAGACCACTTCACTGAGCTGAAGTGGTCTGGGTGCCTATAGTGGTCCTTTAAAGTGGCATTGTCACCGTCTGGGGACTTTGCATACTTCACAAAGACCTCAACGGTGACATTCCTGCCGTGGATTCGGTGACCAGGGGTGGCAAGCGTGAGTTCTACTTACCCGAACCCCGACCTCAAACACAGTCAAAATGAGTATCTTATAAAGATTCTACTCATTTTTTAGAAGGGGTGTGATAGTGCTGCTTTGTTCAAAGCTAAATTGTTTCAAAGCTACATTGTGGTTAATACACAGCTAGGTCTGCTCGTGTTGGAAAATGGTAAAATTTTAGTCAATGCACTCCAACGTTACAATTTACATCTTACCACAGGTGGACGAATCAAATTGATCATTGCAAAAATTGCTTGGTGTTGATTTAAATCGGTGTGTGAAACCAGAAACATAGGCATGAAAGTTGAGAAATACTACATTAGAGAAAGTTCTGTGCCATCATTAACAAATACACACAACCTTCCTCCTCCACCTCTGCTGTAAGAACAACTTAACCACATATCAGACAAGGACCTTTAAATTGAGAAACTCACGTTTTCATGTTGCATGTGTTTGAGCAGCCGCAGCTCTCTGTAAGCGCGTTTCGCAAAGAGTTCAGACTGGAAAGGACGGTACAGTTTCTTAATGGCTACTTTAGTTCCACTCCTGCTGTCCATGGAAGAGCTAAAGTACAAACGATAAGAAAAAATAAGTGGGGTTACATAACCTATGAAACATCTTAATCATGAACTGCTTAGTAATAGAGTAACAAGCCCATAACAGAAAACAAACAGCCACATTAACGTCACTTATTATAGTTTCAATCTTATATATTACAGGTAAGGTGTAACTAAACATTTTTAAGACATGTGCAGTGGTGTTGAGTCATAACACTTAAAGTGCATAATAATAATAATAATAATAATAATAATAATAATAATAATAATAATAAAAAATTAGGATGCAAAGCATCACAATGTCACTTCGGAACAAACAAACCCTGCACAAAACAATAATTAAGGACATAACATAGAAACATAGAATGTGACAGCAGATAAGAACCATAAAAATCAGATATGTGCTTTATGAGAGTCATTTTTTATTTTTTTCTTGTTTATGGCTAAACAATTTATATATCAGCATAACGATCTGTATATCAAATACCTCAAAGAAGAAAAAACTTAATCCAGACGAACATATCAAAACCAGAAATTCACAAGACATGAATCGCATCATTTTCATGTCACTTCACATAAAATATCCTACTCTCAGCCCCTGAGAGTGAGACGCTGGGGTGCTCGGATCCCCTGAGAGTGAGACGCTGGGGTGTTTAGTGAATTAACCCTGTTTATTAGGAAATGTATATATTGTCTAGAATACAGACAGGGATGTGACGCAAATAGACTGTTGCTGCTAAGTCTATTGAGTGAGCACTCAGAAGGGCAGTTCAATCTCGTCAAACCGTAGAGCAATCTTTCTATCTGGCAGAATCAAACTAAGTCGTAAATTTTCCTTGTTCCAAATGTATTTTTTCTATTATGCCACTCCTTGTCACTTACATCCAGTAATGTCATGCATACGTAATTAATGTGAGTTAGCACAGACGGTATTTTGTTTACAAGAAAGGTGGCAACCCTATATAAAACATGTAAGAGAGTCATCTTAAAGGATCACTATAGTGTCAGGAAAACAAACTCGTTTTCCTGACACTATATAACCTTTAGGTCCCCCCCCACACCCTCAGGTTCACCCTCCCGCTGGGCTGAAGGGGTTAAAACCCCTTCATCCACTTACCTTAATCCAGCGCCGGGCTCCTTTGGCGCTGGTGACTACTCCCCCGCCGACGTCATCTCCCGAGTGGAGAGGAATGCGCATGCGCGGCATTTCTCAATGCTTTCCTATGGACGTTCTGAATGCTGAATGCGATTTTTGCATCCAGCGTTGCAGAAGCGCCTCTAGCGGCTGTCAGAAGAACAGCCACTAGAGGCTGGATTAACCCTGCAATGTAAACATAGCAGTTTCTCTATGTTTACAGCTGAAGTGGTCTGGGTGTCTATAGTGTCCTTTTAAATAATGGACAAGGACAAGCTACCATCTCCGGTAGAACAACTGGATGGCTGGAATATAATGGGATCCATGCTGTTGGCAGTAGTTCTAGGGAGGAGAGTCATGGAATGGTGTAAATATAAAGGGATGGAGGAGGAAGTGTGTTCGCGGAGATGGGGGTGCCATTTTCTGCCTGTGGATCAGTCTGTCTAGGAAAAGGCCCAATAAGAGAAAAAAATAAATAAAAATAAAATTAAATACAAAAAAAAAAAAAAAACCTTGCAAAGCATAAACTAAAAAAAAAAAGAATATAGAGAGAAAAATGAAAGTGTATTTTCAGGAATGTGACTATGTGGATGTTTGTCCTCATTAACTTACTCCCAGATGGCTGACAGACTGTTCCTCTCTCATTCCCTGCACGTCCACCCCCGTACTTCCAGCTTACAGCCATCTCACAGATTTTGGCATTGTTCGCTGGTACCCAGTGTCTGCATGTTGCCTATTTGATCTCAATTTGTGAATAAGGGCAATTTTTAGATGATTTAAATGTGTCAGTTACACTAGGTTTGTAAAAGAGATTGAACTTTAAAAAAAAAGAAAAAATCTATATCCTTCGATTGCACACAATAGATGTTTCAATATGTAAAGGACAGTGTTAAAAACATTTTGAGGGCATGATATGTTTACATATTTCTATTAATGAAAGTAATGTTTTATTCTTTGTTTTGATGTACAGAGATACACACACACACCCCTTTTCTCAACCCCCCTTTCTGCATTTTTGCTTTTGCTCCAAAAATACTGCAGTACATGATGTTGTGAATAGGTTTCTGTGTAGTGTAATTCACTTGTCATATACTTTCCTCTCGACCCACCACTTGCCCGCTTGATCCTGTCCAGTCTCACCTCAGAGAGATCAGATCTCTCTCCTCTTGTCTTGTGCCTTCCTTAACACACATCTTCAACTGCTAGCTCTCTTGTGGTGTTGTCCCTGCTGACCTTAGACATGCTACAGTAGTACCCATCTTGTGAAAAAAAGAAAGAAAAAAAAAAAACACACACACAAAACCCCCCACCATCTCTTGACCTGTCCACCCTCCCCTTCTGACTATCGTCCCATATCCCTGCTCCCTTTTTCCTCAAAGCTTCTGGAAAGACTTGTCTTTACCAGTCTGACTTGCTGCCTGAATTCCAACTCTATCATTGACCTTCTTCAGTCTGGCTTCCGCCCCCTCCACTCTACTGAGACTGCTCATATTAAAGTCACGAACGACCTAATCGCAGCTAAATCCAAAAGGCAGTACTCTATACTAAGTCTTCTTGACCTCTCTGCTGCCTTTGATACCGTTGACCATGTTCTCCTCCTTCAAACTCTTCAATCACTCAGTCTCTGTGACTCTGTCCTCTCTTGGTTTTCCTCCTATCTCTCCCAACGCTCATTCAGTGTCTCCTTTTCAAATGTTACCTCCTCCCTTAGTCTTGTTTCTGTTGGAGTCCCCCAAGGCTCTGTACTTGGGTACCCTGCTATTTTCTATTTATATTGCCTCTCTTGGAAAAGTTATTACCTCATTTGGATTCTAATACCACCTGTACGCTGATGACACTCAGATATACCTCTCCTCCACGGACCTCTCCCCTGCTGTCCTGCAACGTTTCATTGCTTGCCTTTCTTCCATCTCTGACTGGATGTCCTCCCGCTTTTTGAAACACAATCTCTCTAAAACTGAACTCCTTGTCTTTCCCCCTCTTTCGTTCTCCTAATAGGTCTTCCCACAAGTCATATTACCCCGCTACAGTTTGTAATGAATGCTGCAGCTAGACTGATTTTCCTCTCCCCTCTGTCAGTCCTTACATTGGCTTCCTGTATCCTATAGGAGTCAATTGAAAGTACTAACCTGTACCTATAAAGCATTGACCAATTCTAGCCCCTCATATCTCCTCACAGATCCATAGGTATGCCCCTTTTCGGTCTCTCTGCTCTGCCCGTGACCTTCTCCTGTCCACTGCTCGCACTCGTACAGCCAACTCATGCTTGCAGGACTTCTCGTGGGCGGCTCCCTTCCTATGGAATAGCCTGCATACCACCAGACTCTCCCCTAGTCTTCAATCGTTTAAGAAGTGCCTCAAAACCCATCTCTTTAGGAAAGCTTATGGCCTCCCACAGTAACCTCTACCTCACATACCTGTCTCTTGCCCTCTCCTAAAGGGCAGCACTTTACTCTCTCCTCCAGCTCTGCTTCACTCCCACCCTGTTAGATTACAATCTCCTGTCCTATTGTGTTTCATGCCCCATCTCCTACAGACTGTAAGCTCGTTTGAGCAGGATCCTCTTCAACCTATTGTTCCTGTAAGTTTTCTTGTAATTTTCCTATATAGTTAAATCCCCCCTCTCATAATATTGTAAAGAGCTACGGAATCTGCTGGCGCTATATAAATGGCAATAATAATAATAATAATAATAATAATAATAATAATAATCCTATACACACCTTTTCTCCCCTTTTTGCATTTTGGAATTTGGTTTAAATTTTTTATAACAATTTGATAGTTTATTATGCAGTTCATATCATCTGGAGGATCTAATTGATTTCCTAAAAGGGCAGCACTTTACGCTCTCCTCCAGCTCCTCTTCACTCCCACCTTATTTGATTGCTATTTCCTGTCCTATTGTGTTTTACACCCACATCCTATAGACTGTAAGCTCGTTTGAGAAGGGTCCTCTTCAACCTATCGTTCCTGTAAGTTTTGTAATTGTCTCATTTATAGTTAAATCTCCCCTCATAATATTGTAAAGCGCTACGGAATATGCTGGCGCTATATAAATGCCAATAATGATAATATCTATCATTTAGAAAGTCAATACCTGAAATACACTGGTCAGAAACCCATGCTGTGAATATAAAGCACTGCTTATGAGATATCTTTCTAAAACAATGCAGAGCTTAAAAGAGACACTCCGTTCACCATAACAACTTCATCTAAATTTTGTTATGGTGCCAGGAGGCCCCCAGGCACACTCCTTAATTCAGATTTTAAACTGCTCTCAAATGGTTTAACCTCGAAGTTGCCTCCAGCAGCGATGACAGCTCATCTTTAAATTCAAGAAAAGCAGAGTGCTACCCAGCGGGGGGGGGGAGGGGGGTGCTGATTGGTTAAAGTTAGCCGATGCTCTCAGCCAATCAGTGACTCCCCTTTCACAAAACGGGCTTGGAAAAAAATGTACCTTTTGCAAGCCAGATTTGTGAATGAGAGGTCACTGATTGGCTGAGAGTGTCAGAAGCTGGAAGCCGCAGTGAGGCGAGCTGTCATCACCAGTGGGGACAACTTCGAGATTAAACCATTTGAGAAAGGTTTAATCCCCTGAAGGAAGAGTGTGTCATATAGATGAAGTTGTTATGGTGCCTCAAGAGGACTAAACTGTCCCTTTAAGTCTGCACTCACTTCCTGTTTTTTCACTAAACCAAAATACTGCACACCATCCTAATAAACACTTAAAAAGCAAAACTAAATAAAAACGGTGGTTATTAGTAATACCACTGCCATGGCTAATTAAATATAAGCTCACCTGCAAACATTAAGGCAAACCTCTTTGGGGAGTCCTACATTCATCTAAAATACAGAAACTCTAATAAGACAGAAGAGTATCTTCATGCACTCCTACAAGCTGGATGAGGGAGGCTGCACTGTAACATGTATATAACCGTATAATACAAAAATAAATAGAAGCAGTAACTATCCCTGTGCCAAAACTCTCACTACTCTTGGGCAGCAACAACGGCTATAGATATCTATCCTGTAGTTGTCAGGTGGGCTTACACTTTAATCGCCAATGCAGTACTAATAAAAACATCTGTTACTTGAAAATGTAAACGTTGATGTGGGACAGGGTGTGAGTAACTATTCTCAGTTTGTTTTGTTAGTACATTTGGGTTGTTACCATTACCATTGCTACAGACAGAATAGTGAAAGTGGAAGGTAATTTATTGTTATTTTCAATGTACCTTTTTTTTTTTTTTTTCCCCTAACACATTTTGAACGATCAATGAAACGCTTAAAAAAAAAAAAAATCTAATTATAGCAAATAACTATTCCAGAGGAAAATCCACTAATAATTGGGGAAGCTCTGACCTCTCTACACAACAAATATTTGCCTCTTTTTTTTTTTTTTTTTAAGAATCCAATTTACCTTAAATACCTGAATTTGCCATTTCCCACAATATTCCATTTGAAGTGCCACCCTTTAAATACAAAACGGAATTGTCAGGTGATCTTAGCTGACGAACCATATATTGCGTGCAGTTAGAAGACTTATTTTTAACAAAAATTAAAACAAAAACGAGAAGACAGCGTAACACTGGAATAAGTCCCACAACGTAACGATGGATTAAAATCCTGGGAGAATTTTTGATCTGTATCAATTCCCATAATACTAATTTCCTCTCCTCTGTCGGGAATATTCATTGGGTATTTTTAATGGGATTATTTTTTTGTAGTTTTATTTTTACATAAAAGTTGTACGGTTTATAGGTAAAGGTTCTCCTAATGAAAGTATATATATGAAAACACATTTGAAGTGCACTGGAATGTCATTGCAATTCCAAAACAATCTTTGCGAACAAGATGATTTTTAGTGGAATGTGGCAAAGGGCAGAGCTTAAAACTTTTCTTCTGTAATAGATTCTCCTTCCCCAACAGCAAAAGTATTGAAGGTGGTCTTTGGAGAAAATGAAAAATAGGCAAAGCATCATGTTTATTAGGATGCCATCTTGTATTACGTACTGCGGACTATACCTTTGTTATTATAATAAAATGTGAAATGTCTGGAATCCAATGCTTATTTCCCATTTAAAGCCAAATGGAAAACATAAGAGACCTGGATAATTTAATCAGTTTAGCAATTTTGTCCTGGATTATGAATTTCCAACTATTCCCTTTAGTCGATAACCCTGACAATGTTATTTTCACAACTCCAAGCAGCCTCGCTTTTGTAACCACCATGTTGCCTTTTTATCTTGCGTATGAATGGCGGGGAGGGGAGGTTTGAATTCTCCTGGCTGTCCGGGGTCCATCCAAGGTGAGAATAATTGAAACGTTAACAAATGAGTTAATCGATTTTCTGTTTAGATCAATACCCCCCTGTGCAAATTCATAAGAATTTATTTTAAAGCATTGCAAAATCTTTTGAAATAATTAGTCTTGGGGCTCTGAGGCACAGGTGTTAATAAAATAAAAAATAAGAATTAATAATTTAAGAAATAAAAATAAAAAAGCATTAACATGGTATGAATGAGTTATTGTCATTTAAAAAAAAAAAAAAAAACAACACAAAAACGGTTCCTGGAAAATATAATCTGCCTTCTGCTCTTATTCAGGAAGTATCCTGACCCCTCGCCCCGCAGGCAAAAATATAAACAAAAGGCTAACCCGCTGTATTGGAAAAAGCATGAACTGCAAACGCTGAACTTTTACTGTCTCTTTCTGAAATGAAACGGTTGATTTATACAGACAGATAAAACACATGCAGAGAATATAAATAAACCAGGTTCGGCTCCTTCTCAAGTTTCCCTTTACAAAAACAAACTTTCAATAAAGCGTTTAACAAATATAAAAAAAAGGGTAAAGAATGAGACTGGTTAAAGTTAAAACGTCCCTTCAGGCTGAAAGAGACTGCCCTGTTAAACGCATTATATACATCTAAAAACTAAAAAACGAAATACGCAGAATATACAGAAATATACGATAATATGCAAAATACAGCATAGGCTTGATTAATAGTAGCTATTGTATAACAGATAATACAGCGTGTGTAAAAAAGAATGCATTAGACAGTTCTGGAGACGGTCAAAAACCATGTAACCTTTGATGAGGGGCGAGTCTTTTGTCCTCTCCCCTCCGTGGTTTATAACAATGGCAAACATGTGAAGAAATAGTCCCTCCCTACTCCCTAAATTTCCATAATTCACAGGTCAAGAGGGCAACCACTCCCTTTCTTAATGGCAATATAAAATATAAAAAGGAGTTAAAGGGACACTATAGTAACCAAAACAACTTTAGCTTAATGAAGCAGTTTTGATGTAGAGATCATTCCCCTAAAGTCTCACTGCTCAATTCTCTGCCATTTAGGAGTTAAATCACTTTTGATTATGTCTATGCAGGCCTAGCCACACCTCCCCTGGCTGTGACTGACACAGCCTGCATGAAAAAAAAAATGGTTTCATTTTCAATCAGATGTTAACTTAGTTTAAAAGTTTTTATTTTTTGCTCTGTAGATTGAACTTTTAGCACACACAGGGGGCTCCTGCAGGCTTTAGCACGCTATTAGTAGTGCAGGAGATAAAAACAAATCTAAATCAAACAAAATTTGTAATAAAGGCAGTATAAATATTAGATGACTTTTACAGGAAGTATTTAGGAAGGCAGTGTAAGTCACATGTAGGGAGGTGTGATGAGGACTGTATAAACCAAGTGATTTAACTGTTAAATGGTAGAGAATTTAGCAGTGAGACTGCAGGGGCATGATCTATACACCAAAACTGCTTTATTAAGCCAAAGTTGTTTTGGTGACTATAGTGTCCCTTTAAGTAACCACTGTGTGAATATATATATCATGATCTTGAAAAAGACCCGGCAGGGTCGAAACGTCGATTGATTTTTTTGTACATCACAGATGATTTATTAAAGCACCAGTTTTCCTATTAACCAGAAGACCTGTGAGTGCATTTTGAGATTATATATATATATATATATATATATATATATATATAAAAAAAACACACACAAAACATTTTTCCAAATGAATATTTCAAGTGAAATTGTCTTTTACAAGCACATAAGGTTATATAAAAGTTTATTAAAAAAACAAAAAATTGAAAATCCATTTTTAGAACTCCTAAAAGGGCACTCCAGTTAAAGTTAGTTAGTTAGTAGTGGTTATGCTGGTAGAAACGGTCTCTGAAGGCCTTTACATCTTAACATGTATAGCTTGGAGGAAAGACGAGACAGGGGGGATATGATAGAAACATTTAAATACATAAAGGGAATCAACACAGTAAAGGAGGAGACTATATTTAAAAGAAGAAAAACTACCACAACAAGAGGACATAGTCTTAAATTAGAGGGACAAAGGTTTAAAAATAATATCAGGAAGTATTACTTTACTGAGAGGGTAGTGGATGCATGGAATAGCCTTCCAGCTGAAGTGGTAGAGGTTAACACAGTAAAGGAGTTTAAGCATGCGTGGGATAGGCATAAGGCTATCCTAACTATAAGATAAGACTAGGGACTAATGAAAGTATTTAGAAAATTGGGCAGACTAGATGGGCCGAATGGTTCTTATCTGCCGTCACATTCTATGTTTAAATTCTTGTCAGTGATTTCCAGTTTCATCTCCAATGTCCAAGTTCCATTACCATTCACATCATATGGGGGAAACATATTCTTCGTAAAACTGAATCTCTCTGTACTTTTTACGCAGGTCAGACTGTGCTCAGAGGGGACTTGGACACGGGTGGTTTGGATGCAGGCTGGACAGATCCACTCCCACGGACAGGTAAACTAAGGTTACGAGATATCTGGCCAGTGTTTTGTATCTGTCTACCCCAAATTAACTTCTTTCCTAGAATCTAACACTCTGCTTCCTCATATTCTGACATCTATGACATTTTAATTTCTGGCCAAGCCCCTAGATCAGTAACCTTAAATCTTGGCCAAGCAGAAACATTCAGGGATTGCAGGTTCTCACATTAGGATAATGACAGGGAGGCGTTCCGGGAAAGTTGGAAATCACACGAGCTAACATATGGATCAGTCCCTACTGTTTTGGCAAGTCTCCAAGGCAGTCTTGTTGGTAAAAAACTGACAACGCTATTTATCTTCTCTTCGACAAGGGCTCGGGTTTGTCTTTTCTGAAATTAAACTAACGTAGATTTAAGGGGACACTGTAGCCAGTCTACTGGCGCGGTCCCTCCATTCACTGTTAAACCATTTTTGAGAGGCTTAACATTGAATTTAGGTCCTTGGCCACCCACCTACACTGGAGATAAGGCAGAGACCATATACTTCCTTCTAGTTATACCATATCATACCAGCAATGGAAGCTGTGATAGGCTGAAAGTGGACAATCCCAGCCGCCCATTGCTGCTCAGGCTAATACTCCCCCCTCCACCCCCCGTTAGCCCGAGCAGGACAGACGGGATAAGCTGCAGAGGACTTTCGTTTAGCATTAAAAATATATATATATTTTTTTTTAAGCGGTTTAATGCTTGATGGAACGATGGGACCAGGGGACTCCATACACTATAACAACTTAAATGAGATGAAGCAGTTATGGTGCCTGCAGAATTCCTTAAATATTCCCAACATTTACAAAAAAAGCAGTGTAACGGTACGAACTTGACTGGATGGGAGGGTCGGGCAGACATATTGCTATCGTCATATACGTACTCCAATACCATACCTGCCATTTCCTTAGAAGACATACAAAAAGTTTCACTCGCACCATCCAAGTTGCTGTCTGCGACCACTTTCCAAGAGAGGCCTTTAAAATGATTGCATCCAGTCTTTCACCCAAAACACAACATGCCAGCAATGAGGCTCAAGTCCCAAGTGCAGGAATGAATCCAGCTCATTCACTGTGCAACGGTCAAGTCACAAGGGATTTCTGGAAACTGGTGGACAGGTACATGAAAGATACATTAGAGATTATCTGTAGGATCTCTGCAGAAGTCCCTATCCTCAAAAAAAAAAAAAAAAAAAATACCTGAAACTAAGGCTTGCCTATACAACTGATGTTTTCTTTTTGTCGAGCATATCGGAGGTACGGAACCTGTTTTAATACCATGACCCCTCTTACTTGCAGTGTCCGCTATCCTTTTTCCCCATCTTCACTCACCTTTGCTATATTACCACCCTCATGCTTTTAATTCGCTCAGTCTACTTCTTTGAATTTTCAATCCTTTAGATTTTATTGTCACTGTATCTTGTTATTGTTAGTTTATGTTTTCTGTTGTATAAGAGTTTCAGGGTGGGCGGGGGAGACAAAGGAATAAAATGACACTACAATCAGTATTGCTATACTCTTTATAACATGACTCGCTGTCGGTTTTACTGTATGCTTTGGGGGAGAGGGGGAGGGATTATAAAAATGTTGAATCTGAAAGAATTTTATCAACACATACATTGTGTGATTTAGTATAAAACCTATATGCAATTTCAGACTGAAACTACAAGTTAAACCCATATTGCTTAATCTGTACTGCTGGTCGTACAGCTAGCCTTGGTTGGAGTGCAAATCCTATCACACTCAGCCAACTCCTTGATCTCCTCTTACAAGCATTTGTTTGGTTTTGTGTACTGGCTTGCGAGATACAGATACAATTAAAGTAAAAGTGTGTGAAATATGATTATGTAAATACCAGTCACTGCAGATATCTATCTTGGATGCTTTGTGTATTTGCAAGGATTTACATAACAAGTTTTATGGACCACAACAAAGCATGCTCTTTAATTTGTGTGTTGTATAGTAAGTGAAAAGGAACATTATATTTGAGAAACATTGACCCTCTGTGATGTGGTATGGGTATATCCAGTAATATAATAAAGAAAGAGTAAACCGCTCCCCAAATTGTAAATACAGACGGTTTTATGTACATAGATGTCCAAATATGTAGTACAGTGGACCTCAGAGATAAACAGAGAAAAAAAAAAATATATAGTGCAATACGGTAAATGTGACGTATAAGTGGTGGATATTAAAATGTTGCGATCACTCACTTTCTTATGAGCTAACTCATTGCTCTGCTGCTTTTTCGCATGCATGGAACAAACCCCGTCTAAGGATATATGATGCTATGGTAACCAAAGATTCTTCAGGTAGAGTACAATGTGCAAGGCATATGTGGAGGCAAATGTAGAAAACTCCAGAACTTGCTCTAGTATAACCAGCATGTGTGGTATAAACCCCACCTAGGATGTGTTGGTACCAGGAAGCAGTGTATGGATTATACCACACATGCTGGTTATACTAGAGCAAGTTCTGCTCTAACAAATGTGAGTACATTACCATATCTATTTTATTTCTCTACTTGTTCTTACTTCACCATTGGTGTTTTCTACATTTGCCTCCAGATTTACCTTGCACATTTTACGCTACCTGAAGAATCTGGGGCTACCATACTATCATATATACTTAGACGGGATTGTTCCGTCCATGCGCAAAAAACAGCAGCGTTCTGAGTTAGCTCATAAGAAAGTGAGTGGTAGTGACATTTTATTATCCACCACATTTACCATATTGCACTATATATTTTTTTTCTCTGTTTCTCTCTGAGGTCCACTGTACTACATATTAGGACATATATGTACGTATAATCATCTGTATTTACAATTTACTCTGTTTCTATCTTGTAGTACCACCAAGGTCCGGTAATCCTTGTATTGTTCGCGGCTGCCTTCCTAATATCTCCTGTAATATTGTAGTGAGCGCCTACTAAACTCCTTTTTTGTCATGTATATCCAGTAATATGCAATTAAGAGTTACAGTGGAGTTTTTTGTAAATGTTATTGACTTTTATAATGCCTAATACATTTTTATCACATGTACAGACAGTAATGGACCAGATTCGAGATCATGCCTGTTTTATTACTGGAAAGATCGTTAAACTGAAACTGCAGAGGTCAGATTTACAGAACAAAGAAGTGTATTTTTAAGATCAGGGATGATTAAACTACTTTCTTTGGCTTGCCATAAATGATAATGAAAGAAAAGTGGTGACTACCAGATAAGACATTAACTGCTTGATATTAAAGGACCACTATAGGCACCCAGACCACTTCAGCTTAATGAAGTGGTCTGGGTGCCAGGTCCAGCTAGGGTTAACCCCCCCTTTTTAAATAAACATAGCAGTTTCAGAGAAACTGCTATGTTTATGTTAGGGTTAATCCAGCCTCCAGTGGCTGTCTCTTGACAGCCGCTAGAGGCGCTTGCGTGCTTCTCACTGTGAAAATCACAGTGAGAAGACGCCAGCATCCATAGGAAAGCAACTGTCTGAATATTCAGCCGAAGAGGAGGAGAAGAGAGAGGAGAGGAGGAGGAGGAGAGCTCCCCGCCCGGCGTTGGAAAAAGAGGTAAGTTTAACCCCCTTCCTCTCCATCCAGCCCGGCGGGAGTGGGACCCTGGTACAAGTATGTTTTCCTGGCACTATAGTGGTCCTTTAAAGACCTCAGACCACTAAAAGTTGGACCTACCACCTGCAAAATATACGCAATATAACCCCTCCGCCCACACACAAAAGAGATAGCATCTTAAGGAAATATTCATTTTGACTGTGTTGGGATTTCACTAAGATTAAAACCCAGCCAAGAGATATACACAGCATATTACTAAAGTAAGGACTACTTTGTCTCTGTATATTTCCTCCACCTGACTTTCTTATACTCTGGGCAGAGCTACAGTATCAATCCAGACAGCGGTCTCCAGTGACGTCTGCAGGGAATTTGCTCTATGGAGGATGCCGCGGTCTCGTGGGATTCTCCACAGAACTCAATGCTGAACTCTAATGCATGTGCGAGAGTGCAGCAGTGATGTCGGCTCCTGTCGCTGAAGTTCCAAGAGCTGCAAAGGATCTGCTGGAGGTAGATGGCGGCGCCCACGAGGGACAGGTTCAGGAAAGTAAATCTCCCCTTTACCTGCCCCCATGGCCACCGGACCCCCAGCTGTGTTGTCACTGATGAGCGTCTTTGCAAATTCGGCAGACGGTGACATTGCCAATTTAAGCGCAAGAAAACGTTCTCACACCAATACTAAGGTTTGCACTTGGCGCACTGAGGAGCATTTAAAGGAGAACAGCTGATGCTGACAATGTCCATCTAAATCAAAAACTACTACATTATGAGGGTGCTTAGAGGGTCCCTTTAAAATCAGAAGAAAAAAAAATTAAGATACCACAGCACCCTAAGCTTCACATTGGAATGGCAAATGGGATCAAGGAAATTCAAGGTTCCAGGGTTCCTGTCTAACCCCTAGGCAGCTATCTGTGGTCCCCTTATGTTTATTCCCACCCTGCTTTTAATGTACCACAATTCAGGGGTTCAGAAGCCACTAAGGGTGGCTTTGGGAGAATGATGCACAAATATGGTCCCCAACTTGATAAAGTATGGGTCAGATTCTGCCAAGATGGGATCTGGCATAAATATGATTTAACTTGCTCAGGATGGGTGTAGGAGGTCTATCTGGGGTCCAGGTGGTTTTGATGCCATTTCTTTATTTATGAAATAGTTCTTGTTTTTGTGTCATATGGTGAGATGCAAAGAACGGGCTTCCAGAAAAAAAAAAAAAAAACCCACAACAACACAAGAGGTTCAAAGGTCACGAGAAAAGAATGCATATAGACCCATGATTAAAAGCATAATCACAAACACATAATGCACTGCTCCAAAATCACAAAGATAATATCGTCAGCCCTCTGGCGGAACAGTAATTCATGTTTATGCTTCCATGCATCGCAAACTCTCCAAAACATTATCTCTGTTAATATCTGATCCACCAATTGATTTTAAATGTGTAGCAGATCCAGGGTTGCCATCCACATCAACCATATTTCCTGTGCAAAACATTTATTGAGTAGAAATACCAAGCTCTGCACTGTTTTGTGAACAGAATTTGCAACAGAACATCCAATGCAGCCCTTTTCATGCACTGCCGAACAGAATGAAACGTTGTGTGAATAGGAAAATATGATGATATATGATCTGGCAATTCTAAATGTATTCGCTGTGATCACGGGTACCACGAAATGATGGGATAATCACAAATGAGTTTCCCATCATTTCAAATGCTATGGGATGCACGGATTCACTAATTAACTGTTGCAGATTTGATTTGAATACACTGCAGGTTCTTGCACCCACCATCTGATAGGACACAGACGTGATAGGCGTACAGGAAAATGTGACTTATTTGGCAAACCTAGCTTCAGGTAAGCAAACATTTTTGCATTATGAAACAAAATTCTCCATAAAACAATAAACCCCTTACTGAACAAGTTAAATTAAAGTAATCGGCTACACACACTATCAGCATCGCTAGTTGCAAGGAATCAGGTCACAGCACACAGAGTGTGCTATGCAGCCTAAATGTAAAATGCAATTCTGTGTCCATGATACACGTTGCAGCATCCCTGCAAAAACATCAACGACTTAATGGCCATCTGATACAATGAGCCAAAATCTTATAACAGGATGTGAATTAATCTGTCGCCGAAAGGAATGTGCAAACTCCCGCTCATTGCCACTGTATATAAAAAGATGAGTAAATGCGATGTATACTGTATTAGAAAATGTACAATAAATAGTGTACTTAAAATTTCAAAATCACAACCCCTTCAATGCCACGCATTAAATCAAGGTTCTCCCATCTTGCACGCAAATGGCACTGACCCTCATTATCCTAAAAGCCCTTAAAAAAAATTATTTTTTTCAAATGTATCACTGACACCGGACTAAGCAGCACTTATCATTAGCCAAATCAAGTCATCGGTTTTCTGTGTGATTTTATTAAATTAGCCAGATGTGCTTTAGGGAACTAATGCGCATATAATAAAGAAGCAAAAAAACAAAAACAAACCTTTAACGTTGCAATATTTTCAAGGACAAACTCCAACAACCAATTAAATTATAGATATAGTTCTCAATCTCGCGTTCAGGTTGACCTAGCATCATGAAAAAAAATGCAGCTCACAAACAACCTACTGGGATGCAAGTACTATCTACAACTGGCTTTGCATGATGTGAGTTGCTATGATCTAGCCTTTATTTATAGTACACTGTGCTGAATGGGACATTGCGTGATATATTACAAATTAAGATCAGGGTTATAGCTTCCCTGTAGTTTACAGGAACTGCACCTACTGTAAGAAATAGAAAGTGCTGCGAAAATTGTGTCCTTTAAACTGCGGAAGTTGTAGGAGAAATTCAGTCTAAAAATCCCACGCATCTTACTACACGTTAAATGTTAAAATGATTTATTGTTCGATCAGCAGCACATGGTTTTTGTGTCAATACATTTATTTGATATATATATATATATATACACACACACACACACACACACACACACACACGAGACTAATCACCTGGCATCCTTCAAAACATCAACTTCAGTTACTCCCCTGCTACCTTTTGTCTCACTCCCCACTGTATCCTTTAGATTGTTAGCTCATGGGCCACGTTGTAGCTTATTTTTACAAAATTAGAGATATAATAGATTGGTGCCTAGTGCGGTGAGCTCTCCTACTCTTTGTCTGATCATACAGTAAGTACACTGTCAGTTACCCTCACCTGCCATTAATTCACCCATTGTACTGCGCTGCGGAATAAGTTAGCACTTTACCAACTAATAAAATGTGCATTTGGGTTGATTGAGAAACACTGCATTTCCTTGCTGGCATTACAAATAATGTGTTTTATAGGTTTAACAATGAATTGTAGCAGAATAAAAAGTATTTTACCAAATGATTCATGCATGATAATAAAGGCTTAACCCTGTGGATATCAAGCAGGTAACACCACACCTATTGCTGCAGACAGGCTCTGACATGTAACAAAGCACACAGCTAAGGGGGGGGAGGAATTTAAATGGTTATTTATCATACTAAGTATATCCTGTGCAGCCTGCAGTGCAGAAGGGATCAATAGCAGTGATGGCTACTCTCAGCACTCCAGATGTTTACAAACTACAGCTCCCATGATGCCAAGGCAGCAGTTCCTGTAAGCCTGGGGTGGTAAGGTTTGGCAGCACTTACTGTAAAGCATGTGTACACAGCCCTGCCCCATGTATATGCAGATAACACAGTCCAGCATTGAGTCAGTACAAAAACAGAAAGTAAAACTCACCAAACAGTGCCATAGGCTCCAGACCCCACAGCCACCAGCTCTCTGTACCTCTCCTTCACCTCCCACATGGTCTTGTTGACCTCCTGCTTGTAGTAGCCTTTCTTGGGTTGTAGTGAAGACATGGCTGCAGCTCCCAGAGGCAGAGGTAGTGAGTGTGGCTGAGACAAAGGCTGCCTGTCCCCAGGTCACCTGCCAGGTCAGAGGCAGCAGCCACAGAGGGTATGCAGGGAGAGCCTCTCACCCACCATCCACTTACAGGACTGCCAGCCCCACTACCCTCAGCCAATTCAATGCCAGCTGCTCTCCATAGACTCACACACAGCCCTGGCTCATTGTGCTCCTGCTGCAGTCTCCTAACACGTCCTTCAGATCCTCCTCTCTGCCCTAACTCTCCTCCTATCCACTTCCCTTGAGACACTTTCTACTGAGCTTTGTGGATTGGGATCACGTGATCATCACCCCCCCAGCCATGCTCCAGCTCCCCCTAGTGGTAGCTTTCCCTATCCCTCCCCACTGCGCATGCTCAGTCACTGCCTTAACTCTCTGTGTGCTGGACTGGAGCTTGTCCTGGGAGAGTGATTGACACCTGGGGCTCAGAGAGCAGTAGACCCTCTCCAAAAGCAAAATGCAGTCCTGACATTTTATTTAAGGGGAAAACAATGTAACAATTTCTCCAACTCAGCTGTAGTCTCAGCAGCTTGCTATTTAAGTCTGTGTTTTGTGATTTGCAATGGCAGCCTCTCATTTTACATTTTTTTTATCAGTCTGCATGTGGTTGTAGACAGAGAATATGTTGTTTTTTTGGGGGGTGGGGGTTGTAGCATGTTAAATATTATTACAGGAATCCTTTATTTGACGGCGCTCTATAAATATCATAATAATAATAATAATAATGTACACGAACAATCAGGCCCTGAAACGCCTGTGTCTGCTGAAAAGATCACCCAGAATTAGGTTGATTCTACAATTAATTTGTTTTTCCTAAAACCATAATTTAATTAAATAGCTATAAAAAAAGGGAGGCGACACAGGGACTTGCTGCTTACCCAATGTCATATGAAGTGGGGTTTGGGTTACTTGGGGGTACAAAATTAACTTTGGGTTTAGGAGACCTGTCTGCAAGGTACAGTGGACTGTAACTCCTATCATTTAAGCCATGTGTAGTCCCTTATGTCTAACCCTCTACTCCGACCAAAACGCTATCACTAACCGCTAACACAAACAGCGTCATATAAAGTAGAATTCAAAGTGAATTTCAAATTTTAGGTCGAAATATGTGAATGGGGAAAATTCCTCTAAGTCAACTGTGCTTTCAGTTTGTCTACTCCCGGTTTAAATCTGAAATTCACTTTGAATTCTCACTTTAGCAAATAACCCTGTTAGTCTCTCAAATGCTCACCCAACACTAACAGCGAACATTTACCTTCACTTTTAAAGAAATAATACTATGAGAATCCAAAAGGGTTCCCACAAAATCTGCCCCCCTAACCTTACAGTTATCCTTTTTGACGCAGCATTCTTTGAAACAATGAACAGTTTAACGTGGAATTTTAGTGACGTTGCAAAACAGTCCATTTATCCAGGAGTTTTTAAACTTGACATTATTTCATATTTATACAGCTATTCCTGGTTCCTTTGCATCTGTTTTGTCTGCTGTAATCGCCAATGGCTGCATTCTTCCCAAATGTCAGAATTTAGGAGGGACAGTCCCTATTTTGGGCCATAATCCCCTTTTTCTATCGCAATATCCCTCTTTTCTAGGGGCTCCATATTGTTGGTGTGTCTGAGTGTATAATGGAGCTCCACAGTAATAATACTCCCAGTAATGTGTCTGAGTGTATAACAGAGCTCCACAGTAATAATACTCCCAGTAATGTGTCTAAATGTATAACAGAGCTCCACAGTAATAATACTCCCAGTAATGTGTCTGAGTGTATAATGGAGCTCCACAGCAATAATACTCCCAGTAATGTGTCTGAGTGTATAACGGAGCTCCACAGCAATAATACTCCCAGTAATGTGTCTGAGTGTATAACGGAGCTCCACAGCAATAATACGCCCAGTAATGTGTCTGAGTGTATAACAGAACTCCACAGCAATAATACGCCCAGTAATGTGTCTGAGTGTATAAAGGAACTCCACAGCAATAATACTCCCAGTAATGTGTCTGAGTGTATAACGGAACCCCACAGCAATAATACTCCCAGTAATGTGTCTGAGTGTATAACAGAGCTCCACAGTAATAATACTCCCAGTAATGTGTCTGAGTGTATAACAGAGCTCCACAGCAATAATACTCCCAGTAATGTGTCTGAGTGTATAACAGAGCTCCACAGCAATAATACTCCCAGTAATGTGTCTGAGTGTATAACAGAGCTCCACAGTAATAATACTCCCAGTAATGTGTCTGAGTGTATAACAGAGCCCCACAGCAATAATATTCCCAGTAATATGTCTGAGTGTATAACAGAGCCCCACAGCAATAATACTCCCAGTAATGTGTCTGAGTGTATAACAGAGCTCCACAGCAATAATACTCCCAGTAATGTGTCTGAGTGTATAACAGAGCTCCACAGCAATAATACTCCCAGTAATGTGTCTGAGTGTATAACAGAGCTCCACAGCAATAATACTCCCAGTAATGTGTCTGAGTGTATAACAGAGCTCCACAGCAATAATACTCCCAGTAATGTCTCTGAGTGTATAACAGAGCCCCACAGCAATAATACTCCCAGTAATGTGTCTGAGTGTATAACAGAGCTCCACAGCAATAATACTCCCAGTAATGTGTCTGAGTGTATACAGAGCTCCACAGCAATAATACTCCCAGTAATGTGTCTGAGTGTATAACAGAGCTCCACAGCAATAATACTCCCAGTAATGTGTCTGTATAACAGAGCTCCACAGCAATAATACTCCCAGTAATGTGTCTGAGTGTATAACAGAGCTTCACAGTAATAATACTCCCAGTAATGTGTCTGAAAGTATAACAGAGCTCCACAGCAATAATACTCCCAGTAATCTGTCTGAGTGTATAACAGAGCTCCACAGCAATAATACTCCCAGTAATGTGTCTGAGTGTATAACAGAGCTCCACAGTAATAATACTCCCAGTAATGTGTCTGAGCGTATAACAGAGCTCCACAGCAATAATACTCCCAGTAATGTGTCTGAGTGTATAACAGAGCTCCACAGCAATAATACTCCCAGTAATGTGTCTGAGTGTATAACAGAGCTCCACAGCAATAATACTCCCAGTAATGTGTCTGATTGTATAACAGAGCTCCACAGCAATAATACTCCCAGTAATGTGTCTGAGTGTATAACAGAGCTCCACAGCAATAATACTCCCAGTAATGTGTCTGAGTGTATAACAGAGCTCCACAGCAATAATACTCCCAGTAATGTGTCTGAGTGTATAACAGAGCCCCACAGTAATAATACTCCCAGTAACGTGTCAGCAATAATACTCCCAGTAACGTGTCAGCAATAATACTCCCAGTAACGTGTCAGCAATAATACTCCCAGTAATGTGTCTTTAACTACAATAAATGTGTTTAGAATTCAGACTGATACATTGTTCTTGCTCTTCACTGTGAATATTGTGTGGCAGACTAAATGATAAAGCACATTTGCCATAATGTGTATTTTTTTCCTTTTGTGACTGCACAGACTGTTGCTGTATTTGTATTTGTTCTGTTGTTTGTTTGTTTTTCTTTCTTACTGTGAGTTTCTTTGCTGTTGGCCTGGCTGTTTCATTCTCTGGAAGCTGTACTTTATTTCTATATGCGTCTATTTTATGTTTCTCGCTATTATAGTCACCTACTCACAGTGGAAGTGTTGGTGGTTTCAGCTGTACCTGACACAGTGTGGCCAGCTCAGATTACAATGACACACACCCGGGATTCTAGTGTGAGTGTGGTTAATGTGTTCTCTGTTTGTCTTCTGTTGAGGTTAATGAACTCATACATTTATTAAAATATGCACACCTAGAACTGAGACAAACATTCTGGTCATTCTGATATGCATTATGCATAAAGTAAACATTTTGTCTTTTTTCCAATTGTCTTGATCTGGCTTTTATGATTTATTGGTTAATTTATCTGATTCGATAGAAAAACATGACAAGTTTTTAGTTCTGAAAGCAGGCAAGTCAGGGAATTGTATTTCTTGATATATGTGGGTTTCATTGAATGCTAATATCTTCAGAGGGGTGACGGGTTTTTTTCCCTTACAAATACATCTGAATTATTTATGGTATTGTGTTCAGGACCCATACGGCTATGAATAAATACCCTATAATGTGTTCTGATGGTCCTTGAAATCATACAGTACAACATGTATAGGTAGCGCTGATTCATGGAGACACATCTTACTGGAATCGTTTTAGTATTGAATAGCTTCTACTTCTACCTTTTACTCGTTCTATCCTTTCCTCATGTGTGAACTTGTGTTAATGGCCACCTGACATTGGGATTACAATTGGTGGGTGGAGGAGGCCTGAGTGGGGTTATGCCAGTGATGAAATAAGTCAGGGTTCTCAAGTAAACTACAACTCCCAGAAACCTTTACTTTGCATCGTGTATTTTTGGAGGTGGGGAGGGAATCCACCCATTGTACAGCGCTACAGAATCTGATGGCGCTATATAAATAATAAAATAATAATAATGTCAGAAAGTTATGGCAAGAATTGACAGGTATGGAAGGACCTTATTTTTAATTAGAAGAATCTAAAAACCTATGCATTTCCTTGCATTTTGTCTAACACAATGTATAGATTTTTTATGCTCTTGTTTTCGAACGTGAATCTATGTACCCATGACGTGTACACTTTAATGGGAACTCACAAAGGGAAGGGAAGGTTTTAGGCTAGAATAGCTAAGCTGGGATAAAATCTGCGTTGGAGATTTGAAAAAGAAATCCGCAATAATAATAATAATAATAATAATAAAAAAATCTGATTCTGTTTATTTGACTGGGGATTGTACTTTAGCAATCCCGACATGTTACCCTTGACCTTGGCTTATTTTCTCACACTTAGTTGCCTTTCTGTAATCCTCAACGTGGGACGTTTTTAGTTGCAGGTGTATTTCACGTTCTTGCAATCGCTGTGTTAAGCCTGGCCACTATAAGGACCCGTAACAAGTCCCTATTTATGCATTTTCCTTTCTGTCAGAGAGACCAACTGACCTGTATCCTGCATGTTGGCATCATACATAACCATGACACCTCCTGCCTGCTCCTGAGAGCTTCTAATGGATTCATCTTAGACTATAGTCAGATTATAAACCCATCATTAACTCAATATACCAACTACAGGGCTCCCAAATGTCCCACTTTTGATGTTATAGCTGTTAATTTGGGGTCCTGTTCAACCATCCCAATTAAGTTCCCCGGTGTGTCCCAGGCAGTACAGCATGGGTGCATCATTAGTCGTGCTTGCGCTATGCGACGGTCCTGTATATTAGAGAAGTTGTTAGTGAGCCAAGCATTGCTGGGCCATTGACATCCTGGGCAGGTTGTCCCATTATGGGCAATGTCCTCATAAAGGCCTACCAATCCTTCCCAACCGCTTACCTCCCAGTGTTGGGATTTATACAACTAAATATGGAGCGGCCCGGAGCAAGTAACCAAAAGTATTTAAAAGAAAGGGGAAAAGAGAGTAAAGGACAGGAAGGGAAATAAGAGGGGTATTGGGGACAGGGTGAACTACTAGATATATGTAGTAAAAACTTCTATCTTCTATGTGTGGGGATATAAATTAATGAGAGTTTAGGAAATCTCTGTGTTCGTTGCCAGTGTGTCCAGATTGTTCTGTAATCTGTCAATTTGTCTAGATCCCCATAGTACAGCTCCTCCATCCAGGTAAACCACATCCTCATTGGTGGACTGCCAGGCTGCTTCCAGAACTGTGGGGTAATGTGTTTGGCCACATTTAATATCCTGATTGTAATGGACTTCTTGCAACTAGACCTAGGTGCAGTGGTGCAAAGTAGTAACATTGTGACTGCCCTGAACTACGGAGGAGTATCTGAGAACTTTTTAGCACAGTATCTAAGGACCTTTTGAGCACAGTATCTAAGAACCTTCTGAGAACAGTATCTAAGAACCTTCTGAGAACAGTATCTAAGAACCTTTTGAGCACAGTATCTAAGAACCTTCTGAGAACAGTATCTAAGAACCTTTTGAGCACAGTATCTAAGAACTTTTTGAGCACAGTATCTAAGAACCTTTTGAGCACAGTATCTAAGAACTTTGTGAGCACAGTATCTAAGAACTTTTTGAGCACAGTATCTAAGAACTTTTTGAGCACAGTATCTAAGAACTTTTTGAGCACAGTATCTAAGAACCTTTTGAGCACAGTATCTAAGAACTTTGTGAGCACAGTATCTAAGAACTTTTTGAGCACAGTATCTAAGAACTTTTTGAGCACAGTATCTAAGAACCTTTTGAGCACAGTATCTAAGAACTTTTTGAGCACAGTATCTAAGAACCTTCTGAGCACAGTATCTAAGGACCTTTTGAGCACAGTATCTAAGAACTTTTTGAGCACAGTATCTAATAACTTTTTGAGCACAGTATTTAAGAACGTTTTGAGCACAGTATCTAAGAACTTTTTGAGCACATTATCTAAGAACCTTCTGAGAACAGTATCTAAGAATCTTTTGAGCACATTATCTAAGAACCTTTTGAGCACATTATCTAATAACTTTTTGAGCACAGTATCTAAGTACTTTTTGAGCACAGTATCTAAGAACCTTTTGAGCACAGTATCTAAGAACTTTTTGAGCACAGTATCTAAGAACCTTTTGAGCACAGTATCTAAGAACTTTGTGAGCACAGTATCTAAGAACTTTTTGAGCACAGTATCTAAGAACTTTTTGAGCACAGTATCTAAGAACTTTTTGAGCACAGTATCTAAGAACCTTTTGAGCACAGTATCCTTTTGAGCACAGTATCTAAGAACTTTTTGAGCACAGTATCTAAGAACTTTTTGAGCACAGTATCTAAGAACTTTTTGAGCACAGTATCTAAGAACTTTTTGAGCACAGTATCTAAGAACCTTTTGAGCACAGTATCTAAGAACTTTTTGAGCACAGTATCTAAGAACCTTCTGAGCACAGTATCTAAGGACCTTTTGAGCACAGTATCTAAGAACTTTTTGAGCACAGTATCTAAGAACTTTTTGAGCACATTATCTAAGGACCTTCTGAGAACAGTATCTAAGAATCTTTTGAGCACATTATCTAAGAACCTTTTGAGCACATTATCTAATAACTTTTTGAGCACAGTATCTAAGTACTTTTTGAGCACAGTATCTAAGAACCTTTTGAGCACAGTATCTAAGAACTTTTTGAGCACAGTATCTAAGAACTTTTTGAGCACAGTATCTAAGAACCTTTTGAGCACAGTATCTAAGAACTTTTTGAGCACAGTATCTAAGAACTTTTTGAGCACAGTATCTAAGAACTTTTTGAGCACAGTATCTAAGAACTTTTTGAGCACAGTATCTAAGAACCTTTTGAGCACAGTATCTAAGAACTTTGTGAGCACAGTATCTAAGAACTTTTTGAGCACAGTATCTAAGAACTTTTTGAGCACAGTATCTAAGAACTTTTTGAGCACAGTATCTAAGAACCTTTTGAGCACAGTATCTAAGAACTTTTTGAGCACAGTATCTAAGAACTTTTTGAGCACAGTATCTAAGAACTTTTTGAGCACAGTATCTAAGAACCTTTTGAGCACAGTATCTAAGAACTTTTTGAGCACAGTATCTAAGAACCTTTTGAGCACAGTATCTAAGGACCTTTTGAGCACAGTATCTAAGAACTTTTTGAGCACAGTATCTAATAACTTTTTGAGCACAGTATTTAAGAACGTTTTGAGCACAGTATCTAAGAACTTTTTGAGCACATTATCTAAGAACCTTCTGAGAACAGTATCTAAGAATCTTTTGAGCACATTATCTAAGAACCTTTTGAGCACATTATCTAATAACTTTTTGAGCACAGTATCTAAGAACTTTTTGAGCACAGTATCTAAGAACCTTTTGAGCACAGTATCTAAGAACTTTTTGAGCACAGTATCTAAGAACCTTCTGAGCACAGTATCTAAGGACCTTTTGAGCACAGTATCTAAGAACTTTTTGAGCACAGTATCTAATAACTTTTTGAGCACAGTATTTAAGAACGTTTTGAGCACAGTATCTAAGAACTTTTTGAGCACATTATCTAAGAACCTTCTGAGAACAGTATCTAAGAATCTTTTGAGCACATTATCTAAGAACTTTGTGAGCACAGTATCTAAGAACTTTTTGAGCACAGTATCTAAGAACTTTTTGAGCACAGTATCTAAGAACTTTTTGAGCACAGTATCTAAGAACTTTTTGAGCACAGTATCTAAGAACCTTCTGAGCACAGTATCTAAGAACTTTTTGAGCACAGTATCTAAGAACCTTTTGAGCACAGTATCTAAGAACTTTTTGAGCACAGTATCTAAGAACCTTTTGAGCACAGTATCTAAGAACTTTTTGAGCACAGTATCTAAGAACCTTCTGAGCACAGTATCTAAGGACCTTTTGAGCACAGTATCTAAGAACTTTTTGAGCACAGTATCTAATAACTTTTTGAGCACAGTATCTAAGAACGTTTTGAGCACAGTATCTAAGAACTTTTTGAGCACATTATCTAAGAACCTTCTGAGAACAGTATCTAAGAATCTTTTGAGCACATTATCTAAGAACCTTTTGAGCACATTATCTAATAACTTTTTGAGCACAGTATCTAAGAACTTTTTGAGCACAGTATCTAAGAACTTTTGAGCACAGTATCTAAGAACTTTTTGAGCACAGTATCTAAGAACCTTCTGAGCACAGTATCTAAGGACCTTTTGAGCACAGTATCTAAGAACTTTTTGAGCACAGTATCTAATAACTTTTTGAGCACAGTATTTAAGAACGTTTTGAGCACAGTATCTAAGAACTTTTTGAGCACATTATCTAAGAACCTTCTGAGAACAGTATCTAAGAATCTTTTGAGCACATTATCTAAGAACCTTTTGAGCACATTATCTAATAACTTTTTGAGCACAGTATCTAAGTACTTTTTGAGCACAGTATCTAAGAACTTTTGAGCACAGTATCTAAGAACTTTTTGAGCACAGTATCTAAGAACTTTTTGAGCACAGTATCTAAGAACTTTTGAGCACAGTATCTAAGAACTTTTTGAGCACAGTATCTAAGAACCTTCTGAGCACAGTATCTAAGGACCTTTTGAGCACAGTATCTAAGAACTTTTTGAGCACAGTATCTAATAACTTTTTGAGCACAGTATTTAAGAACGTTTTGAGCACAGTATCTAAGAACTTTTTGAGCACAGTATTTAAGAACGTTTTGAGCACAGTATCTAAGAATCTTTTGAGCACATTATCTAAGAACCTTTTGAGCACATTATCTAATAACTTTTTGAGCACAGTATCTAAGTACTTTTTGAGCACAGTATCTAAGAACTTTTTGAGCACAGTATCTAAGAACTTTTTGAGCACAGTATCTAAGAACCTTCTGAGCACAGTATCTAAGGACCTTTTGAGCACAGTATCTAAGAACCTTTTGAGCACAGTATCTAAGAACCTTTTGAGCACAGTATCTAAGAACCTTTTGAGCACAGTATCTAAGAACCTTCTGAGAACATTATCTAAGAATCTTTTGAGCACATTATCTAAGAACCTTTTGAGCACATTATCTAATAACTTTTGAGCACAGTATCTAAGAACTTTTTGAGCACAGTATCTAAGAACCTTTTGAGCACAGTATCTAAGAACTTTTTGAGCACAGTATCTAAGAACCTTCTGAGCACAGTATCTAAGGACCTTTTGAGCACAGTATCTAAGAACTTTTTGAGCACAGTATCTAATAACTTTTTGAGCACAGTATTTAAGAACGTTTTGAGCACAGTATCTAAGAACTTTTTGAGCACATTATCTAAGAACCTTCTGAGAACAGTATCTAAGAATCTTTTGAGCACATTATCTAAGAACCTTTTGAGCACATTATCTAATAACTTTTTGAGCACAGTATCTAAGTACTTTTTGAGCACAGTATCTAAGAACCTTTTGAGCACAGTATCTAAGAACTTTTTGAGCACAGTATCTAAGAACTTTTTGAGCACAGTATCTAAGAACTTTTTGAGCACAGTATCTAAGAACCTTTTGAGCACAGTATCTAAGAACTTTTTGAGCACAGTATCTAAGAACCTTCTGAGCACAGTATCTAAGGACCTTTTGAGCACAGTATCTAAGAACTTTTTGAGCACAGTATCTAATAACTTTTTGAGCACAGTATTTAAGAACGTTTTGAGCACAGTATCTAAGAACTTTTTGAGCACAGTATTTAAGAACGTTTTGAGCACAGTATCTAAGAATCTTTTGAGCACATTATCTAAGAACCTTTTGAGCACATTATCTAATAACTTTTTGAGCACAGTATCTAAGTACTTTTTGAGCACAGTATCTAAGAACTTTTTGAGCACAGTATCTAAGAACTTTTTGAGCACAGTATCTAAGAACCTTCTGAGCACAGTATCTAAGGACCTTTTGAGCACAGTATCTAAGAACTTTTTGAGCACAGTATCTAAGGACCTTTTGAGCACAGTATCTAAGAACCTTTTGAGCACAGTATCTAAGAACCTTTTGAGCACAGTATCTAAGAACCTTTTGAGCACAGTATCTAAGAACTTTTTGAGCACAGTATCTAAGAACCTTCTGAGCACAGTATCTAAGAACCTTCTGAGCACAGTATCTAAGAACTTTTTGAGCACAGTATCTAAGAACTTTTTGAGCACAGTATCTAAGAACCTTTTGAGCACAGTATCTAAGAACTTTTTGAGCACAGTATCTAAGAACTTTTTGAGCACAGTATCTAAGAACTTTTTGAGCACAGTATCTAAGAACTTTTTGAGCACAGTATCTAAGAACCTTCTGAGCACAGTATCTAAGAACTTTTTGAGCACAGTATCTAAGAACCTTTTGAGCACAGTATCTAAGAACTTTTTGAGCACAGTATCTAAGAACCTTTTGAGCACAGTATCTAAGAACTTTTTGAGCACAGTATCTAAGAACTTTTTGAGCACAGTATCTAAGAACTTTTTGAGCACATTATCTAAGAACTTTTTGAGCACAGTATCTAAGAACCTTTTGAGCACAGTATCTAAGAACTTTTTGAGCACAGTATCTAAGAACCTTTTTGAAAGAATTCCCACCACATCTTGATCAATGTAAACTTCCTCTCCCTTTGCTGATCTTTGCTTTGATCTTTACCCATTTAAGTATTGACATTGTATTTAGTTTAAAAACTGTTGTTTTCTTTGTTATGTAGGAATATTTAAATTCTTTTCATTATACAATTTTGCTTGTTTTTCATTTGCTGTATTGCAATAAAGTGTTTGATCTGGTGAAACGTGCAATTTTACCATCTCTCCAACCTCTGCAGTAAATCTACATAGAGTAGTAGTCTGTTGTGTGCTGAAATATTAAATGTGGATGGTGACAATAACGAGGCTAAAATGTGAGTCACTGCTTGACTGAGTCAGAACACATTCAGAACAGTTAACATCAAAATCATTCTTTATTGTGATGGTTTAATAACAAAGCCGAGACTCTTATAAAATGAAACCTTAACCCCCAAAATTACTGGAGTTTAAATACTGCTAAATTATGTAATCTGTTCTACCTTTGTTTTAGACTCTTGAAAATGTACCGGTATATCTTTAGAAAGTTGTATTGGAGCTGGGTATTTGCCAAGATTACATTGTCACATTATGGTGCTGTAAAACTGCATTTATAATTTACATTACCTTATTACAGATATATCAATTATATTTAAATTCTGAGATCATTTTACAACATACATTTTGATAAGTCTCAATGCACGCAAGTCCTTCATTGCATATACGCTCATTCAATGGCTGAACACAAGATAAGGCAGTAAGTGAACAATACTGAGCATGACTATTTTACCCTAAACTTTGGTATTCGGTTTTTCAAGTAAATATAGTTCTATCTCCGAATTTGACTGCATTCCAAATTTGTGTTGTATCTAAAGGACCACTATAGGCACCCAGACCACTTCAGCTTAATGAAGTGGTCTGGGTGCCTGGTCCAGCTAGGGTTAACCCTTTTTTTTAATAAACATAGTAGTTTCAGAGAAACTGCTATGTTTATAATAGGGTTAATCCAGCCTCTAGAGCCTCTAGTGGCTGTCTCATTGACAGCCGCTAGAGGCGCTTGCGTGCTTCTCACTGTGAAGACGCCAGCGTCCATAGGAAAGCATTGTAAATGCTTTCCTATGAACTGGCTGAATGCGCGCGCGGCTCCTGCCGAGCATGCGCATTTAGCCGATGACGTCGCTATGAAGGAGGAGAGGAGGAGGAGAGCTCCCCGCCCGTGGCTGGAGAAAGGTAAGATTTTAACCCCTTCCTCTCCATCCAGCACGGCAGGAGGGTGACCCTGAGGGTGGGGGCACCTTCAGGGCACTATAGTGCCAGGAAAACGAGTATGTTTTCCTGGCACTATAGTGGTCCTTTAATGTCATGGTTTACCATTTTATAGATTGGTAATGCTCACATTTATCAAAGTTAATGGCTACATCCGAAAGATGCTGTTGCATACTAATTCTTCTAGAACTCTCTGCTGCCTTGGACACGGTTGATCACGCTTTACTTCTCCAAACCTTCAGCAATCGGGACCCTGTCCCCACAATCCTTCAATTTCTCCTTTTCTGGCAACACTCCCTCCCCTCATCCTGTCTCGGTTGGAGTTTCCCAAGGATCTGAACACAACCCCCGTTTCTTTATTCTGCACCTCTCTTGAGAAACATTACTTATTGTTCAGATAACAACAACCTAGATGCCAATGACATACAGATATACCTCTACTCCACTGATCTCTCTCTTACTGTCCTAGAATGTGTCACAGGGTGACTCTCTTCCGTCCTACCACTTTCTAAAACTATGCATTTATCTTCCCTCCTCATAATACTAATCTTCTGCGGACACTTTTCCTGCAAGTCGATGGTATGCACATCAGCCCTTCCTTGCAAGCTCGCTGCCTTGGTGTAATTTTTGATACCAGCATGAACTTTAAATCTCATATCCATTCTCTTGACCAATCCTGCCGGTTCCACCATAAGATTATCCACATGCGCCCATTTCTTACTCCAGATGCTACTTCTTATAATTTATCGCATTGATTACTGTAATTCTCTCCTAATTAGGCTCTCCAGAAACAATACTGCCTCTCTACAGTCCTGAGTGCATGCTGCTGACAGGCTTACTTTAATCTCCCGTTGCTCCACTGTGAATTCAAATAATGAACTCTTACTACACAGCTCTCAACAACTCAATTTCTTCATGAATTCATCAAAAAGACATTGTTGACCTCTCTGCTCTGCCGGTGACCTTCTGCTGTCTTCTGCTGGTACATGTACTCCTAACGTTTGCAGGATGTCTTGCGAGCAGCCCCATTTTTATGGAATAATCTTCCTTTCCATATCAGAGTGTCCCCTAGTCTTCAATCCTTCAATCAAAGAAGTCCAATAAATCCACTGGAATAAGGTGGTGCTATATAAATGATGATGATAATAATAGAGATATAATTATGGTGCAAAGTACACAATTGCTAGAAGTCACCATGGAATTGTTAGAGTTATTGCAAAGTATGGGTATTTAAAATGAATTTAAAATTTAGGCCAAAATTGCTGGTGATCTTTTCAATTTCAGATATCAAAGCCTAAAATATAATATTCCCAACAACCCACATTTTAGGGGTTTACATTGTAGCTAATTAGAATCAGAATTTTATATTTAGTCTGAATTGGCGATTTGGAAAAAGTCCCTTTAGTGACTATCCCTGTTTTACTGAGCTAAATTCGGCTCTTTTTCTTTGCTCGTTGTAAGAGTTAACATTTTCTATCTACAGAGTTAGTTATCTGCCACCATCTAGCGTGCAATAAGTGGAGTACAAAATGACTAAAATGCATTTTCTAACCACAGATCCTAAAGCAAATTGTTATGCAAGTTTAAATCCACATTGTAATATTTTTTTTTATTTTTTTTTTATTTTTTTAAAGAGGCATTTTTAGCCTTAAATACTTTATGGTTAAAGGAACAGTTAACCAAATGGCATGGGGTTTGAGGATAAAATGCCATTTGTATTTTTACAAATGTGTTTATTCCCTAAACCATGAACTGTAACCAATTAAAACACAGACGGCACAATTAAGGCATCCAGAGCTGAGCTCTGACTATAGGGGAGTTGGAAAATTCAGAACAAGTCAGCCCTTATGTTACAGTTTAGCAATTATGGATTGAAATTCACATCAATCGATCGTTTAGTGAATAAGTTTGACAGCATTCTATCAACTGCAGTGAGTTTCCATGGTTCAGTGTGAGGCCGACAGACAAGCAGCTGATCCCTGCGTGCAGTAGTATGGGTTAAATAACTGGCAGAGGATGCTTGCCTAGTACCCAGTGTAGTAATGGATGTGTGGATAACAGGGGCTGTGTGCCCCTACAGGCAGTTTCAGGGGACAGGGTCCAGTTTTAACGCGGAGGAAATCTTTTCAGTTTTTTGTGAATGCTCCCTTCCTAACATATAGAACTAGGTTTTCACTACTCAAACTACTCTTTAAGCCATTTATTAATGTACACACAACTCTTGGAAAAACATTTTGACGTAGGCTATAGATTGTATTTTCGCAATAACCAATACGGACAATAATACATCCTAAATAACCAGATTGCAATCTGAGCGGGGACCTACGGAAGGGCAGGCTATTTGAGCGGTTGTCCATTCTCAGTACTCGCTTGCACCTTGTTTTTTGCTCTCCCCAAGGTTAAAGGGTAATCCAGACATGGACCCCTTGCTCACGGTGCCTGGAGAGATATTGGCTATATCTCACGGACTATGCCTAACAATTGAAATGATCATCTGTGGTTGCTGTATCTCTCGTGCAGAGAGAGAGCAGGCCTGCATTCTGGATCGGTTCCACACATTTAGGTGGGATCAGCCTGATATGCAAATGGCCCTGGTTCTTTTTGTAATGGCACAAGATGAGTTAAAGGCAGCTTGAGATCTGAACGAGACCCACCGAATGGGCAGGCTATTTGACCTGTTGTCCATTCACCCAGTTTTTTTTGCTCATCATAAATAACTTGTTTCACTGTTGCCATACAGATTATCCTTTGCACGTATACTAAGTCAATAATCGTTCAGAAATTTCAGGAATGCAGAGGCTAACCCTCACTAATACACCAGATGTCTGGCTAGGAATCCTCATTTAGATAGTTCTTTGGGGGTGTGTGGTGGGTGTATATATAAAAAAAAAATAAAAAAAAATAGTTCCTGCGCTCACGCTTTATGATCCTGAAGAAAGTCCTCTTAGAAGGACTGAAACGTTGATCGCAAGTTATTTTCTGCATCTTCAATAAACTTTGGATTTTTACACAGAACCGTGAGTGCAGCCATCTACTTGGTTTTTATATATATGTTCCAAAAAGAACAGGGAAACTTTAACTTTGAAAGTGAGAGATGGTACCTAGCAATTGATTGGACAACAGATGGCACAATGCAGAGGGTAAAGGAACAATATATGAACGAGGAATGAATTAACTGTGCTAGACGGCCTGTATTTTTTTATTTTTTTTTAACCTATCAACTCGAGGTTTATCACACCAAAGGAAGAAAAAAAAAAAAAACACCAAAAAGAAAAATATAGAGGTCTGGGGGGCGTGGTCTGACTGTCGATGAGACCAGACGTGCTTCCTTAGAGCTCCGTCCCAACGGCGCCATAAGCTGACAAAAGCGACCTTTTTTAAGAAAATTTATCCCTCACTGACCTCTACAATATGGAAAAGAGACTCCCCAAGAAACAGGCGAAAAGGACCACGGAGTCCAGTGGCTCAGTTCTTGACCTGCTCACGGCCCATCGGCATGGCCGGGCCGACAGCCAAGATGGCGACGGGGTATCTCCACACGCGTCGCCCGGCGCAGACAAGGAGGCCCTTTCCGCGGAACAAAGCACTGTCCTCGCAAAATTGGCGGAGGTGAGATCGTTCCTGGCTGGGGAAATAGCCAGGTCGACGGCCGTGCTGCAGGCCGACATAAGTGCCTTGGGAGAGCGCACGGCAAAACTTGAAGACCGCATGGAAGCGACAACTCAGGCCCACAACGAGGCAGCCGATAGGGTAAACCGCATGACGACGCATATGGTCGATATGGATCTAGCCCTAGAAGACATGGCTAATCGTTCTCGGAGAAATAATTTCCGTGTAAGAGGCTTGCCAGAAGGGTCGGACGAAGATCTACAGGGGCTCTTATTGTCAATTTTTAGGCCGCTACTTCCACACACCCCAGAGGAACAGTGGCATATGGAGAGAGCTCACAGGGCGATGAAAACGCAAAGGGCCGAAGCCAACGCCCCGAGGGACGTTATAATAAAATTCCTCTATTACAACACAAAAGAGGCCCTGATGAAGAAGAGCCGTGATGGGCCGATCCGGCACGCCGGAGCCACAATCTCGTTCTTCCAAGACCTGGCTCCCTCGACGTTACAGCGGAGGAGAGACTGGCGGCCCATAACCGGGGCTCTGCGAGGGGCAGGCCTGAAGTACGCCTGGGGCTTCCCCTTCAAATTAATGGTGTTTCGCGAGGGGAGAGCTCACGTCCTGTCACCAGGAGGAGATCCGAAGCGCTTGTTCCAGGGCTTGGGAATCCAGCCTCCCCCAGACCTACCTGACCTGACGATGTGTCCGGCGGAGCTTCCACAACTTCAGACGGAGTGGCGCGGAGTGGGGCCCAGAAGCCAGCGCTAACGGATAGCGGTATCGTATTTATAGTGTTTTGTTCTGACTGTCGCTTCAGCCTAGTCCTCCTCTATTTTTTTGTTGATCGGGCCTTTTTTCTGTTTTGTTGGGTGGGGGATACGGGTGCAGGGCCTCAGTTGCACGTGAAGCGCTTGGGGAAGGCCACCAGGTTTGCCATTTGCCCTACTCCTGGCCAGTCCGGGGATCCCTATGTCGCTCAGTGGTTTTCACGGTGCCCAATTACACCTGCTATACCAGAAGCACATTATCACATTGTTTGGGTGGGAACGAGGGGGTGGCGGGTCAGTCCCTGGTTTCCCCCTTTTTTTTTTTTGTCTCGATGTCCCCCCCCCTGTTTTTTGCCCATCCCCGCCCTTAGCAGGGATGCCTGACGACCTCCTGGCCCTCCGTTGGGGCCATTGTGGCACTTCTGAACGCTGATCTCCCTCCCTCATGGACGGAGGGGTAGACTTGGAGGGTCCCCGGCTACCTTACGGCACCACTGCAACGGTCCTTGGAATTGGGACATGGACACCCTTTACCTCCTGCTTTTGGGCGAGGTCAACAGAGAGGGACTAACTAGGGGTCTTAGTCGCCCCAGGATATTTTTTTTTGTGTATTATGCAAACGTCCCACTGTTGTGACCACTGGAACTGAACAGAGTTAAATGGAGGGCGCAGGGGGCCCCCTCCTCCCTATTGTTCTGTTTTCTTTTTTATTTTTCTCTCCCCTGCTCAAATTTAAATGGTATCAAAAGAAAAATTGTTTGATAAAGGGAAAGGGGAGGAAAGGGAAGGGAAGGGAAAGGGGGAAGGAGAAGGGAGGAAAAGAAAAGAGAAAAAAGGAAAGAAAAAAAGGGAAAAAACAGGAAGAGAGTGTGAGGGAAGGGAGGTAGGATCGAACGTGGTTCAATACTCTCTAGACATGATTACACGAGAAATACCAAAGTGGGTGCATGGTATCTGTCAACACGAACTCTCCATGTGGCTTTTTGCGGGACTGGTCAGTCCTGCAATTGCTACATCAATAGGCCTTCCCAGAATAAAGGTGTCGGCAGATCCCTACATTATATGCCCTAGCTAGTTAAACCCCCTTTATTAGCATCCTTCAAGCTGGTGACAAGCCCCTCGACATTTCCGTACCATGCGGTTTTCCTGGGCATACAGCTAGGGAGATACAGGCCGGGAGTGTACTACTGATGGCTCTTTGGGCACAATAGGTTGTCTTCCTGTGCGGCTGCTTGCCCCCTCTGGCAGGTCCGATGACCGTCTCGTAGGAGGCCGGCCGGGGGGGGCGACTATCCGAACGGGTGGACAATAACTCTGACAGTAGGGCAGTTGGGTGTATCTGGCAAGGAGTGTACGACGTGGTATTAGCGCATAATAGAGTTCTATGTTATGTTTTCCCAATGTATGTATGTGCCATATGGTTCTAGAAGTGGACAATTGAACTGTGTTGCATGCTAACGTATTCGCATGTATACTCCCCCAGGATATAGCCTATGACTGACATTAGAAGATCAGGAATAGCAGATGGTCGGAGGCGGGTGGTCCCTGATGAGATATTTGGAGTGGGGTGTCGGAGGGAGGGGGTGGGTACCGAGACGATGGAGGCAGGAAGAACTCAATACGATAAACGACCTGTAATGAACGCACTGAGTTGGATTGCCTGCACCAATATAGTCTGATTGACTGCTGCACACGACATAGCATCCCTGGAGGGTTCACGGGGAGGGGGGACGGGGAGGCTCGGGGGGGGGGGTGACCTCAGTGGCACAGAGTTAAAAGGAAAAGGCAGGTAGCCTTTCTCCAACGGGTTCCTGGCGGGCGGGATCTAGGGTTGTGGCCCCCGTCACATCACGGCATGTGCAAACACTATGATTAACTGGGCGACCCTCTTAGCCCCTCGGATTTAGGATGATAGCCACGGTTCATGGCGTCACGATGGAAATAGCTATGATTATTTCAGTATAATCCCCCGATCCATAACACCCAACCAACTACGGGGGCTATACTCAATTTGTTGAACGTGAAGATTGGCTCTATACGGGCACGGGGGCGGGATGGTGATGGGGGGGGGCGTGGAGATGGGAGGTTGGATAGAAAAAGAAATAAGGGGAAAGAAGAGAAGGAAAAAGAGAGAAAAAAGGAAAAAAAATAAAAAAGGTAAAAATATAAAAATTAAAAAAGAGGAAAAGAAAAAAAAAAAGAAAAAAAAAGAGAAAAATTTTTACCTTAAAATTTATAAAAAGGAAATACAGAAAACAAGGCCCCAATGTGTTCTCTGATCCATATCGTCCACGCTGAATCTACTAGCCCGCCACACGATTATTACAAAGTTATCTGTAAATGGTTTCATTAGAGTACAGTGTTTCCTTTGTTTCAATGGCATGGCAGTGGGGAGGAGGGGAATGAACGAGGGGTGGCGACCCCGGTAGCATAGGGCTCCGAGCCCAGACAGTCTCAATCTTTACGGGGCCCAGGCAGGGCGGAGTTTTTGTTAAGGTTCCCCGGACAGCATTAGAACTACTGTGAGGCGGGAAGAGGCCCAACATAGGCTCGGTTCTGCAGCTTCCTTAGCGGGTAACATTGAGGTCTAAGCAAAACATATGTGGCGCCTATGCGGAGGAGCTCAGGGTCCCAATTTTCCCTCCCAACGTTGATCGTGGCGGGAATGAGGGATGTTGTCCCCCACAATAATCTGGCAAATGGTAAGACCAGATCCTCAGCTCATCGGACTGAGTCCAGATGTTGTACTTATTTTTTACTTTATTTACTTTCTACTTTTCCTTTCCTACTCTTTACCTTTATTCTGAGGGGTGGTGGATACGGGGGGCTAGCAGCGGTTCTCTTTCAGAGTCCTACCAGGGAACAGGATGTGTCTAAGGTCAGGAGAAACAAATATAGCAACATAACAGCTTCGCCCGATGGAGATTAAGATAATTTCCCTGAATACAAAGGGCCTTAACTCTCCAAAGAAGCGTCGACTCCTGTTCAAAGAATTAAAGAGAATGAAAGCGGACATTGCTTTTGTTCAGGAAACCCACCTACCTAAACAGGCCAAGTTTAGGTTGAGGGACCACACATATGCCGGTTCATACGAGGCTAGGTCCCACTGCAAACGTAACGGGGTAGCAATACTTACTAGAGGCAGTTGCCCCTTCCGTGAGACACATCACGAAGCGGACCCGGACGGTCGTTTTGTGGTTGTTTCGGGCATCTTACACTCGCATTCTATTCATCTGATCAACATATACGCACCAAATCAGCCGGACCCAAAGTTTTGGGGAGGGCTACGAGAGAAAATATCGGGGCTAACCCACGGAATGATATTCTTAGGCGGCGATTTTAATGCGGTCCCGTGCCCAGCAGCAGACAGGAGCTCACGGAGGGGTACTCCTAGATCACAGGGTAGGGGCGGCCAGGATCGGCTACTTAAAGACTTCATGGCCGATTCCGGACTGGTAGATATATGGCGAGCTCACCACCCGGGAGATAAGGACTACTCTTTTTATTCAGCTCCCCACGGAACATATTCTAGGATAGATCTATTCTTGACTAATGCTGCGGGAATGTCCCGAACGGTAGGGTCGCAGGTGGGTAATATATCTTGGTCAGATCACGCGGATATCTCCATCACCTTGGGCAACCTATGCGTTGCCTCACCATGGACATGGAAATTGAACACGTCCCTGCTTCGTGACCCGATGATCCTGGAACAAACTAAGAAAGGAATTGCTGATTACTTTGAGATCAACACCACTCCCGATGTGAACATGAGCACGATCTGGGCGGCCCACAAAGCGGTCATTAGGGGGACCCTAATTAAACTGGCCACCAGGAGAAAGAAAATGAAGCACCAGAAACTGGAAACTTTACTGGGACAACTGAGATCCATAGAACAAAAACACCAAACTGCGCCAACAGAGGGCACTCTCAGGCAACTGGAAGCAATTAGACGTGAAACCCGAACTTTACTATTGGACGATACGGCTAGATCTATGACCTGGTCAAAACGGACCTTTTTCGAAAAGGCAAACAAGATGGACACTCTTCTGGCCAGGACACTTCGGCCGAGGCAGGAGAGGTCCCACATAACTGCACTTAAACACCCGGACGGCACGACGAGATCAAGTCCAGCTGAGATAGCAAAGATATTCGAAGATTTTTATAAACGGTTGTATAATCACACCCCAGATGGGAGTCCCCTCGGGGAACACGAGGAGGAGTACATAAGGCAATATCTGGACAGATTAGGGATGACAAAATTGAGTGAGGAGGCAGCAAACACTTTAGCGGCACCTATCTCAGAAGAGGAAATAGATAAAGCTATATCGAGCCTGAAAGGCAACAAAGCACCAGGACCAGATGGATTTGATGGTTCATACTATAAAATATTCAGAGAAGAACTTACACCTCAATTGGTCCGTCTTTTTGACAATCTGCGGCGAGGCGGTCAACTAGACCAAGGTATGTCACTGGCAACCATAGTACTGTTGCCCAAACCTGGAAAGGATCCACTTTACCCCGAGAACTACAGGCCCATCTCACTGATTAATCACGATATGAAGATCTTAGCGAAAATTCAAGCAGATAGATTGAATCCGCTATTACACTCTATAATTCACGCAGACCAGGTAGGTTTTATCCAAGGTCGGCAATTGTTCGAAAACACTAGAAGGAACATCGACTTGATTTGGAAACAAGTGGCCTCGGAGACCCCTACGTTAGTGGTATCCATAGATGCAGAGAAAGCCTTCGATAGGGTCAGGTGGCAATTTCTATTTCCAGTTTTAAAGAGTTTGGGCTTTCCGGACGAATTCCTAACGATCACAAGAGCAATGTACCACAACGTACGGGCACAGGTGCAGATATCGGGAGCTCCGCTACATCCTTTCAAATTGTACAACGGAACAAGACAGGGTTGCCCACTATCTCCCCTTCTTTTTGTTTTAGCGCTCGAGCCCTTACTTCAAGCGATACGCCGGCATCCGAACATTTCAGGTGTTCGAGTGGGAGACAAAGAGTTTAAGGTGTCGGCCTATGCAGACGATGTCCTTTTGACCATCACAACCCCTCATGATTCAATGGCGGCAATAAAGGATGTGATAACGGAATTCGGTATGGTATCAGGCTATAAAGCGAACATTCAGAAGTCCAGCGCCCTCCCGATCTGTCTAACACAAGATGACACTGCTAGATTGCAGGAGACCTACCAAATACGAATGGAACTGGATTCTCTGAAGTACTTAGGGATTCATCTGACAGCGGACCCCGGACGTCTATATCCTGCTAACTACGCCCCGATGCTCAGGGAGCTGACGAGAGACCTCGACAAGTGGACAGATAAACCTATTTCCTGGATAGGCAGGATTAATTCCGTAAAGATGAATATCCTTCCACGTATATTATTCCTCTTTCAGGCACTACCCATCCGGGTCACAAAGACGCAACTGATTCCCCTGCAAAGATCTATAGGAGACTTTATTTGGCAGAATAAGAGACATAGAATCTCCAAACAGATCTTATACAGACGAAAAGATAGGGGGGGCCTGGGCCTCCCGAATCTTTACTTCTACTATCTAGCGGCCCAATTGACGCAGATAGCCATGTGGCACTCCACCCCAGATGAGAGAAGGTGGGTAGAAATTGAGTCTATGATGGTGGGCGTTGATGTTCCACAGTTTACGATCTGGGTTCCTAAAGCACACAGACCGATGATAAGGGTCACATGCCCGGCAATCCTAAACTCGATTCGAATTTGGGACACATGTAACACCAAATATGGGCTGGCGTCCTCCCCCTCCCCCTTGACCCCGATCCTTCGAAATAGAGAATTCCCTCCCGGCATGGCCCCCAGAGATTTTCGCAATATAGAAAGAACGGGACTTCAACGGCTCCATCAGCTATATCAAAACGGGGAGTTTATACGATTTGCAGATTTACAATCGGGTAACCATCTAACCCCCGCGGACTTTTTCAGGTATGTTCAAATTCGGGATTTCGCGAAAAAACAACACATTAAAACAGCTGCCCTTGGGAAACCCACCTTTTATGAGAAATTATGTTCAGATGGGGTTGCCCCCAAGGGGATGATCACGCTACTATATGCACACCTTAGTGAAGAAAACAGAGAATGGGGAAGATTGTCCTATACGGACCAATGGGAGGCCGATCTCGGGGAGGCTCTAGAGGGGGTAGAGTGGCAGGAGATATGGGAGGCGAATGCTAAAGTCTCAATATGTGTCACCCTCCAGGAGCAGGCTTGGAAAACTATGTTTAGGTGGTATACTACCCCAATCAAATTACACAGAATGCACAAACTGGAGACTGATGATTGCTGGAGGGGATGCGGAGTCCGAGGATCATACATCCACATGTGGTGGGAATGCCCGAAATTACGGGGATTTTGGAGATCCGTGGAGGATTTGGTAAGACAGACTTTCGACCGACCCCTAAAACTGGATCCGTGGATTTACTTGTTAAATAGATCAGTGGACGGGTGGACTAAGAGGGAACAGAAACTAGTACACAAGATTACTTTGTGTGCACGCCGAGCGAGTGCGACAGCGTGGCTCACACCTGAGGGCCCAGAATTCACAGGGGTTATCTCCAGAATCAAAGAGTGTAGAATTATGGACGATCTAACTGCAAGAGTGAGAGGGAACATCACGACTTTCCAAAAAACGTGGGAACCATGGGACAATAGCATAATGGGCTCGAATGGGTATTGAGAGCCTCACACATATGGGAATGATCCCACGATCTACACATCCTTACGGAAGGTGACACGTCTGTCAACGCCGTAGCTGCGCTGCCCCTCCCCCATCCTCCCTTCACCCCTCCTTTTCTTCTTATATCTCTCTGGTTTTTCCAATCCCAACTTTTTCCTTTTCTTCTCTCACTCTTCTTATCTCTTTGTTTTTAGTTTCTCTATTCAAGCAGGATCATACGGTCGGAGGAATAATGTAGCTTAGGAACTAGAAAGATAAGCGTATATAAAGGCTACTTGAACTAGATTCCGGCCTGCCATTGGTTAAAACGTAACTTAACCTAATAGACTGGGGGCCCTAAGGGTCTCTAGCAAAAAGCGCATGCAAGGTTTGGGTTGCGTACCTTTTCTTTACAAGCTACGTAATTCCTTTTGGCATCCCAGTGAGCCCAAGAGTGTATATACACCTGTTTTGTTTATGGTGAAAATTAAATTCCCCGAAAGAGAACTTAAAGAATTTAACCCATCAAAACGGGGGTTGGGTATGACAACATATAGCCCTCTGTAGACAACAGGTACTAACGTTTCCTTATTTCAAGGAAAGGGCCAATGTTGTATCGGCTAACTTACGGTATGTTTTCAAAATTAATTTCCAAGTTGGCTTCTGCGTAAGCCCAAAAGTTTATGTACTCCTGCTGTGTCTATTGAGCAGAATCAAAGTTTTACAAAAAAAAAAAAAAAAAAATCCCTTGGCAGGTAGCCAAATCAGCATAGCGTTATTACAATCACTGTTTTAGCAACGCATTAGCAACTGTATAACTACAATTGAACTTGTTTGATACTTATCGGGCTTTTGCATAAGCCGTAATGTTAATGTTTCCTGGCTACTTTTGTCAAGATGAAAAAATAAAGAATTTTAAAAAAAAGAAAAATATAGAGGTCTAAAATATACAGCTAAGGAATTTATTTATTTTTTGAAATACGGTCAGTTATGTCTATCTCTGTAATTGGACAATATTAAAACTTTAAAGACTGGGGAAAAATTAAGAAAATTCCATAATATAAGTTGGAGACCTACCTGACCATCACAGTGCCTGGTACTGTGAGAGCTAGCCATGCTAGGAATGTGTTTACATTGTTCGTGCTCTCGGAATTGTAGTGTGGAATGTTTGATATTTTATATATTGATTTGCATTGACCTGTTGTTTCGGTACATTGCAGGCTGCATGTCTAACATTCTAGTCTTCCTATATGGAAATAGAAAGCCCACTATATTGCTACTTGATAACGTGTAACATACCAAAATGCAGCAACAGATCTACTTACTAAAGATGATGTGCTAACTAAATGAAGTATATCTGTTTTCATTTGGTGCACTGCAAACCATGAGTTTGCCAACAGATTGATACATTTTCTCCCACAGATGCACTGGGGATTGGTGGACACTGGGTGGCAGTCTTGAGTTATCAATTTAGCACACTGCTCATATCTCCTAATGTTTATTCTGCACCTGTATATTATTTGTAAATATAAATTGTTTAAATGCTTATTTATACCATTCTCCTATTTCGCAAAAGGATTGCTGTATAAAATATAAAATGTCTTAAAACACAATACTCTTTCTTCCCAATGCGCAAAATAAACCTATATTAAAAAAAAAAATATCCACAGATAGAATCACTTTTATTTCAGTTCACCTCCACAGATAAAACAAATGAAATTAAAGACTGGGAACCTATAAAAGAAACCCTTCTCACCACACAGCATTCATTACTATTCCCTGAAGTGCAGACTTACGAAACGCGTAGGATTTTGACGAATACCGATCGGCATCTACGAGTGAATCCAGAGAGCCACTGTAAGCTCACAAACACAAACGCGCCTTACCAAAGTGACGTACTGGTGGAGGGAAGTGCTCCCTAGCAGCTCGTGGACCCAAAACTCCTATTTACCACTGACATCAGATCAACTCCTAAGGAATCTAAACACACTTAAGGCACCTTTACGTCCGTAACCAACAGACTTATTGGGCATTCAGCCCACAACCTTACATCCTATTTACCTTAGACCTACGAACGTACCGGGCATCCAGCCCACAGCCTTACATCAAAGTATCTGAGACCAACGGATTCACCGGGTATTCAGTTCGGACTTTTATTCTTATTTTTCTTTTAAATTTATTTTATTTTTTTATTTTTCTATTGTTCCTATTTTACTTCATTTCTGCATCTCTTACATATAGATTTTTTACATATCCCACTTTTTACTGTAGAGCTCCACAGCTGCTGGATTTCCACATTTTATATATATGTATCAATTTTTATTTCCTTTTCACAGTTCTATATTTATTTTGCTCACATTTATACTTTGAGTTGGGTCAGTTTTTTCCCTACCCTCTCCCTCTTCATTTTTGGGAGCCCTAGAGTGCGCACACTCTGATCTTAACTACAATGGTACCAGTAACTTGTTTTTAATCAATATATGTTCTATTATCTACTCTCAATGCATTATCTTTAATATTGTATACACCTTACTCAAGGTTTTATGATCCAATAAGACAAATAAAATTCTTAATTTTTTAGATTTTCTGTCTTAAATAAATTGTATGTATATGTTCATGTTTGTGCTCTCTTTTATTCATGTTATATAGTCACCAAACCGTGAATTCAACTTTGAATAAACCCAAGTATTAGTCACAAAAGCATCAATTGACGGGATTTGAAAATAAATGTTATATTGTGGGCAACAAAACAACCAGCAAGAACTATACTCCCCAAGTCTGATTTGTTTTCTCATTCAGCTTTGTCTGGCTAAAATTGTAAATGATTTGTGTATAATTGACACTTTTTATAAATCCTGTATGTGGGCTGTGTAGAGTTTGGAATCCTATCCCTTCCTCCAATATAATAGCAGCAGCTTAAAGGACCACTCTAGGCACCCAGACCACTTCAGCTTAATGAAGTGGTCTGGGTGCCAGGTCCAGTTAGGGTTAACCCATTTTTTTTATAAACATAGCAGTTTCAGAGAAACTGCTATGTTTATGAATGGGTTAAGCCTTCCCCCAAAGCCTCTAGTGGCTGTCTCATTGACAGCCACTAGAGGCGCTTGCGTGCTTCTCACTGTGATTTTCACAGTGAGAGCACGCCAGCGTCCATAAGAAAGCATTGTAAATGCTTTCCTATGCGACCGGCTGAATGCGCGCGCAGCTCTTGCCGCGCGTGCGCATTCAGCCGACGGGGCGGAACGGAGGAGGATCGGAGGAGGAGAGCTCTCCGCCCAGTGCTGGAAAAAGGTAAGTTTAAACCCCTTTCCCCTTTCCAGAGCCAGGCGGGAGGGGGACCCTGAGGGTGGGGGCACCCTCAGGGCACTATAGTGCCAGGAAAACGAGTATGTTTTCCTGGCACTATAGTGGTCCTTTAAGAAGTCAGTACTAGCTGCACTGTCTGAGGCTGTGAATGCTGCTACATGTATCCACGGGGATACCACCAATGTGCACAATGTGTCTTGTGACAACCGGCCATTACTGCAGCTTCTAAATAGCCAACAGTGACCCACCTTACGAAAGTCATACCCTTAGATCACCTATCACGTGAGTCTGCATTAAAACAGTATTAAATACTCTGGCCTTACACACAGAGCCATGCACACACATCATGCATATCATTATGAGTAATGTTGACGTGTTCTGGGAAAGCCTAGTACTTCATTTTTTTTCTAAAAAAAAATCTAAAATTATCAAGGTATCTTAATAAATGGTTCCAGAAACCCACCCTCTTCCCAGGTACAAAACAAGATGTAAAATTAAAATATTGCTTTTATTGGCTGCAACACATATACAATAGCAAATTTTAGCAGGAGGAAAGAAAAATAAAAAAAAATTATATATCAACAGAACTAAATGCACATGATCCTAGTCTGTTCCCGTACCCCCATTTGAAGGCACCAACCAAAGTTAGAAGTTGGCTAAGCTGTATAGTAGGCTGTTGCAATATAGACTACCCTAGAAAACATGTTTTTTTTTTCCCCATGTGGATATCAATAGGGTCATTCCCCCAACCTTATTTCATCATTACACATTAGAATGTAACATGCACAAATAACACTATAAAATGCATAATTTCACATTTAAGGGAAATAAATGGCCATTTTTATGAAAATGTACGTGCAGGATATGATCGTGCCTGAGAAAAATGGACACATGTGATGTAAAATAAAAATTATGTTAGTAGAGGAGGGAATTGTGATAACTTTTCCCTTAATAATTTGCAACAGGTTGTTCAGCTAACACGATCATGCAAATGAGGAGGAATTGCGCTCTTGTACAACAACACAAATAGCATAATTTGCAGCAGCTTTGGATGGTTTATATGAATATTGGGTCACTATGACCCTCATATTTATGGACATTTGGCATGTCATGAGGTGTGAGATCAACTTTCCTCAAAAGCAATCAGAACAAAAAAAATTATAATCGGATATAAACTGTAAATACTTTTTTTTAAAATAAGGAGGAAGGAAGAAGAAATGTACAGTAATGAGAAAATAAGATTCAAAAGCACTTTATTCCATAGGATAATGGTAATGTGCAGGGAGGGGGGAGAAAGAACCCCGACCCCCCTCCCCCCCCCCCAAAAAAAATCAGAACAAAAAAAACCCCACAAAATATAATCTTCCTTTATCCTATGCATTCGGTCTTGAAAGAATTGAATAAGTTAAACTGCAATAGGCAAGTTGTTCACATTAGCAGATTTCTTCAGAGCTTGCTTACTTCTTTGGTCAACAGAAGCAAATCACGTTTCAAAAGTCAAGTTGGTAAATTGTCCGTGGTGATGAAGAAAGAGGTCTGTGATTATTATTGCTCAATTTCCAGGCTATCCATTTTAATATCTGGTGGTTTAAAGCTGACTACCTCTTCGTATGCAATTGCTGTCAAGAGAAAACATAAAAGGTGTAAGAATAATAAAAAAACAAAAAACAAAAACCTATATTTATTGCATGTATCAAAACCTTCAACCGCTTGTTACAGTAATTTGAGTCTCCAGAATCAAGTAGAGTCTTGTTACTGCTAAATGAAGTAAGGTAATTCCATCAGGATAGTTAATAGTTACAGTATCCCAGTGAGTAATACAAAATCATAAGATACTCTGACACCTTAGTGAGTTTCCCTTATGTCTCACAACAAACAGAAATATACATCCAATATGAGGCGGAGTATCTTTCTTATTTTGGTTAAAGACAGTTCTAAAATGAAACATAAAAAGACACACAATTTCCAGCTTTATGCAAGTCAACAATTCTTAATCGTAGGTTTTCTGAGAGCTCTTTTGTGCAAGGCATCCTTCACATCAGGCAATGCTTCTTGTGAAAAGCAAACCCAGAACTGGTGTGTGTTTTTTTATAGGGCAGGGCAGCTGTAACCAACACCTCCAATCTCATCTCATTGATTGGACTCCAGTTGGCTGACATCTCACTCCAATTAGCTCTTGGAGATGTCATTAGTCTAGGGGTTCACATACTTTTTCCACCTGCACTGTGAATGTTTACATGGTGTGTTCAATAAAAACATGGCAACATTTCATTCTTTGTGTGTTATTAGTTTAAGCAGACTGTGATTGTCTATTATTGTGACTTAGATGATGATCAGATCATATTTTATGACCAATTTGTGCAGAAATCCATATCATTCCAAAGGGTTCACATACTTTTTCTTGCAACTGTATCTACACATTGTAAGGTGACACTACCTTTCCATTCATCGATGTTGCGCTCTTTGTTCTCCATGGACTCATCGTAAGGTTCAGCTTCAGGTTCGTCTTCGGGGTCATGATACTGTTCAAAATAAGGATGTGCAAGAGCTTCAGTAGCCGTTATCCTCTTGTCACTATCCAATATCAACATCTTCTTAAGCAGGTCGATGGCTAAAAAATAAACAGTGACAGTTCCTTGCTCATTCACCATAGTAAACACCAATCCAGTACTTCTGAAAAGCAGGGAGGTAAAACAAAAACATGCTGTGCTGCCCATGGACACCCAACAAAACATGCATACAAGAGCACTTGGAACTTTCTCAAGCAGTGCTGTATGAATGCATTAAACTTGTGTATGGTGCTGCAAACCAACATCTAAAAAAAACTATTTACTAAAAATGTTATTGCAACCAATAGCTAACTTTCTATTAGCTATTGGGAGATGTAACAATTAATAAAGCATCTCCCAGTCCTGCAATGTATCTCATTGATGTTGAACCCACAGAGAAGGAGTATGAAATAATGTGTTTAGTATGTTTAAATCTTGCATAATGATATGTATTTTTTTTTATTTATTTTTTTTAAATATAAAGGGTTAGGAAGTTAAATGCATTTAAAGGGACAGAATAAGCACCAAACTCGCTTCACATTAAGCAAGTGATTAAGGGCCATATATACAGAATTGAAATTTGTCCCACAAACAGCCACTCGAAGCTCAGAACTGGAAATAATTAAATCATTTGGCCAGATGCTATGTGTGCCCAACAAGAACTAGTTTTAGTGCTTCAAGCATTGTATGGCTGGAATTGTCCTCAATGTTTTATTACTGGATAGAATCAGCCTTCATAACTTCATAGGAGGGTGATCAGGCTGCAGTGATGAATCTAAACGTGCTGGAATAGACATTTAATGTTTAATAAAAAAAGCCGCATGGGGGCCCATAACTAACAATCTTTTTTTGGATTCAGATTGTTCCTTTAAATGAACTTACCTAATGGATTAGCCCCAAGGAATACTTCTTTTAACTCCTGCTGAGGCATATGTGGTAATGATTCGATATATCGTCTGGCCTGTGTTTAAGGGAGAATAGGAGTTTGAGTTCAGTTTATTATTGTGAGATTAATATAAATAAAAACATTGTTTTACACTGCAAAAAACAAAATCAAAACAAAACAAAAAAACGTACATGTTCCGATGAAATTTTCATGAGAAATTCAGAATTGGGTGTTCCGACTACTTCCATGATTCTTTTTAATTGGTCAATATCTACAGATATTTAGGAAAACGCACAGGACCTTTGTAAATTCATCACCATTTCCTTCAATTACATGCATTAACGGTTTATTTATTTATTGTAACAAAATGATTTTGTTCAAGTGGACCAGAAAAGGCGATGAACATTTCTGAAGAAGTAAAATGTTAATTTACAATCCTACACAAGACAAAACCTGATGGTGGGAAGAAATAATAAAATATGTGGATGCTAAAGTTTTAGAACACGCCTCAGTACTTGGAGACGTTTAAACAACATAAAAAGGATACAATCATTTCCTGGAAAAAGTGCTTTGCCTGTCAGTAGCTCTGCCATGATGCAACCAACAGACCAAATATCAACTGCAAGAAAACAAACACATTGTCGTGAGAGAACAAGCCACACTGATCTATTTCCTTAGTGTTAGTGCCACACTGCTATGTTAACACAAGTATTAAACCAAAACAGGGTTAAAAATGATGTATTTTTATAAATGCTATCATTGGCAACACCTCACTGGGCCCCATCTAAAGGGACCCCTCAAGTTGCAGACTTTTTTTTTTTCTACAAACTTATCCTTATACCATAGTATGAGATGCACATGAGCATATTTCATCATGCTTATTACTCACCAAAATATCAACATACACAAAGGATAAGGGAGAGACAGACTCTACAAAATGCATTGGCGAGGAGTCAGATCTTTACCATTGTGTTTGGTAATATCCTCGGGTGAGCCAGTTTTGGGAAGAGGTCAAACCTTATATGGCTCTCATCACAATCTTGCCACACTCATTCAAAGCTCATGCTAAAATGTATCTCTCTAGTCCTGCCTGCAGCTAGGAAATCGATCTTGCGTAAATGGATTGAGTCAGAGGCCCCAAAGTTAACCTCTGCTGGAAGTCAAACGCTCTTCTCCTTTCCAAACGGACTGTTTAGAATCAATGGCACATGTTCAAAAATTAAAAACATTTTACCAGACCTGGCAAGCAAACATGAGTTTCCTTGGTGAGAAAAAGACTATTTGAAAAAAAACAAACTGGTCCGTAGGTAAGATATTGGAAGGAACGCCACCTATTAGATTAACTTACTCCACCTCCAATGAATCAGTGGGAGGGTAGGGCCGTTTGGTCTTCTGTTTTGTTCTATAACTGGCTATAACAAACAGTAGGTTACATTTTCCATGATGTGGTTACAAAATAAAATGTATCGCCTCAATAAAGATGTTGAATCTAAATGTTATCTAGTCATAAAAAATAAAGAATAATAATAATAATAAAAAAAGTATATTGCTGTGCCATGTTATTGCAGTTTTATCAATTACAGAAATATATACACTGATCAGCTACAACATTAAAAACACTCAGTGGTGAAGTGAATAATGGATTATATCGGTAAAACGGCACCTGTCAAGGGGTGGGATATGTTAGGCAGCAAGTGAACAGTCAGTTCTTTGATTTTTTTGCGTTGGAAGCAGAAAAAAAATGGACAAGAGAAAAGAGCCTAGTGACTGACATGGGAGGAATAGTGCTGGCTTTACAACTGGGTCAGCGCATCTACAAAACGTCAAGTTTTCCTCCTCTTCCCTAGCCCAGACTTTCTGTGGCTATCTAAATCACAGACTTCCCCCAAACGGTGATCTTTCATATGCCAATAAAACATTCTTTAAAAAATTGTGCACCCAACTGCAGGAGCACCTCAAAGCAGTGCTCTACATCCAGACATCATCTCTCCAAACACATGTTGAGATAAAATGTTCCGGTTAAGGCTATTAATATGCAGGTGACATCTTTTCACATCCTCATAGTCACATGAGAAAGCAGCAAGATCTTCTCTGTCTTCTCAATACGTCACTGCTGCTTAACATTCCTCAAAGTTCTTTCTCTAGTTTAATGCAATTCTGTTTGAATCAATTTCACATCTGTCTAGAGATAGATCTGCATTCCCCTTCAGTACTCACAAATAAAAAATAAAATGTTCCTTCATAAAAAGTTACTCTACAATAAATTATCCTCCGCATGTACTATGGCAACTGCATACTTATCTACACAATGCCTATATTTATCAGACTGTCAGTCTAAAATACCACCCTATTTGCTGTAAAACCATGTGGAAACCTCTCATACAAAAAAAAAAAAGATAAAATTAGTTTCCCCATACAGCAATGAAAAGCTTAAACATTCTCCTCAACAATAGATAACACTCTCCAGCCCATTCTCTATTACATACCCAGCAGTCTTCAATTTACTTACACAGCCATTAGCCTCAAACTGCCCATTTCCATACACCTCTAGCTTCACTGCTCACGGATAAATAGCTTTCTTTGTTGCCATCATAACTATGAGAACACACTTTTACTAAGCATTTGAAAGGCCACAGCTTCCTATCTAAAAAGAACACTTTAAACACCATAACCACTAATGCGTGGATTCTGACTTCTTATCTAGGAACCACTCCCTGTCTCCACTGCAGCAGCCTCTTAGCTGGAAGCTCATTGGCCAAGTAAAAACAGCCATTGGAGGTGCAGTTAGTGCTGCATAAACAAAGATATTTAACAACAAAATAGAAGATGGCACTGCACATGCATAACAAATATACCAAAACAGATTATGCTAAAGTGGTGTTAGTGCTTTAGCTTATTTTAATCCTTATTCTAAAAGCATCATGGGCCATGGACCCCACATGCAAATGCATAGACCAATGTTGAGCTGTCCTGATATAGACAACACTGCGATCATTTCTATAGCACTGTTCTGCTGTGAAATATTACCGGTTTGATTATAATGCATCCAGTTCAGCATGATTTCAGGGGCTCGGTACCACCTTGTGGCAACGTATCCGGTCATCTCATCATCAGTCTGTCGCGCCAAGCCAAAATCTAAAATCTACATCATAAACAAAAATAGTGTTACACCACAAAATCCTCTGTGGATGAGGACGGGTAATAAAGTTTGAGGCGTGCTTTATTTTTCCTTTTTACAAATTGGCGAATTCCAGCATCATACCCGTAATTCACAGTCTTCATTGACGGCTAAATTGCTTGGCTTCAGATCCTGCAAAAAATATAAAAAAACAGCGTTATAACCGATTTCATATTAAAAAAACTTATTTAAAGCCAAGATCTCTGAAAGTAAAATTCTGTGCTTTACTTACTCTGTGGATGATTCCCGCTGAATGGATATACTGCCAAAAGGAAAAAAATTGTTATAGGTTAATGTAAGGCTCTTTTGGAATATAAATAAATAAAACTAAAAAAAATATGTTATTTTTTTTTTTTTTTAAACGGACACTATAGTCACCTGAACAACTTAAGCTTAATGAAGCAGTTTTGGTGTGTAGAACATGCCCCTGCAGCCTCACTGCTCAATCCTCTTTTAGCCATTTAGGAGTTAAATCCCTTTGTTTATGAACCCTAGTCACACCTCCCTGCATGTGACTTGCACAGCCTTCCATAAATACTTCCTGTAAAGAGTTCTGTTTAATTAAGATTTTCTTATCCCCTATGTTAATAGCTTGCTAGACCCTGCAAGAGCCTCCTGTATGTGATTAAAGTTCAATTTAGAGATGAGATACAATGATTTACGGTAAATTACATCTGTTTGAAAGTGAAACCAGTTTTTTTTCATGCAGGCTCTGTCAATCATAGCCAGGGGAGGTGTGGCTAAGGCTGCATAAACAGAAGCAAAGTGATTTAACTCCTAAAAGACAGTGAATTGAGCAGTGAAATTGCAGGGGAATGATCTATACACTAAAACTGCTTTATTTAGCTAAAGTAATTTAGGTGACTATAGTGTTCCTTTAAAAAAGGGCCAAGTTACTTTACTTTAACGTAGTCCCCCACTTTCCAAAGCCCTATTTAATAGGTTTTCCTGTGGCTGAAGGAAGAATTCTCCAAAATCAGGAATAAATTCATATTCTATAAAACCCTGTACAGTGGTTATTATTGATCCCAAAGAATAGTTCCAAGCATCACTGAGGAGAAGTGGAACTGCTACCAATTTATCTATAGACAGGCTCACCAATATCACAGCTATGACCCCAAGTAGGGCATTTCAAAGCAAATTTTAATTAAATTCCAAAAGGGAGGGAAAAAATTCCCAGTCAGTTCCAACTCACTATGCAGGGCTGCAGAACTCCTGATTTAGGGAAAAGGGGGGTGAAGTGGAACAAAAGAAAATAAAAACCAGACCATATAGAAGAGGTACATATAAAACAGAATATATGTATATATATATATAAATAACTTTCCAGTGAGAAAATACTGCTGCATGGACACATTTATAGATTGTATATGGTTTTATCAAAGTTCGTACAGATGTTCAAACAGCCACTAGATGCATACTTGCAAAAACAGAATATTCAAGGATATAATCTTTCAATGTAGGGTAATAGTTTTTTGATCCAATGATTAATCTAAATGCTGTTCTGGGGTCAAGAATGATTTTTTTCCCCCCTAGTTTGTGCTTAAAACATTTTTTTGCCTACTTTTGGATCAACAGCAAAAAACAAATGTGAGGAAGGCTGAATTTGATGGACGCAACTATGTAACAAGTATCAGCACGATTCGAAATTCCATAACACTAAAATCAACCCTCTATAAGATTTGCAGTACTCAAGGACTTGTTTTCCAGAAAAGTGTAATATTGATATTCTGATATTAGTAGTTTATCTTCATCAAGCCCTGTAATAGAAGAGGCAAGCACTTTGCATAGAGTACCATTTACTGAATCAGTGTCCAGAACAGCACTCACTCACTCACATAATAGGTCTTCACATCGATTGTTTCTCATATAGTGCAGAGGTGACTATTGTTAAAGGCAAACTAGATAGCCAACTGCAGCAAAGAATTGTACTCTGAGCTGACTCAGGCAGCCGGGTAGAGTCATTACAAAATGTTTTCTGTTCATTATCAAATATCTTTTTACAATTAACAGGAGTCAGGTCATTTGCTTAATAGCCAGCTCTCTCCCGTGTTGCTCACCTTTACCGGTTAGATTGGAGAGGAGATGGGAGGTCAATGGCGCAATCCATGGTGTTAGTGGGGAAATTAGCAGTAAGTGAAACAGGCCGGATGTGTCAGTCAGGGGAGATATTTTGATCTTTGACTGATACATTTTGGGAGGAGGGAAGAGGAAGAAATGGTGCTAATTAACTGAAACATCTACTACAAGATAAATTAACATATGGTTCTGTATTTATTTTCTAAACACAGGAAGCACATACATGCTACAACTAATGTAGAGAACATATAATGTCCGTTGCATAGGATATGGTGCAAGTAGGCCATCTATCAGAGTCATGAAAGAAACTATATATATCCTCACTCAACCACGTCAGAGGAAAAAGCTATTCTTGTCTAACTCTGGACGGCTGGGACATGTACAATAGCCGTTGGCTTGGATAGTCTCAGCACTGCTATAGAAAGTTATGGGAGAATCACAAGTTACAAAGCCTGTTTATTTTTATTTTTTTAATTCACAAAATACAGGGAGTGCAGAATTATTAGGCAAGTTGTATTTTTGAGGATTAATTTTATTATTGAACAACAACCATTTTCTCAATGAACCCAAAAAACTCATTAATATCAAAGCTGAATATTTTTGGAAGTAGTTTTTAGTTTGTTTTTAGTTATAGCTATGTTAGGGGGATATCTGTGTGTGCAGGTGACTATTACTGTGCATAATTATTAGGCAACTTAACAAAAAACAAATATATACCCATTTCAATTATTTATTATTACCAGTGAAACCAATATAACATCTCAACATTCACAAATATACATTTCTGACATTCAAAAACAAAACAAAAACAAATCAGTGACCAATATAGCCACCTTTCTTTGCAAGGACACTCAAAAGCCTGCCATCCATGGATTCTGTCAGTGTTTTGATCTGTTCACCATCAACATTGCGTGCAGCAGCAACCACAGCCTCCCAGACACTGTTCAGAGAGGTGTACTGTTTTCCCTCCTTGTAAATCTCACATTTGATGATGGACCACAGGTTCTCAATGGGGTTCAGATCAGGTGAACAAGGAGGCCATGTCATTAGATTTTCTTCTTTTATACCCTTTCTTGCCAGCCACGCTGTGGAGTACTTGGACGCGTGTGATGGAGCATTGTCCTGCATGAAAATCATGTTTTTCTTGAAGGATGCAGACTTCTTCCTGTACCACTGCTTGAAGAAGGTGTCTTCCAGGAACTGGCAGTAGGACTGGGAGTTGAGCTTGACTCCATCCTCAACCCGAAAAGGCCCCACAAGCTCATCTTTGATGATACCAGCCCAAACCAGTACTCCACCTCCACCTTGCTGGCGTCTGAGTCGGACTGGAGCTCTCTGCCCTTTACCAATCCAGCCACGGGCCCATCCATCTGGCCCATCAAGACTCACTCTCATTTCATCAGTCCATAAAATCTTAGAAAAATCAGTCTTGAGATATTTCTTGGCCCAGTCTTGACGTTTCAGCTTGTGTGTCTTGTTCAGTGGTGGTCGTCTTTCAGCCTTTCTTACCTTGGCCATGTCTCTGAGTATTGCACACCTTGTGCTTTTGGGCACTCCAGTGATGTTGCAGCTCTGAAATATGGCCAAACTGGTGGCAAGTGGCATCGTGGCAGCTGCACGCTTGACTTTTCTCAGTTCATGGGCAGTTATTTTGCGCCTTGGTTTTTCCACACGCTTCTTGCGACCCTGTTGACTATTTTGAATGAAACGCTTGATTGTTCGATGATCACGCTTCAGAAGCTTTGCAATTTTAAGAGTGCTGCATCCCTCTGCAAAATATCTCACTATTTTTGACTTTTCTGAGCCTGTCAAGTCCTTCTTTTGACCCATTTTGCCAAAGGAAAGGAAGTTGCCTAATAATTATGCACACCTGATATAGGGTGTTGATGTCATTAGACCACACCCCTTCTCATTACAGAGATGCACATCACCTAATATGCTTAATTGGTAGTAGGCTTTCGAGCCTATACAGTTTGGAGTAAGACAACATGCATAAAGAGGATGATGTGGTCAAAATACTCATTTGCCTAATAATTCTGCACTCCCTGTACATATTCCCCACTATATAATATAGATGGGTTTCTCCATTCACTACTGCAGTTCAAACTGATAAATTTGTATTTTATTTCGAACAATGACGTTATGGACTCTCCTAATGGTCCGTTCATGGCAAATATCAGAGAGAAACACCCTGATGTGAACAAATTTCACTATTCTCAGTCACAAGACAAGTGAAAACCATACACGTCTTCTGTAAATTACGGTTAAACATCACTTTCTCCAAAAGGTTAACTTAATATATTTAGTGTAAAGTAAATGGAAAATGGAGAGCAGCATATTCTTTATTGCTTAAGAGACTATCTTTTGATGACTAACGATATGTTCTCTTCTGTACGTATTTGTGTTAATGCACTACATGCTGCTTCTAGCCACTATCTCTAATATGTTTTGCTTTTAACAAGGTACATAAAATCTTACATTCTACTGAATGTGCAGAAAACCAGGTTATAGGTGCTTCTTAGCCCATTGTGTTCAGTACCTCCATGCAGAGCATCTACAAGCTCTGCATGGAAATACTGAACGCTCCCTATAGAGAGGCATTAATTCAATAAAGAGATGCTGATTGGAGCAGCACAGCGTTTTACTGCATATGAGCAATAACCTCCCAATGCTTTCCTACAGGAAAGTATTGGATTGGCTGAGATCAAGATTAATTTTCTCAGCCGTGAAGGTGACCATATCTTTTCTCAATACCTTTTCATTGCCACCTGAGAGGGGTTGGAAACCTAAATAGGTATTCCAGCACTATAGTTCAGTATATACTGTATAAATATATTCCCCCCTCCCCCCCAACACTACAGCGTTGCTTTAATTTACAATATATATATTGCTACTGCATCTTTACGCTTTTCTTTTCACAAATATACTGCTTGCATAACAAATTACATATATACATACATATATACATATATACACACATACACACACGGCCGGAACTGTGTATTAAAATTCTACACGGAAAAGTTTTAATTTGAATTAGTGCTGCTGTACCTTTAGAGTTGAAAGAATTGAAATCAAGAGTCACTTAAAGATGTGGGAAATAATTACCTTGAGGCCTCTTAGTAACTGATATACAAGAAACTGGATATGGTCATCCGTAAGCCTTTGGCACTTCACGATGTTGTTAAGGTCAGCTCCCATAAGGTTTGTCACTAGATACCTGTAACAATAACAACGTAAAGGTTTGGGATCAATATAGCTTAAGTTACTTCCCCCCCAAAAATCTTTATTCTTAGAGGGTTACTCCAACCACCATGACCACTTCACTGATCAAGATGGCTGGAGCTTGTATGTGCAGTCTTTGGAAGAGCTGCACATACCGTGTTTATCCCCTCTCCTCCTGGAGGTGTAACTCCCACCTCTGGCTGTGCTATTGGGGTGTCAGCCAGCTCGGAATTAGAGCTCTATGCTTGCTAATATCAATTCTATGGAACTTAAACTGCACAGAGTGTAAGTCATTGGCTTAGAGCGGTCAGCCAATGAATGGCGATGGCGATGGCCACAGCTTTCAGCTTCTGCTAGTTTATTGAAGTTTTAATGATACCTTGCCATTTACCACTCTCTCTTTTGGACACTGTTGATTGGATTATCAGTAATCTGACTCAATGCTCGTTAATTTACAACTGTCCATTGCTTTTCAGAAAGCTCTGAATGCATTCCACTCCGGGCAGGTAATTGAAATTCTATGTCAAATGGACTATGAATTAAATCACTTTGGGATTACCCTGATAGAATCCATAGGTACCAAAAGCAAGTAGAGCATCAGTCTTACGAGACTATGAATAGGTTCTTTTAACAGGAAAAATAAAATGATGTTATTGATTATATAAATATTATTTTATATGCTTGATTCCCTAAATGTCCCATAAGACAGTATAGTTGAACCACTGGTTTAGTACAATGTATTTGCCTAGTTGATCCTGTCCTACAGAAAGGGGAATAGATTTCCATATTGTCTTCTGCGCGTGGAAAACACTGCTTCAGAAGCCAAACCTGGAAACCAACCTCAAGCAAAACAGGATATCCAGATGCCCGTTATGGAACCTCCCTAAAGTCTACTTATTTTTTGTAGAAAAAAAACCAAACATGTATTTATTTTTCCTGAAACAAACAAATAGTACTTACACCTCATTAAAGGTTTCAACCGAAGTAGATGGTGTAAAGACATCCAGCAAACCAATGACCTTAAAAAATAAATTGTGTTAATATATAAAACATTATAAGATGGTGTTAAGATCTTATATTGGTGAAACCAATACTATGCCTTAAAAGTAGTTCATCATGTAAAATGCAGCAATGGTGTTGGAAATAGAAAGAAAGAGAAAAAAAAAATACAGGTTTATCTTTGAAAAATATATGTATGCAGGTCTGTAAGAACCAGCAATCCACAGAAGAATACATCTTTATAGGAGCTGATTGAAGTATGGGCTTTATATAATAATAAAAAATAAAAAAAATAAACCTTCTGAGATGCAGGGAATACTACAATTGGCATTAACTTGTGTTTACCATACCCTCCCACCATCCTAATAAGACTGTAAGACATTCAACTTAAGACTTCTATGGGACACGTGGCTATTAACTATCACTGCAGTGTGAGAGCAGTGTTACAAACAGAACTCATTCACAAAATACAGTCGTGCCCAACAGTGAAGGTTTTTTTTGCCTGAAGGATCTGATGTATTTTTGTTAATGAATAATTCTGTGATGGTTTTCAGGAAGAGAAAGGTTTGAAACTCACATTTTCATGCTTCATGTGCTTGAGCAGACGGAGCTCCCTGTAGGTTCTCCTCGCATGAACCAGGGATTGAAAAGGTCTGGAGAGCTTTTTTACGGCCACCTTTTGTCTAGTTTTGGTATCACATGCTGAGCTAGAAGAAGAAAATGAACATGTTAGAAGGTGCTCTCTGCTTTTGGCTTGTTTTAGGGAATCCCCACTGGTGTATAAAAGGTACCTGCAACAAGACAAAACGCACACATTGCATTTGGTATATTTCATATAGGGGGTCATTAAAAACGACATAATAAACCTCAACCATTCCCCACTAAACCCAGCTCACCATGGGATTACACATCGCTGATAAACGGTTCTCACCAAGACATGGTATGATCAGGGATTATATTACAGGAAACATATGGTTATACTTCACTACTCCCAAAATGACAGTTTTAACTAAAATTTGCTAATAAGCAGACAATGAGGTATAAGATTTCTTGAGTTTGCTCACTATTTCTGGAGGAAACGAGCTGATCTACACAATGCAACGTGAGTCCGTACAGAAAAATCTGATTTTTTTTTTTTTTTTTTAATAATGTGCACCCTGTAATGGCAGGCAAAACCATCTGGCCTTTCTAGTCTGATCATTTTATTTCCTATGAAAAGTAAAGGATTTGTTTCTCTTGAGATCAGAGACTATAGCACTGGAGACACAGATCACCCCATCATCTTCCAAACAATCATAAAAAAAGTTCCAAAAACATGGCGTACATTATCAGGGTTATCCACTAAAGGTCATTTTGAGAGGAGTCGAACGGACAGCATAGCTGACTTCGAGAATGTTTCCAATTCGGCTATTTTTAAACTAAATTTGAAATTCATTAAATTTGAGTTCTACCTTTAGTAAATAACCCTGTATGGGTTTTGTGATCTAGTTTTTATTTCAACTATGTGCAAATTTATCCGGTGATAGTTGCACTCAGATTATCTTTGCTTGGGTATTTATTGATCGTGGTCAAGACTTCAAATAATATACTTGGCGTTACCTATTTAGAAAAAAAAATTTAAATACAAAAACAAAATTAAAACTGAAATCCAAATTAAAACGAATATTTTTACATCCACACGGCCATCAAAAAAATATAGAAACAAAGTTAAAATGTTACTTCCTTTTAAAACCCAATATTTCCGCAATCGCTGCATGGGACAACTTGCTACGAATGTTGGAACAGGACGTGTGCAAAGAGACCAGCATTAAACATCCTAACCAGAAATGGTGCACACCGTGTTCCCATTTCTCTGAGATATTTGGTTAGTGCAATCTATACATGCATTTTCCCCAGCTGATAATATGCATTCTTCCATTCTTACATAAGAGCAGAAAGGACTGGAGTGCTTTAACACAGTGTTTCCCCAAGGCAAAACAAAAGTAAGTTTTAGACATTCTTTTTCAGTGGAGATAGAGACAGGGCCTGGGCTGTTGGTGTGTGAGGAATGGGTTAAGAATTATTGCTTTAATTATTAGCCCAGTATTTAAAAAGTTTGGTCATAGAAGTGTGTTTATTAGGTAAGCAGGTGAATCAACACCTTTATGTAGTGGAGTTTAGCACGAACACTTAAACAAACAAAGCGTGGGGATCCACAAGGTGTTGCCTAATTCAAAGCTAATGAAATATTTACAATGAACAGCTCTAGTTAAAGAGAAGACAATATTAGAACGTGTTTTACAACCCATTACTGACGACCAGCATTTTATTCTATTACACAGATAAAGTAACCGAACAACACGAATGTGGTCCTTTAAAAACACAAATTTACAAATACGTCTGGCAGGATGAAAATATAAGCTTAGTTTGCAAATGTTTTTCTATTTGGTACTCAGGGAGCTAAACCCAACTGGGCGTATTTAATCTACACAGAATTTCTCAACGAGCTCAGCATCCGGCAAATACAGGTTAGAATAATAATTTATAAATACATTACGATTTCTCAGATTTTGCAGTTCCCTTTGTTGCAATGTATAATACAGAGGAAGACCATGTTATGACATTAGAGACCTCGTGGGTTGTGGAATATCACTTCAGGTATGAGATCTGGGTGAATTTTCTATGGTCTAAACGGATTTTGTTTGTTTTTTTCAAATAAATACATAATTTAAAATGTGAATGTGCACTTTAAAATATGTGGTTTAAAAAAAAGTGTTGGAAGGGAGGATCAAAGCTGTTCTTTGATTGGATGAGAATCTGTGCTTTCCTAGGGGGAGGGCGAAGAGTGTTATAACAACTATAACACCCACTTGAACAAAATATTGCTGCTCCCTTCAGGCTGTGTGGGTGGTGGGCCATTGGAGGGATGATCTGATGCTAGAAAGAAAAAAAAATACATCTCTAAAGGAATAGAAACAACTAGTGACAAATCTAGGGCAAATGTGGCAATGGTCTCAAAGGTGCCCAGTGAATGCTTCCTTAAAGAACGAAAAGGACTAAATAAAGAGTGTCGACAAAATGTGTGAAAATGAAGAGCTGTAGAAGAAAAGCACACATTCTAGGTCAGTAGTAGAGGTTTGCTGTGGGTGGAGATTGATTGCAGCGATATATCATAAAGTTATATTTAAGATAACAATGCGGGCGTATGAGTCACACAATACAGATCACACGCCTTAACCACAAGTAGTAATCTATAGTTTTGGTCACAATATTTTATAATTGAAATTACAAAAGAAAACCAATTCCTTCTATCCCTCAACTGGCAGCCTTTTCCTGCAATGTTGCAGTACGTGAAGTTACAAAAGGATTTACTAAACCGAGAGGCTCCAATTTTGGGGTTAAAGGGAGTTGGTGGAGCTGCAAGCCTTGTGCGGAAATATTTACAACTCACAATTCGCTTCAGGATCAAATCTCGAACACTGGGCATGTTTTTTTGTTTTTAAATGGATGGCCCTTACAGCAGGAGGACAGGCTTATGTTCGGAAGCAGATATATGAAATATAGATCACATTAACTGTTGATGCACTGGGGTTTTTGGGACATGCTGAGCCCTCCCATAAAATGAGTCTCTTACTGCTTTGGATTGAGCTTAATGTAGAGGCGGCAAATCCAAAGCCAGGAATTTTAAAGGTAAAATACTATATCTAACTCAAATTTTTTAATTCATTAACGTGCTATCCTTTTAGCTGTGAAGCACAGGGGAAGCAGATAATTAAATACTATGTACAAATACATAGTATTTATAATCAACGCAGCATCATGCATGCTTTGAGAAAACCTTTTTAAATAATTGTCATTTCAACACTATGCCTGAAAAACGATTAACCAATCACTAAATGAAATGTATGTGTGTGAGCTAGTTAGGTTAATCTGGATGTGATAAATATCCATGGTGTACACACAGTTATACTGCGGAACGCAATGTTTTTGTGCAGTAAAAATGTTCCGAACAATATATTAGAGTATGCATTACCGTTGGTAACCCAATTACTAATTCCCTTGCTTATTCTTTCCTCTACAGAAGTAGTCACAAAACAAGTCATTTTTTAGCCACAAACAACCCAACAAAACATACTTCCACGTATAACAAGTATATTCCACGTAAAGAGAGAGAGACAGGAGGAGCGAAATCCCTTTACTTGTTATGCGTTTGTCAAGGAATGGAACTTCAATATATGCACACAGAGAGACAATTAGCACAAGACCAGTAAGTGATTTGCCAATTTAATTAGCACACAAGGAGCAATTAACATAAAACCATTAGGGAAATTGCTTGAATCCCCACTGTAAATGGCATACAATATAAAAACTTTCTTCTTGTTGCAAATAATGGAGTTGGGGTTTGTGGTGCAAATACAAACAGCTCTGACCTTTGTCACTAGCATATTACTCCATCAGAAAGCTATTCCTTATATTAGGGAAAAGCCATATCACAATAGGATCCACTTGTACCTTCGTAAGCAGTATTTCCTCCCTCTAAGCACAGACATTAATGTCACCGGAGGGTTTTTCCCCAGAGGAGAACTGGTCCTTCTTTAAAAATTACAGCGCTGAACAAAACATCGAAAATCCCCTATACAAAATCGGTGTTAATACCATATTGTGTAGTTTTATATGTGTATCAAAGAAGCACTCAAAAATACATGAATATATGATTGCATATTTTAGAGGTGTTCCTTTTGTTGTTAAGAATACTGTACCCCACTTTAAAAACAAGTTAAGGGTCAGAACCTACACTGCAGCCCTAAGGACACAAATTACCTGCACACAGAATCCAGCATTGGTGTGCTCTTACGCAGATTAACAAATAGAATCAATTACTGAACTAATGTGTTGGAAGTCACTACTGTCAGCCACTAGTAGATGTAGGTATTACCAAATGTATATAGTGACATTTTTCAGAACATGTACTGCAGACACACATGACACACTCTTTTAATGAAAAATATGAAAAGTGTGTAATTTCCAGCCGGAGGTATTTCTTCAATGAAGAACCAACATTTTGCTGGAATTTACATCTCAACAAACCACTGAAAACCACATACTTCCTATGTGTCCCTATTTACCAGTAGCAGTCCCTATTATGGGCACGTACCTCTATTTCTATGCGCTATAAAAGAGCTCCATATTGTTGATGTGTGAGTGTATAATAGACTTGGGCATTTGTTTTCATCTGAATTTTCGGCAATTCGTCAGTTTGTCCGAAAGATGAATACAAATTACAACAAATGAAAGAAAGAGAGAATTGCTTGTTGGATGAAATTTCAGCCATGCAATTTGATTTTTAAATTCGTTACAATTACAAGAAGGAGCTACTAGCTTGGGGCCACATTTGGGGGCTAATAAATAAAATAAAAGTGAAGGACATGGTGTCCTCCCAGCCCTTATCCATTGGCAGCAGGTGGGGGACCTACATAATAAGGCCTCTTGTACCCCTCCCAGCCCCACACATTGGCAGCTGTGGGGTACTAAGTAATAACGTGGGCTGTGGACCTACTGCCCACACCAGCCCCCACCCATTAGCCACGGCTGGGAGCCCTAAATAATACGGGCAGGTAGACCTATTTTACCCCCATAATTATCCACCTCCACTGGGGACTAGTCTCAAGATTTACCTGTCAGAGGGATGGAGAGCAACAATTTAATATTACAGGGAGGCATGGAGACTGAATCAATGGAGGGAGGGAACATACATGATCTGAGAACATGTGTCGTCAGCATGCAATGCGCACTGATGACACATATCTATTTTTTTCCTCAGAAAAGGCAGCCCGAAACTAGTCTACGGCACAAAACTGCAAATAGCTCAGTACTGCTGCATTTCAAGCAGAAATGCTGCAGACTCCTCACAACATACCCACCTCTAAAATCATAAGTGGTCGTGGTGTTTGAATTAACCCAGGGGTCAATAAAACCCAGGCACCAGGTCACCATGGCAACTAGGAATTTTGTCGCAGCATCTGTCATCCCGTTCCCTCAGTGGTGAGTGGAAGTGGGAGAGTGGAGTCAGGCAGTAATAAATGGAGCCGGGCGGCGAGTGAGCTCTAATATTCTTGATGTGCTCCCTTGCGTATCCAGCAGTGATGCCAGGGGCGGGAATAGGAGGGTGCAGAGCAAGAAGCCCTTAAAAGATGACTGGAGGCCCAGCTGGTCCCCAGGGAAAGCCTACCCAGTCCAGTTCTCCCAAAGGTAGGATGGCTGGGTTGACTCAAATTGAATGAAAAAAATTTGTGAGTGTGTGAGAAAATGTGTATGCGTGTGTCAATGAGTGCACTTGTTTAGGTGACTGTCCCCCTCCGATTGCAAGGGAATGGTGTTTTCACTTACCATTTTCCCCACGCCGTCTAGGTCTCGCCGCTGCTGTCCCCGCCTCCATAGCTTAAAGATGTCAGTTAATCCAATGCTTTCCAATAAGAAAGCATCGGGAGGCTATTGCACAAGAAAATCTGCGGTGCCAATCGGCATCTCATCATAGAGATGCATTAAATTAATCAATCTCTATGGTAAATGTTCATGTCTCCATGCAGCACTGAGATAAGAAGCCCTTCTAGTGACAGTCTGAGTGATTGCCACTTGAGGTGTTACTAGGCAGCAATGTAATCAGAGCTTTTTCTCTGAAAATGCAATGTTTACATTGAAAAGTCTGCAGGGACAGGTTATAGACACCAGAATCACTACATTAAGCTGAAGTGTTTCTGGTGACTATAGTCTCTTTAAGAATTGTATTTTTGTTGTTGGTTCATAAATTCAAAGAAAATTTCTCAAACCCTGGAGTAACCCTTTAAGCCTTTTGTCGTGAGATTCTCCATTTACTTTTAAAGGTATATATGCAAGTGCCATGCATCCAATCAAATGCTCCTCCAACAGGAAGCATCGACTAATGCTTCACCATGACCAACATTTGATGTCCAAATGTCAGAAATAATTCAGACTGTTCAAAATGCGAAGGAACCTCTAGTGGCCGGCAGGAAGACTAGTGTATTATGTAGCAAATTTTTATAAAAATGCACAATTAACAGACAGTTTTATTTAGACAATGTTAAATCCTACATAACTGTATAATAATGAAAAAAAAAAAAAAAAAAACTTTAAGTACATATAAAAAAAAAAAACCTAAGAAAAGCTACAATCTCCCTGATAATTACAACAGACTTGAAAGTGTGAATCGCTCTAGCACGTTTAACATTGCAAAACTTTCTGTCACTCATAATAGGACAGGGTGATCAGCAAGGAAGGCGACTAAATTAATAATTAAGAATCTGAGTCACCAATCTTCAGTATTTATATAAGAACAGGTTGCATGATACATAAATGAGCATTAGAGGTATCTGAGTTCGTAAGGCATTTGACAGGTTAATGTTTAGCAAATCCATCTACTCACATTGTTGTACCTGTATATATTCTGTCTAAAATAAATATTCTGTGCGAGAAAGAGCAATGACAAACACTCAAATAAGCAAGCACAACATGGAACAAAAAGCAAGCTAGACAGACAGTGGGAAATGAAGGTGCCAAGGGCTCTGCGGGACATCTCCAGGTACCACAATCACTACAGTTCAGTACAGTAATAATGTTGCTAAGTGACAATGGGCCAACCCATTCAGTTTCTCTTTAACTGTATTATACAATCCTCGAGTTAAGGTGTCATAATAAAGAGGACAGTTTTGGCTTCACCATAGGGCTTTAAAGTGGCCAAATATTTCTATGCACCTTGCGCGCCAACAGCTTAACAGTCTACCCCTCTCTCATCACTCATGAATGCGCACACACAGGTGTGGTGTATAACATGGATTTGCGTGTATGCACAGCTAGTCCACAATGTGGTTCTGTAACCACTTCAAACTGCTTAATTTATTTAGAAAAAAAAAAAAATGACAGGGTGATTCATACAAGCAATTGCATTTCTAAGAACAAAAAACTGGTATAAACACCGTAAAATTGTAAGCTTTAATCTATGATTTACACTTAAAAGTAACTTTTTACCACAAACACTAGTTCACAGCATTTTAGGATTTTTTTTTTTTTTTTGCATACTTTGTGAGAAATGTCAGGACAAGTATACGTCAGGAATTCTGTAAAGGCTGAGAGAGTAAATGCAGGTGTGCATTCACACACAAAGGACAATGTTTGTGAAGGCAGGTATATGTTTGCACGGTAGGTCTAAGTTTGTGAATGTCAATCCCACAGTAATTTTAAATTTGAGTGGATATTGTATAGTCTGAGCTGTATTTATGGTAACGCAGGCTGTGGTAATACAAGGGATAGTGGGAGTTGCGTTGTTGGTAAAATGGATAGTGGGAGTTGCAGTCAGCGGAGTGGGCTGTGGTAGGACAGAGCAGTCTACAGCAGAATTCACACGGGGAGAGGTGGGCATGGTAAGCATAGTGGGAGTTGCTATCAGATAACGGGACAGTGGTTGTAGTAGTGTTGACACAGGGAACCTACAACCCTTGGCATTTTGCCTGAATGGAAGGGAACACTCTTCAGACAAGCAAATTCACGGAATTCTCAGAGAGGAAGAAGAAGAATAATAAAGTATTTAGCTAGGAAATGCAGCCAGATAAAAGGTATTTAAAAAATAAATAAATAATTATCTCCCAAACTGATGTGCTAAAATCTCCAAACAAAAACAAGTCAACTTCATCAAAGCCAGAGATCGTAATTTATCTTCAGTGCAAGCCGATACACTGTTTTAAATGTGGTTTATAGCACTAGTCATACCTAGAAATCCCTGCTAAATAAGTCACAAGACAAATATATTGAGCAACAGAGCCAGGTGCCATTAACTGTTCTCCACATGCAGATATAGTTCCAATGTGACAAAACATGCAGGAGCTATGAATTTATAAGGATTAGAAAACAAAATGCAAGAGTCACATTTTATTAGAAGCTGAAATAGAATAGGATTTTTTTCCATGGTTTAGAACAAAACAGAGAGTCAATTACATGAACAACCACACAAATCTGATGAGATTTTTTTTTTGTAAATTAAAGACTGGATATGCACAATTTTATTAAATTAAAAATAAATAGATTTAATACACATACTATATTTATAAAAATGCATTTTATAACCTAAACTTTTCAGATCTATTCATTGATGTATAATGTACCCCTTTCTCCCTATGCATACCTAAATGGGTTATTGGGTTATATAAGAACTGGCCAGTAGCACCTGCAAATTTGGTTCACTCTGATTGAACGTGCTGACAGTTGGAGTTCTGTTGAATCGGAGCATAAAGTTGCCTAATTCAATAATTTCAGCCCTTCTGGTACATCGAGACAAATTACATTCAAGGTAGTTCAGAGCATTCTTTAGAAAGTCAGGGCACTGAGACTTTAGTGTATAACACAGTTATGAGTTCAGCAAAAGGAAATGCCAAGATAAAAATCAGTGGAAAGCCATAATTGTGATTAACCAGAAAATACCTGCAAATGTAGCAGCGTAACGTTTGAGCGCTTGTCACAACATACAAAACATGTGTAGGCCTGGAGAACATTCGCACAGGTGATTTGCCCCTTTATCTTCTACAAAAACACAAACATGTACAATCATTTCACATGTGTTTTCAGTTTGTACACACATGACTTTTCATATGAACTGCTGTGTCTTACTACCCAGGATAATAAACATTTATAAGGTACACAGACATATTTTAAATGTCTATATCATTCTACATAGTTTATTTCAATCTTGTATTACTGGTAATTCATCTTTACATCCCTGTCTCAGTGGCATCAAATAGTTACTTCATGAATGATAGGGTGTAATAGAATAATGCCTCTGACCTGTCTCATTATAACCCAGGTCCAACTAAGTCTAAATGTTACTTCTGGACAACTAAGAATTAATGGAACAAGAAAGACACGAGAGGATTAGCTGAATTAAAGTGGCAATCCACACCCCTAAAGCACTTTAGCTTGCTGAAGTGCCTTATGTGTGCAGGGTGTGTTTTCCCCATTTTACAAAAAGTGCAGATTTCAATAGAAATTGGCACTTTTATAAATTAACCTTGTTACAACCGGTCATGTTACTTCCTGGTTGTTTAAAGGGACACTCCAGGCACCCAGACCACTTCTGCCCATTGGAGTGGTCTGGATGCCAACTCCTACCACCCTTAACCCTGCAAGAGGAATTAGTGCAGTTTTTAAAAACTGCAATAATTACCTTGCAGGGTTAAGTCCTCTTAGAACACAAAAAGTGTTTTAAACAACGCTGGACGTCCTCATGCTATGCATGAGGACCTCCAGCAGTGCCGAAATCTCCATAGTAAAGCATTGAATAATGCTTTCCTATGGGGAGATCTAATGCGCGCATGCGGCCATCGCCGCACATGCGCATTAGGTCTCCCCCGCTGGGGAAGGAGTGTGGGCGGAGCCTGACCCAGTGCTGAGGGACATTGCCGCTTGATTCCGGTAAGCCACTGAAGGGGTTTTAACCCCTTCAGCAACATAGGATGGGGGTGGGAGGGAGAGGGTAACTGCAGGGTCCTGCAGTGCCAGGAAAACTGATATGTTTTCCTGGCACTGGAGAGAGTCCCTTTAACTAAGTGGATCAAATCAGTAATTGCTCAGAGAACCTGCCTTGCAGATATGTCTCATTGAGCTGCACTTTATAGTCTGTGATAGGACAGCAATAGAAAGTATGGGCCAGGGAAGAAGTGAGGGAGCTTGCAAATGCTGCAGACAAAAAAATCTGTGGTATTTGGTAGCAACTTTTAGATATACTGCCAACGAAAATATAAATGGGGAAAATGCAGAATTGAATGCATGCACATGTTTATAGGGTATTTATCTACTAAACAGTAATTTTTAAAAATTCCATAGATTTTATTTTCTATTTAGGCAGTAGAAAGTCCCTTTAATTTAGTATGCTCATTTCTTGCATCCAAATTGGAGGGGCTGGTGTCAATTATTCTTCATCTCCCGTACTGTACTAAATGCCTTACATACCATCTCTCCTGGAAGGCTTTCCCATGCATTCAAGCAGCCATCTTTATGACCTACATTACTATAAACGTTCTATCGACACACACACACACACTTTATCCTCAACCTGAATATATTACACAAACAAAAACACCCAGTAATTTTTAATTTTTTTTATGTAGAATGATTTTCATCTAATCTGACCAAGCCCATGAACTAGATTAGAATCTATCTTCAGATACATTTTGCCCTGTAGCTTGGTGACATCACAAAATTGGTCACAACTGATGCCAGTGATTCACCAATTATTTCAGATTACTGGAAACAAAGGTTTCTCACTTTACATTAAAAACACAAAAACACCCTTATCATCCAAACTACAAACTTTTGCAGAAAGTAGACTGATAGAGTTATGAATGATTTCACATTAGAATATCAAACTCATCAACACTGCAACATGAGAAAATGTCTCATCCATTGATAATAAACATGTAATTTTGTGGGAATTAAGTTCCTCCCATTCCAGACCAGTTTGTGAATATGGATATATGGATAACGTGCAATGTACACCAAGAGTTTTTATATATAGATATACATTTATTTTTTAATAGATCTAAACTAGACCTTTTAATAGACAAGTTTTTCATGGGCAGGGGATGAGAAAAGATGAAATCATGACTCACAACACAGAAATACAACACCTGTAAGTGGAACGATGACAAACCTGTAACAGCAATTTTGGCAAGCAGTCAGAAGAAACGAGAGAGAGCATCAGAGACGCCAGGCAGATACGGGATAATAAAGCAAGAAGGATAGTGAGGAAAGAGAATCAGGAAATTTTAATAAATAAATCAAAAGATTCAAATGGATGCAAAAATAAATGTAAAAAGGCTTTTAGATTAAGGAGGAAGAGCATAAGACATGCAGAAAACATACATACAGGAAAAACAACGAAAATCACTATTTCACTACAGAGCCAGCTCCCCCATCACTGCCTCTATCTACAACGGGTAACAGGATCTTACAGTCAAGCATGCCAGCGACTGAACCACAAGTTCAGCAGCACCCACACATCTTGATCTGTGATTTATTGATTAGTGTAGATACATATAGGAAGATGTATCGATTTACTGATAAACTAGGAAGTGGACTCCAGACATTTTTAAATAAAATATCCAAAGGTACAGTGTTAGCCACAGACTGGCAAATCTTCAAAATAATTATAATGTTACAGCAACTAAGTATCTAGGTTTTAGGCACCATTCCACCTGATCAATGTCTATATACACACACACATTATAGAGAAATGAGCCAGTGCTGTCCTGCCTACTGCAGTATATTATATAAAGATATTCACAGAGACTGGAAATCAGTCAGTGATCCAATCATGTCCTGCTCACACCACCGTGTGCATAACATAGAAAATAGACTTCTAGGAAATAAGAAGACAGCCTCACTTACACGATCAATGCTTCCTGGAAATTAGGAAGGCAGTCTCTAACTCCTATGTAATAAGGAAAGCATCAGGCTAGACAGCAATCCAACTCAAGGGTAATCAGCCAGTCCATGTATCACTGTGGTGGGCACTATACACAACCATGGCGCAAGTCTCCCCCCTCATCACAGGGGGGTGCTGCAGCCCCCCCATCTCGCAGTATTCCCCCCCCTCCTCACATTATCCCCCCCAGTGCTGCAGGTCTCCCCCCTCCTCACATTATCCCCCCCAGTGCTGCAGGTCTCCCCCTCCTCACATTATCTCCCCCTCCTCACATTATCCCCCCATGTGCTGCAGGTCTCCCCCCCTCACATTACCCCCAGTGCTGCAGGTCTCCCCCTCCTCACTTATCCCCCATGTGCTGCAGGTCTCCCCCCCTCCTCACATTATCCCCCCATGTGCTGCAGGTCTCCCCTCCTCACATTATCCCCCCATGTGCTGCAGGTCTCCCCCTCACATTATCCCCCATGTGCTGCAGGTCTCCCCCCTCCTCACATTATCCCCCCCCATGTGCTGCAGGTCCCCCTCAGGCCCCATACGGCGGAGCGGACGGGCAGGGTTTAGGAGCCGAGCGGACGGGCAGGGGATGCAGCACGTACCACACTGAGCCGAAGGCCCCCGAGCCGACCGGGGTGAGCTCCTGGTACCGCTCCGGCACCTCCCACACCGTCTTGTTCAGCTCCTGCCGGTAGAATCCCGCTCGGCAGCTCATCGTGCGGCCCGCTAGGACACAGGAAACAGCGGGACAGGAGGCAGCGGGGCGGGGTCACTGAGAGGGCTGGGCGGGGCCACGGCGAGGGATGGGCGGGGCCAGAGAGGAGAAACTCAGGATGGGCTAGGCGGTGACTGGACGGCAGGCGCTGAGAATCACGGGAAATATAGGGGGAATCCCACATACAGAACTACAACTCCCGTGATGCTCTGACAGCCTTCACAATGACAGAGTATGATGGGAGTTGTAGTGCACCTTGTGTGACTAGCCCTCCTGTCACCTGAGCTGTGCAATATTTATATTGATTTACTGTGACAGGGCAGGGGGTTATTATATAAACCTGCAGAGATATCATTACATATATTACAGTATATTATATTACTGAGCTCTGAATTACACTGAATTGAAATCCCCCAAATATCCATAAATAATAATAATAATAAATAATAATAATAATAATAATAATAAATAATAATAATAATAATAATTAAAAATAATAATAATAAATAATAATAATAATTAAAAATAATAATAATAACACTTAATCATAAATAATAATAATACAAATAATAATAAATAATAATAATATTAATAAATAATAATAAATAATAATAATAATACAAATAATAATAATAATAATTAAAAATGATAATATTAATAATAAATAATAATAATAAATAGTAATAATGCATAATAATAAATAATAATTAATAATAAATAATAATAATAATTAAAAATAAATAATAATAATGAATAATAATAATATTAATAATAAATAATAATGTATAAAAATAATAATAATATTAATAATAAATAATAATTAAAAATAAATGAATAATAATAATAGGCACTATATAAATATTATAATAATAATAATAATAATAATAAATAATAAATAAAAAAATAATAATATCCCACGGAAAGAGTTTCCCAAATCATCTTTAATCAAAGCATGGATGTTTTATCCGGAATCTCGCATTTTCCTTTTCAATTAGCTTTTTAGTGAATAAAACCCGCTACCTTGTCTTTTAACCACTCCAGAATTGCTCTCACTAAAGTGACAATTCAAACTCAATTTCATATTTAAGGTCAAAATAGCCGACCTGTAAAATTTCAGCTATGAATTTCATTTATTCTGACCTTGAAATCAAACTTCACTTTGAATTCTCATTGAAAGTGTTAACCTGCCCATTGTACAGCGCTACGGAATCTGATGGCGCTATATAAATAATCAAATAATAATAATAATTCTCACTTCTGTGAATAGCCATGCTAATCTGCTGCGTCGTGACTTTCTGGGGGATTCAGGGAATTGTAGTTAATCTATTCCCTTTCGGTGGTAGAAAGCTGACCCCCACCTATCTGTCAGCAGGATATTTATAGATTTAATGTGTCTAAATTACTGCAGCATAAAAGTCATTGTATGTATTTATTTAGAACGTGTTATATCATATTTCTATTGCTTTCAATTATGCCTCAGGGGAACAACAAATATTACAATTTATTTACAATTTAAAACATCTAGCGCAAAAAACACATATGTGTGTAACGCTCTCGTTTGATAGCATGTATTACACAATCATTCTGGGAAAACTGCCAACAACTGATACAAAAACAAACAAAAAAAAACTGCATGAAAATGTGAGTTTTTAGACCGAATGCAATGCAGATTACTGGTAAATGACAATATTTGATTAAAGCAGGGGTGGCCCATAAATAGATTTCCGGCTGTTGTAGAATATAACTCCCATGATACTTTGCCAGCATTTAAGACAGGCATCTCAAACTCTGGCCCCTTGATGTTGCGGAGCTATTCAAAGAATTCTGGGAGCTGTAGGCCATTAACATCTGGGGGATCAGGTTTTGAGATCCCAGCTTTAGTTTGACAAAGTTTCCAGGAGTTAAAAGTTCTACAATTGGGGATTTACAGTTTGACCATTTCAGAATTAGAGGTCACGGCCAGCAGAGGGAGGTGATTTAAATGTTCCAGGGAAGCCCCTCCTTTTGATTAGTCCCCTCCAATGACACTGCCTTGGGGCTGTGAAATGTAAGAGCAGATTTTCCCATGCTGGGAATTCCCGTACATCCAAAACTTTGGCTGGTAAACACAAGCCTTTTTTTTTCCCACCTATAACTTGTGTTAACCTTTTTTTTCTATGCAATGCCCTGTTTCGGTTTCAATTTATATTAACGATTTAGCTAATTATAGACACATTTCAGTTCAATCAATGCACAGCCAGGGCACACAGTGCAAATTATAATTTTTTTTTTTTATTTATAAAACATTTTACCAGGAAAGATACATTGAGATTTCTCTGGTTTTCAAGTATGTCCTGGGTCCACAAATCATTGCATTGTTACATTAGGTACAACAAAATACAAAAACAGTATTAATACACAATAAATACAAAATTTAACATAGAACAGGTAGGAAATATATACTCAAATGATGAGAAATAGAAACATTGTTTCATTTCTCCCCTTCCCTGTCTGCTCTCTGTGTGCTGCCTGCCAGGTGCAAAGAACAGAGTTTATAATGATTGACAGGGAGCTAAGATGGAGGCTCCCAGTTCCAGGATAAAGAGGTGTGGTTTTATACATTTACACTTAATTAACAGCAGTAGAGCTGAATGGAGCTGCCAACACTAAATAAACAGGTCATTACACGCTCCTATAACATATTTTGGGAGCAAATTAAGATGACAGAATTTGACATTTGTTCTTTAAGGGGTTAAACTTATGTTATATTAAAACGTTGAAGGATGAGATAATTTTTCGGTTCAAAAATGGCTCACCAGGTTAATGCCTAGAGTGTATTTTAGAACCACTGCTCTGGTACATTGGAGAAGGGGGATTCAGAATTCAAAGTTAACATCACAAGTTTCTTTTGGTTTGTCTATTTAAAGGACCACTATAGTGCCAGGAAAACATACTCTTTTTCCTGGCACTATAGTGCCTTGAGGGTGCCGGGCGGGGAGCTTTCCTCCTCCTCTCTTCCTTCCTAGCGACGTCATCGGCTGAATGCGCATGCGAGGCAGGAGCTGCGCGCGCATTCAGCCAGTTCATAGGAAAGCATTTACAATGCTTTCCTATGGACGCTGGCGTCTTCTCACTGTGAAAATCACAGTGAGAAGAACGCAAGCGCCTCTAGTGGCTGTCAATGAGACAGCCACTAGAGGCTCTAGAGGCTGGATTAACCCTCAGTGTAAACATAGCAGTTTCTCTGAAACTGCTATGTTTATTAAAAAAAGGGTTAATCCTATCTGGACCAGGCACCCAGACCACTTCATTAAGCTGAAGTGGTCTGGGTGCCTATAGTGGTCCTTTAAGCCTAAAATTTACAATTCCTTTCTCAATTTTCCACATTTCTTAGTTCAGTGAATTAACTCTTTACTGAAAGCATCCTGATTGAAAAATTGCTTGCCAACAAGCCAGTGCATAAACTTCATTTTATTTTATTTTCCCCCTTTTTGCAATTCTTCCATCGATGTAAAGATGAAAAGTATAGGCATACCCATCACATAAGGCTCCTCACAAAATGCTGGTGTCAACCCACTTCATTGTGTGAATTATTGGGAATTCAAAGTGATTTTAGACCTGTAACACCAATATCATTATGTGACACTTCCTTCCGATCAGTCAACAGCCAGATTCTGAGTGACAGTTTAGAATGAGTGCTTGTTTAACCCCTTAAGGACACATGATGGAAATATTCTGTCATGATTCCATGTTATTCCAGATGTTGTGTCCTTAAGGGGTTAAACACTTTAATGCAATTCAGGGCATTTTAAGCATATACGTAATCACTATAGAGCCAGATTAAGATTGCTTAATACCCTAGGCAGGCTGCCAGACGGGGCCCCCTCCTAGAGCCCTGGGTTCTGTTTTTGTGAGAAGTGTGTGGGGTGCTTGAGTGTTGCATGCATGTGTGGAGGAGACTGAGTGTTGTGAGAGTGTGTGCACTGGCTGAGTGTGGTGTTGTGGAAGAAGCTGAGAGCTGTATGAGTGGAGGAAGCTGAGTGTGCTTGAGTAGCTGGTTGAGTGCTGTGTGTGGTGGGTGAATTTTGTGTTTATGTGTAGGGGGGTCTGAGTGTGGCTTAGCACTGTGTGTGTAGGGGGGCTTTTTAATTTGCCTCGCCTGCTGTTTGCCTTGAGAAAGGAGGGGGTCTTGTAACCGGGGGTTCAGTGGAGGCACAGTGGATAGCATGATCCCTGGTGGTCCCGTGGAAGAGCATTGTGGTCTATCCCAATATCAGGTGAAGATCTCAGAGCTTTTTTGCGGTCTCAGGACCCAGTTAATGACTCTACTTTGAGTCATTGAGAAGTACCAGGAGCTATGAGGGAGCTCTTAAAGTGATCTGCACCTGATAGAGGAGCAGGTCCTCGAGCAACTGAGGGTTCCCAAGGCTAGCGCAGGACCCCCTCAGAGCCAAAGCCGGAATTCCAGGGCAAGACAGCTCCCGGCCATCTAATGGGTAACCTGGTTTGGAATCGGGTTATGAGCTGTCCTGATTGGCAGCTCTGCCATTCAATCTATCATTCTGATCTGCATGCATGCCTGATAATGCCTTCGTTTGTTGATGGGCACTATTGTCCCTGTTCCCGCCCACCCCTACCACGGCTGGTCTATGAATATCAAAATGTTTTAGGGTTTTCTTTTTTGGAGGGGGCTGGAGCATTAGGTCAGAAGACAAGGACATTTTGTGAATTTAAAACCATCCACAAATTACAGACCAATGATATTCCCAGAATCCCCATCAAACATTATCATGTATTTTGCATTACATCATTAATCCAAATAACACGGTATCGTCTGTTACATTTTTGCTTTGGTAATACTGTTTGCTTTACTTGTGCAATACATTTCTTTTTTTCCCTCATGTTTTCAGAATATAAAACTGGAGCGACACACCTTGTATTGAGAGGTTAGAAAGAAAATGATTCCATTTAGAAACAAACTATTTTATGATTTTACGCTCTGTGCAGAAGTTGAGCATGGAGCAATGATTTAAACTGCTAGTGGAGTTATACATAGAGAGCAGTTCAGAAAAGAAATTCTTAAACTGTAACAATCCACAGAACATTCCATCGGTTTCCATGGTGATTGCTTCAGTTTTAGAACTTTGTACCATGATTGCCCTTTCTAAAGATATGTACCAGGACACAGAGCTTATCACACTGACAAAGCTGCTCCTTGTGTGCAAACTAAAGTAGACAATGCCAATCGATCATGCAATGGCACTTCCTCTATGCAGTATAAGGAACCCCTGTATTAGCATATGAAGACAGGCTTCTGACGGGAAATATCAGCCATGCCTTTGCAAGTGTTGGAATGTTTCGGCTGCAACAGGAAAGCAAACCTTCTGCGTGAGCAATCCGTCATCCAACAGACAAATAAAACCTTACTTGTAGGACGATGTACATGAAATAAATATACTTATATTAATATATTAGCTGATAGCAAAAACATCAAAAAATCTTCGGAGGATTTTAGTGCCATGTTTATATTTTCTTTTTAAATAGATATAATTCTAAATATTATAATTGTCATTATTTGTAAGGCAACAACATATTCTGAAGTGCTGTGCAATGTGTGATGAGACGTCCAAGTAAATGACATTTTGGAGGGGTACGCACAATCGCCGAGGGTGACTCTCCTATGCTATCAACGTGGGCTTTAATATCAGAACATTTATTTTCATCACCTTCTCTGAGGGACGTATACACTAAACCAGTCATCGTGGAGATTTGCCATGGGAATTGCAAATCTTGTGTCAAAGAGACAATATTACACGCTATTAGTCTTAACGGGCTATTAGTCATAGGCTGATAGTGTTACATTCTCAGCCTATGACTAGCCACTAGGCAAACCTTTTTGATCACTTTAATGGCCGTGAGGAAGGTAGAGAAGCAATGCTCTGACTCATTCTAAGAGCACCCACTAGATACTTCCAGCACCCACTGTACCACCAGGAATCCTAAGAGCACCTACTGGGCCACTAGAGATTATATCTGCATAAGGTACATGAGGGGAGGGTTATGTGAAACACGAACTCCGACACACACAAATCGTACTCAGCCAAACCCTTATATACAATTACACTTGTGGCTGTATACCCTCTCGAGGATGGGTCACTACCGCCTGTGGTCGCCACTTCCCAGTTGTGCCCAACTCTAGAGTGATTATAGCTGCGAGCCAGTGATTATAGTCGCTTGCAGGAGGGCAATCGTGGTAGCACCCAAACAATAGTCGAGACTTAGTGAAGGTTGAACAAGAACTGTTTATTGCAGGCAAGATACACAGTATTGATGCTCCATTTACAGCAATACAAAACATAAGCCCACCCAGGTGTCGCTGTGTCTGGGAAATAATGGTATCTCCCAGACACAGGAAGCCGAACACACAAAAACCTCCAAAATACACACCATACAGTAGCACACACTCCACATACCATACATCCTCGAATAGCTCCTGGTCCCAGCTTCGATCCTTGCAAATAGCAGAGCGATCGGATGTACAGAGCCCAAGAAATCATCATATAAAGTCTAGGTTTAAGGGTCTGTACATACCCGAAAACAGTTCCAGAGAATCACTTGGTTTAGGCCGGTAGATTCAAACTTCGCCTAAACCACGCGGCGGACAATCAGGAGAAAGGGCGCAAACCAATTTGCACCAATCGGTGCTCAGGGAGGGGAGGTGTTTCACACGCCAAAACACTCCCTGAATAACACTCAGCCAACAGCCCCCATAAGGTGGAGAGGTTGAGAAGGAGGGAAATGTGAGGGTGAAGTTGATGGAGACACGTGGGGGTGCGACACCAAAAAGATGCAGAATTGGATGATGCATTAACATTGTTCAGTGTCACCTGACCACTGAACACTGTTAATGCTTCATCAAAACCAGGGTCTATGCAACAAAACCGATTAATTAAGATGAAGTGGTTTTGGTGCTTAGAGTGTCCCTTTAATAGTTTTGACATTTGCCTAATAAACACAACTTGACCTCCTTTCTCACATATGGTGGGGATGAGCGTAAGGTTATCAGCAAGCCTCAGATATATTTACACCTGTGGTAAGGATATACGCGTGCAGGAAGAACCTCTTTTGTATTGCTGGCTTTGCTGCTAAAATCTAATCTGATTCAATACATAAACCTTGCTGTGATCAGGATATTTATAATACACTTTTAATGCCACCTCTTTTGTTTTTTCAGTTAGGATGCGACAGAGCATGTCATGAATAAGCACCTACTTTCAGTAAGTGGTTAGTAGCATGTTATCCTGTAAGTGTTTTGTTTGCATATAAACGGATCATAAAAAAGAAGAGGAATTAAAATAACAGGAACCGAGGGGTATTTTACTTATAACCTCAAGGTCCAAAGTGAAACAGGTTCTTTTCATTTCCCAAAATATCTGCCAATCTCTGTGTAAGTGTCGCTTCCTGTAACATACAAGACTTTAAGTAATCAGGAAGCATGTCGCAAGAAAACGGTTTTATATTCTAGATTGTAAAAGGAGATTAAAGACACAAACACTGTTTAAAAAAAATATATATATTCAGTGAACAAATTTATTACAAAGATCAAAATGCATGCATATGTTAGCATTCTTACTCAATAAGGTGTGAAGAGTTGGAAATTCTAAATTCATTTTAAACAAAAGTTGCAAGAACTGAATTGGAAAAATGATCCATGTCAGCTGTGTACCACTTGGCTGTCCTGTCCAGTCATGTTTCAACTGAACGCTATTGGGACAAATCTAATTTCTGTCGAACATTGCTGGGTCCATCTGTGATCGGGGTATATTAGTTTGTTTGTTTTCCGGTTGCCTATTGTAATATATTCCTGGAGGTGATTAGTGTGTCTGTTAGGGTTTGACCTTGGCTGGCCTCGTTTTATATGTTTCTTGATCTCACTTCAGAAAACAGACGTAGAAATAGTGTGCGCAGATCTTCTTATTAATAGGTCTCTCTGCTTTAGAGGGAGGGGTATTATCCATCTCCCCTCAATCACCTTTTTTTTCATAGGATGGAAAGGAGATGGGCTTTAGCTCAGAACAAAGGGGGTGGAGATGGGGGGAGGGGAAAGCTCAGAACTGAGGAGGTATGTAATATTGATAATTCACAAAAAGTACAAAAGACTCATGATAATATTAAATGTATGCTTACTAATGCAAGGAGCCTATATAACAAAATGGGGGAACTAGAGGCAATAGCATACACTAAACAATATGATATAATAGGCATAACATTTAGCAGTTAATTTAAATGGGTACACATTATTTAGGAAGGATAGGAAAAACAAGAAGGGTGGTGGGGTATGTTTATATGTCAACCATGAGTTAAAGTCAAATCTTAGGCATGTGGAGTGTGACAAGGAAAAGGTGGAGGCTTTATGGGTAGATATCTGCTTGGGGCAAACAAAGGGAAATCAATTATTGGTTGGGATATGTTATAAACCACCTAATGTAAATATTAATGAGGAAGAACAGCTGTTAGAGCAAATTGAGAAAGCTGCAAATCAAGGTAACACGTTAATTATTGGAGATTTTAATTACCAAAACATAAATTGGGATAGAGGGACTAGTACTTCAGCAAGGGGAATCAGGCTTTTGAATGTGTTAAATGACACCTTTATGTCACAACTGGTACAAGCACCAACTAGAAAGGATGCTTGTCTAGATCTTGTCATAACAAACAATGTTGATCTTTTAACCAACATTCAAGTAGGGGAGCATTTTGGAAATAGTGATCACAATATGGTAAATTTTGAAATAAACTCAAAAAAAGCAAAAGCAAGTGGGGTATACTAAAACTTATAATTTTAAAAAAGCCAATTTCAATAAGATTAGGGCAGCTCTACAACATATCGACTGGCATAAACTCCTTAGTGATAAAAACACTGAGGATAAATGGAAACTATTCAAACAAATATTAGAAAGGTACATTTCTCAGTATGTACCATTGGGTAATAAATATAAAAGAAACAAATTAAAACCAATGTGGCTTAGTAGAGAATTAAACAAGAGATTCAAAATAAGAAAAGGGCATTTAAAGCATTTAAATCAGACAAATCAAAGGCATCCTATTTAAGATATAAGGAAGCCAATAACGCTTGCAAAAAGGCAATTAAAGTGGCTAAACTAGAAAATGAGAAATTGATAGCTGAAGAATGCAAAACCAACCCCAAAATTTTTGTTCAAGTACATCAATTCTAAAAAAACAAAAAATTAAAGTGTAGGTACACTTGAAACAGAGTTGGGTTTATTAGCTAATGAAGACCAGGAAAAAGCAGAAATTTTAAATAACTATTTTTCTTCAGTATATATTAATGAGGATCCTATGGCAAGAGATATGCAAATGATTGCTGCAAAAAACTTGCAAATAACTTGTGATTGGATAACTCGAGACAAGGTGCTACAGCTATTAAAGAAAATTAATGTAAATAAAGCTCTGGGGCCTGACAGTATTCACCCACGAGTACTTAAGGAGCTAAGTGGGGAAATAAGTGAACCTCTGTATTTAATTTTTCAAGATTCTTTTGTTTCAGGTGTTGTACCGGAGGATTGGAGGAAGGCAGATGTTGTTCCTATATTTAAAAGGGGTTCAAAATCCTTGCCTGGAAATTATAGACCTGTGAGCTTAACATCTGTAACTGGGAAAATATTTGAAGGGCTATTAAGGGATAATATTCAGGAATTCATTGGGAAGAAGTTATTAGCAATAATCAGCATGGTTTTATGAAACATCGGTCATGTCAAACTAACCTAATTGCATTCTACGAAGACGTAAGTAGAAGTATAGATCAGGGTGTTTGTAGTGGATGTGATCTACTTGGATTTTGCCAAGGCATTTGATACGGTTCCTCACAATAGGTTAGTCTTCAAACTAAAAGAAATTGGTCTAGATGAATATTCTTGTTCTTGGGTAGAACATTGGCTTAAGGATAGAGTACAACGAGTTGTAATTAATGGTACATTTTCAGGCTGGACAAAAGTGGTAAGTAGTGTCCCTCAGGGTTCTGTTTTGGGACCACTTCTATTTAACATATTTATAAATGATCTTGAAATAGGCATTGAAAGCCATGTATCAGTGTTTGCACATGACACAAAACTTTGTAAAGTAATAAAATGTGAGCAGGATATTACTTTGCTGCAGAGAGATTTGGATAGATTGGGGGACTGGGCACTAAAATGGCAGATGAAATTTAACATAGAGAAATGCAAAGTTATGCACTTTGGGGTTAAGAATGCACAAGCAACTTACACACTAAATGGTAGTGAATTAGGGATAACCACACACGAGAAGGATTTGAGAATTGTTATAGACAACAAATTAGGCAGCAATATGCAATGTCAATCTGCAGTTGCTAAGGCCAGTAAGATTTTGTCATGTATAAATAGGGGCATAAATTCTCGGGATGAAATTATAATTCTGCCTCTTTATAAATCGCTGGTAAGACCACACCTTGAATATGCTGTGCAATTTTGGGCGCCTGTTTTAAAGAAGGATATCATGGCACTGGAGAGGGTCCAGAGACGAGCTACAAAATTGATAAAAGGAATGGAGCATTTTAGTTATGAAGAAAGGTTAAAAAAAATTAAATCTATTTAGTTTGGAAAAACGGCGCCTGAGAGGGGATATAATAACTTTATACAAATATATTCGGGGCCAGTACAAACCTTTATCTGGCAATCTATTCATAAACAGGGCTATACATAGGACACGAGGTCACACATTTAGGCTGGAAGAAAGGAGATTTCATCTAAGGCAAAGAAAAGGTTTTTACAGTAAGAACAATAAGGATATGGAATTCTCTGCCTGAAGAGGTGGTTTTGTCAGAGTCCATACAGATGTTTAAACTGAAATTGGATAAATACTTACAAAAACATAACATACAGGGATATAATTTCTAATTAGTGGGGTAATAGCTGCTTGATCCAAGGAGACATCTAACTGCTATTTTGGGGTCAAGAAGGAATTTTTTCCCAGTTTGTGGCAAAATTGGAAGCACTTCAGACTGGGTTTTTTTGCCTTCTTTTGGATCAACAGCAATAACATTTGCGAGGAAGGCTGAACTTGATGGACGCAAGTCTCTTTTCAGCTATGTGACTATGTAACTATGTAATAGCTAAATCCATGACGTGACATCAATTATGGGGAAAACTCATAGACCCTCAAGTTTTCAGAGGCATGTTGAGTGTAAAAAGGGACTATTACCCCGTCACATAATCAGTTTCTCTCGAGCCCACTGGACCTTGCAACACTTCTTACTCAGCAAACATTTAGGTGGCCAACTTCAGTGGTGGTGGGGGGGGGAGGGGTGGAGTCTTTATACATTGCTCAATTCCCACTTGCAAATATACTGAACATGATTTACTGATAAACTTATCTTTTTTAATAGACTTTCACAAGACTCAACTAATTCTACATTTGGATGGAATGTGACCTGAACACCACATGAAGTTAATGTTTATGGTATATACTATATTGGAGGCTGCATGCTCTATTGTGTATTTGGTATGTTTTTCTGGTAAAAATTAAACTTAATAAACAAATATTTACAAGAAAACGCAGTGATAAATAGTTGGGGAGCACGTCACCTATCACTGTTCTTGAACCTACAACAACCACCAATTCAAGGAGAAAATGGGGCCACAATACAGGTGTATTTAGTATACTTGGTGCTGGTCAAATAGATCAATATCAAATTTAAGACACCCCCCAATTTGCTACTTATGTCACGGAAGCTCCATGGGGTCAGAACTTCAACTGTGGATTTCAGACCATTAAAGAATGTGAAAATCACACTCTGGCATTTTTAGGGACACAATGTGGGCTCATTCCCAGGTTATTTATTTAGAAAATATTTTACCAGGATGGAGACATTGAGATTTCTCTCGTTTTCAAGTATGTCCTGGGTCCACAAAACATTATGTTCCTGACATTAATTTAAGGTATTGCATATCTTGTTTATCTTGACCTAATAATGTTTTCATAATTAAGGAATCTTTATTTGGCTCTTTGCCTGGATTGGGAGTTGACTTTGTTTGTAAACATTGTGGTTCTGTAAAATACAGTGAATTGAAAACCAACTGCAAAATTCTGGTAAATTGTGAATATAGCGGAGTTTACAGTTTTTCCAAATTAATGGTGTATAACATCTATTTTAAACATTGGATTACCAGACCTCTGAACTTAGGCTACCTAAGATTTGGGACACGGTAGGAGGGAGGTAACGGGGGTGGACCAGTGATGCATTCACATCACTAGCTCCACCTCTATAGGCGAGACCCATTCTGAAAGGGGACAGGCCTGTATTTAATGGCAGGTAGGCCTGGCGATAATGAATGCCAGGCTGCCTGTCCATCATTCTGGCGGGCCCACTGAGGGCAGACCATGCAGGGAGCACTGTTTTAGTCCGCCTTGCAGGGTCCTAGTGCCCTTAAGATGTGCTCATGCTATGATTCTTGGCGTTGGTGATGGAGGGACAGGATCCAAAAATTGTGACTGTCTCGCTGAAATCAGGACGGTTGGGAGCTATGGAATACTCATGGGCGTAGGAACCGGGGGACGCATCCCCCCCCAGCAAATCATGCGGAGGGGGCAGGTTATGGAGAAATCTCCCCCAGCTCCGCCGGCCCCCCTCATGCTGCAGCCGCCCGAGCGCTCTGTAGAGAGCCTCAGGCGGCTGCAGCTTTGCCCGGGCTGGTGCGTCCAGGAGGGCGCACCGCCCGGGCGCAGCATGAGGAGAGGGGCTGACAGGAGGGAAGCGCTCAGGGATCAGCGCTCCCTCCTGTCACTCCCTCGCTGTAGCGTGGCCGAGCCCTGTATGGTCCGCGGGTACAGGGAGCATCTGTCTCCTGTACCCGGCTGGACTAACAGGAAGTGCACACTGAGTCAGTGTGCACTTCCTTTTAGTCCGGCCGGGTACAGGAAACAAAAGCTCCCTGTACCTGCGGACCATACAGGGCTCAGCCACGCTACAACAGAGGTAGGGGAGGGTGGGGGGATAAAACCAATCATTTGAGGTACAAGGCTCACTCCCTGTACCTGCAGTTCCTCCCAAAACTCAAGCTGTAACAAATGGGGAGGAGTGGGGATAAATTGACTGGGGAGGGAAGAAATTGACAGGGGAGGAGGGAAGGGGAGGGAAATTGGGGGAGGAAGGTAGGCAGGGGAGGAGGGGGAGGAAAGAAATTGAAGGGGGGAGGAGGAAGAAATTGAAGGGGGAGGAAGAATTGACAGGGGAGGGAGGGAGGAAGAAATTGAAGGGAGGAGGAAGAATTGACAGGGGAGGAGGGGGAGGAGAAAGAAATTGAAGGAGGGAGGAAGAAATTGACGGGGGAGGAAGAGGTGTGTGGGAGGGAGGGAGGAAGAAATTGAAGGGGGGAGGGAGGAGTACTTGAAGGGGAGGAAGAAATTATTTAGGGGGTAGGAGAAAATAAAATATACATGCCTGTATACCTACTGCACTTACTGTACCTCCCTCTACTGTAATATATTACAAAGTGCTGAGTACACCTGTGGCTATATAAATAAAATATACATACACTGTATACCTACTACCGAGTACTGTACCTCCATCTACTGTATGTGACCTGTAAAGTGCTAGGTACCCGTTAGCTATATAAAATGAAATATATACATACACTGTATACCTACTGTACTTACTATACCTTCCTCTATTGTAATGTAACCTGTAAAGTTACTGAGTACACCGCAGTGCTATATAAATAAAATATACATACACTGTATACCTGCTGTACTTACTATACCTTCCTCTACTGTAATGCTTAAGCACCCTTAATGTACTGTAGTACCTGTTATATATAAATAAAATATACATACACTGTATACCTACTGCACTTGCACATTTCCTCCCTCTACTGTAATGTAACCTGTAAAGTGCTAGTACACCTATTAGCGCTATTAAATAAAATATACATACACTGTATACCTACTGCAATTACTGTACCTCCCTCTACTGTATGTAACCTGACAGCTTAATACATCTGTTAGTGCTATATAAATAAAATATACATACACTGTATACCTGCTGCACTTACTGTACCTCCCTCTACTGTGTGTAACCTGTAAAGTGCTGAGTACACCTGTTAGCGCTATATAAATAAAATATACATACACTGTATACCTGCTGCACTTACTGTACCTCCCTCTACTGTAATGTAACCTGTAATGTGCTGAGTACACCTGTTAGCGCTATATAAATAAAATATACATACACTGTATACCTGCTGTACTTACTATACCTTCCTCTACTGTAATGTAACCTGTAAAGTGCTGAGTACACCTGTTAGCACTATATAAATAAAATATACATACACTGTATACCTACTGCACTTACTGTACCTCCCTCTACTGTAATGTAACCTGTAAAGTGCTGAGTACACCTGTTAGCGCTATATAAATAAAATATACATACACTGTATACCTACTGCACTTACTGTACCTCCTTCTACTGTAATGTAACCTGTAAAGTGCTGAGTACACCTGTTAGCGCTATATAAATAAAATATACATACACTGTATACCTACTGCAATTACTGTACCTCCATCTACTGTAATGTGACCTGTAATGTTCTGAGTACACCCGTTAGCGCTATATAAATAAAATATACATACACTGTATACCTACTGTACTTACTATACCTTCCTCTATTGTAATGTAACCTGTAAAGTGCTGAGTACACCTGTTAGTGCTATATAAATAAAATATACATACACTGTATACCTGCTGTACTTACTATACCTTCCTCTACTGTAATGTAACCTGTAATGCGCTGAGTACACCTGTTAGCGCTATATAAATATAATATACATACACTGTATACCTACTGCAATTACTGTACCTGCCTCTACTGTAATGTAACCTGTAAAGAGCTTAATACATCTGTTAGTGCTATATAAATAAAATATACATACACTGTATACCTACTGCACTTACTGTACCTCCCTCTACTGTAATGTAACCTGTAATGTGCTGAGTACACCTGTTAGCGCTATATAAATAAAATATACATACACTGTATACCTGCTGTACTTACTATACCTTCCTCTACTGTAATGTAACCTGTAAAGTGCTGAGTACACCTGTTAGCGCTATATAAATAAAATATACATACACTGTATACCTACTGCACTTACTGTACCTCCCTCTACTGTAATGTAACCTGTAAAGTGCTGAGTACACCTGTTAGCGCTATATAAATAAAATATACATACACTGTATACCTACTGCACTTACTGTACCTCCCTCTACTGTAATGTAACCTGTAAAGTGCTGAGTACACCTGTTAGCGCTATATAAATAAAATATACATACACTGTATACCTACTGCAATTACTGTACCTCCATCTACTGTAATGTGACCTGTGATGTTCTGAGTACACCCGTTAGCGCTATATAAATAAAATATACATACACTGTATACCTACTGTACTTACTATACCTTCCTCTATTGTAATGTAACCTGTAAAGTGCTGAGTACACCTGTTAGTGCTAAATATAAATAAAATATACATACACTGTATACCTGCTGTACACTTACTACTACCTACCTCCCTCTACTGTAATGTAACCTGTAATGTGCTGAGTACACCTGTTAGCACTATATAAATAAAATATACATACACTGTATACCTACTGTACTTACTATACCTTCCTCTACTGTAATGTAACCTGTAAAGTGCTGAGTACACCTGTTAGTGCTATATAAATAAAATATACATACACTGTATACCTACTGCACTTACTGTACCTCCCTCTACTGTAATGTAACCTGTAAAGTGCTGAGTACACCTGTTAGCGCTATATAAATAAAATATACATACACTGTATACCTACTGCAATTACTGTACCTCCATCTACTGTAATGTGACCTGTGATGTTCTGAGTACACCCGTTAGCGCTATATAAATAAAATATACATACACTGTATACCTACTGTACTTACTATACCTTCCTCTATTGTAATGTAACCTGTAAAGTGCTGAGTACACCTGTTAGTGCTATATAAATAAAATATACATACACTGTATACCTACTGCACTTACTGTACCTTCCTCTACTGTAATGTAACCTGTAATGTGCTGAGTACACCTGTTAGCGCTATATAAATAAAATATACATACACTGTATACCTACTGTACTTACTATACCTTCCTCTACTGTAATGTAACCTGTAAAGTGCTGAGTACACCTGTTAGTGCTATATAAATAAAATATACATACACTGTATACCTGCTGTACTTACTATACCTTCCTCTACTGTAATGTAACCTGTAATGTGCTGAGTACACCTGTTAGCACTATATAAATAAAATATACATACACTGTATACCTACTGCACTTACTGTTCCTCCCTCTACTGTAATGTAACCTGTAAAGTGCTGAGTACACCTGTTAGCGCTATAGAAATAAAATATACATACACTGTATACCTACTGCAATTACTGTACCTCCCTCTACTGTAATGTAACCTGTAAAGAGCTTAATACATCTGTTAGTGCTATATAAATAAAATATACATACACTGAATACCTACTGCACTTACTGTACCTCCCTCTACTGTAATGTAACCTGTAAAGTGCTGAGTACACCTGTTAGCGCTATATAAATAAAATATACATACACTGTATACCTACTGCACTTACTGTACCTCCCTCTACTGTAATGTAACCTGTAAAGTGCTGAGTACACCTGTTAGAGCTATATAAATAAACTATACATACACTGTATACCTACTGCACTTACTGTACCTCCCTCTACTGTAATGTAACCTGTAAAGAGCTTAATACATCTGTTAGTGCTATATAAATAAAATATACATACACTGTATACCTGCTGCACTTACTGTACCTCCCTCTACTGTAATGTAACCTGTAATGTGCTGAGTACACCTGTTAGCGCTATATAAATAAAATATACATACACTGTATACCTACTGCAATTACTGTACCTCCATCTACTGTAATGTGACCTGTAATGTTCTGAGTACACCCGTTAGCGCTATATAAATAAAATATACATACACTGTATACCTACTGTACTTACTGTACCTCCCTCTACTGTAATGTAACCTGTAAAGTGCTGAGTACACCTGTTAGCGCTATATAAATAAAATATACATACACTGTATACCTGCTGTACTTACTATACCTTCCTCTACTGTAATGTAACCTGTAATGCGCTGAGTACACCTGTTAGCGCTATATAAAGTACACCTGTTACATAAAGTACACCTGTTAGTGCTATATAAATAAAATATACATACACTGTATACCTACTGCACTTACTGTACCTCCCTCTACTGTAATGTAACCTGTAAAGTGCTGAGTACACCTGTTAGCGCTATATAAATAAAATATACATACACTGTATACCTACTGCAATTACTGTACCTCCATCTACTGTAATGTGACCTGTAATGTTCTGAGTACACCCGTTAGCGCTATATAAATAAAATATACATACACTGTATACCTACTGTACTTACTATACCTTCCTCTATTGTAATGTAACCTGTAAAGTGCTGAGTACACCTGTTAGTGCTATATAAATAAGTACCTGCTGTACTTACTATACCTTCCTCTACTGTAATGTAACCTGTAATGTGCTGAGTACACCTGTTAGCACTATATAAATAAAATATACATACACTGTATACCTACTGCACTTACTGTTCCTCCCTCTACTGTAATGTAACCTGTAAAGTGCTGAGTACACCTGTTAGCGCTATAGAAATAAAATATACATACACTGAATACCTACTGCACTTACTGTACCTCCCTCTACTGTAATGTAAGCTGTAAAGTGCTGAGTACACCTGTTTGTGCTTTATAAATAAAATATACATACACTGTATACCTACTGCACTTACTGTACCTCCCTCTACTGTAATGTAACCTGTAAAGTGCTGAGTACACCTGGTTAGTGCTATATAAATAAAATATACATACACTGTATACTTACTGTACCTCCCTCTACTGTAATATAACCTGTAAAATGTTGAGTACACCTGTTAGCACTATATAAATAAAATATACATACACTGTATACCTACTGAACTTACTGTACCAGGGAACCAGGAACGTAATACCAGAGCCGAGTCAAGGGAACCAGAAATCAGAGTAGTCAGGAAAAAGCAGAGTCAATATCAAAATAGCACAAAACCAGAATATAAACGCACTCTTGGGACACTAGCAAGCACGGAACCACAACAGGGCACTGAAACACTGGCTACATGTGCCCCCAAACCGTAAGAGGGATCGGTAAATCCCACCCATAGTACTGCCCCACTCCATGTGATGAAGTGTTTGTGGTGACGAGAGTGCCCTATTAATATAAACTAAAATGCTTAGTATTGGACTGCAGGTTAGTCGCCTAATATCAGGCGCTGTCCATGCATTTTGTGTGTCCCATAAACCAATGTACAGTCAGAAGGATTCTGCAACGTTCTCATCTCAAGTTGGATCTGAGTAAATATTTTTAGATAATTCTTGAGTTGTCTGTCAGGAAACCTTGACTCTCGTTTGAACCAATTCAGTCATGTGGCTGCTGGTATCTGTGCCAGGCACACCCAATCAGAAAGTTATTCTTAGTTGAGACACTCGCTTATGTTACCTCACCCATTCTCTACTCAACATACATGTATATTCAAAATGTGTCCCACTACATTTCCATCATGAGAAGTCCACATGCAAGGCAGGTGCTCTGATCAAGTGCTGCATCCTGAGTTTAGTTCGACTGAGCTAAACAACCAGGAAGTAACAGGATCTATTGTCTGATTGACAGCCAGAAGGGTGTAACTAGGTGTAACGATACCTTACCTTTACCCTCTAGACCAGCGCAGCGCAGCGCAGCGTTCTCCCTTGCTGCTTCCGGGAGGCGGCTGTCTGATGCTGGCCGCTCGCGACACGCCTCTTCTTATGACGCGGCGCATGCGCGCCGACGTCATCAGAATATTGCAGCGGAAATTCAAACATGGCCATGCTCCCGAACCTTTTGGGGGCGTGGCTTTAAAGTAAAAGACACCTCACCACAAAAGGGCACCCCTGTCCTTCCTTCAGCGCCCTAGTGTGATTCTTGTTTGTTCCCTCTAGTGCTCTTGAGATTTTTGTCTGTTTTCTGGTATATTGACCCTTGGCTTTCCTTACTGACTACTCTCCTCTCTGGTTCCCCAATTATTGGCTTGGTTATTTCTCGTGTATTCCGATTTCTGTACTCCCTCGACCTTTGACTATTCTTTGACGTTGAGCCCGGCCACCATAAGGTCCGGTATACGTCTCCTTCTGGGTTACTCTCTGCGTGACGGGGTCATTGTCGTGACATTACACTAGGGCAATGGACCCTGCAGGTGTTAACCCTCATGGACCGGTTCCTGATTACTGTTTGAGGAGCTGGACCATCGCATGGACCAGTTCGGTGTCGCTGTTCAAACCTTGTTAGCCCGTACTGCCCATGTCCAGCCGATGGAGCATATCTCTGGTCAGCTGTGATCCAGTTCATTTGTGGTCCTTTTACTCTCATGGAAAGTCACTCAAGATAAACTAAAGATAAGATACAAAAAATCCCAAGACTACCTCAGTATAACCTACAGAGCGTGGGTGTACCTACCTACCTATAGAGTAGGAGAACTAGCTAAAGCAGAAACATCCTGTAGTTAATATAGACAAGGAAGCGCTATGTCTCTCTATAATTGACACAAGGATCTCTCAAAAGAACAAATGCTTTTATATAAACCAACAAAAACATGTTCGTACTGCTAACAAAATAAACAAACAGAGGAAACACGCTTACGATAAACCTGAGCTGGTAATTCGAATACGATACTTTTGAATTACACTCCCGCCAACCAGTACAAGGATTCCTGCCCGCGTTTATTCACTAAATGCTAAACAGTATTTGATTTTAAACCGAATTACAGAATTCAAGAAAAAACTGCTGGAAATTTCTCCAAACTACAGTCTATTCACAGTTGGACTGTTTTTGTAAGGTATGATGTTAATTTGCATTCTTTGGAGAGAAGTCACATGCTCTCTAGTGCTTTGTGTATTGCATGATAAATTATCTTCAGGGAACATGTAGGCACCCAGACCACTTCAGCTCATTGAAGTGATCTGGGTGCAATGTCCCATGTCCCTTGACCCTGCAATAGTAATTATTGAAGTTATTGAGAAACTGCAATAATTACTATGCAGGGTTAACTCCACCATTTAGAGGCTGTCTACTAGAGGGCTTCCCGGTTTGAAATTGACCTTTTGTCTGTTATCTGGCGCTGGACGTCCTCACGCTCTGCATTGGACCTCCAGTGTCAGATTTTTTTCCCCCGTAGCAAAGCATGAATAATGCTTTCCTATGGGGAAATCCCAATATGAGCACAGCCATCGCCGCGCATTAGTCCTCCTGCTGGTTGACGTTGGTCGTGGGCGGGATGAGCGTGGGCACTGGGTTCAGGTAAGTGATTAAAGGGGGGGGAGGAGTGAGGGATGGGGGCACTGTAGGATTCTATAGCGAAGCCGTTTTCCTGGCACTATTGAATCCCCTTAAAACTTCCAAATAGTGTATCCATAGCAGATAGAAAACACTTTGTTATACTGTGTGTCAGTCTAACCATCTCTGACCAATCATCGTCTTTCCTATAAGCTGTATGATGCTGCCACCAAATGGCCATAATAGGTACAGGTTTTAAAATGTACAATTGTTTGTCTGGAATTCCTGTGCTTTGTTATTCAATTTACCAATACACACAGATCATTTCTTATATAAAAAAGTGCATCTACTGAAATCACTTTGGACCAAACTAAATGCACAACAAGTGACCAGCACACACAATATACAGTTTCACATCTATCAAGGTAACTTCAATCGCCTCTCTCATCTAAAATAATGACATTAGTAAAACTTAAATAGCCAGTAGGAGATTAGTTATTTGTGATCGGCTTTGCTGCACACATGCAGAGTGCTCAATGTTTTCTTGTACTGATAGTAGAAAGGCACTGGAACAATTTGGCATTCCTTAATAATTACAATTTATAGGAACTGTTCCTGATGTCACAGGAGCATGGACGTGGTCCAAATCAAGACTGTCCTGCTTAATCAAGGAGGTCAGGATGCCCTGCGAGGTCACCACCCCTAATAATTATGGAAGGCCGGATATGTAGAACGTCCTCTTATACCACCACATGTACATTAGGGTGAAAGGGTAGTAAATGGGTGGAAGATGCACCCCCTGGCCTTGTAACACCTAACTATAAAATAACCCCAATACTTCACAACCTGGCCTTCCAAAATAAAAAGATATATACAGGCAATAGGCAGCTGCCCAGCGCCTAGAGATTAGACAGGTGTTGCTAAACCATGAATTATCTTGGATCCATTTACAAACACCATGTCAAAAAGGCCACTCGGTGTTGGATCGGCCTGCAAATTCCTGGCAATAGGGGGATCTAATGCACATGGCGTAGCGAGCACCATCCATGTTTTAGGTCTTCCCAATAGGAAATCATTGCTTTCCGAAGTAGATTTTCAGAAGATTAAAAAGTCTTGTTGTATACACCTTGAATTCTCAAAGAAAGAAAGACAGTGTACCTGCGAGGGAACTAGGAAAAATAGTAAGGTATATATAGTAGAGTGGAACTATATGGGTGACCAGTACCCTACCAGAATAAATACTAAACCGTAATGGCAAAAAATTGAAAAAGAAAAAGAATGACATTTTATTAGGTCAATAATCAAAAACTAACAAACTCAAAAAACTGGTAAAAGAAAGTGCTCAAGTACAAATAAAGTGATATGACTGCAAGTATATGGGATAAGAGGGATAATGAATGTAGTAATTCACCCCAGTGTGTAGCCAGTTTTGGTCAGTGATAAATACAGCTAATGCCCACGGGGTGGCGCCATTCACTAAAGGTCAAAGAAATTATATCCCCATAACTTGCTGTGGACTAGTAGCATGTCCCAAAACCTAAAGTATAACCAGGTAGTAGCCTACACGTCTGTATGCTGATACTTAAAGGGACACTCCAGTCACCCAGACCACTTCTGCCCATTGGAGTGGTCAGGGTGCCAACTCCCACTACCCTTAACCCTGCAAGTGTAATTATTGCAGTTTTCATAAACTGCAATATTTACATTGCAGGGTTAAGTCCTCCTCTAGTGGCTGTCTACTAGACAGCCACTAGAGGACACTTCTGGGTTCATAGAACACGAAAAGTGTGTTATAACGACGCTGGACGTCCTTACGCTATGTGAGGACCTCTAGCGTCGCCGAAATCACCATAGGAAAGCATTGAATTGCATGCGCAATAGGTCTCCCCCGCCAGCTGACGTTGGCAGGGGAGGAGCGTAGGCGGAGCCTGACCCAGCGCCGAGGGACATCGGTGCAGGATACAGGTAAGTCACTGAAGGGGTTTTATCCCCTTCAGCAACTTGGGATGGAGGTGGGAGGGAGAGGGGACCTGCAGTGCCAGGAAAACAGTTTGTTTTCCTGGCACTGGAGAGTCCCTTTAATACTGGTTGCTGGCAAAATAAATAGCCAGAAAATAAAGTAATCAATGCTATATAAGTAAGGCTTCACTTTGATCTCCTAAATATCGTTGTTGTTACAGACGTGTAGGCTGATACCTGGTTATACTTTAGGTTTTGGGACACGATACTAGTCCACAGCAAGTTATGGGGATAGAATTTCTTTGACCTTTAGTGAATGGTGCCACCCGGTGGGCATTAGCTGTAGTTATCGATGACCAAAATTTGCTACACACTGGGGTGAATTACTACTATTTATCCCTCTTATCCCATATACTTGCAGTCATATCACTTTCTTTGTACTTGAGCACTTTGAGCACTTTCTTGTGCCAGTTTTTTGAGTGTTAGTTTTTAATTATTGACCTAATAAAATGTCATTCTTTCTCTTTTTTAATTTTTTTCCATTACGGTTTAGTATTTATTCTGGTAGGGTACTGGCAGGGCCGGACAGGAAATGAAAAGCAGCCAAGGAAAAAAAATTCTATACCAGCCCCATACTGCATCGCGCCAGCATATCGTGCAGATATGAAGGCAGGATTTTTTTTTTTTAAATTAAAAAAAAAACTTGAAACTTAAAACTGTCACAGAAACGTCAAAAAACCCAAAAAACCCATTGGGCTTCAAACTAAAGAAAAGAGCGGATTTGTTGTAAGCAGACGTGCATTTGCATATAATCAATGTTTCAGTCCAACTACCTTGACATATTAAGGAGAGTTTCGGAATTGGACTGAAATTGTGAATGTATGCTATTGTACAGCAGTAAAAAAAGGACGTTCTCTTGCTCATTTTGAAGTAACAAGTGTGCTCTTCATTTTGGCTGACAACTGGATGATCTCAGTCAACACTAATTTAATTCCCATAGGAAAGCATTCGGAGGCTATTGCGCATGTGTGGCAAAACGCTGTGCTTCATCGCACCAATCAGCATCTCCTCGTAGAGATGCATTGCATCAATGCATCTCTATGGGGAGCGTTCAGCGCCTCCATGCAGAGCGTGGAGATGCTCGACATAGGTGCTGCACACTGTGCAGCACTGGACTAGGAAGCAGCTCTAGTGGCCATCTGAGTGACTGTCACTAGAGATCTAAAAAAGGTTGCATTTACAGTGCTCAGCCTAAAGAGACAGGCTATAGCCACCAGAACCACTACATTAAACTGTAGTAGTCCTGGTGACTATAGTGTCCCTTTAAAACAAAGTCTTTCTGCCACCGGTCAACTCTAAATTACAGGGAGAGCAGGAGACACAAGTAAAGATGCACTTTGTTTGCGTATTTCTCCCCCACACCACTTTCATGTGTCTCTTAGCCCCAGCCCCTTTGTCTCTTTCTCCCCTTTCCCAGCCCTTCTGTTAGTCTCTTTCCCAGGCTGCAGCACTTCTGTGTGTCTCTTTCCCCCACAGCTCCTCTGTGTTTCATGCTACCCTTCCCCAGCCCTTTTGTGAGTCTCATTCCCAGGCCCCAGCACCTCTGTGTGTGTCTTTCTGCACAGCTCCTGTGTGTCTCTCATTCTCCCCTTCCCCAGTCTCTCTGTGTGTCTTTTGTTCGTCTTTCTTAGCCCCTCTGTCTCTTTCTCCCCAGACCCTTCCATGTCTTTTTTCTCCACAGACTCTCCATATGTCTCATTAGCCCCCCAGCCCCTCCATATGTCTCATTAGCCCCCCAGCCCCTCCATGCGTCTCATTAGCCCCCCCCCCTTTGTCCCATTAGCTCCCTCCCAGCCCTGTATGTTTCAATAGCCCCCCTCCCACCCTCCATGTGTCCCATTAGCCCCCCTCCCACCCTCCATGTGTCCCATTAGCCCCCAGGCTCATTTTCTTTTCTTCTTTTACCTCCAATTCTCACTTCAGTGAATAACCCTGATACTCAAACCATCTGATGGACTGGGGGTCTCAAACACAATTTACTTGAGGACACTGGCAAAAACATAGTGTCGCATGAGGGACGCTTATCTCTGCTACCAATGCTCACACACAGGATCAGAAATCCCCACCGACAAACACTCACAGATCCCCACCGACAGAAACACTCACAGATCCCCACCGACAGAAACACTCACAGATCCCCACCGACAGAAAAACTCACAGATCCCCACCGATAGAAACACTCACAGTTAAACACACAGGTATGTATAGTATATGGGGTGCTGACAGCTTTCACCATAGGCCATAGCAAAGCAGTTAAAATACTGCAAACGGGCAGTGGTCAGTGGTTTGAGACCCACATAGAAGATAGTGACACAATAGTCACCACATATACACAATGACAATGAAAAATATGTTACTTGCAGAGTGCCAACTGTAAAGTGCAATGTAAACTTGCCTTTCCAGGAGCTGCAATGGAATATTGTTCTGATCCAAGCGTTTATAAGATGTGAGACTCTTTATTGGAGATCTCAAGTTTACAATCAGATGCTGGTTGTGGTATTTCTAACATGAATATAATATTGTTAACGCGTTTTACAATCCTAATGTAAGATACAATGTAGAGGTGCATTTGTTTTTTAAGCTACTGGATGCAACAAAACAAATACTAGTAACATTTTAATACAAGAGAAACATATGAAATTTGTACATAATCAGGTCAGCTTGTACTAAAGTGACTCACAAATAATTACAGGTAGGTCACGATTTCTTTTTTTCACAAAAGGAAAAAAGAAGAAAAAAAAATCAGTGGCATAAATAAATTTTCTGTACTCTTTACAAAATCATGTATTCATCTGTATGTCTGGAACATGTAAGGCACATTAGAATGTATATCTATATAAAATAAAACTCAGCGTAAAAAAGGGGAAACGCGACAAGCCTTGATTTGTGCTTCAGTGAAATCAGATTTTTGTGTTTTTATCTTTTGCTTGTATTGGCAACATGAATTCCGTTTCCAATCTGCGCAGCCGTACGTTGCATTTTCCAAGCCACATGGCACCGTGTTCCCATACAAATGTGCAAATTTCACACTGCAAGTCCAGTTCATCTTATGTATGGAAAACGTGAGGAAGTGCAAGATTTGCCAAGTCCTTTTGAGTTGAAATGATTGCTTATAAAACATATTGCTTGGCTAAAAAACACATTGGGGGGAAAAATAAAAAAAGATGGAGCGGATTTGCAAAACCCAATTTAAAAAAATGTTAATGCAGCCAACTGTTTTGTGCAAGTTCATCCATTATATAAAAACCCACCCCACCCCATGTAGGACACATTTTAAAATTTGAGGCTTCATTTACAGTAAAAATCATTTTAACCTTTTTCTTGTTTCCTCACTTTACACTGTGTGTACACTATGAAAACAAATGAATCTGTTCAATTAAAAAAAAAAAAAAAAAAGGCAATAGGACATTTTAAAAAATATAATACTCTGTTTCCTTAAGAAGAGAAAAATGTTAACATCTTTGTTTTGTGACTTTTTTTTTTCTTCCGGAACATGTTCTTTCCAATCAGAGGTCTGTGATTTTATTTTCTAGAGCTGCTGCTATCTGCTGTAACCGGCAAGCTAATTGCATGCGCTGCGCTCCCGGGTCTTCTTCTAAAGCGTTTATGATCTAGAACAAAAATTAAATAAATAAAATTATAGGATTATCTGAATCGATGGCCAAATTAAACAATTATTGTTCTCGGTGTGATTTGTGGCAGACACACAACCTTTGGACCCAGTACCTTCCTCATATATCTTTGCTCTGGTTATATTCTAAATTAATTACCACGTTCGGGATAAGAAAGACACAGTGTTTGATCTTTTGCAACGCTCAGAAAGATAACATGTATATGACCAACTCTGAATTATCTTCTACTTCTGGAATCTGTGTTTGTGGTTTAACCCGTAGCACTACCATAACAACATCAACACATTTTATTTTGTTTCCACTGGAAGATAACAGCCAGTAAATGTAGGGTAGGTGGCATGAAAACTTTCCTTGTGGGATGTAGAATGTGGGATAAAAACTGAAAAAAGCTCAGCAATGTGGGATGCGGGCAATAGATCTCGCAAAGAAAAACAAACACACCGATTTTTTGCACAAAAGCGACTATGTATACAAAAAAAAATAAAAAAATAGATCCCCAATGAAAATGCTCACATGTGAAATAACGCGGAACTTTTCAGTTTACACCTGGATGTCGCTTGGGGTGGGAATTTGTAAGTGTTTGAGTTGTTTGTGGTGGGAAATAAAAAGGTGGTGTGATTTTCTACATTATGAGAAGCCTGCCTGCTCAATGCTTTTTTTAACACACTAAAGTCCCTGCAGATTACATTCCAGCACAGGGGAGCCTAAGTTTAAGATTGTGCCACAAGTAACTAATGCTTAACAATTCCACAATAAATGTGTAAAATGTATAGTATCCCCGTGTGTTTTAAACACGTTTTCTTTAGCACCAAAAATGTAGCCACACAATAATTCCCAAGCATATAAAACTATTCTGAGGATTAAAATTTGTGTGCGACGTTTCATATTAGCTTGGGAGTCTGGGGTGTGCGGTGAGGAACTGATACGGCTAAATAATCACAGTAATTAATAACTGCACTGATTGTATACATCAGATATGATTTTAACCTTTTTTTTTGTTTCCTCACTTTACACTGTGTGTGTACACTATGAAAACAAATGAATCTGTTCAATAAAAAATAAAATAAAATATCTGATGTATACAGATATAATTGCACATATGACCATGTGAGCAACTACAAAACCAGAAGCCAGTTCTTTTGCCGTGTTTCACCATAACGGGATCCTTTCTCTGAATTATTGTATTTTTCCGCATTGAAATTCCACTTTTGATAAGCGACCCTGTACAGCACTGGCGAGTTTTTGGGTTGCTATGCCACTGGATGTTTGAGCCAATCTGAAACATGCTAACTTGTCCCTGGTGCCATCTTGATTCTTGTATGGTTTATGTAAAACTTATGGCTTATTAAGTAACACTATGACCAATGACTAACATACGTTTTTACTCTACGAATATATAACAGACATTTAAAAGACAAATTACTAAACAGAACAACAAATATAATACACCTAGTTATAAATCATTGTAAAACACTTACCGCATCATAATATTTGTTTGTGTACTGGTACAGCTGATGTAGTGCTACAAGTGTGTTTAGTGAGTCTGTGTGTGCCTGGAATAAAGAAACAAATATTAGATTACTGGAAAATAGCAAATATATCACCTGCCCACAATGAAAGCATTAATAATATTACATCAAGCGAGTGACACAGACACCCAAATAATATCTAATGTCATGCCATAATATTTTATCTTGCAGCTATTGATAACGGTAACACACATTTGCAATTCCCTTGTTCATTCTCCTTGTTAAGTGAACTGGGCTCAACGTGTTACGATAAAGTGTATATGCAGGGAGTATTTTAAATTAGGCACAGCCCCAGCAGAACTTATGTGCAGTCTGAGGGATTGACCCAGCAAAATGACATGTGGTCAGAGGGAACTCTGTGTAGTCAAAGGTACATACAGAAGAAGATACCAAGAGACATACCCTTGAAATTTCTGCTAAATGTGTGTTCATGTCCTGGTCGCTCACCGATACCATCTGACGGATGCCTTTGTAATAGCTGTAGGAAACAAAAATGAATGGAAGTTAATTATCAGGAGGAAACACTTAAAACACCGTCAAACTTTGGTTAGAAGTCCAAGCATGAGAACTTCATTTGAATGTTTATCTTCTTAGAACATCTTATCTCTAATTACGAATACCTCGCACTGCCTAACAAGCCCACAACATAAGGGGTGTCCTTTACACAGTGACATATAGAAAATCTCTGATCTCTGTAGAAAGCGGGCACTGTCTCCTAATTGATCACATATTATTAATACACATGGTGAATGAGAGTATTGTTGATACTACATGTCATACAACAGTAAATGGGACTTTTTTTGGAAGCTTGAGTAGAGAAGTAGAGTAACGAAACATCCAATGCAGATGACTTCCTATTTTCAGGATTTGCTCATACCACTCAAACCCTTCTAAAGTCTACCCCCACCACCGACTCTAAACCTTGCCAACTGAGCATTGGCCATGTCATCTCCCAGCTTATCTCTCTCATCTCCACCCTGTATCACCCGAGGCAGTTGAATGGAAGTTCTACTAATGTTACCAGTTCATCTCAAGAAAGAACGAAAAAAAAAAAAAAACAATAATGTTTCAACTATGAAAAAGCTCCAAACTTACTCTTCCACCATTTTTTTGTATGTTGAAATCTCCTTCGCGTATAACAACTTGTTGCTCGGAGACTCCTGTGTAAAGAATGGAAATGTGTCAATCACTCTGAGGTTCATGCCAATATATAAAACAGTTATTGTTTACAAACCATTTTTGGAGACTGCAATCCATGCATATGAAAACGTTAAATTATGTGTATATTTAAAAAAAAATGACAAAGAAAAAAACGACACATGGTATTCTAAAGGTTAGATTTACAGGTTTATTTACGAAAGTGAATTTTAAATTCAAGGTAAAATTAGCCAAATTGGAAACATTCTCTAGGACGGTCAATAATGCTTCCATTTTGGCTACTTTAACCTTAAATTAAAAATTCACCTTGAATTCACTTTAAATTCTCGCTTTTCAGTGCATGGCTCTGTTAGTGGGAGTTATTTTGTTCAAATAAAATAAAAAAAAAATAAAAATTATTAAAATATAAAAAACACAGCAATGGCACAGTTAACTCACTCTGCTCAGTTTGTGCTCCGTCCTGCTGCAAGCGTCCATGAAAGTCTGCGCTATGACCGATAAGGACGCGTCCACCACTTGGTGAACATGTACGTCAAATATAAAGTGTGGGTTCTTCAAGATATTAACCCAGAACCTTAGAGATAAACTGCGGAAGGAAAACAAAACAAAACAAAACGCTAAAAGTTTATTTTTGCTGATGCACAGATGACATTTTTTTGCATATCACTCATTTTTTGGTGAATAGGAGAAATGTTCAGGTTTGGATTTTTTTTTTTTTTTTTAATATCCCTAAACCTAAGTAATTGCTTTTTTGATTTTCTTTAAAGCTACAGAGATATATTTTCCCTACATTTTAATGCAGCTCCCAGTATTGTTTGCAGACATTGCAAAGATTTTTTCATGATACTTCAGTTTGTGCCTGTCTATGCAGTGCAAGTCAAGTTGTAATACAAGGGCAACGACAAGCATCATATAGCTGCCTTCTCTAAGTCAAATTTAGATCCAAATAAAAAATGCTTGCTGATGGGATTCTACATGCCTGTGTATCATTTCAATGTACATCTGAGATGTTGCAGGCTCACCACTAATCAATTAATAAACTCCTCCCCCACCCCAAAAAATACAAAAACACATTTTCCTGTAAAAAATATCAGGGATATTTAAAAACCTTTACCTATTTGTTTTCCATATGTGAACAGTGTCTTCATCTTTAATTTCATATTTTTCTGCTTGCTCGTCAAGGAAGTCAAAGAAATACTTGATAGCTGGAGGTACCACTTGGTTGGAATTGAGAACGGCCAAAAAGAAGTTGTCAACGAACTGCTGTAGCGTACCCTGTTAGACAAATGTATATATAAATTAATAAAAAGAAAACTAAAATTACACCGTCTTTCGTAAAACAAAAAAAAGTTAATTTTTTCTGAAAAAAGACCAGTAAATGTTCTAAAGATATTTATTGTGCAGATATTTCAGACAATGCAAAATTAAGTAACGATAACGCGAAATTAATTATGGTTGACAAGTGACCGTAGCCTGTATAGTTGGAGTCTATTCTGATGTTTATTGGAAGCATACCTTGACAGAAAGTAGCCTTGTTAGGTAGATTTCTGTTATTGCTTTCGTTCGTTCCTTCTCTTTCATACTTCCTCTTTTGGATTTGCCTTCATCGACCTCGTCTGCTGGACGGACAAGATGCCACGTTTTGTTTTCGTCTTCGAGTAAAGCATGCCCTGAAGAAACGAGAACATTCCATCAAAGTGGGGGATACAACATGTTCACCGACATCAATGCTTTTAATTTACGAATGTATCTGGACCTGGAAACAAACGATAATGTGGGCGGGAACTATGAACAGGTCCACATGCTCGGTTCTAGAAACAGGATTTAGGAACTTTGTTCCAAGCACATACAACTAAATAATCCTGACTGAATCAATAGTTTTAATATCAATGACTATTCATTTCACAGCCAACAAGTTTCTTATCAAGCCTTGGTGGTGGGAAGTTATTATTATTATTATTATTTATATAGCGCCAACAAATTCCGTAGCGCTGTACAATGGGGTTCACTTGCTGATGGTGGAACAAATAGTAATTGAGATTCAAAACCAGTCAATACAGAATCTTATTAAAGGGACATTAACGAGATCATGCTCTTTTAGGATATTGATAAAAAAAAAAAAATTAAAATGAAATATCTACTTACTCTCCCCTGGGATGTCATGGTGATTTTCCTCTTGTTGTTGAGAAATTCCAATCCTCGACAATATAAGAGTGGCATTATCCCTTACCTATACACAATAAACAAAGGAAAACTAGCTGTATTTAGCTATATAATTATGTATGGTGAACAATCAGGGCGCTTTGTTAATTTGATTATTAGAAAAGCCACAAAAGAACCTGTTTATTAGTGTTACTCCTATTAAAGTGTTGTACACAGTCTGAGAATCTCTACTATAACTAGAATTTGTCTTCGAAACAAAAGTTGCTGTAATTGAAAAAAGTTATAATAAGGCTGACAAAGTTAAGGGAGAACTGACACTATTCTGGAAACTACCACACTGATAAAAACATATGAAAATCACCTACAGCTTGCGTTAAAGGACCACTATAGTGTCAGGAAAACAAACTTCTTCCTGACACTATATAATCATTAGGTTCCCCCCACCCTCAGGGGGGTTAAAACCCCTTCAGCCACTTAACCTTAAAGGGACACTCCAGGTACCCAGACCACTTCTGCCCATTGGAGTGGTCTGGGTGCCAACTCCCACTACTCTTAACCCTGCAGTTTTATAAACTGCAATAATTACCTCGCAGGGTTAACTCCACCTTTAGTGGCTGTCTACTAGGCAGCCACTAGAGGGCACTTCCTCCTTCATAGCACAGGAAACCTGTGCTAGAGCGTCGCTGGACGTCCTCACGCTATGTGAGGACCTCCAGCGTTGCTCAATTCTCCATAGGAAAGCACTGAAAAGCATTTTCAATGCTTTCCTATGGGGAGCTCTAATGCGCATGCACGGTATTGCCACGCATGCGCATTAGGTTTCCCCGGCCGGTGGAGACGTAATGCAGAGGAGGAGCGGCGGCGGAGGAAGAAGCACGATGTGGGACATGTCGCTGCCTCTGGTACGTCACTGAAGGGGTTTTCACCCCTTCAGCAACCAGGGATTGGGGGGGTGGGAGGGAGAGAGGACCTGCATTGCCAGGAAAACGTTCTGCGTGCTCAATGGGATTTTCGCATGGAGCGTCGGGGAAGCACATCTAGCGGCTGTCAGGAAGACAGCCACTAGAGGTTGGATTAACCCTGCAATGTAAAACATAGCAGTTTCTATGAAACTGCTATGTTTACATCTGAAGGGTTAAAACCTGGGGGACCTGGCAACCAGACCACTTCATTGAGCTGAAGTGGTCTGGGTGACTATAGGGGACCTTTAACCTTTTTCATGAGATCTGTTTTCTTTTAATGCACAATATTTTTGCAAATGACATCACAATCTAAGAATGGAGGTGCCCAGTTGCAGGATAAAGACGTGTGAATTACTACATTTAATTTTATTTTTAATCATACACATTTGTTAAATGGATGTAAAATAATATTAAAAGTGATCGTTCTCCTCTAAGAACTTGTCCTTTTTTTTGCCCCTCTAATAAACTCAGCTGTGGTTGAAATAAGCAGCTTTGCTGAGAATTATTGTGATGAATCACTGTTTTAATAGCATAGGACACTCATTAAGGTTGAAGAGTTAATCCAGCCACTGCACGATATAGCAGGATTCACCATATGTTTATACGTATTTGAATATATGTGCGATCGTGTTCCACAGATGAAGAAAGTCTTGCATACGGCTCAAGTAGACCCTTTACCCCAGTGTATGTAGTATATTCTGCATTTCATTGAATCGTATTATGGTCTGATATGCTCAAATGCATCATCCAGAACAAACTATGTCTACAAAGCTCACTCAATTGGAACATTGTTTTAGATAACAATAGATCTACAAACGGTTACATTGCCTTCACATCTTCCAATATTACTGTGTGCAATCCATGATGATCAAATCTCATGCTATTTAGTGACTGGGAACAGTTGGATTACTGAGCCTCTTGTCTCAAACAACCAATCTTTTAGTATAAACAGATTTCCCCCCCCCCGCATACTGAAAAATGAACAGATATTAAATACAATTCCCGTCCCAACGGTAAAAATCGAACACTTTCTTACATTATAATGCATGAGTGTATTAACACGCTTCCACCGGCCTTCCTTCTGGGATGTTAAATCCAAATCGGACAATATCTGTGCTGTAGAGCCCGGCCTCCACTCTAAATGCAAGAAAAAACAAAAACAAAAAAAAACTATATAATTAAAAAGACATAAAATTGTAACAATAAACTTCAACATCTCCATGCAGAATGTAGGTGCTGCACACTGTGCAGCACTGAGATAGGAAGCACCTCTAGTGGCTGTGTGAATGACTGCCACTAGAGGTGTAACAAGCCAGCAATAGTAAACACTGCCTTTTCTCAGAAAATACCATATTTACAATGCTAAGGCTGCAGGCACATGCTATAGCATTAAGCTGTAGTGGTTCTGGTGACAATAGTATCCCTTTAATTGTGTGTTGCAACTTTTCTTTAGCTATTTTTTTCTTTTTTAAAGGGAGGCATAAGCTAAACAAACTTTAACATATTGATTTTTTTATGCTAGTGTGTAATATAAATACTTAAAGGGGAGCTAGCAAGAAAGAAAAATATACTTCAGATAACTTACTGCGTATATTATGCATATGATGGTACTATGTGAAGTTGTCATGGACATGATATTAGGGGTTTTTATTCCCCTGTACAGCCTACTTTGAGGACATAATTTCCAGTGAGCGCATTTTAGTGTCCTCCTCTAAGCAGTCTATATCAGGCGGTTATATAAAATAATAAAATTGTTGTAAATGGTCTGTGTGTTTCTGGTGGGCTTCAGTCAACACTGGATATCCAGCCTGAGTTTACAGGGAACCAATTTGGCCATTGATTGTATTAGAAACGGACACGTCTAACCAATCACCAGTTTGTTAACTATTCTAAATGACTGTTTCCTAGAGAGGACATGATTAGTGGTCATTATAGCAACATGTAGACCATAATGACGGCAAGAGTCAGTTTGAGCAAATATCCAAGTCACAAATCCAGCTTACCCAACGCCAGGCTGCTTGCTTTTGGCCTCTGTGAAAAATTAATGTTCTTATAAACCTGATCAACTATCTTCTCTTTCACTTGGGTGATTGTATCACAGTTTAGAACTTTGACGGGTACTGGTTCAGCGTCATCCCCCTGGACAATGACATTAACTGTCTGTGGAAAGGAAACATGTGTCAGTGGGTTTTTGACTGCATTTGTACAAAACTTTAAATGCATGACTAATAGACCATTATGAATGATGAAAGGGTAAAAAAAAAAAAAATATTGTGAAAATGCACAGTAATTTACAAGTTGGTAACTATTAAGCAATATGTAAACAACATCATAAGCATAAGTGCATTGCCACAAATGTATACACATAGTTAAAGCAGCAGTGTGACTTGCTAAGAATTTCTGCAGACAGTCCCACTGCCAGACAATTTAATTAACATAAACCGGACTTGCTATTCCGTGAAATAACCGCAGCCCATCTATACTTTCACCGGGGGTCAGACAGCATGGACAGAAAATTGCAGGAGATTCTCAATTTAATCTTTTAATGATAACATAACGTGCCACTTGGTTTATAAATTCCAAGTTAATACATGGAGAAAACATGTGGATTTATACCGAAAAAAAAATGCTTTGTTACACAGTCCAATCCCACTGTGACCCTGTTCTCTGCGTTATGGTATTTCACAGTAATTTACAATAAAAGTCACTTACCAACTGTGTGTATTCGACATCATCCCCCAGTAATCCCGTATCGTTCAGTGTGTATTTGGCTTTAATTTGTACAGCATCCACAGGGCCTTTTTCCACTTGATGTTTGATTGCCTTGAATAATTTGTATAGCGGTTCGCCAGCTGTGTCCTGTGTTACAAAAAAAATAAAAAAATAAAAAATTAAATAAAAATCTGTTATGGAAATGGATCTAGAGAACACTTTTGGCCAATGGAAACTTTTCTCTTGTTTGAGTAAAAAGCAGCCACTGACAGATAACCGTTTACTGAGCCAAGACTTTACTATCACCATTCGGCTCTCTGAGACCAGGGTCCAACAAACCACATTACAGAACATCGTGCTGTCCAAAAAAACCTCATCTCTATTTATTTAGTAAGCCAGGTGTGCTGGTCAGTCTGCAACTTGGAATAATTACCTTTAAATACTGATATAAACAAATCGACATCCAGTTTGACAACATACGTTCAACAACAGTTTCCGATCTGTGGACAAAAAAAAAAAAAATGAAAAAAAGAAGCAAAAAAAGGTTTTATTTTATTGTAACTTTACATTTCTGTGACGTACAATGAAAAAATAAGCAACGCGATTCCCCACCCCATTATTGCACTTTTTATTTTCTTTGAAGCACAGGGCTCACTCTCAACAGAAAACTCTTTAATACAATTTACCACTTTTCTGTTTTAGGATGAAAAAAGAAAAAAAAAAATCGAATAAACTAAACATAAGCAGATTGCGGGAGACATTAACCACCCCTTCAATGAGGTTGGCAAGCCAGGAGTGGGTTGATGAAAGTCATTAGAGATAGAGAGAAGCATAATCTAGTACCTTCTAAGCATCAGTTTAGGATTCTTGGCGACATACTGCTCCATGAGCTCTAGAAACAAAGTCCTCATGATATCTGTATAGTACTCCAGCTTTCCGTGCAACGCGACGGTCAGCAAGGACGCAAAGTAGAGTTTTTCACGAGCAGAGAAGTCCTTTTGGGCCTCCAGAGTGTGGATAAACTGAAAAAGGTAAAGAGGACAAGAGTCAGACATAGCCATGAACACTGCATGATATACAGCATTTTGAGAACTGTGGAATATTAACAAAACATTTTGTCTATGAAGAACTAAAGAAAAGATTAAATAAGAAAGAAATTAAGCTTTCCCCTCTAATTTGAGTTGGCTGAGAAATATGGATTGAGCTGTGGCCTCCAGAAAGGGTTGGTTGATGCTTTTCCAGCTGCCCACCCTAAAATATTATTTTTATATTAATACTGAAACATGACATACCGTATCTCGTTAACGAGCATGGGTTGGGAAGTCGTACACTTTAGTAAATACTTTGTTTTACATCTAACTAAAAGAAACACTTACACTGATGAGGAAAGATTTACTGTTGAGAAGATTTGAGAACTGGTTGAGTGCCTGCTCCACCGTTTGCTTTCTCGATTCGGGAATATCCAGCCGTCCAGTGATCATTACATCGTTCTCCCCATAATTGGACGACGGCAAGAAGAACACGCGGTCGGTGTAGGTTTTGTAATCCAGAACTGGGATTCCAACTTCATTGAGGTCACTGGTGTGATCTTCCATCTCAATCATAAGATCTGGAAACACCGAAATAGAGACTTTGGATACCTGCTCAGCCTTTGCACAAAGGGTCTGTTATGTATACACAGCATCCATTGGTTAAAGTTGTAAAAATATGCCAGTAATTTTCTAATGTAACGGGGTGATTTATCTAGTGTTTTGACCCAAAAACTATTCTAAAGTACTAAAAGTGGGTCAATCTCCATGGAAACCAGTTTGTAAAATCTCCCCTAATGGTCCAACTTAGTGTTCCACTTTCAATCTCTCTTTAAGCAAACTCCCCTGTTATAAGGAGATTTGCTAGTAGGGAGAGGGTGGTGTAACAAACAGGTTTTAATTTCCTGTTCATTTTTTACGTGTACAGTGCAGCATAGCTCCCAACTTCAGCGACCTGTGAATCAGGAAAGCAGGATACCAGTGGGGGGGAGTTTAGGGCAGTGATGTGATTGTGTCACTGGCACCACCAAAATGGGACAGAGCCACCTGTAGGATTGTCAAGTCAGCCTGGCATGAATCCTGTGAGCATACTATTTCAGCACTCACTCTGCGGCCATTGGGCACAGTTCCCTGGTGTCTGCAAAAATGGCACACCAGGGTGCTATCCCAGATAGAACACAAAAATAGGGGCTGTCCTGCATAAATGTAAATGGTTGGAAATCCTGATAATGTAATTTACACCATGCAATAGCCACAGTCATCTCTGATACGGTTATGTAGCAATATAAATATTATTAAAGATTTTATTTGTAAATTCACTTGGAAATGCATAAACAATTAATGGACACATAACAAGTAGAACATTTATATAAGTGACTAAATAATCATAGATGGATTTGTTTGTGATTCCTTGGAATAAATGAACATTAAATAGGATGCCCTCAATTCATTATTGTTACAGACTATTAGCCCACTAACGTGCAGAAACTGTCTACGTGGGATTGTAAACTAAGGAACAATGATTACTTGGCTACATTCACCCTATTAACATCAGCAGATTGTGAACTGCTCTGGAGCACAAAGCACATGGTCGTAGTTACAGAAATCACTATATATTTTATTTAACAGAACTGTCCTTTATTACCTGTGAATTCTTTCTTACAACGCTCTCGCACACTCTCTTCCAAGCCCTCCAGTTGAAGTTTTACTTTCTCATACTCCCGCTCGGCCTGCTGACTCTTCCGCCTAGAGAGAAAGTTACGATATTGAATAACTAATAAGAATGAGCTCTGTTATACACTCAGACACACCAACAATATGGAGCTCCTAGAAAAGAGGGACATTAGAACAGTAAAGACAGACACAGAAATCTGGGCCCAGAACAGGGACTGCACAACACCTCACCTGTAGCAGTAAATTGAAATGGCGATGATTAAAATCATGGGAATCAGAACCACGGGGATAATTATGTTGAGAGGAAATGCTGCGGATTGGCCGTATTCTACCTTTCCTAAAATCCACTCTCTGTTTCCAAACTTAACCTGGAAAACAAAACATTACAAAAATAAAAATGATATAAACATTACAAAAAAACTAAACAAAAACAAACACAAAAAACATTTAAATAATCTAAAGCTACGGATAACAAAGTAACTAAGGATTCCAAGAATATTTTCTATTGAATAGCAACACATTGAATATATGTGGGCCATGTAATGGAGTAGAGCATTATTAATTATATTTCCTTAAGTTTGTTACCGATCTCGTTCTGTTGTCAAATGCTGGTTTTGCAATCTGGGATCAGAGGTGTGGCAAAACCAACAGGAAAAAAAACCTTGATTATTCCCACTTTTTCCATTTCTATAAAGCTTCACTTTTATACAAGTGTAAAGAAATAAAAGGTCACGTAGGTCATTTAATTACTAAATGGGTGAACAGCGCACTGTGATCCAGTCATAGAAGGCAAACATGGTTAAACCCAAAATGCTATATTTTGAAATAGGTTTTACTTGTACAGCGTGTCTTTGGAGTCATTTCATCTTGACATTTAAACATATAGAATAAGAGCAGATGTATAGCGTGAGCACATACTATGAATTCAGGAAGACTGTTGCTGGTGTCTCTCTTGTGTCGTCTTCTCGGCAGTGGTTGTTCGTCTGGTGGAACGCAGTAAAGGTCGGTGTTCGTCAATGTACTTATCTTACAAGGACCCTCTCCCACAAATGCCTTCGCCTCTTGCATGGACATTGCGGCATTGAGGTTAGTACCCTAAAAAAATAAACCCACACAATCGTAGAATGTTTGAATGATGCAATCAAAAATTGCACTTCTAACGAATAAATTAAATATAATAAGGGACAGATTACATAGACTAATAGAATTATTTTAAAAAAATTGAATTTTGCAAACAGGGCGATTTCTGCCTTATTCCATATCAACTTTTTACATATTGAATTTCTAAGAAAATTCTAAAAGCATTATATTTATTTTCGACACTACAAAAATAAATGCTCAAAATATTAATAACCTAATAACCATCATCTCTTTGATTGTACATTATAAACCAGAAAAGTATATAACAACATTCAATGTATAATGTGGACACAAAGGGGCACTGTAAGTAAATTATATAAAGTTCTGCGTTTAACTTCGCGCAATAAACAAAATGATAATTTAAGGTTTTTTTTTGTAGCATTTGTTTTCATTAGATTAAAAGAATGTTTGTATTTTTGGTGCAATGCAGAAGTAAGAAGGATTGTAGGCGATTTATCTTATTTCTGAACAAAGATTTAGACAAAAATGTCTAAAGGCTAGAGAATAGGGCAGATTACATTTTCTTTTAATCATTCTAAACCAAAAAGCTTTGGAGTATTAAGTAGATGAATTATTCTCAATTACTGGGCATGCTACATCTATACTTCATACATAGTAAGCAAAATAATATTTAAACATCCGTCACCTATTAGAAAAAATAAATCCTGTTCTTTAATGGCGATCCTTGGAGAGAAAAACTTACTTTTGCATTAATTAGATTGTTCACTTGTTTCTTAATTCCATCTGTAAAATTCTCAAACGTAGGATCAGATACATAACCGAAATTAAGACCCCTTGTCTGCAGAGGTGTCTCGTACCCGTCCATTTTAATCACAGTGACAACCTCAGAGTTCTGTATGTTTTCTGGTACTTTGGGAGTAGAGAATATTAGCAGGGAATCATTGACTCTCTCGAGGACATCTTCACTCTGTGAAGAATGAATGAAAAAAAGAAATGAAAAATAGTAATTTCTGCAGTAATTATGTTTAGAGATTGTCATTGTACTGCGCTACAGACTGTGTTACGGATTCATTAATCTGAATTTAAGGCAATATATAGCTATCTCCCACTGACTGTACAACATAACTACATATATAGCTATCTCCCACTGACTGTACAACGTAACCACATATATCGCTTTCTCCCACTGACTGTACAACGTAACCACATATATCGCTTTCTCCCACTGACTGTACAACGTAACCGCATATATAGCTATCTCCCACTGACTGTACAACGTAACCGCATATATCGCTTTCTCCCACTGACTGTACAACGTAACCACATATTTCGCTATCTCCCACTGACCGTACACTATGACTATATATATATATAGCTATCTCCCACCGACTGTACAACATAACCGCATATATCGCTATCTCCCACTGACTGTACAACGTAACCGCATATATCGCTATCTCCCACCGACTGTACAACGTAACCACATATATCGCTATCTCCCACCGACTGTACAACATAACCGCATATATCGCTATCTCCCACTGACTGTACAACGTAACCGCATATATCGCTATCTCCCACTGACTGTACAACGTAACTACATATATCGCTATCTCCCACTGACTGTACAACGTAACTACATATATAGCTTTCTCCCACTGACTGTACAACGTAACCACATATATAGCTATCTCCCACTGACTGTACAACGTAACATATATCGCTATCTCCCACTGATAGCATATATCGCTATCTCCCACTGACTGTACAACGTACAACGTAACTACATATATAGCTATCTCCCACTGACTGTACAACGTAACCACATATATAGCTATCTCCCACTGACTGTACAACGTAACTACATATATCGCTATCTCCCACTGACTGTACAACGTAACCACATATATCGCTATCTCCCACTGACTGTACAACGTAACCGCATATATCGCTATCTCCCACTGACTGTACAACGTAACCGCATATATCGCTATCTCCCACTGACTGTACAACGTAACTACATATATAGCTTTCTCCCACTGACTGTACAACGTAACTACATATATAGCTATCTCCCACTGACTGTACAACGTAACCACATATATAGCTATCTCCCACTGACTGTACAACGTAACTACATATATCGCTATCTCCCACTGACTGTACAACGTAACCACATATATCGCTATCTCCCACTGACTATACAACGTAACCGCATATATCGCTATCTCCCACTGACTGTACAACATAACTACATATATAGCTATCTCCCACTGACTGTACAACGTAACCGCATATATAGCAATCTCCCACTGACTGTACAATGTGACCACTCATCTATAAGCTTAAAAAAGCCCACTCAATGCCAGGAGCTAATATAAAGAGAAAAACGCACAAAAAAATTAATAAAAAAAAAATTGAATAAATACAATAATAATAATAAATGATGATCTATGTAAGTATATGTTTTACACTCATATATATAACGATCATCTCTCACAGACGGTAAAAAATGAGCCATAACAGCCCTGTATCTTCTGTACATCATTAAACAATAACATTGAAAATTTTGAATTGCTATAGTGTAATATTGTGCAATATCGTTCAATATAGTGTAATTTTGTGTAATATAGAGTAATATTGTGTAATATAGAGTTATATAGTGTAAGAGTAATATAGTGTAATATTGTGCAATATCGTTCAATATAGTGTAATATTGTGTAATATAGAGTTATATAGTGTAACAGAGTAATATTGTGTAATATAGAGTATTATAGTGTAAGAGTAATATTGTGTAATATAGTGTAATATTGTGTAGTAGCCATATTGACACATTTCACCCTTTCTCTACAAAAATAGGAATGCAATCTTAGTTCAATAATAATAATACATTTGTTAAATAATAAATTTCTCTCTTTATTTTTTCCAAGGATAATTTTCTCCTCTTGGCATTACCTCGCCGTGTTACCCCTTCATCTATTGAGGGTACTTTCAGAAACGAACATCGAGATACCTTTGTATAGAGTTGCTTTGTAATATTTGTATATTTTATACAATCTTTCAGTGGTTTCAGTGGCTACGCTACACATTTGTTTACAGTTTTATTTTAATCACTTATTTCTTCATAATAGTGTATAACAAAGATTTATCCTTTTTCATTAGCATTATCGGCCTTCCTCTCCATATTCAGACCATATGCTGTCATGGTGATATTGGCCTTTCTGGGATTTATTTTTTTCCTTTTTAATTTTTACACTTTTGTTATTAGGGTTTTAATTTGAATGTGTTTTTTAAGTGTAGTTTTAAGAAGTCCTGATTACTTTAAACATAATGAATCACCATTTCGGAAAGAACTTCCAGATATCTCCTAAAGTTACAAATGTGAATTTTCCCTGAAAAGCTAGGTGGATTCAGGATGTTACGACAAGGTACAGATTAGTCACCATATAAACCGGCAGTATCTGTTTACTGTATATCATACTAGCACAAGATACAACGAAACCATCTGTTTGGATGTAAATTATTGAACGTGCTTGTACATGTATATTGCTACATTCACTTGCGAATTGAATCAGTGTGAAAAAAATCAGAAGTAAATTTTATTAAACCACCACCTAAGATTTTAAATAGTGCAGAGGGATTTTTTTTTCTTGTTTTTATTTAATTTTTTTTGAAGCTGTGTTTGTCTTTTTGTGAACAGTTGTCATGGCTTAATCAGATTTACTGAAGAGATTTTACCCTTAGAGGACCAACCATCTGGTCCTTTTAAGGTTTTAACCAGTACAAAGGTCGGCTGTGTGGATGTTTAACCAGAGGAAAACAAGGACACGCAAGGCTAGCTAAGAGCACGAAGGGTAAAACTGGCTTACATATCTGGGATCCTGTTCACTTGTGTGTCTTTCCTCCCTTCCATTAGGAAACGTGGCAACCATGCTTAAACTCTGAACAAGGTTAAATCCTGTCCCCGAAACTGTAATGTTTCTTCCTCCGCTGAAAAAAGAAAAGAAAAGAAGACACAAACTTTTTAACTTTCTCGTGGTATTTTATTTTCTTACTCCAATGCATATTTCACATTGTTTTCTCATTTTGGTAAAGCCCCAATAATTGAGAACTCTGAGCTGCCAACATCGAAACTCTTATTTGAGTCAACTGTTCCAACAAACAAACAGAGTGCTCTGAGCTCGTCACTCATGAGTCCAAATTTCGTGGCTACCAGCACCAGCTGACAGAATTCCAAATCTGATAGAGAGTAGGATTCATGGTCCACACTTTGTTGAAACGGGCTTGAATGACTATTGGCAATACACTGCCTGATACCTGCGCACACCCAGTCTTTGTCCCACTTCCACTAGCTGATCTTTGAATTATTTTGTAAGACATGCAAGATTTTGTGCCTTTAATACTTTAATATAGCCTTACGATTGATTGAACATTATTGGAGACCCTGTTTCTGTTGTTAGACTACAATATCCAGAATTCACTGCCAGGCCATGTGACAAACATGCAATACATTACACTACTTCCATTGCAACGTTAAAGCAGATCTTCATTTCATCCTCTCATTGTGACATAGCTCATCACCTAAGTGGAGCAGAACATTTTCCTTCTGAACTTTTTTTTTGTATTCAAATCCCAAAGCTACCTTTGTTTGCCCCCACCAATCTAGCCCTACATTAATTCTACACTTAGCAAATTGACCGATCATTATGTATAGAAGTCTTTCTCATACTGGCCACTTATTGCGGCAGATGCTCACAAAGAGCTGTAGTGTCATTTATGAACCCAAAAGATCGAGGGGAACCAAAAATATTCACCTTAGCAATGAATGTATTTAATCTATAGCAACCAGGTAAGCCATCCGGTATCTACTAAAAACTGAAAGGCATTCTTCGAAATGGAACCCTCAGACTTTCTGGACAACCATCTGAATTCCATTGCCAAGGAATCAGATGGGGTACCAGTTAGCAATTCAATCTGTCAATCGGCTCCATAGACTCAATTTACAGCAAATACAAAAAAACAGAGTAATAAACATCACCATACCTCTGAGAGTTACAGGCAGTGCAGAAGTACATGGACCACTCCGACACAGTCCAACTACCCTTCAGTCCTTAGTGCCAACCCATTAAATCATTCCATGGATTGGAGGTGTACAGAACGGGCACAATATACATTTACAAGAACTATTTATCATGCAGAAATAACATTTACTACCATTATTTGCTACAATGATAAAGGAAAAAATAAATAATATATACCTTACAAAGCTTTTGTCTGGACTGAAATGCATAATAACCGGATTGGGTTTATAGAAGAATTTTCCGGCCTCTTTTTTAGTCTGGGTCCCGTACTGCAATGTGACAATCACTTCTCCGTCCTTTGTGGCTTGTCCTGTAGAGCACACTATGCTTTCACCAAATTCAATGCTTTAGAAAAGAGAGAGAAATAAAAAAATATGCTGAACAATGCTGACACAGTGGAATCTTAACTCTTGGCAAACGGCAAAATTAATACTTTCAGACACAAACCGCGAGCAGCCATTCAGCACCAGGCAATACATATGTGCATTCCTAAGACCTCCAGCCCTCGACGGACACAAGTAGGCCAGGTTCTCTGCCAACCATATGCTAGCTAAAATATCTTTGTAGTTAATTGGGCTAATTACATGTACATTAGTAGCAAATAAAGAACATAGGATAAACACAACACAACTAAATGAGGTCAGTTGTTTTAGTATCATACCTTGGTAACATTAAAATGGTTTATTCTCTAAAATAGATGCTTTAATTTCTTCCTCCTAATAAATCATGGTATTTGACACACCATAACAGTTTAAAAATATGTTTTTTAAAAGTTACAATGAATAGGAACCTGATACTTTTTAAAAAAAATTTTATGAGATACACAAAGCACATTAGGCTTATGTAGTGGTTATGCTGTTGGGAAACATATATTCTAAATCCGGCATTTTTTTTTTATTGGCACCTGGACTACACCCTCTTCCAATGACATCATATGGAGAAGACTGGACTTCTACTTTAAGATGTCCTAGTACTTATACACTCTGAGCAGACATGTCCAGCTCACAAGTAAGTCTCGTCACTTGACGTAGCCATATTCTGAAGCAGGCAGGAAACTAGGCTGTGTACAAGTACTTGTATAGCTCAACAGGGAAGTGTTGCTTCCTGATATGATGTCAGAAGGAAGGGGTGGAGCCTGGCCACTGAAGATGAAAAATTTAAAAAAGGAACAGAAAATGGTAAGTATTTTCAATGCATATTTCGAGGGACAGTTTTCTATAATGATTAACTCTATGATAATCTCAATTTTTTTTGTTTTGTGTGTGTGTTTTAAACAATTGTGTATTTGTTAGGAATGAAAAATTAAATGTTTAAATCCACATCTCTTTACCCTGAGTCTGGCTGCCTCAATCTTCGCTCCCTTTCAGTCATTGTTATGAGGACTGTCCTTCGCACCTGGCAATCAGTATAGAGAGCGAGCATACAGAGCAGAGAAGAAATGAAACAACGTTTCTATTTCTCCTCCTCATTTTCAACGTGTGCCCTGGGTTTGCCTGGTCTGAACTGGATTCTGGTGACATTTTCTAAACCTTTAATAATTTTAATTAAAAAAAACCTTCACAAAAAAAGTTACAGGTGCTACAAAAAAACGAAAAAAAAAACGAAAAAAAAAACAATACATAAAAAGACTTGTAGCAGCCAGCAAAACTGCCGTGAAAGCTCAGTATAGATTATCTTATTCAATGTGCAGAGGTGAACGTTACGCTCAGTGATACTGGCAAGGACGGCTACTTATTTAAAAGGCAACTGAAAATCATGGAGCATTTGTTGCTAATCACCGAGCATCTCTGCAGCCAAATTGGCAAGTCTCTTAGCAGAGAATCAAACTACAGCGGGGACAGCTGGAACAATTTGGCTCCTTATCCAGCACAGCTTGAAGTCAAAGGTTTGGAGGCCAGCAGAGTAACCCTTTCATTAATCTGGCATTCCTAGGAGTTAGTGGCCCTTACCGTTCATACAGTAAAAAAAGCATTACAAGCGCCCAGTAAAAAGAAAGCTTTTCCTTTGTAATCCTTCTAACAAAACACAGCTGCTAAATATTTAGAGAAAACCTTTTAAAAGTAATATTTCTTTTGGAGTCTTTACAGGTCAGTCTCAGCTGAGACACGCCAGATGAGGCTGCTAGATACCCGCATTTTGCAGGAAATTTATTACATATTCATACTATTGGGCAGGACATGAAAAGTGCTACACTGGGGAATCTAGAACGTGTGTGCTGTAGGAGGGCTACTTATTCAATAACATGGCTTGATGTCAACTTTGTGAAAAGCTCTTTTTTGACTGTGTTGTCCCTTTAATAATATAAACCCACCCAGTAAAACTAACTGTAGCCTACACAGTGGACCTAACATGTGTGGGAGCTTGGAGTGTCCCTTTAATAATATAAACCCACCGAGTATAACTAACTGTAACCTAACCTACACAGTGCACCTAACGTGTGTGGTAGCCTGGAGTGTCCCTTTAATAATATAAACCCACCCAGTATAACTAACTGTAACCTAACCTACACAGTGCACCTAACGTGTGTGGGAGCCTGGAGTGTCCCTTTAATAATATAAACCCACCCAGTATAACTAACTGTAACCTAACCTACACAGTGCACCTAATGTGTGTGGGAGCCTGGAGTGTAGCTTTAATAATATAAACTCACCCAGTATACCTAACTGTAACCTAACCTACACAGTGCACCTAACGTGTGTGGGAGCCTGGAGTGTCCCTTTAATAATATAAACCCACCCAGTATAACTAACTGTAACCTAACCTACACAGTGCACCTAATGTGTGTGGGAGCCTGGCGTGTCCCTTTAATAATATACACCCACCCAGTATAACTAACTGTAACCTAACCTACATAGTGCGCCTAACGTGTGTGGGAGTCAGGAGTGTCCCTTTAATAATATAAACCCACCCAGTATAACTAACTGTAACCTAACCTACACAGTGCACCCAACGTGTGTGGGAGCCTTGGATATCCCTTTAATAATATATCTGACTCACACAGTCACTACTTCACTATTTAGGACATAATTTAGCAATATGGCTTTTACTTGTCTACAATTCACAGATAGTAAATAAGCCTCCTTAACTTAACTCTGCATTCCGTGAGTTACATTTGAAGATATTGTCCTTTAAAACACAGCAAACAATGACCGTAGCTGAAACCAATAACTTACCTCTGGAAAGCCATCATACATTGCGTATATATATTTATAAAAACACATGCATTGCGTCCGTAACATATAGTCTAAAGGAAGCCTTCGTTTTATTCACAGAAGCAATGAAATAATGTTAGCCTCTATAAACTCATTATAAACTGAGAAACAAGTTTTCTAGAAGTGGCAATTTCTTACTTCGGGCAGGCCTACATCAATTATCAGTTTACTGTATCAGGGCCAATTAAAATACTATATGAAGACAATGCAACACGTTCTATAATATGAAATATATTGTGAGAAACGGACAAGGCTTCTTACAGGCCCCAAACTAAACAAACATACTTACACAGTACAGGGTATATCTCCAACCATTACTTTGATATCACTCATTGATCCAGTCTTTAAATGTTCCCCAGTAATCGTTATGTTAGTCCCTCCAGCTAAAATACCTTCTGCTGGGGTTACTGTATTTGGATCTGGATCCTAAAAGAGAAAGAAAGACCATTATGTTTTAGATGCAGACAGCATGGAGCAAATCAGCACATGCAATAAGATAACCATAGGATGTGGAATTCTCTGCCTGAAGAGGTGGTTTTATCAGAGTCTCTACAGATGTTCAAACAGCAACTGGCTGAATACTTGCAAAAACAGAATATTCTGGGATATCATTTTTAATTAGTGGGGCAATAGCTTCATGATTCAAGGAGAGATCTGACTGCCATTCTGGGATTGTTGCAAAATTGCAAGCGCTTGAAATGTTTTTTTTTGTCTTCTTTTGGATCAACGGTAAAAACAGATGTGAGAAAGGCTGAACTTAAAGGAAGCACGCATGTCTTTTTACAGCCTATGTAACTATGTAACCGCATGTGGGATTGCAAACCCCACATAATACAATTACAATTTTACTGCAGTGAATTTATAATGTACTACTGCTAGTGAAATTATAGAAATGGTAACGTTTTTTAAAACGGGAACTGTCACTACATAAGATATTAAATATTACATTTACGCCTTACGTCTATTTAACAAATCTATGTTTGCGAGGAATTAATAATAATTAATATTAAATGTAGAAATTCTCCAATGCAATGTGTACTTTGGCTGTGCCAGGACTGATCTAGATTGCGGTGCCAAGTGGAGCAAATATGAGACTCACTGTACATGAATAAACTTTACAGCTATGTAATTAGTCGACACAAATTTCCATCTTTATACAAGCAAAACAAAAGTGATTTTTTCAACATTTTTTCAACACTGGTCTTCCCATATCGTTATTCATTATAAGCTAAACTCAGTGAAGACTTTCATTGACACGGTATCTACTAGTTCAGTGCTACATTTTATAGGGGAAAAAAACAAAAAAAATCCTAGCAGCTGAACTCTTGTCATCACACAATTAGCTACTGTTTTAATTTACATTTGGCTGACCCCAAAACTACAGAGTCTCTAACAACAACCGTACGACCAAAAAAAAAAAAAAAAAAGGTTTCCTGGCTTTAGAAACGTTATATTTCCTGCATGTGACTTTACTAGATTAATATATTACCCGCCGGTCATAAAACTTTAGACTAACTTGTGCTATGACGGTCAGCCACAATTCTTGTGTTAGAGCGATACAATGGAAATATTGTACGAAGATGGAAAAGTGCAAACCTGGATAACATTATAATTAAGATTCGGATACAGATTATCCCTTAAATACTGCATAGAATTGCTCTGCATTGCTCAAATCGAAAAAGGAGATAATTAATTTATTCAATTTTAACCCCTTACTGACTAATGGCTTGACAGGTCCTGTCACACTCATCTTTTAAAAAAAAAAAAAAAAATGTTTTATGTCACGGCCACCCACTGCACAACATTACGGAATCTGTTGGCGCTTCATAATTAACAATGTCATCATACAGATCTGCCCAATCCAGAAGGGATTAAATCATTTATATTTAAATATTTGATAAAGCTGTAAATTATTCAGTGGTGGAATATAAATATACATACATGTATGAAATATGTTCTGCTAACCAAAGTGTGACTTGAAAACCAAGATAGAATATTAAGGCATTAAAGAAACCCGTAACAAACATTACATTCTACACAGAACTTTCAGAGAAATAAAAACAAAATCTAAGGAAAAAAAAAAAAAGCCCATTAAGTAATCCTAAGCAACAAAAAAAAAAAAAAATCCAAGCAGAAGTTTGAACATTTCCCAAAAGGGCAGATGTCACCTTTGATCTGTAGCTACCGTGCCAAAGACCATCAGAAATTCCACACTTCCTGTACACACTAGGAAGGGAGCCAAGAAAGTACAGAGCTAGCTGGTCCCAACCATCTGAGGCTGACAGTTGCCTTTGACACAAAGGATGCACAGAGCTCAGATGGGAAGAAGAGGCTACAGTAGTGTCAGCATCAGCCTGCAGCTCACATACTCAATACTCATTTGCATTGCCTCAAGTCATGACACTAGCTGGGGAACAAATCTCTGATATCAGATAAATTGCAACTGATTTTCCTGTAGGATCTTTAAGGTATCTCTTTCCTCAAACTTGTCAAATGACAAAAAATAAATAAAAAATGATAATTTAACTGGAGCATTACAATTCCCGATTCATTTTCTGGATTGAAGTCTCCTTTACAATCTGAACGGATTAATTCTGCATTTAAGAAAGTAACGCAGTAAAAGGTTTGGGAATTAAAGGCATGACTGCATTTTAAAATATTTGATGACATTGGATCAAAGTTCCAAACGTGTATTTTTTGTGGAATATTCCTGCCAATTACAACATTTCTGTGTTGATTAAGCCATTTTTAGACTTTTTGTTTTGTGACTCTTTTATTACTTCTCTTCCATTGTATCCAAAATATAATGTGTGTATGAATGGAGGCCAGGCTACTAACGAACTACGCAACCTTGATGACTCTTTATAAATAATTATTCAAAAGCAACAGATGTTGGGGGAGGAGCAGATTCCCCCCCTTATTTCATGAATTAAAGGATGATACGTTTATTGAAAAGAATGTCTGCTTCAACCTCATAATCACGTGTGAAAGTAATGAGAATAATTGATCTGTATCAGAGTGGTTGCGGTGATTGTCGTATAAGCTGTCGAGTATCTCAAAAAGGTGAACATAGAAATATATATATATTTTTTTGTTTTGAAATTCTAGGATTCTCTATTTTATATTTTTTTCATTTTGTATTTTTTTTAAATAGTAACCGAGGACACTGCGCAACAATTATGGAAGGAACTCTTCATTTTCTAAAGGACTTTACAGGTCACGTGGCTGAAGCACAGATTTCAGTATTAATTTGAGACTGGGTCAGGACAAAGATATTGTTTGCTCCTTTTGGTGTGAAGTTATGTACTATAGTGTATTCAGCTTTCTTTGATATTGGATTGCCTTTGTGTATAATATAAAGAAAAAAAAAATCCCTTTTTTGAGCATCGACTTTTGAAGTGCGGTATCATTTTCTATATTTTTGTATTTATATTTTGAGGTTTATTATAGGTGGGGAACCTCGATACCTGTACCAAATCACAGTTTGAGTGCCAACATTCATATATATATATATATATTTTGTTTATCATGATGGTTTGTTCATTAAACAAGGAAATGTGGAGAATTGACCAGGAAATTGTACATCTAACTTCACAATTACCAAGTTGGAAATGTAGTGTTAGGGAAGGTTTAAACGTTCGATACAATGTCTTACTAGCGGAATCTCTAAATCAGTCGGTCTGTGCACACATACCTGTCTGCACTCTGTTGTGGTGCTATACGTGTGAGAGGGGATATCATGGTATAACAGATTCAGGTAAACGGAATATTCATATAAACCTCCAAATTCCACAAGGCAGCATTGCACTAAACCCCCATTGCGGGAGGGAGAATATGGGTATGGTGGGATAGAGCAATTGGGCTGTGTAATATACATGTAACACTGTGTAATATATATGTAACACTATAGTTTTTTTTATAGGACTGAGAAATATGCTAGGACTATGGTTATTATGCACGGTTAGGGAATATGGCTACGGTGCTGTGGGATTAAGACTATGGTGTGGAGAAATATGGCTTCAATGAACAGCTTAAATGTTTCACAGACAAAGAAATACTCACCTGATAGACAAACAAAAGACCATCCGGGGAACTTCCCTGTTTCTCTTTAACCTTTATTTCTATATTTCCTGAGGTGCTACCGTCAAAGTATTCACCAACTGTGCACACAACCCTAAAGGAGAAAAAATAATATTACTCCATAAAAAAATAACAATTAGTCTCAAAAGCTTTGTAAAATAAAAAAGGACCATTTGCAATTGAGAAAAAAAAGGGGGGCCAGTGTTCCCACATCCACCATGTTTTTCTGGATATAATAAAACCTTTTTTTGCTGTTGGGCAGCATATGAAAAGTGCTCCCTTGCATGTTGTACAATTCACAGGCAAGGTGGCAATACAGAGAGTTCTGTAGGGAAGTCCACATACTTCCTGACAGCAATTATCATTTAACGACAAATGTATATAGATTTATTTATAGTTGACCTGGAAATCCTAGTTCTAACACATACAGAGCTTTGTTAGGAGAATGGCCGAGTGAAATAGCAAACCCACATGCCAGTCTGCCAATTGCCCAGATTCACACACTCTGGCAAACAGTGTGTCTCAACATTTCCTGTTTATTGAGCAAGTGTAGAAATTTTTTTCTAATTATTTAAATGATTCTCTATGGAAGTTTCCTCAAAGTCCATGAAATATTCTGCTATAGATTGCGTGAGAGATGGATCACTGTTATAGGGTATCATAAACCACCCTCCCCGAAGGTTCTATTCATATATGATGCCTCTCTTACCCACATGTAAAATTAAAATTGTAACCAAGTGAATGATTTTCTTTCTCTAAATAGAATGCAGTGTTCTCTGTGCTTTCTCGCATTAAAATACAACGTGCCTTCTACAGAACATGTTAGACGATCTCATTAACAGCTAACAAGGAAGGACCAGTGACAGACTAAAATCTTACACTCTTAAAGGTGCTAGGACGGTGTGGTGTCTGACTCGGAATCCCATTAAATTATTCCTGACAGGAACAATGAATGTTACATAAACGGATTCAGACAGTAACATCTGAGGCACTTTGCACCCTGCAATTCATTTTGTACTTTTGCCGAAATGTACTTCAGAGTGAACTTAAACACGTTAACTATACTAATAATACTATGCTAATAATTATGGAAAAAACAAATAAAAGAATAACAGAAATTAAAGGCCACGCTTACCTGGTGGAAACGGAATATTCTTCTTTCACAAATTCACACGGAGTGTTTACAACTTTTATTTCTTCCACATCTGTATCGATCACCCCCAAATTTGATCCCTTTATAGTAAGACGAATCCCACCAAGTAGCGGAGCCGTTTTAGGCTCAAACTGAAGAGGGAAAAAAGGGTGAAAAAAACAGCATTAATTTAAAAAAAAAAAATTACTAAATGTCACTGCACAGCCCTTGCCTTTTGTAGCCATACATGATCCTAAGAAGCCCATTGTCCTTTGTAGCCAGCCACCGTCTCACATAGCCCCTGTTCATTCTAGCCATACAACGTCCTAACCAGCCCTTTTGGTACAAGGTGCCACCATGTACTCTAGTGAACTCTCTGACTATGTAATAGATATACTTACTAAGATCACTTAGAGAAGAATGGCAATAAGACCAACACAATACTGGGATTCTATTAATACTGGTATACGGTCACAAAATCAAGCAGGAACAATCTGACACCGATTACTTCTCATTTCTGGCAAATATTTCACAACTTTGATTATTAGAAACTAGACAGGCATTAGATCACTCAAAGCAGTGTTACTCTACGTCACGTAAAATGAAAGTTGTGTAGTAAATAATTGCTGCTGAGCAATCCCTTAAAGTAAAACATTCCGGATTTCGGATACACAGAGTATCTGAATGTTTTAGTGGTTATATTTTCTTTGAGTGCTGTGTTTCCCTAATATTAGTGTTCTGATATTTTCTTTGTAATGCTTTGTTAGCATGTTATGTTTGGTCTGTTTTATTTTGTTATTCTATTTTTGTCACTACATGTTTTCAGGCATTTCCTGCCCTTTATCCTTGTGTATCGAACTCACACCCTACCCCTGAAAACATACTTCTGTAACATGAATCAAGTCTTTTGATTTATGAGGCTACATTACATCAAAATAAACAGGTTGCGGAGAATTTTATTGGTACAGAAACTTCAAGAGGGGCGCTTAAAAACATGCTTGTTGCTTTAAAATATTGATGGTTGACCTGCGCACCACATATGTTTCTTAGCGACACATCTCATGAAGCCTAGCCAGCAACATCTGTGGGGTATTAAGTAGCGACCATTGCCATAAGATTACATTTAGTGAGAGCCCCATAAATACTTTATAGAAACCACAAAACAGAAACTTTATTTACCCAGATAACATTATAAATATTAATAACATTTAATAAAAAAAATATGAGTAACACAATATATACAAACTACAAAAAATTCTAAAAAAAAAAAAAATACTAAAATAAGAACCTCTGAATCATGACATGTCAAAAAGCTGGATGGGAAACAAAAAATGAATTGCTCTAGTAGAATGCCCAGGCCTTTATAGTACATTTTTTTTTTTTTAATGCAATATTGGTTTGATTCACTAAATAGAGAATTATAATGATCTGAAATACAAATTTTAAAATTTAAGTTAAAATAGGCAAGTTTTAAATGTTTTTAAATTTTTTGCATCAATTTGGCAATACACTGTTTATTGAATAAACCTCACTTCCTACAGTACGCTGCACAAAAACTCCTGCTAAAAGGTTTTTAAAAAAAATGTGCAAAATAAAGAAGAATCCATGTCTCCAGCCACCACTGAGATTTGGATAAGCCCCTGCTCTTCCTAGATATCGATACGGCTAATACCAAGATCACATTGCGATCCGTGGACAGACTACAGCTAGCCTTTGATTTTTATTAAATCTCTTTTATCCTCATTGACAGCTTATCTGAGCCAAAACACTTACAAGAATTTACCATAAAAAATACCGCACATAGTTTAAAAATGACCGAGCAGGCTAAAGTGCAAAATCCTGTCAAGAGATAAATACGTGTCACAGCAGAAACCACTAAGAGGTGAAGAATATTTTATATATCGTAGCCCGAGCACGGTCGGAGAAGAGACTGTGTGTCCTCTGAGTTTGCAGTAAGCATTGATTTGTTCCAAACTAGGCAAAAATTAAACTAAAAACAAAAAACTGCCTTGAGGAAATGAAACCCAGTCAAATAAGCATCGTTCAATATTCCTTCTTTCCAATCTCTGCTATTATAACGCAGTTTGAAAATACAGTTAAGCAAACATTCTTAAAGTCTTAAAGTCGAATGAATTAACGATATTATGTAACAGAGTGAAACATGCAAAAATGTAGATGTGCAATAGCCATATTTCTTTATTTTCAAATATGAAATTTAAAGGGGCACTAAAGTCACCTAAACAACTTTAGTTTCATGAAGCAGTTTTGGTGTATAGATCACACCCCTGAAGTCTCACTGCTCAATTCTCTGCAATTTAGGATTTAAATCACTTTTGATTCTGTTTAGGCAGTCCTAGCCACACCTTTTCTGTCTGTGACTCAAACAGTCTGCATAAAAAAACTAAATGGTTTAATTTTCAATCAGTAACTTATGTTAAAAGTTAATAGTTTTCCTGTTCTGTAAATTGAAATGTAATCACACACAGGGGGCTCCTGTAGGGTCTAGCAAGCTATTACCAGAGCAGGATATTAGAACTTCTTAATTAAACAGAATTTACAATAAAGGAAGTTTAAACATTAGATGACTCTTTACAGGAAGTGTTTAGGAAGGCTGTGTAAGTCACATGCAGGGAGGTGTGACTAGGGCTGCATAAACAAGTGATTTAACTCCTAAATGGCAGAGAAATTAGCAGTGAGACTGCAGAGGCATGATTTATACACCAAAACGGCTTTATTAAGCTAAAGTTGTTTTGGTGACTATAGTGTCCCTCTACGTATCAGGTTGCTGAGAGCACTTCCAACAGACAGACTGCTCTGGGCTGCGCGTGAACTCTCTCTTTAAAATTAGAATATATAGTTTGTGCCACAATAAGTAAGTATTTTAAAAGAGTCTGCCGGAGAGAGTACAGAACATTGAGGTATGAACGTTTGTAAAATTGGTGTTGTATTTTGAGATTATGCACAATTCACAATATTAACTGCAGCCGTTATATGTGCTATTCATTTCTTTAAAGTGACTTATTCTCACAAATCAAATAGTTTTAACCCATTCTTACATCTGTGATGACAGGAGCAGGACACTCTGAGGTTGGCGTTCCCGTACACTTTTCCTTGTAAACACATTTATTGTTGCACCACACACACTCGTACGTATCGTTGGCAGCGAGACACAAACTGCAGTCACTTCTTCCGTAAAAGCAGTTGTATAGATTTACTAAGAACAAAGGAGAGAGCCGAAAAGATACATAGTATCATCAACATGTTACACAGTGGGGTTCTCTTTAAACGCTGTAGATGTATGTTATTTACAGATCATGTTAATATATAAGCAGGTCTGACTATATGAAGTTCTTTAAATAATAAAACAGTTCTATTCTCCATAAATTCCATAAAGACTGTTCGTGAGCGTGGAAATGGGAGCTAGTATTGACGTTTTCTGTCTATTGATGTTCTCTCCCAGCATCCCTGGTAATATCTCACATTTTCAGCACACACTCTGCCGAACGGTCGATATCACTAGGGAACATCACAGTGTGGTACGGTTATAAGCTAGAGGATGTGAATTTCATGCAGCAAAGAAACCGCTACGTGAAAAAGTTACAAATCAACTGTGCTTAGAAATAAAGAAATCTGCTACTTGTTAATTACTAAATCATAACATTACAGAGTTAGAAAAAAGTATGAAATTAAAATACAGCTTTTATTACGTTAAACTGGACAAAATATCTTCAACTTTAACAGTTCGTATAATCACCAATAATATATGTTTTAAGGAGAACATATCCCACAAACAACATTAATACAATGACTTTTTACAGAGGATACAATTTTACCTCTGTATAATGTGCGTAAATAATGAGAAATTATCGTTAAACCTCACTGTGAGCAATGACATGTTATCGATGTTAAAATATAAATGGGATATGACTAACTCATTCTATATCTTTTCATTCAGGAGTTTACAAAAGACAGACCACCAGCTCTTGCAGAACTGCGAGTTCTGTGATGGACAGCTTAATGCCAAGCATCGTATGGGTGGGACATCTGCAACAGCTGAGGGTCTACCTCTCTGGCCTCCCTTGTCTTAAATCTACTAGAAAATTTCCTGCCACCGTATAACGATTAAAACCATTACTTATCGGATATACACTTTATATACTGATTTTTTTCGGATCAGATTTAATTTTTATTTTTTAAAATGCACTTCGATATATCAAAGAAAAAAGAAATACAGTTAGATTTATTGTGCATACACCTACCATTCAGCTTGCTGTCAATGTTCCTGTCCTTCACCTTTATGTAAATATTCAGAGGGACATTGTCTTTATTTTGTGCTGCAATCTAGGGGGGGAAGGAGAGGGACAACACAAAAAGAATAATGAACAAAACTCATAAAATACTCTGAATGCTAGAATTAAAAAGAGGCAGGGAGGCAAACATAATTATTCTGCAACCCATTTTAACAGGACACCCGATGTGCCATATAACGGGCATGAAAACAGAAAGAACTGGAAGAAATTGGAGACTATTCAAGCCGAGAACTTTTAGGCACAAAAGACACGCACCAGCAGTCAACTGTAAACGGACTGGTGATCCACTCAGAGCAAAGGACATATCCACATCTGCTAAGAGCAATTACATGTGCAATGCTGGGAAATAGGACAGAGGTTCATAAAATAACCCGCACTAACAGTGCAGGAGAGGGGAACAAAGACAGACATGAAATCTGCACAGCCACTCCCTCTGCCTGACTCAACACACAATAATAGCTAGACGCACTGGGATTAGTGATCTAGGGAGATTCCATTGTAGGGGTGACTACATATTAATGACAGAACAAAACAGAACATGTGTCACACAATCAATGACAGTCTTAAATGTTCTAGGTTCCCTAGAAATCCAGACTCTGCTGATAAAGGTTGGGTCGATTTCCCATGCTGCCCCAGCCTCAATTTCCTTAATGCAGGGAATATTGCACACAATAAAAAAAACAAAACAGTCTACATTTTTCTCTACAAATATACAGACATATATAGAGTAAACAACAGTGTGTAGTGTCGTGTGATAAGACAATGCGTAGTGTATTGGTTGGGGGAATCGGATAGGGTAGGGGTTAAGGGCAGCAAAGATTTCCAGTTCTGCCTGAGATTAGTGGGAGTTACAATCCCAGGTAGCAGCTATTTCAGCTGCCGTCATTAAAATGGTGGAAGCTACTGCTCAGGAGTGCAACCCCCACTAATCTCAGCACAGAAACATAGATCTGCCATTGGTATACTAGTACACTTACAGAGTTGATAAATAGCAACATTATTGTACTAATCCCTCTCATTACATTGGACTGCACATCAGCATCAATGTAGCAGAGGGTATCACAGTATTGGGTGTATCCTATCCCGTGATGTTTGATATAACCTCAATAAATAACGGATATATAAACAGACAGAAACTGTGTTTTATACTGCGAGCACAAATATGTAAAGAAGAGAATATGTTTTCTTCTCTGATCAAGTGAAATGCGCATCGTCTTAATATCTAGGAGAAAAAATATTGATATCAGGATCAAATACCTCAGGTATGGCGAGTGAAAAATCTCCAGAATCCTCGCTCACAGCTGTTTCGAAATCGGTGCGATTGTAGCCAGCATTGAAGGCCTCTCCCTGCATTATCACAAAACTCTTAGTTACATATATACAGCCCAATAAACACGAACATATCTAACAAACACTATTAAAGTGACACGCCAAGAAACCACACATTTATTGCAATGCGTGGGTTCAGTTATAATTAAACAATTACTTTTTTTGTTTTGTACAGTTCTTTAAAAAAAAAACAAAAAAAACATACAAATGTTTTTGTTTTTTTTTATAACCCTAACTACATACATTTCCTGGTTTAGTAAGAGCTCACTGCAGAATATGCATGACCTGATAATTTGCAGAAAATGCAGGAACTTAAAGTTAGAGTTTTTATTTAAAAAAAAAAAAAATATATATATATATATATATATTTTGGTTGTTTACTTTTAATGAATCGGTTAAAAAAAATTCTTAAAAGAAATAGAAAAAAAAAAAAACACAAGATTTTATATGGCCCTTTAAATGTCAACTAGTGTGTTTCTGATTTGGGGATTTTCAGAGAGCCACAACTTAATTCCAAAGCGAAGGTGTTTTACCTGGAAATGTTCCAGATTCTTCCCTTTAAATTTTATGGTGGTTTTATGTTCCATCGGAATAATCGAAGGTTCCGGATCAAAGAACTGAGGACAATCTTCTTCCTGAAAGTCAACGTTTGCATTACTTAACACCAATACAGGATCAAATAAAGAATCAAGATCAAAATTAGACTTCAACCATGAACACTCACAGGCTTATTTACTAAAGAAAGAATTCAAAGTGAATTTCAAACTCAAGGCCCGAGTAGCCAAACAAAAAGCACAGCTAACTTAGCTCGACTATTTTGACCTTAAATTTGAAATTCCCTTTGAATTCTGACTTCAGTGAATAACTCTGTCAGTCTATATCAGTGATGGGTAACACCAGGTGTTTGTGAACCATATTTCTCATGATGCTAAATTAGAATTTATACAAGCCAAACGTGTTTAACTTCACATTCTCTAAATTTCAAGAACATGTGCGTAAAACCATACCAAGTGGACTTGACATACTTTTATTGTCTTGCTTCCAGTTTATACATCTCTCTGAAACACAGTCGTACAATGTACAACAAAAATGTAATGTTTCATGAAAAGAAAAACGGGAGAAAAGGAGGAAAAACCCTCTGGTATAAAATATTATTTTAAGCCCCTCTATAAATATTTGACTCACTTGGAAACAAGTAATCATTAGACTGCTTGCGGTTTCGACTTATCTAAGTTTCTGGTATATGGGTAAGTACGCACGGTAAATCAGCAAATTAAAAAATAGGCGAAAAAGCCATTTATATAAAAAATAGAGCATATGAGATTTAGTAATAAACCACTTCACACTATGTAGTTGTGCAATAGTGACTATGTTACAGTATGACATTACAGGAAAGGATTTAAACAAATAGCCAAAAGATGAACACATTTATAACATGGTTAGTAAATTACACCATCACGTAGGAAAATATTGGCACATACAAACGCAAGCTGCACTCGAGAATGTTGATGTAAATGGAGTCTATGGTATTTAGCCAGGTTTTGTGGATTTCACATGATACAACATAATATTTCGGCTAAGCTCAGCATCAACCTTTTAATCCTTAGCCAGCATGTAAATGCACACAAGCAGCTCTCTAGCTATGACACACGATAGTAGCATATCGAGGGGTTTATCGAAAAGCACACAGGCATGGATTTGTACACTTCTAACCCATACCAATTACCAGATGTTCGTGTATTACGAGGGATTCAAATTTAATGTCGGAAATCTGAAAACTCAGACAAATTACTAACCTCTTGGGTTTATTTACTAAACATCAAGTTGGACTGAATCGAAACCGAATTGCAAATTTGAAAAAACTATTAAAATAAAAATAGTTCATTTGGATAAAACATAATTAAGTATGTTATAGTAACTCCTTCACTATATTCACCTACATTATGAAATCAGATATTCAATTCGCTACTTAAAAGCTCAAACAGTTCAGAAGTCATCATAGACCCCCAAAATTAGAGCTGTAATATTGGTTTAGGTCTATATTCTTCTAAGTCAATGGGCAAAATAATTAACGACTTATACTCCCGCACACATGGTAAAGTGTAATATAGTAATTGTATTATAACGATGCAGGGTAAAATACAACTTAAGGGGTCAGAGGTACCATAAGTTGGGCAGTTTGTGTACCGACTCCACAGCCCTGCTTCTAAGATTACTATATCTGGTTGGACTGATTCATAATTACTCTGTATTCTGGTTTAACTAAACTCCAGGGATTCGCATGGGTGACTGCTAAGAGCCCACCAAAACAGAAACACTAAAGACCACCAGCAAAGGTATAACCACAAGGAAAATAGAGACAATATCTTCCTAACAACAGGAAAACAAAATGGTGTAATGGTGTATTTTATCCTCTAGATCTCAGCCACACAAGCAATATAGTTTAAAGAACAACCCGCAAATATCATAAGATAGTAATAGCCAATCTAGGAATCTTAGATATCTGTGCACAGCAGCTCTTATTCAAATGGCTTGCTAAGCATCATGGGGAATGTAGTTCACAAAAATGTACAGTGCTTGGATGAGTGACCACTACCATAGTAGCAGGTCCAAGCAAATAAACAATCTGAGCGTCCGCTTAGGCCAAACATACACCTACTGCTCGTTATAGGAGCACGGTTGGGAGGGATTCACACAGGGTACCGGTGTATCATAAGATTTAAACATTACATTGTTTCTTGTGCAGACACAGACTGCATGCCACACTGTATCAATAACATTCCACTCAATCAGTTATTCACAAAACCTGATTTTTGATTTTTTTTTTTTTTTTTGTCTTTCACGGCATGGGTTATTCACGAGGTATGAGCTGCCCAGAATTCAAAGTGAATTAAAAATTGTAGGCCAAAATAACCGAAGTAGAAAAATTCTCCTAATCAGTTCTGTTTTCAGTTTGGCTAGTTTGGTCTTCAGTTTGAAATTCCCAGTAAATCTCACTTCAGTGAATACCCTATCAGCCCACATTGCAATATTCTCATTAATAGTATTAATAAACATTCACACCAGTCAACAAAATAACTTACCCTTGTGATCGTTCCTTCATTCACCTGAAAATGAAACACAAACATTTTACTTTCCATATATCACATAGTAAATTCCTTAAGTGCATATTTATGGTTTATTTATCAGGGTGTTCTGTCTTATTTTCTCCTACTCATCTGAAATTATATTGCAAATCACTCAAGGAGTTGGTGGAGGCATGGTTTAAAAATAAGACATATGCCGTCACATGAGAATAGGGCTTCTGCTGTAACAAACCAGAGTCAAAGTTTGACAACAACAATTCCTTCCCAAGGTCAATCAAAGAACACCATTGAAGGACCACTATAGTCACCAAGACTTAATCTCAATAAAGTGGTCCGGGTGCAGTGTCCTCTTAACCGTGCAATTTATAACATGGCCGTTTTTGGTAAATCAACCCCTAGTAGCTATCAGTAAGTATGACTGCACTGACCAAGTAAAACCACTGGTCCCCAGTGGGGAGGGGGGGGGTGGACCTAATGTCCTCCCTCTTGGCCCCACTCATGAGCCGCGGGTGGGGGCCCTAAATTACAATAAAGGGGGGACCTATTGTCCTCGCCCCAGACCCCACCCATGAGCGGCGGGTGAGGGCCCTAAATGAAAATGGGGAGGAGTGACCTTTTGTCCTCCCCCATGGCCATCAATCATGTATGACGTGTGGGGCTTAAAATGACAATGTGGGGGACCTATTGTCACCCCCCTACCCCCACCCATGATTTCAAGCCAACCAATCAGAGTGCTGTGACAGGTAACTGAAACCAATCAATCAGGCCGCTATGAGCTTAATTGCAGGGCGTGGGAAGGCTCTATAAGAAGGATTATTTTTTTTACCGTCTGGACTTTTCATTTAGGCCCCCCAAATTCTGTAGTTTTGCCGGCGTTCGGGAATACTGACAGGAAGCATCGCGAGATCATAGAGGAAAGGTAAGAATTGTGGGAAAATTTTTCTGACCTCAGGAAACGGAGCACACTTTGCCCCTCTGCTAGTCAGAGATGGTCAGGTGTAGGAAACCTCCTAAGACAAATAGTCCCTACTTTGTCTTATGGTTTAAAGAAAACTAGAGCAGACAGGAAGAAATGAAGAACAGATCCTGACAGAGGGAGAGATTAATCGATTGGGGAAAGGTAAGTTTAGCTTGACAGTGCCGCTTTAACAGTAAGTTCTGAAATGTGGTCAAGTCTAAAACAACAAACAGATTTTTTTTGTGTGACAGATTCAATGTTTCAAACTATGTGATATCAAGCCTTCGAGAGGGTTGATACAAAAGATGCACAGATTATAAAACATACGTGCAGCAGGATTTTCATAACTCCTGTAGAAGTATTTCTGGCACAGTGATTGACAGATCATTTTGTTATTTAAATTTGTTGCACTCCACTGCATATTTTAAGTCATGCTATGACCTTGAGGTACAGCCCTAGAGAAGTCTTGAAGGCAAGCATCAGAGATGTGAGTACAGACAAGGGATAGACGGTGGAGCATAGAGGCCTTGATTGGACATACTTGTATAATAGGGAGGATAGGTAGGTAGAAGCATTGTTAGGTATATATTTGTAAGCAAGTAACAGAAATTTAAATTGAGCCTTGTATCTTATGGGAAGCCAATGTAAGGACCAACAGAGGGAGGAGGCCTGGGAGGTGTAGATTGACAGGATGAAGATCTTTGCCGCTACATTCATTATAGACTGTAATGTAGCAAGTAGGGAACACATAAGATTATTGAGAAGCTGACTGCAGTAGTCAAGGCGAGAGAAGATGGCGACATGGACTAGCACCTTAGCCGTGTCCGGCAGTATATAGTGGAGAATGACCGCTATGTTTTTGTAAATGTATGTAGCAGGATTTGGCAATTGACTGCACATGAGAGGCGAAAGAAAGTTTGGAGTCAAAGAGGACACCTGGGCAGCAATCCTGTGAGGTTAAAATTATGAAAGCGCCTTTGACTTGGAGGAAGAGAGAAACAGGAGTAACAGTACTAGACAGAAGAAAGACAGGAAAAGGTTAAGGAAGTGGGCAGCCATCCAGTTAGAAATAGCAGAGACGCAGTCAGTGACACTAGTCAAGAGGGACGGAGAGAGATCAGGAGAGGACAGATAGATTTGCTTATTATCCACATAGAAATGACATTCGAAGCCGAAGGAGCTGATGAGTTTACCAATGGAAGCAATGTAGATCAAGAACAGCAGGTGACCAAGGACAGAAACTTGGGGAACATCAACAGAGATTGTGGTTGTGGAGAAGAGGCAGAGTCAGAGAAAGAAACAATACAAGAGCGCTGGGTGAGATAGGAGGAGCACCAAGAGAGAGCAGTAACTCGCAGACCGAGATTACGGAGGATGTGAAGAAGTTGTTGATGACCAACAAAAACAGCAAAACGTCAAGGAGAATTAAGATAGAATAGTGACCACTAGATTTTGCAGTGATTAAATTGTTTGATACTTTGGTCAGAGCCGTTTCAATAGTGTTGTGGTTCATCGTTTTGGATGAATCATTTTGAGCAATTCAAAGGGTTTCACAATAACTGCTGTGTTAGAATTCACTGTGTTTATGGAGTTCCAAGATGACACCTGGCCATGTGGCTTGGAAGTTCCATGATGGCCACCAAACATGTGTCATTTATTTATTTGTTCTATCGCAATGAGTCCAGGTTGGAACGCAGCATTAACACAAAGTAAGTACAGTGACAATGACTTACCGTATCTAAGTTAAAATCCGAACAAGTGTGTTTATCTGGTGCCCACTGACATTTCCACTGACTGTTCACACAAGAAGAGCACCTGAAACCAAAGCAGATGCCCGGGCATTAGTGTTCATATATTTCATTTGGCAGCAGATATAGTAATTGAAGCACCGTAACCATGGTACGACTTAGCTGCCTAGCACCATAACCACTACAATACTACAATTAAATGTTTAGAGAAATTAACACGTAAACACACATTGAAAGTAGTTCTCATATATTTGTAACAAAAGCAGCAATTATTTGTGTTATTGACACGTTTATAAATGTATCTGTTAATATACTTCAAAGGGATGCAAGACTAGATTCCTTCGTTGAAATAGTAGCATGCTTTTCTGGAGTAATCAGCAGGTAGCTCGGCAGTTGTAGAAAAACGACATGCTCCATAATACTAATGAAAGTGGCAAGAATGATTTTACACAGGCTTGCCTTTATCAGTTTCCTCATTAGGCAAAATAAAGTAATGCACCAATGGGATTTAGGCTATTCATTAATACATTTTATAGTATTATTATTATTTTATTATTGATATAGCACCAGCAAATTCCGTAGCGCTGTACAATGGGTGGACTAACAGACATGTAATTGTAACCAGACAAGTTTGACGCACAGGAACAGAGGGGTTGAGGGTCCTGCTCAATGAGCTTACATGCTAGAGGGAGTGGGTATAGTGAAACAAAGGGTATAAGTAGGGGTATGACAATATGGGCATAACACTGCCTAGATACATTCTGATAATTGTTACTTGTTATAGGCTTTAATAGCAGTTTAATGTTACGCATATCTGAAGTCATGGTATAAATACTTACGGCAAATTTTCGGAGAGATACATTGCTTGTTTACAGTTATAAAATGGATACGAATAATTAGCAAAAAACACAGTTTCGCCCTTTTCAAAGTGTAGATTAATAGTGACATTCACATTATCTGAAATACAAAAACAATATTCAATGTTAACGAATGGAATATAATTCAGTCAGAATGCAATAGGTCGGGTAAAACTAAAGCCTTGAAAATGGGACTATTCTGGGAGAACGCACATTGCACATTATAGACAAACAAAAAAACGAAACACTGAATTGCTGAGACACTGAGAAAAAAAGAAAAACAAGTAAGTAAAATACATAGACGAGTACTTGACCAAAGGTGGCCTTCGGTGGCCCAGTGGCCACTCAGGAGCATCTGAAATATTGTTTGCCTACTGGTCCCGATACAGAGGAAATAGGATTATGCTGTTCCAGGCCCGAAAGTCAATACTAATCACAAATATTGCTTCTGAAACCCCACAAATATGTCTCTGCTAATCAGATCTATCCATAGAGGGATACACTCTATACAAGTACTAAAAAAACGTGTGAGACAGTTGAGTAAGGATGGATACATTTCATAGAGGTGCACATCCTGCAACTTATTACATTTTATAAAAAAACAAAACAAGACAAAAAAAAACTAAAAACTGCTCTTGAAACTGTATCTTCATCAGCTAATAGTGCTTATATTTATCACAGCAAGATTGTGGTAATTAATCAATCGCTCCAACCAAAACTTCTATTGAAATCAGTGGGTCATTTGATCTGAAGTAGTTTCTGTATTTGTTCCTTGAGAAATATGTGCAAAGAAACTGTGCACATTAAAGATTAAAGCACTTGACATTTTAATGCCAGAGTAAGGATTTATTAGAATGGCATTTTAACACCAGATTAAATAGACTGAGGAGCTGATCCCATACAGAGCTCTGCTACGAGAACAATTGTGGGTAAGTTTAACAGTTTTCATAAATATATATTTTTCCAGCTAATTGAAAATGCTAAATCTGTTCTTAAAATCAACCCTATTAACCTTTAAAATATAGGGCCTGCCAAGTTCATTACACTCTACGTCCGTTTTCCTAAATCTGTATAGGGAAATATTTATCAATAACTTGTTCATAGAGTGAATTTCTAAATATTATTACATCATTTTAGTTATTAATAATCATATTTATAGTTGTAACATCCACATTATTAACGTATTTAAACAATGTTCCCTTACGTACCTCTTCTATCTATCAAATCAAATATGTTGGCAAGTTGCAACTTGTATTAAAAAAATAAATCAAAGCATTTTAGCCAATAAATACAATTATCAAGTTGATACGCCACAACAAATCAGTGTTTCGAGATCTAGGCTTTAACTTAGAAAGAAGACTCAAATGATATTTACAGTTAATGCGGCTACATCACACACAAAAAAAAATACATTAAGCAATGTCAGATACAATATAGTATATGCACTGTTTTAAACATGTATTTATAGAATAATGAAATACAATTTTTTTTTTTTAAAGATAAATTAAAACCTACATTCTATGTAACTCTATGAAGTGATAAAAATCTAAATATTTACTATTTTATTAGAATTCTGCTAGTGAGGAAAAGTACATCCTGCTCTTCTAACCTGATTATTTTTAGGTTTTATAATTGGCATATAGAACTTTATGATAATTATTTACCGTTCCCTTTTTCGGTTTCAGGAATATTGTCAGGAGGAGGGCAAGATATGGTCCCATCTTCATGCAGCTCAGCGTTGTCTACTTTATCACCAAACATACACATTAGGTGGTCATCATCTTTTAAGGTTACAGGTGGATTTACAGTTAAAATAACCTGTTTGAAAATGATGTTAAAATAATCAGCATCACCATATTTTACGTATATAAGTAGATACAGAGCACAGTTACCAATACAGATTTCTGCAGATCATTTTGAAATACTGTACTTTAGCAACGCTACAAAAAGTTAATTAGAAGAAGAAAAACAATTTTTTTTGCACCATGAATCTGTAATGAAAAGGATATTTCAGCATCATTTGCACTCCAGTTAATATTCTGATAATTAAATATTTATGTTATCTATTCGTTATTTAAAAAGATCTATAAAAAGAGAACTAATTGCATCATCACTTTTAAGATAACAGTGGAAGATAAAAAGAATGGGAAAATCACAGTAAGAGATTACTAAGTATTTGAATATGTAATTTATTAACAAAAGTAACCCATCACGCATACAGAGAGAAATTAATAACAACTTGGAATTTGAAGAATATCATGTTCTGCAACCACAGAGAATGCTACATTGCCCCGAACATAGCGCACAGCTCGAATTACAAAAATACACAAAGTGCAGAGGAATTTAGGGGAAATTGTAGATTGAGGGCCCCAAAAATCATCTATGACAATGGGTTATGGTGCAATTTGCTCATACATTTACAGTTTATTCACCTTGCCAGGGGCCATCACACTCATATTCTGCGGGTTTGCACTCTCGACCTTTATGCAAACTCCGTCTCGACTCCACAACCAGTGGTTTGGTTCCCCGGCACTCAGACAGTCTCCTTTCGTGGTACATCTACAGAGCGTTGAGAAAGATTCTAAATGATTGTAACACATTCAACTTGTACTTTATTTTGTAAAAATATTAATTTACTAATGATGAACTGGACAAAATCTATCAAAATATTTTAAGTCTGCATTAAAAGATAGTTTTCGAGCCTGTGATGTCCATATAAATGGGAGTCATGACTTCTCTGTAAATTATAATACTATAAAAAAGAGAATGCACACTAGGAAGAGAGACTTCTCTGTAAATTACACCATAAAATAAAACATGGAAAATCAGCTTGTATAAACTTTCTTCAAAAGATGTCCATTTTATTTTAAATAAATTTAAAAAAAAAGAAGCTAGTTCAGTCCTGGCATAGTCAGGGCACACATTGCATTGAGGAACGGGAAAAAAAAAATTGTTTTTCTTCCTCTCTCGATGCAGAGTGTCCGGTACAAATGGTAACACATCTAACAATGTCACACAGGGAGCTAAGATGGAAGTGCTTGGTTCCAGAAAACAGAGGTATGGATTTTTACATTTAATTTTACTTTTCAGACCTCACAAACACATATTTGCTAATTATCAGGAGAGGTAAGCACAGTGTTAAAAATCACGTGAAGTCATGGTTCATTGTAAATCATGCAGGTACATCACAGACAGAGGTTGTTGTTTTTTTTTTGCAAAATATTTATTTTTGTCTTTACAAGGTCATACATCACATCAAAAGAGATCCACCTTGAAACCTTGAGTGATAAACCTTGCCACTTATTACTTCAGGTCTACAGCTTGGGATTTGTGGACTTGCATTCAAGGTTTGTCAAGATACAGTTGCCCAGGGACAACAAGACGATGAGCATGTCCTAATTAGAACTGCTGACTTATCCTGAAGCTATTTTCACAATGCCTTGTGCTTCTTCCGTCTCTTCTACTGGCAAATAAAGCAGTACGTGTTTAAAACGAAGCTACGGGGATATTCTATATTCACTTTACAGCCATTATTAAAAATAAAAGAAGAGACATGAGACTTCTTAAAACACACATCTGCTATTACACATTCCAGAACTTGTACAAGTATATTCTGTACATTAAACTGCACAAGGCACATCAAGTTTCTAGAGTAAGCCAATCAAATGTTTTGAAAATGGCAGCTGATCATGGCAAAACAGAGGCAGCTAGGGTCAAACATTAAAAAAGCATAATACCAGTTTAAGCTCACTTCAGAAGGGAAAAAAGTGAACGTGTTTATTAATTTCTAAACTCACTTTCCATCTAGCACACACCAGCCACAATAAGGATCTTTTGCCTGAATGCATTGATTGCAGTCCGAATATTGATGGCATTTCTGGACAGGAACTTTGTATATCTTGATAGACAAAAAAAACAAACATTCAATAAAAATATAATTTTTTCATAACAAAAAAACCAAAACTGGATTTCATTTTTTTTTCTTGTCTAATATTTTTTTTATACTATGTTCTATTTCAAAACAATGTTGTCTTTTACCAGACTTCCTACACAGATCACATAATGACCTTGATTTAATATTTTTCGATAAGCTTTTCAAATGATTAAATATTTTTGGGAAAACTTTCTTTAGCTTTATTAAAATTTTTAGAAATATTTAAATTTGTTAATACATTTTTATCTATTAATATATTGTTTGACATGTAATATTAAAAATAAAATAAAAAATAAAATACTTTTAAAAGAGTATCCAAAAATATTAATTTGAGGCCAATATTAGGAAACAAAATGCTTGTGAGCATTACCACAAATTTGATTGTACAGTCCAATTAAAACAACAACAAAGGCACATTTCAAATGGTTTCAAGATTTACAAAACAAAACAAAAAAAATGAACGACGACTTCCAGTTTCTAAAACTCAAGGAACCTTGTCTTAAAATCAGCCAGCCAACCTATAGCATGCCATAGCATTAAATATTCCACTATAAAAAAATTTTTAACAAACCCAAAAAACAAACTGTTCTAACCTTTAAGAACGATTATCGGTGTATATGATTTAAACATGTACACATAGAATATGATTACAAAACAAAATGTGTGCAGACTATAAATAACATACCTTTTCTTTATTCATTGCATATATATGTTCTCTAGACGCATCAAAGGCCAAGCCATCTTTCACTGCACTGTGTGAGTCCAAGTGTATTGTCTTGTACTCACTAGACTGTTCCCCTAGAAAGGCCTGCAAGAAAAATCGATCATGAGTTTAACTGCTACAAAATAAATAAATAAATAAAATCGCAAAAAGTAAAAAAATAATCCTATATTACAGAATCTTGCTATTGACTGGACTGATTGTCCAATAAAAATATTATCAGAATATTATTTTGCATCATCTTCATGAATTGACTTCAATTAAAACACCCACAATTATATCAACGTTATCTGATAGTTACTGTACTAAGAGACAAAAAGAATGCAATGTTTTCAAAGTAAAACTTTCGGTGTAGAGTTTGGAGCATTTGAACATCGCTCCTATGGGCCAAACTACAAGCTCCTGAGTCAAAGAGCAAGTCAATATATTTGCTTGGCCTTTTCTAGAAAACTGTTTAAATAGAGAATATGCTGAGTATATCCTTCTATTGCCCACTGTCTTTTTCAGGTAAAATGTAAGGTCAGCGTGACCGTGCACTGCGACCATGCTCTGTTCATTGAGGATTGAGTAACAAAATAAACACATTTTAGGAAGTTTGCGGATTTCTTGTTGAGAAGGAAATAAAACTTCGGTTTTTACTTCAAGATATATTCTCTTTCAACACATAAGAATTACCTTAACAAGCTTCCCTTCGGCTGTACCCAAAAATGCAACCGTATGCTCATTCACAACTGATATAGCAACCGAGGTATATGGATTCGTTTTTCGCACCAACACTGGTTCTGCCACCACTCCATCTCGTGATTCCAAGGGGTACGGTAAGTGCTCATCTCCACAGGGATACTTACTGGCTGGATTCTTAAAGGATATAAGAAAGAGAACATTATATGATTTAAACACAGCATATGACTACATGCGACCCCACAACACATGTGACAACTGGCTACACCATAACTACACCGTTTTTGTATGTAGTATTTTGGCTGATGTGGTAGGACTGTGAGTACAGTTCATTAGGTATGTGCTCAAGAAAGTGGCTAGTAAAGTGTGTGCAAGAATCTGAATAATTCAAAGTTTGTATTGCCTAATAAACTTTCCAAGCCTTAACCACTACAGCCTAATGTAGTAGTTATGGTACCATCAGTACCCTGGCACCCTTTCACTACCAATTTAGAACAGTTTGACTTCTTACTTGTGGATTACCAGCTGTCAATCCCTGCCTCTACTACCGATGAGGAACTTCTGTTAGCTCCCCTGATCTAAGCCTGGCAGTGCAGAACTTGGCTGAAAGCGATCAGGTGGAGCGTTCAGCCACTAAGTTAGCCTTAAATTGTAAGCTCAGCTCAGGAGAACTAATGTAAGTTATGGACCACGAGACCACAGACAGAGAGATTCTATCTCTCCACCATCAGTAGTTTAGGTGGGGATCAGAGCCGATTCCATTTATCCACCATCAGTAGTTTAGGTGGGGATCAGAGCCGATTCCATCTCTCCACCATCAGTAGTGGAGGTAGGGATCAGAGCCGATTGGCACCCAGTTAAAAATTCAAAGTTTGACTACTTACGTGGGGAAGAGGGGGTTGCCAGGGCACTCCTAGCACCATAACTACTACAGCTATAGTAATAATGGTATTGAAGTGTTCCTTTAATTAAAGTTTTGCCATGCTCCTAACATTTGGCCCTGGCCTCTACATTATAGGACAATTTGTTAAGGAACATACAGGGGTAACAGGGCAAGGCATCCAACAGATTAATGCACCTGAGGGTTCTTCAGGCAATGACTGTCTACATATTATATAGCTGCAGAGGATTATGGGTACAGTCAACTAAGACAGAGCAATATTATCCCCATTATATTACGTGCTGATTCACGGACCTTCCAGGAATTATTAATGGCAAATTCCACAAAATGATAGACAAAAAATAAAGTCAGTTAAAAATGAACTGTGCTTTAAAAAAAAAAAAAAAGAGAGTGGATTTTTTAAAAGCAAATTACAGTCCCTGCAAAGATTGTGTAATTAAGGTATTCTTCAAAGTAATTTTTAGGGCTCTCAAAGATACCGTTATTACAGTTTAATATCAAACTACAAACTCTGTCCGTAAGCCAGTTACAGGAGTGGTTTAACATTCCGGCAGCTTACATTATCAGTATTTCTTTATAATACACGGTTTTCAAAAAAAAACAAAAAAAAACACACTGTCAGAAAAGTGGTCTGAGACATTCTGTATGCTCATAACAAAAGTACCTAGCTAGCTACACAACTGTAGGTCAAAAATGGTAAAAAAAAATAATGGATATAATGTACAATCTCTACAAATGTTACTGATTCGCAAGACAAAATATTCAGCACTACGGTGCAAGAATACATGTGAGTCCATTGATCAAAAGTCATCCTTGTTGTTTTGTGTGATAAGAAATACATGATTTTTACGGGAAAAAAAAAATGAACTTGCATTTTATCATTAACCTCCTTATCTACTTCTGAACCTAGTTTTATGGGAAAACACAGAAATCTGTTTATGTCTCAAAAACTTATCCAACTTCTGTTTTAATTGAAATTAACAGGAACAAATATGGCTGATTCCTCTGCCATGAGCAATTCTCGCATCTTTGCATGGAGTGGTTTCTCGGACGAAGTAAAAGAAACCTGCAGAGACTGTCAGACAGCCCCAGCAACTTTTGCAAAGCACATTAAAGGAACTCTATAGGAACAGGAACTCAAACATGTATTCCTGACCCTATAGTGTTAAAACCACAATTTAGCCCTGCATGCCCTCCTTTGCCTCCCTAAATATAGTAAAATCTTACTTATATTCAAGTCTGCAGCTGCTGGCTCTGCCCCTGATCTGCCTGCTTAGCTGACATAATCAGAAGTGATTCTTTGAGCCAATCACAATGCTTTCCCATAGGATTGGCTGAGAATTGTGAGGAGGCAGATCAGGGGCAGAGCCAGCACAAGCTAAACACATCCCTGGCCAATCAGCATCTCCTCATAGATATGAATTTAATCAATGCATCTGTATGAGGAAAATTCAGTGTCTGCATGCAGAGGGAGGAGACACTAAACGGCTGTCACACTGTGCAGCACTGCCCCAGGAAGCACCTCTAGCAGCCATCTAAGGAGTGGCCAGTGGAGTGATCACTAGGCTGTAATGTATTTTCTCTGAAAAGACAGTGTTTACTGCAAAAAGCCTAAAGGAAAATAAAATAAGTTGTAGTCGTTCTGGTGACTATAGTGTCACTTTAAGTCACATGTTTTTGTTTGAAGAGGAAAATGTGTTTGCAATCATACGGGAGCTTCCAAGTGCCAAAGGAGCTCTGTGATGATTTTTGTTTTTGTGTTTACCAGATATAAAGGCAGTATTGTTTGTTTGTTTAAATGGACACTCCACTGCCCAAATACAAAATAATAAAAAAAATCACTGTGTAGTATAAATCCTAAATTAAGACATAAATGCATCTAATTAGGCTTTTTTTATTGGGGGTCGCAAGAGTATTCTGAGAACGGACAGAAACTGAAAAGCCTGCCCTTCGGTGGATCCCCGCTCAGAACTCAAGCTGGTTTTAACTCATCTTGTGCCATTACAGAGAGAACATATCCGAAGATGATGATGCCTAACAAGGCTGAAAAGATGAAAGGTGCGTTTGGATTCCTTTTCTGGGAAGCTCCCACCCTACCAGAGCAGAATGCTCTCCCCGCCTGTTCCCACCTCCTATAAGCTCCGATCCAGTACCAGCACTTTATTTAGTCTTCCTCAATACAAAAAGAAAGCGGTCCGATCCTCCTTTTCCTACAGAGCACCGCAATTATGGAATGACCTCCCGCACACTTTCAAATATTCCCCAAGCCTAAAGTCCTTTAAGAGATCCCTCTCTACATACCTCAAAACAGAATGCACGTGTTATGGTTCATTACATATTTCCTACCTGTTCTATGGTAAATTTTGTATTTATTGTGTATTAATATTGTTTTTGTATTTTATTGTACCCTAATGTATCAATGCAATGTTTTGTGGGCCCAGGACATACTTGAAAACGAGAGAAATCTCAATGTATCTTTCCTGGTAGAATATTTTATAAATAAATAAATAGGGGTCTGGAGTGTCCCTTTAACTGTGCAGCGATTGTGTATCAGGAAACAAAGGGTTATTTCTCATACGCTAAAGGGATAAACTATTTAAAGTATAGTTACAAAAACAGTTTCTAGGGGCTTAATAAAGCTGTTTTTGTGTATAGATCATGCCCTTGCAATCTAAGCCTCTTTGGCGGAGATAATTAAAATACGGACAGCACTGGGAAGCTGGGAATGATGGGAGCTGCGCTGTTCCAATCCAATGGTCTCTCTGAGACCATCTGTGGCTGTGAGCCCCTAAAGGCCGGCTAGCCCTGTAATAAACCCATTGCTGCTCCTGCAGAAGTGCAATTTTTTAGCTGCAGGGTTAAAACAGGGGGTCAGTTAGCACCCAGACCCCTTCATTAAATTGAAGTAGACTGGGTGCCTATAGTGTCCCTTTAATCAGTAAAGTATGTGATTTTTAAAGTTCCCGAATGCAGATGTATAAATATCATTTATAATTGAAACAAGTGTGTGCCCAGCTCTAAACAGCAATGATAGCTTGAAAGTACTCGCTGGGAGCACCTTCCTTGACTGGCACCAACTCAAAGGCCAGTAAGCATAAAAAATTGTCTAATACAACTGTTGCACCTACACATACTGACCAACACCATCTTAATAAAGATAAGAATTCTAACATTTGCAGGGTCAAACTTTTCATGAACTTTGTGACGTGTGAATGTTTTCTTTGTTTTTTTTTTTTCCTAATAAAAACTTGCATTATACAGGATTGTGATGATCATTGTGTTTGCTGTATATAACTATGAGCTAATACTGGACCCATGCACTTATTTAAAAGTAAAAAAATACATAAGGAAATATATAAAAATAAATATACCGATAAACTGGATCCTCCGCATTTGATTTCTGCACCATATGGCTTGTAAAATATCTTCTTGCCATCTTTGAATACATTGTCCGTCTTACTAGTGTAGCATGCATCTCTGTTCTCTTCAAATTTCTTATTTATGTCCCTTAGCGAAAACATACAAAGGGCAGTCGTTTCCTGATTTGGAACATCTTTACTGTAAACCCCAAAAAGCACCTTCCCATTTTCGGAAGACGTGAATATGTGACTTGCCAACTTCTCCCCAGGCTCGGTAATGAATGCCGAGCGGCATATGTTAAAGCTGATCCCATCTTTGTCTTTGCATTGCAAATCCATCTCAATATAGGAAAAGTAGTTGGAATCATTTTTACACAAACGGGTAATAAGTGTTCGATTGCCATTGGAATTTTTATCAGCCTGGGTGGAGACAAAATACACAAAATTTTCGTCCTCAAAAGCGGTTACAAAATGCTGGAAGTTGGTACTGATAGCTGCCTGCTTGAAGGTTGCCGAATCCATGTAGGTCTCAAAGGGATCTTTGTCCCCTTGTTGATCAAGTATCCGTGTGCTAATAATTATTCCATTGTCATATTGGCCATTGCCTTTTCCAACAAATAAAACCCTTGGACCCATAGGGGACATATCGGTGACCAAACCAACAGTAGTAATTTTCTCATAGATACTCGCAACAAAAGATTTTTCTCCTCTCGTATCATCATAAGATTGTATACTTGAGATGTCCACCATGGACCTCAGGGAACATATTCCTTTAAAAATGCTTCCACATACAACTATTCGGTTTTTAGAAATATCTAGTAATAGCAGTTTATTGTAATTGTCTGTCATCACAGCATTTGGACACTGATTTGCATCAATGGGTGGCGTGCAAACATGTTTATCAAGTTTAGGCCCTGTGGTAACATTAACGAGGAGCGAAAGGTTCTCATTAAGTTGGTAAAGATGGTTGACTGCTCCCACATAAACGGTACCAGTGCTATGGTCAACTGCCAAGTGATTTAATTCATTGTCACTGGTAAAAAGTTTAAAGACTTCTGCTTTCGATAACAATATGATACAGTTCAGGATGCTGAAAGCGTGGATCCATACAGCCATGTCTGGGTAAGACCTGAAAAAACACAAAAAAACTAAATGTTAACCAACGTATTTGGCAAAAAAACAAAAAACAACCAAACTTACATAAAATTATACAAGAAGCACATATTGTGTTAAGCCAAGTTACTTAATCCCCCATGAAAAATGTGATAAATTAGTAAGAAAACCATGGGTCTGGGTATTTTTTCCCCATAATTGATCACTATACTATAATTCAGAAGACAACACAATCCTCATTATAATTTATTAATTTAGTAAGATCTACATGAACTGAGAAAAGTACAATGTTGTTAATGTACAAGCAGGTATGTGGCTTGTGATAATACAGTCAAAAACAGATTTTCTAACATAAGATGAATAATGAAACTAATAAAAATTTTGGAATTTAATGTAAATGTCAAGGAGTCAAGACAAAACACACAATTACCAGGGTAAATTTGATTCCATTTTTGTACAGGTGAAAATTACTCTATTCATATTGACTGTAAAAAATAAACAACATTTAGTTGTTGCGCCCTGAACATGCTTTGTGTTCCAGGTTCAGGTTTACTGGTAATAATATTTTAATAATCACGGAATAATGAAAGACTGCGCATATAAAAACTTGCAAATGACAACGTAATTAGCTTATCAACAGACATTAAGAAACAAAACACAACCAAAGCGAACAAACTGTAAACAAGAGATGACCAACACCAAGCTTTGTTAAAAGGCCCAGATGCAAACCAGTGTTGGGAAATAGTGATTTACTGGATCTGGTAGTGGGAATGCCACAAATTGAGCATCAACTCCAGATAGTAATGCATATTTATATTATTCATCCATATTAAGTCAGAAAAAAAAAGAAAAGTAAAAAAAAAAAAAAAAAGTTTTAAAGCCATTAATTTCTCACTAAAAGGCTGAGGGTTTCTATTCTGGACCCCATTATATCTACCGTATATACTCGAGTATAAGTCGACCCGAATATAAGTCGAGTCCCCTAATTTTACCCCAAAAAACTGAGAAAACTTATTGACTCGAGCATAAGACTAGGGTGGGAAATGCAGCAGGCTACTGGTAAATTTCTAAATAAATTAGATCCCCCAAAAAATTACATTTATTTTGTGTATATAATGAATGCTGTGTGTGTGTATGAATGCAGTGTGTGTGTGTGTGTGTATGTGATGCAGTGTGTGTGTGTATGTGTATGAATGCAGTGTGTGTATATAATGCAGTGTGTGTATGTGATGCAGAGTGTGTAACGTTGTTGGGATTTATTTATTTTTTAAATATTAATATTTTTATTTTATTTTACTATAATTACATTTTTTATTTTATTATATTATTTAAATTTGTATTTATATTTTTTTTGTCCCCCCTCCCTGCTTGTTAGCTGGCCAGGGAGGGGGCTTTAACATTCCCTGGTGGTCCAGTGGCATTGGCTGTGTAGGAGGGGGGCTGGCAGCGAGCTGTAAGTCTCGCAGTGTGACTGCCGCACGGAGCGTTGCCACGGTAACCCGTGGCAATGCTCTGACCCCGCGGCTCTCGCGAGCCTTACAGTGGGAGCTGACAGGGGAGCTGACCGTGACAGAGGAGAAGGGAGCTGACAGGAGCTGCAGGAAAGGTAACAGCTTGCTGCCAGCCCCCAAAAGGACCGCTGGTTTTGTAATGAGCCTGGCGGTCCTGGTCTGTATTATGGCAATGTAAGTTGCCATAATACAGACAGTGATTCGAGTATAAGACGAGTGGGGGTTTTTCAGCACAAAAAATGTGCCGAAAAACTCGTCTTATAGTAGAGTATATACGGTAAATAAAAAAATTGGGCAAGAGTACTGTGTAGTAGTTCTTAGACATGTGCAATTCGTTTTTGTTCTGAATGTAAATTTGGAAGAATTTCGGCAATTTGGACACTTCAGAATGACTGAATTTCCGAAGTGCTGAACTGAATTGCTGAACAGAACCTAATTGCTGTATTTCGGAAGTGCTGAACCGAATTGCCGAAGTGCCGAAAAGTGGCAAAACAAAAGAGGGAGTGATGATCGGAATCTAACCAAACCCCGAACCCTAGAAGTGTGAGTGGTTGTGGTAGTTAGGGGTTAGGGTTAAGGGTAGTGTTAGGGGTAGGGGCAGGGAATTGTCTAAGTCCCGAATTTTGGAAGTGCAGAACTAAATGTTTTGCCCATGCACATCCCTAGTAGTTATGGGGCCAATAATGCTCTGGTGCAATAACATGGTAAGAAGTCAACCTATTTACAAATGTTTTGGTACTTACCTGGGCACTTGAGGTGCCTTCTAGTTTAGGCCTCTGTTCTGGTATATTTAAATATTGAGAGTCCTTCCACAGAATATATAACAATTCTGTATCTATTTCTGAGAGTGTAAGCCAACATTCTAAGTCAATTAACTCCTAATTCAGGTGGAATTGATGTCACTTCCACTTTAAGGGGCAGCACAAGAGGTATTTTGAGGTCCCAGGTAAGTGGGAAGATTACATTTTATTTTGTGTGAAGACATTAGATATGAATGACTTTGCTGTAATGGACTATTTTTATCTCATTTTGATGTTGGATCCATTCCTAAAAACATTAATGATATGACTCCAGGTGCACGTAAATAACGTAAATGAAAATTAAAGAACTGGTGTCTGGATGGAATGTTCTTGCTCGCTGGTTAGAATCCTGATTTCATGAAACTTCCAGTGCGCCATGACCATTCTAGCATATAAAACCATTAAATGGTTTAAAGTAATTTTTTTGTGGGATTATAGATCCGTTTCCAGATGTGAATAAAAAATTGTTAATGTAGGAAGGAAGCGCTCAACTGCAGTGGTTTACTGCTAAGCAAGGATAATTTGCACAGGGTGCTAAATGGTGTATCGTTTAAAAACATTTCCCTTGAATAAGGGCATCAGGCGGAAACACTGGAGCTGTGATCTTCACTCTCTGCGTCAGTGAACTTAAAGCACCACTTGTGGGTTTATGGTGCGTATATATTTGATTCTGTTAGCATATATTTATATCTTATGTATCTGAATATGTCAATATACACAGTGGGGACACTATATTCGTATTGTGCACTATACTAGTGCAGATTTTTGCTAATTTTGTACCAATAAATACTTTGGCAGAATGACAATGGTGTGCCATGGTTTATTTTAAACCAGATGTGAATATAAACATTATTACAGCAGGTGTAAAAATAACGCAGGTTCCAGAGCAATGATGAATCGCGGCTTTCCAGATGTTTGTCTAAGGTCGCTGCAAACATCTGGAGTTAGGCCATATCTGCTCGAGAAGTAATATCTAAGGACAAATTGTGCAGGTGAACGCACTATGTGGAATGTCACATAATAAATAAAATAAATATTTAACAATGATGTCAGGAAACGTTTAAGGAAAAAAAAAACACTTTAAAAAAAACAGGAAATCTTTAGAGATGCAGTTGGGTTTTGGTATTGGGGGCGGGGGGAGGGGTGTTAACGTCTGAGCCTTGATTGCATCTAAAACCTGTACTCCCCCTTTAATTGGGCACTAAACTATCTCCTTCCACACTGCCTAATGAATGATTGATCTGACCTCATTGGCTGACCTCAAATGCCTGCCGAGATCATCATGATAGTCCCAGCAATTTTAAAGATGGGGGTTTCTGAAATATTTGGGGGTAATGCAGAAAGACACACTCGTTTTTGGTAGCATTCAGAAAATTCTCTGTGTTTGCCGTTATGATGGTTATGAAAAATGAAACACTACAAAAGAACTAGGACAGATACGAAGGATGAAAGTGTTAAAGTTACAGTAACACAGGCTTCACCAAACTCCGGCCCTCCAGATGTTGCTAAACTACAACTCCCATGATTCTCAGCCTATTTAATTCATAGAATCATGGGAGTTGTAGTTGAGCAACATCTGGAGGGCCGAAGTTTGGGGAAGCCTGGTCTTACAAAATGACACAGAAGGAATTAATTTGCTTAATGAAGGTGAACAGATTTAGAAATAATGATAAAAATATATCCCATCACCCGGTGCATATCTGGGGGTCAGTGGGCAGTCACGTTTGAATGTAGGTAAATGTATTTGTAGGTATGTAGGGCACTGTCTGAATGGGACACGATCTTAATAGGAAGGAGACAGACACTAAAGCATGTATTCACCTGTCAATAATGCAAATGCGCTCAAAAACAAAATGCAGACAATCAAAAAGAAATACAATTAAAAAAAACATTTTATCTTCTGTTTTATTTTGTGACTAATAAAACAAGTGTTAATATTATTTCGATATCACATATAATGTATCTAGATCTTGTACAGTGATTTTTGATGGGGATATATTGAGTTTGATGCATATACTCTTTTGAATCTGGGCATTTAACAGACTCATGACGTAGTGGGTACCCTGGGACGTGGGTGATGTCTCAATGTGTGACATTAAATTTAATGTGCAAACTCACAAAGTATGAGAACGCACAGTTAGTTAAAAGTCTCCAAAAAACAAGCAAAAACAAATCCCTCCAAAAAAACCTATAAAAAAGGAAGGAACTAAAAACAAAATAAGATCACGCCGAAGAAACTGCCCTGATACTTCTACAAATTTGCTGGGGTTACTAGAATTTAGCAAAACATTCAGTTTGTAGGCGGTTCTTGTCTCTCGTACCATATTATAACTGTCTCTGCCAATCCATCCTTCTGTTGCTCTCTATGGCCATGTTACAGATTTTGCAGAAACCTCTGTACAGGGTTAATGGGAGGCAGGAGGGACATTCACTAGGTACGGAGTATTTGGTGCCTCTTTTTTTTTTTAAATTTTGTATTTTTTATTTTGAAGATATCAACGTGTACATTTACGCAGTATATGTGGTTATGTTATCAACATAGTTATGCAGTACAATCAGTAGTACAATAAATTAAGAACGTGGTTACGCCTCAACTTTGTATTACTGTCTATCTAGCACCATAATATGGCTAGCACTGTGATTTGTGTAGTGGTGCCGTCCATGTAGGTATTTTGCATAATGAACACCTCTATAATACATTCCTGACAATGCGATATATTTGAGAGCGCAGCAGGGTTAGCGGCACCACATGTGTATAGTAATGCCTATTATGTACTTATGCAGTATCTACAATGAGGGCCTGCGTTAGAAATGCAAAGTGTAGTCTACGTGTACATTTATTCTAGACATGCGAGTATGCATTTTCATAGTTAGGTCATATGATCAGTAGTGTAATCTCTTTTGCAATGTGGGATTATAGTTGTACCATGTATTTGGCAATACACCTTCTCTCTATATATGCATAGAGTAACTTAATAAGATAGTTATGCATTATACGTAGCAGTGTAGGATATAGAATAATGCAGCCCTTATGGTTATGCAGCATCTCTGGCAACGCAGTAGTTCTGATAATACAACAACACAGTTAATGCAACAACTCTAGTAGTGCGACAGCTCTGGTAATGCAACATCTCTGGCAAATTAACATCTCTAGTAATGCAACATCTCTGTTAGTGCAACCTCTCTATTGATGCAACATCTCTGTAGTGCTACATCTCAGGTACTACATCATCCCTGGTTCTGCAACCCCTTGATGATGTAACATCTCTAAATATGCGACATCTCCAGCAATGTAATATCCCTGGTAACATTATATTAGGTAAATCTCTATTATGGTGGTGCCGTAATACATTGGCCTAAGATATTTAGTATCGCAGTATATGTAGTGATGCTTCGCAGGCAGTTAGGCAGTCCATTCAGTCATGTCACTTATTAGTAATGCCATGTATGTAGGTGGGCGTTTGGGTCTCTACGTGGTTGTCCATGGATGGTGATGGGGCTTCAGGTGCATGTCCTGCTTGTCGCTGTGTCGAAGTGTATGGTCGGTGGTCGGTGGCCGGTGTTTGTAGGTCAACAGATTAAGTCAGGTTACCAAAGGAAGTCCCTATTAGTGGTGGTGTTCTTTCGGTCCTTCTTCTCGGACGGTCTTGTTTCTGCGGCTCTGTGTGCAGGAGTCAGTCTCTTTATCTGAAAGTTGGGTGGTTTGCTCTGTGTGAGGTCAGCCCCACTGGGACTCTCTGGACGTTCGGGACTCTTGGCGGTCGTGGGGATGTCCCGTGCCGGGGGCAGACCCACTTTTTGCAGGAAGGGCTCCGGGTCATCTTCCGATGTCAAGACCACACTCTCTCCCTCTATTTCCGTTAGGAGCGTACCCTCCACTCCCCAGCGGAATCTCATTCCTGAGTCACGCAATTTTTTGGCTATAGGTGCCAGCTTTCGCTTCTCCGTGAGGACGGCGAATGGTATGTCAGGGAATATAGCCACTCTGTGTCCTCCATGAACGATTACCCCCATTTCACGGGAACGTGCCATTATAGCTGACCTTATAGTGATATCTAGAGTCACCATGATGATGTCCCTGGGTGCTCCACTTGGGGCTGCCGCCGATTTCCGCACTCGGAATGCTGAGGAGAACCGCTGTCTGTCAACATCTCTCTTCACTCCCATGTGCGCTATCAGCTTGTGGGCATAGGGTAGGAGCTGTTCATCGGTTATCGACTCGGGGACCCCTCGGAGACGGAGGTTTTTCCGCCGGTGCCTTGCCTCAATTGTGGTCACCGATCGTCTCAGTTGCTGCACCTGAGAGGTAAGTTTGTCCAGTTGGGTGTCCCTGGCCGTTCGATTATTTTCTCTGGCCGTCTCACGGCTTTCCAGTGCCTTGACTCTTTGGTTCAGCTCCCCCACTCCAGCTTGGACTTGCTTGAGGTCTGCTCCCCATATGTTCCTCATTTCTGCGAGGAGTCTGTTAATGTCCCCTTTTGTAGAGGGTGTCTCGTCTTCCTCCATTTCAGAGAGGCAGGATGGTGTTTCGGACTGGGGGGAGGGTGTGGGATCCTCTTCATCCTGCGAGGCCTCGGATTCCGCATGTGTGCGGCGTGAGTCCGGCGCCATCTTTACGGCCTGTGAGTTTGTCGGCCGCTCAAATGAAGTTCTAATATCTGGCTGGTGGGAACTCGCCGGTCCTTGTGCCTTCCTATTTCTTCGCCCCATGTCTCTATAGGGGGGATGTCTGCGTTTTGAGGTTAAATCTCTGTTTTTGTGGCTATTAATGTAAATAGTTTCTCAAGCCTGAGCGGAGCTCTGTAGTGAGACGTCCGTTCGGTATCGCTGTTAGCCACGCCCCCCTTGGTGCCTCTTTTAAACACAAAATGACAGAACTTGAGTCCTAGAATTCTGCTCTCTAATCTAGACCAGCACTGAAATCTGAATGGTCTAAACATGTTTTTCACCAAAACCAATTGTTTTACACGTGAAAAGAGCAGTGAATGTGCGGCCCTGGCGAATCTACTATGTACCGTAATAGAGAAAGGCCTCCACACACTGATATCACAGCCTTAATGGATTCATTGAATGGGAACCGATGGAAGCCCAAGACGCGTTTCACCTTTATTCTGCTCTATATCAAGTCTCAATGTTTGTATATGACTGCTCGTACACTGTATGTACATGACCACCTGCTCATCGAGTGTATGTCACTGCCGGTACAAAGTGTGTGTATCACTGCCTGTGCAATGTGTGTATATCACTGCCTGCGCAATGTGTGTATATCACTGCCTGCGCAATGTGTGTATGTCACTGCCTGCGCAATGTGTGTATGTCACTGCCTGCGCAATGTGTGTATATCACTGCCTGCGCAATGTGTGTATATCACTGCCTGCGCAATGTGTGTATATCACTGCCTGCGCAATGTGTGTATATCCCTGCCTGCACAATGTGTGTATATCCCTGCCTGCACAATGTGTGTATATCCCTGCCTGCACAATGTGTGTATATCCCTGCCTGCACAATGTGTGTATATCCCTGCCGGTACAATGAGTTAATATCCCTGCCGGTACAATGAGTGTATATCCCTGCCGGTACAATGAGTGTATATCCCTGCCGGTACAATGAGTGTATATCCCTGCCGGTACAATGAGTGTATATCCCTGCCGGTACAATGAGTGTATATCCCTGCCGGTACAATGAGTGTATATCCCTGCCGGAACAATGTGTGTATATCCCTGACGGAACAATGTGTGTATATCCCTGACGGAACAATGTGTGTATATCCCTGACGGAACAATGTGTGTATATCCCTGACGGAACAATGTGTATATATCACTGCCTGTACAATGGGTTTATATCCCTGACGGAACAATGTGTGTATATCACTGCCTGTACAATGTGTGTATATCACTGCCTGTGTAATGTGTGTATATCCCTGTCTGTACAATGTGTGTATATCACTGCCGGTACAATGTGTGTATAAGACTGTTGGTACAATGTGTATATGACTGTAGATACAATGTGTTGATACAATGTGTATATGACTGTAGATACCATGTGTTGATACAATGTGTATATGACTGTTGATACAATATGTATATATCACTGTTAGTACAATGTGTGTATATCACTTAGTACAATGTGTGTAATGTTACATGATAGCCAATCTCCTGCTTGTGATTTCCTTTGTGCTATGAAAGACTGATGCATCCCTCGGATCTCATGAATGAATACCAATGGCAGCGTTAACACTGCGTGTTCCGGAATATGAGACTGCCAGAAGGCAGCGGTAATGCCGTTACTACATTAAAGGCTGCCAGGTTTAATGTTTTCCTTTTTCCTTCAATATCCTTAATTAGCCCACAAAAAGCCATGGATCATCTGTGGCGCTCTCACAGGACAGCGGCAGACAAACGTCAAGTTAACAGAGTGGCTTTCTTCTTTTTCAAAACCGTTGCCATGGAGATTCTACTTTATGGTTCTCCAGAGAACTGAACTCAAAATGCAGAAAGAGAGAGGGGAAAATGAGAGCAAAGCATCTAATGGACAATTCGTATTTCCTACTGGACTATAAAACCGCTCCGATCAATACATTGCTGCAAACAAGATCTCTACAGTTCATACCAGTGAATTTCATGTTGGCTCAACAAATGTTTTTGAATGAAATTTCTGATTTTGTTTGGCCAGCCAGAAAGGAATCTTATAAAATCCACCATAATCACTTTGTTTTAAAGCTTTCTATGGTGCAGAGAGTGTCCCACGCCCACCCTATTATTATGCCTTCCTGGCTCAAACGGCAAAGGGGCTTTTAATTTTACCTTTATTTTGGCATTTTTGGCCCTTAATGATAATTATCACCTAGAAACTCAGAATGCAATAAACCGTGTGTGTGTTTTAGCTCAGTGGGCTAATGCATCATCAGTAGATGTTCAACCCTTGGGGTTCATTTCGGCAGGGTTGACTCGGTCTTTCATGCTGCTGAGGTAGATAAAAGGAGTACCATTAAATTGGGTAATAGTAACATCCCCTGGATGTTGGTCAAAAGTAACATCCCCAGGGCGTACTTGGAAACCAGAGTACTGTGAATGTGCCTTACCTGGTTAAATACTTTGTTATTATTATTTGAACTTCTACATGAATACTGGTCTGAGGCACCGGGAGACCGTCTACAACACACCACCTCAGCCATTAGTACGGACTGTGATGCCTTAGTAAAGATCTAACCCGACACTGCGCCCACCTTAAACCACCAACACACTATGTGAAAACTAATTGCTAAAGTCTAGGTGTCCAGGTTATGATGTCATAACATAGAACAAAGGGGAACGTAGATGAAGCTAGAGGCAGGCAGATGGAGAGAAACTCAGGGAACACAAGAGAGGGGGTTGTTTGGACAACTTTCTCAACATTCTAGACCTTATCAGGTCATTAACTTTGTACAGTTCCTCAAGCTGCTAGCTTGCACTTAATTGGCCTCTATCAAGCTTGCTCTATGGGCTCCTTTCTCAATTGCATCTGCATGTTTACATACGGAGGGAGCAGATATCTCCCAAAAAACACAAGACGTATCTATTCTTCGACTTTGCAGCCGCCAGCATTTTCTCTCGTCATTTTACAAAGCATTTTTCTCACTCCCCCTCTAGTTTTTTTTGTCAGATTGTATGACTTTAACCAGACATTGACCTCTGTACTATGTTAAATAAATGAGCTGAAAAAAAATGAATATTTATTTATTTAGAGGAAAAAGTCCCCAGAGCTCATGTTTGCTGTAGAGATTAGTAAAAGCCAGAAGAATTTTCACATTGTACATGCCTTACTTAGTATCTCCCTAATACCTCTCTATAAGAGGGAATATCTCTATTCTAGGATTAAATAACATTATCTTGCTTTTCTAAGAGCACCTTATTATCTGTGTGTGCAAATATAAGGTGTGACATTACAGCAATAAAACAGCTTTAACTTTTAATAAATCTATTTAAAAATTAGTATACCGTTACCAACACATAGCTAATGAAAAATTATAGCATTAGGAATACAAACATGTATTCATTCATAACACTATGGTCTAAGCTAATCCAATGGTTCCACGTAGGGAAGCATTAGGAGGCCAGTGTGCCAATCTGCAGCTCCTCATAGATATTCACTGATTCAGTACATCTCTATGGAGAGCGTTCAGTGTCTCCATGTAGAGCGTGAAGATGTTGAACGCAGATCTTGCAAAGACTGCAGGACTGAAATATAGAAGGGCCTCAAGTAGCTGTCTGAGTGATGGCACTGAGAGGTGTTACTAGGGAAAATGTAAAGACTGGAGGGCAGGCTACAGACACTAAAACCACTACATTATGCTGTAATAGTTCGCTCTTGTTCTAGTCTACACTCTTGACTCCCAACTGACATACATTTGGCGAGGCAGTTCTGATTTTATCGAACTGTCTAGTCACCCTGCCTTTAACCCCTTAAGGACACATAACATGTGTGACATGTTATGATTCCTTTTTATTCCAGACGTTTGGTCCTTAAGGGGTTAAAGGTCTGCTTCAGGGGTCAACAGAGATCAAGTACTCGACATGCATACTACGAGCGCATCAACAGAAGCACAAGCTCAGTGAAAATTACACATGAGAAGGCTTCAAGACCTGTTCAAAGGGAGCCTGGTGCGCACCCACATAAAACTCATATGCCTTTTTCTGCAATCCCATCCCGGCTCTTTGTGGACAGTTTAGAACTCATACCTTCCACTGTTAGGAGGTATTTACATTCTCAGTCACATAAATTGATATATATATATATATATATATATATATATACACACACATATATATATATATATATATAAAATGAAGTCACCTAAAATGTCCCAGAATGTCCCCCAGCAGTCACATTTCTACCCAACACCCTCTAAGATGAAAGGTGTCCTTCTTTGGCCATTTAAATTTTAGAAATATTTAAATTCCTCTTTTCAAGTTAACACCAGAAGGAGTTGGAAATCCAAATTGTAAGTCATTCAAAGGAAATTTAAAATAAATTTCAAACTTTAGGCCAAAAGCTGAAATTAAAATCTATATAAATTGGAGAAATGTCCTAAACCAGCGATCAGGTCTAAAAATGGAAAATCAATTGGAATTCAGAGCAATTCATACATTCATTCATTCTACAGAGAGCTTTCCTCGTTATGCCATTGTTTAACTATTTAAAAATCTGCCTCCTTTAGTCATTTACTTAAAGAAACATAGACGAGGCGAGGACAGTGTATTGCTCAGAACACTAGGTCCACATACGTTTGGCACGGAAAGAGTTCAAAAGTGTGATAAATTATAATTACTCCAATGAACTTTATCAAAGAAAAGGAAATCCCAGACAGGAATCATTACGGTTTCTAAGGCAACGGAGATCTTCGCAACATTAAATGAATATTGAAAAGTCATTTTCACCTCATAGTGGTTAATTTTCACATTTCAGGATCACAAACCTTTTAGGATAAAATTTAACCTACTAATTAACAGCCCTGCCAAACTCAACAATTGGGGATGGAAGGGAGGGATATGTCTCAAGTAAGATTTTTCTTAGTATTGCCAGCCTACTAGTACTCATTTTATCAATATTGGGAAGATTTAAGGCAGAGAAGATCTTGCTGGGAATGTAACATGCCACTTAAAAACTGAAATACTGCAAGTGGAGCTATAATTACTGAGCTATCTCAGTGGACTGTGCTTCAAAACATTCCCAATATTAGCGTTCAGTTCTGGGATAGATTAATAAGGAGATGTAAGCTTCACCTGGAGTCAACAAACCTGCACCTATGGAGGACGAAGATGGTGTCATCAGTATTATAAATAATGTAATATATCATATATAAACAGAAAACTCAAAGGTGTCAAAACATTTCCAAAATTCCAGATATAACAAAAATAATGTTATATAAAGTGGGCTGGTAAAGTTCTTTATGTGAAATCGGTCTTCTTTTTCCGCATGTTATGTTCTGGCTGAATAGCGAGCACTGATTAAAGTTTAAAATATTGACAGCTGAGATACAAGTCATCCGTCCTCTTAATTGGGGAGAAAACTCCGCAGTAGAAATTCCCTGCATAGTCAGCACCGATCACACAGACTCGAGATTTAATAGTTTGGGGGGGTTTTCATTATAAGCAGGATATTCAGAGGGTTTTCAGATTTTTTAAAAAAGTAATCTATCAAAAAAAACAACTCATAGATACATTACAAACCCGACTAAAAAGCAAGCATAAACTGTGCTGTGGACAGGTGGCGAACACGATAAAAACATAATAAAATAATAAAATGAGAGCACTTTGCTTTCTCGAATCACTAAAACCTAGGTGACTGGCGGGTTAGGTTTGGTAGTGACTGACTCAGTAATGGGTTAATCTGATTACGCGAACAATAAAAGGTCTAATTTCAACATCAGATTCTGATCCGGATTCCAGACACCAATTCCAAAACTGGTCCCGAAAATTCAAACTGTGCCCCATTATTTCCAAACATTATAAGCTTCCTTAATAAGCACTGCTGTACCTTTTATTAGGGTTAATTTAACAATAACTTTATAAAGCACCAACAGATGAAACCGCGCAGTACAGTGGGAGACAGGATTGCGCACATTTATGACATCACAAGATGCTGCAATTAGCACGCACATGCTCTTAAGATAAATACCCAGCGTTTCTTTTTCTTTAATATATAAAGTGTTCTACAATATAAAGCATACTGTCTTTTTTTTTTAAATATGCCCCGGTAGAATGAACAGAGGGTTACAATTACATATATACACAAATTCAATAATGGATGACAGTTATTACTGTAACGGTTTGATTCTAGATACAGAGGGAAGGAGAGCGTTTTAATGATTTACAGACTCATCCATATTGCAATAGGAGAAGTACCAGGAGAGGACTGAAAGTTAAGAAAAGTTTTTGGAGTGCCCTTGAATGTTACAGTCACTGGAAAAGAATTCTCCCTTTTCAAACTCATTGACACCTTTTACAAACCCACTAATTCACAGAACCATGAACTGTCAATCACTCAATAAAGCACTGGATATGTAGGGCACATTAACCAAATTAAGCCAAGCCAGCTATGTTTCTGGACAGTTTTACTGGCCAAACATTTGGAATTCTCTGGTAACCTTTCGATTCTTGCAACAAAACACCACAACTTCACTTAACAATAATTAACTTGCATATGCTCACAGGATAAGTATTACCTATGTTTGTTTATTTTATTCTTTATTTTTTTTACAAAGTGTTTTTACAAAATACAGCATTCTATATGTCCTGTATGCCCAGGGGAGAATGACTTCATGTTTAGTGAAAAACCACAAATTATCTTCACCCAAACTCTTGTATTGTCTGATATACTTAATATAAACAGCTAATTTGCCTATCTGAAGGATACACAACAATTCCTTTTATACTACCGTAAGACAATAGAAATTAACACCAGGAACCAACTTGTCATTAATTTGTGACCATAAGGGAACTTCTCAATGGCGCAGTTCTATTCTAGGTCACACATTTGGGATGCAAACCATTTCTCCCTCTAATTCTAGACTTGTTCTTTTATGAAAACCAATTTGGTAAAGAAAGATGTTGAGTAATCAAAATATTTATCTTGGAACAGAACCGAACAGAGATGTAAAAATGAGAACACATAAAAATAGAGATCTGTAGTCCCTCAGTTATTTTTAAAAACACATATAAAAGTAAAAATAAAATGTGAACAAAGAAAAACAAAAAAAAATTTATACCAAATACTTGGCAGCTCTAGAAGTTATAATGTATCCCCACCAGCCTCCACCCCAGCACAGACGCAGCCCTCAAGACTGAAACATAGAATTCTAGTAACCATACAGTCACAAAGACCAGTAATGCTCACATTATTGATGTAATCTTGAATAAGGATTCTGTACATTTACAGCAACATATGCATCTACCACAGTGTATATTACATTCTGTTAGAAGGGCTTAACTAGGGCGCTTTCCACTTCCTCTGGGAGGTATCTTTGCTCATATTCAACATTGGTTTGTTTGGATCATAGGCATCTTTTCCCTGGGTGGCGTTGGGTCAAAGAAAGAAATGTATGTGTAAAAAACAAAAATGTGCTAATAGTTCACCTATTCCTCATTATTTTTAGAAAGTTCGTCCAATAAAGTCTTAAAAGGGCTTCTGGTCTTGCAAAAAGTACTGGAGAGAAATTCTGATACAGAATAAACCAAAATAAAGTAGTCTTGTGTAACACAATGAATTTGGGCTGCAACTGTAACAATGAACATTTAGAATTGACGATAACTAGATATAAAAACTTAAACAAGAATTAAAAAAATGTCACCACTAGCGATGGTAAAGTAAACTCTCAAAATGCAGTAATAACGCCTACACAAAGATCTATACGTACCCAATTTGATCTGATGCAAACATGTACTTAAAACCAGAAAAACCATACCTAGTTCACTTCTGTCACTGTTAAATTTGTATTAATCCTAAACTAAGCTGCACATTTTCAAACAGGTGTGTGTGGTGTGTGTGTGGGGGGGGTGTACATGTGTGAAACAAACAAAAAGATATTCTCCGCTAGGCAAATACAAAACCAGTCCAACAGGAGTGTTCTGTTTAACAAAGGAGGGGAAATATGACAAATATTTTCTAGATATTTTATATGTCTGACCTGAAATATGAATACAGACAGTAATCTCTAAAGGTTTGTTTTTTAAACATACATTATCGTTGTGTGAAAGAATGGGCAGATTGACGACTGAAGGGGTTAACTTTGACCAGAACTCTGCGATAACCTAAAACATGTGTTTAACAATATTAAATAAATCTATCAGCAGGGATGGAAGAATCAGGAGTTTGCTGGTCAGGGGCAGCCAAAAAAATGCATGAAACCATGTGCGGGTGATTATATGACACAAAACACCTCAATTATAGCCAACTCTAGCATATACACAGACGAGTAAGTCGAAGATGTAGAAAGAACAGGCGGACAAGATAGATATAAAATATTTGTGGTTTCGCTAAACGTGAAAGCAAGAAATTACTGCGAACGCTAGCCATACGTGAGCACAACACGCAAAGGGTTAATCACAGACAGCAGATTCCTGACAATGTTTAACTGTCTGACAGGAAGCAGGAGGGAGTCAGGGCATGGGTCATGTGGCTAATATTTAAACAAACACTGTATAGCCTTTTACAGTATGTGCATGACCCGGGCTAACTGCTAATTAACTCAACCACGCAACAGGCTGAAGAAAGAAGAAATTAAATAAAAATACATTTTAAAAAATCTGCATTAAGAGATGTATGTACGTAGAGAACAGTTTCTAACTGGAAGAAGCCAAACTTGCTTATTGGGTCTGAGCTGTTCTAATACAAAGCTCTCAGAAATACATTACAGCAGGAAAGACAAAGTCACACTTTATAGAAAACCAAATACAACAATATTAATACAAATACTATTGAGGTTCTATTTAGGTATCATCAGGGTGTCACGTGAGTGTGGATTGTGCTGTGGGTATCATGGAGGGGGCTTGTGTGTTACAGGTGTGAAATTATTTAAATAAGATAAAGAGGTTTTGTTTTCGCAAGGAGCCAACATTGACATAATTTTGTGGCGTCCACTCCAAAGGTGCTGCTGGGGGTGTAGGGCTGCTGCATCTTATGTAGGGTTGGTTTACCCACAGATCTCAACACACTGTGGTGTGGGCAGGGGTAGATTGGTGTTCTGTTTTTTTTTTTTTTTAGGATTTTATTTATAGGGTCAGTATAGACACCAAAACCACTACAATTCGGCTCTTACATTAGCCTTTTTTAACCCTTGTTAAAAGAGCTGAAACGCTGCTTTTCGTGGTATTTTGGAGACTTGCCCAGCCTATCAGGAGCCCCCTGGTAGGAATGCTCCCTTTGTAGCATGTGCATTATCTTTCTCTTACAAACAAAATGACGCAATGCAAAACCAGGACAGGGAGCAGGACACATTACATAGGGGAACGACTAGTGGAGCTTCAGAAAAAGAACTGTAACAGAACATGACAGTGATCTTCAGGAAAAGAGGCTATTGCCTAAAAAACATTTTTATAAATATATATATATATATATATATATATATATATACACACACATACATATATACATACATATACACACACACATCTTTGTTGACACAGTATTAATATTAAAAAAAAACTTTTAAAAAAATTCATAGAATAAGACTTAAAATAATAATGACTAAATAATCTAATGCCCTTTGAAAAAGCTCTGAAGATCTTGTCAAGATATCCCTCCGAGGAAAGTATTCTGCATTAGCATTTTTTTTTTCATACGTGGGCAACTTTAGACTCATAGAATAAAAAAAGAAAATAATATATATATAGCTAAGAACTCGCTTGAAAAGGGTCAGAACATATGAGCAATCCAACCAAGCAGATTATCTACAAGAAACCCTATGGAACGCTCTTCGATCTTGATCAATACTGCTTTCTATAAAACCAACCTAATAACACGGTGCATGTTAGAGGGCCATTTAATGGAACAATCCAAGGATAATAACCAATACAGCCCATTGCAGTGCCTATAACCCAGGATTGCCCTGACGCACTCCAATAGTAAGACATCAAATCATTGTTTTGTACAGTTTTACTTGTGTCCCACCAGATCCCTAAATCCTGCATTCAGTCTTCTCCACGGAAGAATTTGCATTACTCTTTTCAAATAATTTTTATTAAAGTTTTAAAAAAAATTTGTATAACAAGTGATAGTAATACAAACATTGTATTAAGAGTAGGAAAGGAGGGGTAACTTGGAAATGGGAAGGGGTATCCATCCATCATTGAAATAAACATAATGTATATGGCAAAAAAAATTTTTTTTTTTTACATCAATGCACTTTAACAATAAATATATCAAAGACCATAAACTGTTTTGATTTTTTTCTTCCCATTTATCCCAATTATATTTTAGTATTGGGAAACCATGCATATTAACTCTACGTGATAATTCATCTGCCTTGTTTTCTAGGATCAAATTAAAAAGAGATGGCACATTTTGGGACTTCCAATGTCTAGGTAAACAGGATGTAGCAGCGATCAAAATGTGGCCTATGATTATTTTATCTGAACTATGAACGGACTTCGTGAGTTTTTTTTAAATAAGGCTAGTTCCAATATTAAGATACTAATGGTTCCGTTCACTTTAATAATTAGATCATGAATCATTTTCCAATAATTAATTAACTTGGGGCAGAACCACCAGATATGGGCCATATTGCCCACTCCTTCACAGTCTCTCCAACACCAATCAGAATACATATTGTTCATGTTATGTAATCTAGACGGAGCCAGGTACCAGTGATATAAGATTTTATAATGATTTTCAAAATGGTCGGTGCAATACGAAATACCTTTTAGACCTTTAAAAAAACCAAACCATTCTTCTAAATCGTACTGGGCACCCAACTCCGTCTCCCATGACAGCATATGTTTTAATTTAATTAAGGGCTTGGCATTATGAGATAAATAGCATAAGGATATCATACCTTTACTAGCGGGGCTGTATAAAAAAACCTCTCTCTAAAGGAGATAACTCAAGTGATTTATAGTTTTTATCTGTTTCAGGTACCTGGTATAGTTCTTTCAATTTGTCAATGATTAGCATACATTCCAGTTCACATACATTTGACAATCCGTGAATTTGCATTACTCTATCGAGCAAAGAAGGTCCATGCACAGACAAGCTCATTGGTTGAAAGAACACACTCTCTGCCAATGACAATGGTCCTGCTCTGACAGTGCTCTATCCTACAGAGGTGTCCAGCTTTTCTTGCAGGAGGATACCAGGAGCAGAGAATGCGGCTGTGGGTGGCCAGCGGAATCCAAGTAAGTTATCAAACTGTACCACAACGGATTGGCATCTTATGGTTAATTAATTATTGGAAAACATTATCGAACTCCTGCCATTATCACCACTAGAGCGCGCTGTAATGTCTATTGTAATTGGAGTGTCCTTTAACAGGAGCTTGTTGTGAAACTAAGTATTTAAAAAAGGCATTTCTGCTCAATATATATTGAAAGCACACATGGATTCACCGAGTTCTACTGGAAAACATTACGAGGTACGGAAAAAGTATATCCAGTCATCGTCCACAATGCAACCAGAATCATAAGAACAAGTTAAGTTGAATATGTTTCCCAAGAGTCCGGAATACATTTTTCTTTTCCCTTTACTCACATGTGCACGATGACTTGTTTCTCAACTATTTTATGTACAGTGGATTGCACCATCTCATTCCTTAGCTATAACCGTTAAATATTTTTTTATTTTTTTTTAAGTCAAGACTGTTTTCTCCGTCTTACATGAATATTGCATCTAGGGCACAGGAAATCAACACACACGCACACACACTCTCTCTTTTAATTCACTGTTTTTGCAGGTAACTTAATGATTTACCTATGTGATTGTATATATTACAAAATACATTAAAATGAATCAGCTATAGCCGGGCGTGTGCCTTTAAGACTAAGAGCAGAAAGATATTTTTAGAGGACTGGATTCTTCTGTTGAAGCCATCACTGAGTTGCATTAGGAGAATACTGGAGCTGGTAATTGTCAAGAAAAGCTATAAAGTTCCTGATGATTCCCAGCTTGAGAGCCAGCCCTTCGCGCAGTGATTACATGTTTGGTAATGATAGCATTAGCATATAATAACCAAGCAAGCACTGATATAGCAAACCCAAATCACAGTAATCCTGGCCTCTGCTGGAACACACATGCTTGCGTTTGGCATAGTTTAAAAAAAAAAAATTTTTTTACATCTTTGCCCCCCGTTGGGCATTTAAAAAAAAAAAAACCTCTTAACTAAGTTTTCAAAGAGCAATTTGGGAGACATCTTATCCAAACATATATGTACTGAACCTTACTGAACCTCCATCTACTGTAACCTGTAAAGTGCTGAGTACACCTGTTAGCGCTATATAAATAAACTATACATACACTGTATACCTGCTGCACTTACTGTACCTCCCTCTACTGTAATGTAACCTGTAAAGTGCTGAGTACACCTGTTAGCGCTATATAAATATACATACACTGTATACCTACAGCACTTACTGTACCTCCCTCTACTGTAATGTAACCTGTAAAGTGCTGAGTACACCTGTTTGTGCTATATAAATAAAATATACATACACTGTATATCTACTGCACTTACTGTACCTCCCTCTACTGTAATGTAACCTGTAAAGTGCTGAGTACACCTGTTAGCTTCATATAAATAAATATACATACACTGTATACCTACAGCACTTACTGTACCTCCCTCTACTGTAATGTAATCTGTAAAGTGCTGAGTACACCTGCTAGCTTGATATAAATATACATACACTGTATACCTACTGCACCTCCCTTTATTGTAATGTAATCTGTAAAGTGCTGAGTACACGTTAGCACTATATAAATAAAATACACTTACACTGTATACCTACTGCACTTACTGTACCTCACTCTACTGTAATGTAACCTGTAAAGTGCTGAGTACACCTGTTAGCTTGATATAAATATACATACACTGTATACCTACTGCACTTACTGTACCTCCCTCTACTGTAATGTAACCTGTAAAGTGCTGAGTACACCTGTTAGCTTCATATAAATAAATATACATACACTGTATACCTACAGCACTTACTGTACCTCCCTCTACTGTAATGTAATCTGTAAAGTGCTGAGTACACCTGCTAGCTTGATATAAATATACATACACTGTATACCTACTGCACCTCCCTTTATTGTAATGTAATCTGTAAAGTGCTGAGTACACGTTAGCACTATATAAATAAAATACACTTACACTGTATAACTACTGCACTTACTGTACCTCCCTATACTGTAATGTAACCTGTAAAGTGCTGAGTACACCTGTTAATGTTGTATTAATAAAATATACGAACAAATAAATAATATATGATTGCTTGTGAGTGACAGAAATATTAAACCTTGTTAAGTAACAGGACACACTGTGTGAAGTGGTGTATATGAACAAATGGGTATACAATTGTTGTAATTTGCTTGGATCAATAGAGGTTTGTAGTTATTGTTTCCGCAAATAAATTATTTAGCACTAGGCCTTTTATGTATACTACCATAATTGGCAGGTGGGATGGAAGAGATGTGTCAGACTATTCTTATTATAAGAAGTCACATCAGTGTATTCATTTGTGTAACGACACATAACTACTGGAAAAAATTGTAACTCTGAATAAATAGTTCCAGTCAGATTCCACTTTCTCAAAATACAGCAAATTCCAAGGTGCAAAATGTCTGTAGCAAGTTGATTGACACCTGTTGGTATATTGCCAAGACTGGTATTTGACACAAACTGTTCATAAAGGGTAGAAATAAGTGCTTTGGGATACTTCACACGCCACTCTGACCTCCGGTTCATTTATTGCCAAATATAGAAAACGGTTAGCAACGTCTACTTTCTATAGTAATACCCCATATTTGTACCAATGAAATAGTAATTTCAGCAAATCCACACATTACGGTCACTCATTAACATTTGCTATAATAAATTGTATAAACATTGTTATTATAGTGCTGTAGTGGTGTAACATTCTCTTAGTGTTTTTTTGTCTAAAATGCACACATTTTCTAAAGACTTTTCTTAGTATTAATTGATGACAGTGTTTGTCAGTCCTAATGACGTTTACAGAATTTTTGGTGATAAGCACTAAAGGCCTGTCATTAAGACTCCTAAATTCTCTATACCAAATGCAAATTTCTGGCCATGCCCTCTCAAACTGGTCGTCAAGGGTGGGGGGCTGAACTGGGCTGGAAACCTGACTCCTGGAAATCCCTGGGCCTGTGGATCTGATTTTAACCTCTTAAGGACACATGACATGTGTGACATGTCATGACTCCCTTTTATTCCAGAAGTTTGGTCCTTAAGGGACCTTACATTGTTAGCCACAACCTCTCCAAATCTGATGTTGAATGATAATTTCTCGCTTTGTTTTACAATTTATAACAGAACTTTTCTTTTTGCTACCTCATAATGCCCGTGCAGACTGACAAGTTATTAGGAAGTTTCCTGGCAAACTGACATACGCTCATAAACTCTACACTTTTTGTAAGAGCTAAAGAAAGTTAATTTAGTTCACACCGATTAAAAATGTCTAATGTTGTAGTGTTCCTTTTTAATTTTAGAATTAGGACCCCTTTAATAAATGCCTTGATTTAATACTGTTGGATATGCTTTTGAAATGATTGAAATGTTTTATTTTTCTAAAATTATCAAGAATTATATATATATATATAAAAAAAATAATAATATAATATCAAAACATATCAAAATATGAAATAATTTGAAGTGCATCCAAAAACATTTACTTATTTGAAAAGCACAGAGGCCAAGGTAAGTTACTTACCTCTCCAACCCCCGGGTGAGCATAACGAATGGTAAACCGTCAGGTCCCAATACTTCCGCTATATCTTGTTCACAGGTAGGAGGTGTTACTAATGGGTTCATAAAAAGGGAGACCGGTTCTTAAACCACTAAAGCACTTAAGCAAGCGAGTGCTACAGTGCTTCAGTTGGTTTGAGTGTTCTTTAAAACTATTACATATAATTTCACTGGAATTTGAATAAATTTAATTAGAGACACACAAGAGATGTAATCCAAGTTGGATTTAGCATTACCTTTTTTTTTTTTTTTTTTAAGATTTAAAAAGTATGATTTTCCTAGACTGGTTTCTTATTAAATCAGTGATACGGCAACCTAACACAGACCAAAGCGTTCACATTTAATGAAACGCAGTAAATGTTAAATTTTAATATATTGTTTGGAGGCTTGCCCAATTCTTGAGAAGCCTCAGGGAAACATGTAGTACAGATGTATATGAAAAGTTGGCACAGTACGGATACGAATCTCCCAGCGATCAGACATATATCCAAGGGGAGAATTGGCAAAGTGGACCTGAATAATCTGTGATGTTTTTCTGTCGCCCAACTTTTCCTTTCTCCTGTCATTTCCTCTTCTCTTCCGGTTTCCCAATATATTATTTTTTTTCTGTTCTATTTCTCTTTATAACATAAGACAAAGTAGGGACTACTTTGTCTTCTGTATTTTTCCTACACTTGTGGCAAAATGACGGAGCTTAAGGCAAGTTAACTTTCCCAATACTCACCTTTATCCTGTCCTTCGTCCATTGTCTTGCAAGAGTTTCGAGTGCCAAGTTCCATTTTCATCACTCGCGGCTTACTAGGCATGCCAGGATTCTGCGGTCTCCAAAGTGAATACTGTGGGCAAGAGAAGGCAGTGACGTTATGTCACCGCCAGCAATTAGAGGATGGCAGCACCGGGATTGAGGATCCAGCGTGGTGAAGTTCAGCCTAACTTTACGAGAAGGGGGTGATTTATCAAGAGGGAAAAGTTAAGGGTAACCTATGAGGAGGGGAGATGATAAATAAAGAAAAAAAAAATTAATATTTAATCGCACTGTCATTCATGAGTGTTAGCTGATGTACTGAGTGATCCCAAACGCTTAAAGGACTAATATTGGCACACAGAACAGTTCATCGCAATGCCTGTGTTATTTTAGTTTTGTAGATATGGCAAAGTTTTCATTTTTCAGGACTAAACACCCCTGTAATGGCCGTCTTCCTGATAGCCACTAGAGGGTGCTTCAGCTGCCACAAGTCAGACTCTGATTTGTGACGCTCAAAGTCCTCACTCAGTGCATGAGGACGCTGAACGTCTTATAATGTGGATCTAAGAGAACCGCTGGATAGGACGAGAAGACGAAGAGGAGATTTTCTACGGGACGGCGTTACATCAAAGGAGGAGGATTGGGCCACTGTACTGAGCGAGCCTCAGAACAAGGAAAAAAAAAAAAATGTTTCTCCTTTTTTAAAGTTAATGGAAGGGGGGCTGAATATAAATAAGGAGTACAACACTTTTGCAATAAGAATACAGGTTTGTGTATTCCACTAATATTTGTGTGTTCCACTAACATTCCTAATCAAGCAGTTAACCGACCAGAGACATTATGGCTTTCGGTAGCTTAGTCAGCCAGATCATACACACTTTTTTTCAGATTCACAGACCTAATTGACCGTCATCCACAAAAGGTTCCTGGAATTCCAAAATAAGTCTGGCTAGTCGCGATCACGTGTTTCCTTATATATTATTAAAAAGAACGCTCGTTTTATTATTTAAAGCCCAGAGACATCTTTATACCCCTTTTATTTATGTTTTTATATCCTAAATTTTAACTTTTGAACATACATAAATTGCGATTATATGTTCCTTAGTGACATCATATTTACATGTGTATAACATTGTTAATAATGCTCGTTTTACTATTTTAAATTGACAAATATCTTTATATTGCATTATAAAATGCCTCTATATCTTAAATTCTCACTTTTAAATTGTTTCAAATTATGCATATTGTATGAGTGACGTCATTCTGGCGCCAAAATTCAAATGCCTATCTGTATCTTTTTAGCTTATAAAAGCAGCTATTGTACCAGGTTTTTCTCTCTTTTAAATGCCATTTGATAAAGCCCTGTGTGGTGAAACGCGTTTTGGCTATTATTAGTTTGTTTTATATATTGATATATTATATTTTAATAAAGGAATATCGGCTCTTATTTTTGCCTATATATTTTTAATTCCTTCCATTTTTAATTTTAATTTTAGTTACCTGGTCACCGATTTGGATTGAAGCACGTCACTTTCCAAGAATCCTAAGGTGGGGATTGTACCACCTGCGCCATCATACTGAGCAGTAGTTCCTGCTCATACACATGTGAGTATTTTACCATTTTTATTTGTTTTTATATAATTCAGTGAGCACTATATACGTCTCTCATCTTTTTACATATCGAGGAATTACTCAGGACTCCATCACCTATATCCAACCAGTGGGGGATTGACGCCACTGAACGCTAAGAATACTTGAGCAAAGTTTTTTTTGCTCACGCCAAGGTGAGTTTTTTACCTACTTATAGACCCACACCTGGAAATTTTGTCGACATCCTACACTATTGGAGTTCTTTTTTATTTCTTTTATGTATCTACATATTGACAAGCGTTCCAAGACATCTTCAACATAAGAAGATTCAGATATCCATTTGGACTGTATATTCATCTAAGAACAACACAGGTTTATCTATTATTTGGGACTTTTTTTATCACTTTTATTTATTCCATTTATTTTACCTCCCTGTCCCTTTAGCGCGACCTATATACCCATTTTTGTCTATCCTATTCCATGTGAGGCTTGTTGAGGGACCTCATTCCTATAGGTTGCTGCTTTTACACTTTATTTTAGTTTCTTTTAGATTATTTAGCGCTGAACCATTATCTTTTTGTTCTATTATGGCTTTCGGTAGCTTAGTCAGCCAGATCATACACACTTTTTTTCAGATTCACAGACCGTCATTCACAAAAGGTTCCTGGAATTCCAAAATAAGTCTGGCTTCCCTGGGGTATGTTTGGCTTCAATCCCTCTTTTTCAAACCCAGGAGACCCCAGTCTCCACCGTTCTCTCAAACCCTACATGCAGACACTCTGTACCCCAGGTGAAGTATCTCCTATTAATGACTGTTTTAGTAAAATGAACAGTGGAATTGAAATATACCTGCGTCACTTAAATACCTCCTGCCATGATAGCATCCTGGGATGGTACTGGTTAACCAGTCATGTCAGTAATACCGTAACAGTTACCAGTTGGATTTTTCTTAAAAACAGATACATCCCCATTACATTCTGTGGCTGGCGTGTGCCAATTTGAAATTAAACTCTTCACTGTATTTATTTTTGGAATATCCAGGGTCCCTGGTCCTAAGCTTGTCAAACCTTAGGTTCAACTAGAGGACACCCAGCATACTGTCTAATATACAATAAATGCTTGGGTAACTATACATGCAAGCTACATATGTTGGGTATGGAAATGGTCCACGTGGTGGCGTTGGATATCATGGCCATTATCATATTTGACATACCTGTGCAAACATTGTAAAATCTTTATACATTTCAGACCGATACAAGATATGACAAAGCACGTGTCATTTAGAATTGTGAGGAAAATATGATTTGTATGGTTTACTTTCTCGCTATGCTGTAGGACCCACCAAAAGGAGCGTGTTTTCCTGCTCTCCCCTTTGCTTTGACCTGTGTGCTGCCAGCATTCGGGTTGCCACTGGTCGGTATTTTACCAGCACAGCCGGTGTTTGATGTCTTGCCGGTGTCGGTATTTCAAAAATAGCGGCAATGAAGATGACTTATTATGAATTATTGTATATGACAGGTATATACAATACTAGATACACACAAAGAAATCCCCTCATTCAGACACAGAATACACACAATTACAAACACCTACACACACAGAATACACACAATGACAAACATCTACACACACACAGAATGACAAACATTTACACAAATTCTAAGACAGTATGCACACACGTAGGAAAAGTATACACACAACGACACACTCCTATGCAGGCACACATTCAGACACAGTCTACATGCACTGACACAAGCAAACACTGTATGCACTCTGCTACACGTACATATTGCTACATATACGGTTAGACATAGTACGCACATTGTAAGTAGTTTTTTTTGTGATTTAGGGAATATTCCTCTGATGTCACCCTCTGTGATGTTATGCAACATCCAGTGATGTCACACATATATAATTAATTATGCAAATTAGCATGGACTGTATTTTTTTTTACAACAAAGTTAAGGTTGATTGACATGTGGTGGAGGGGCAATTATTTTAGTATTAAAATGTCACTAGCACACTGTGTATATTAAATGTAATGTTCTATCATTGTGACATCACAAGTTAAATTCAGAAAATATAACACACACATTCACACATATGTGCAGTTTTACCGAATACAACACCCCCGTCATCACCATTACTAAGAAACATAATTTGATTTGTTCACTTGTGCGACCGAAGCCTTAAAAGAAAATACAAAACAAAACCAGTATCTCTTAAATGTGTAAAAATACTCAATACATCTGCTAAAGGCTTTTTACCAGTGTTCCTAGGGTTTAATTGACAATGGATAATTATACTGGCACTGACGAATAATTGAGTATGCATGCAAAACGCAACCTGTGGGACACATAGTATAAAAACGCTGCCCCCGCTGCTAATGTAATTATTTTAAGACATCTCATACGATGGGAAGATACCGCAAAAAAGAAATTAACTTTTTTTTCCTCGTGACATTCCCAGTTTGCAGAATTAACAAAATCCGTTAAAATTCAAAAAACGTTAACGTAAAAGGAGCTTCACTTTTTTATTGGATATATAGAACAAAAAAAAAAAAATCTCATTTAGTTTTTTGGGGGAAAATAAGCAAATAGTTAAGAGCGCTTGATTTAAAGGGACACTCCAAGCTGGACCTGAACCCTATGTTGAGTTCTAAAGATGATAGAATAAATAAGTTAAAAATAATAAGAAAAATATAACAAGATTTGCATGTATCAAGTTCACGTGTTTGCAGTGATCTCTTGTATGTGTTGAAGTTTATGTTAAACTGTGTGCATATTCATTTATTATTCTTTGTGAAAACTAGTAATTAATTGAGACAGTCTATATGCTTTGCAGTTATGAGTTCTCTCACTAGGAGTGAGGCTTCCTAGACTTGGAGGTTCTGGATTGCTACACATCTTTAATGCAGGCTTATTCTTTCTAGTTTTCCCTCATTTTTGCTTTTCTTTCTCTCCCTTTCTTTCTCGTTCACTTGATACAATGTAATAATTGTAAAAACTAGAACGTTTATATGAAATACTCGGGAGGCCCCTGCAAGTTCTGCATCTAAAATAAAGATTGATAATGATTTTCATGAAACCACAACATATGACCGTCCTTACCCACCAGATACCATTACATTCTGCGTTATTCTAAACATGTAGCACATTATCCAGGTAATTTGATTAGGAGGAGGAAAACGGTTATTAAAATGTTCTGTACTGTATCTGCTAGATAGAGATACAGGAAGATAAGACTTCGGGAAACCCACTATAAAAAAAACAGCACTTGTTATCCTTTCCAAACAGATTTAGCAAAAGAAAAACAGCAAATGCAAAAGAAAAAACAAAAAAAACAAACAGAAACATTACATACAGCAAGGTCGATGTTACGGTGAGTCCCACATGGTCTGTTAGAATATTTTACCAATGCCATGCTCATACTACATGTGCAAACTGAATTTCAATTAAAAAGTGATCTTTCACAAATGAAGATACTAGGACGGAACATGGAGCCCCTTAGAAAGAATCACAATCCCATCACTAATCATAAATTCCATACAAGATACTGTTTGTTCCATACGGCAGAGAATAGAATTAATAGAATGAATTTAGAATTCACAACATCCTTTATGACAGACCAGACTGAACAAGATAATACAGACCGGCCCCAGGTTAAAGTGCATTAACAATTTGTTGGAGAGTTAATTGACACATTCCGATACCATAGTTTGCTTGACCACCATTTTGAACTCAATGGGATAACCATGTCTGTGCCATTTTATGAAATCACTTATTATTCTACATGGGAGGTTTAAGATGGTAAGTTTATAGAACATATGTTAAATGGGAAGAAAAAAAAAAGAAAAAAAAAGAGAGGTGAGAACGGACAACATCTCAATTAGCATGCCCTTCGGTGGGTTACCGCTCAGATCTCAAGCTGGTTTTAGCTCATCTAGTGCCATTACAGAGAGAACATATCTGAAGCATATTAGACAAGTCCTACCCGTACGGGTAGTCCAGTTCAGAAATGCCAGAAAGTTCCCTCTGCACAAGAGATACGTCAATCCAAGATGATTGTTTTAACCTTGTAAGGCAAGCATGTCAAACTCAAAGTGTGGCACGGGCCACATAAACAAGGTCTAAGTTTATGTGGGCCGCACACACACTCACTGACAGACAGACACACACATACAGACACACTGACAGACAGACACACACACACTCACAGATAGACACAAACATACAGACACACTGACAGACACACACACACATACTCACAGACAGACACACACACAAACAGACACACATACATACAGTCAAACTGACACACACACTCACTGACTGACTTACTTGCTGACAGACACACACACACACTCGCATCTCCCTGGGGTCCCTCCAGCTCCTCACTGCTCCCGCGCATGGTTTAGTGATGTTGGGTGCCGGAATATGACGTCATATTCCAGCGCCCGGCTTCAGTTCAGTCGGCGCGCGAGGGAGTAGTGAGGAGCAGGAACTCTGAGCACCATCGCAGCCTTCCTGCCCGGCCGGGTAAGTGTTAGCAGAGTAGGCACCTGCAATGTGGGGAAAGCAGGTGCCCACTCTGCTATAACACTGAGCATGCACTCGTGGCTCTCTGGGCCGCAAAGATGGTCCTTGTGGGCCGCATGCGGCCCGCGGGTTTGACATGCTTGTTGCAAGGTATCATCAGTGAGGTATAGCCAATATCCCTCTAGGCACTGTGAGCAAAGGGTCCACGCCTGGATTGCCCTTTAAACTTAAGGAAAGAAAAATAAGTAGCAAGGGAGGTGATTCTATTGTATGATTATATTATATGGGCTAAGTGTCAAGATCCAGATGGTAGTTTTATCATCCATCAGTCGTTATAACCTTTTATCCTATACTGTAACATTGTTATATTTATAATCCACAGCAACCATGAAACTAGGCAAACTAATTTCTAGGAAAATGTTTGCAGTGTTGTTAGATCTAATAAGTAGTCTTTTCAGAAGTCACAGCAAAAAACAACATTACAATAAAAAAAGCCACAAGTATGTCTCAAAAACGATAACAGAATTAAGTCTTACCAGATACTACTTTGCTTTACACTTGCCAAATCAGATGTTGCTTCATGTGCTTGTTTCACACATTGCACACGGTGCAATCAACAAGAACTTTGGTCGCAAATTTAAGACGACCTACCCAGATGAAAGCATGAAGGTCTGTTTGTTGATGTTCTTGGCTTCTCCACCCCAGTCAGCCAAAACAGGACATTGACAGTTTAGAATCAAACAAACAAAATATACCCGTGAACTGTCACTGTTTGTGTGCAGAAACGCAAGCAAGACCAGGTGTCATCTCAGAAAAGGATATGTGGTCAATTAGTAGCGAACCCTAAAATTAATGATTAACCGTCACGGAATTCCAATCGTTTCTATTCTGGCAGCACCAGGTATGTGGGACACACACCCTCCTCCCTTCTAACACACAGTCCACTAGTCTGCATTCTTGCAATAAAAATTCCAGGCAGAATAAAGCATCGTGTACTTTGGATTAAGACCCCTTCAAATACTTCTATCTGTGCACGTTTTGTGCAGGTGGTTTTAAATATTAAGTCACAACAGACACTTGATTTTAACTGGAAGCATGGAGGGGGCTGGGGGTAGTGACCTTAGTATTGCAGGAGGTCATTTAGCTATCACAATCAATATCAATGTCAGCGCTGTTAGCAAAGAGAACAAACCGGTTTAGGAAACACATTAAAATACTTGAAGATTGGGTAAGAACAATCCTGTTACATAGCACCAATGCAGCTGGCGTGAAAGATAATTTTGAAATAAATATGAATATAATTAAATCACAAGGATGTTGGAAACACTTAAACTAACTTTAACATCCAGCTTTTGTTTTTTGTTGTTGCAGTTAACGAAGTTTCAGGCTGTACGCAACACTACATTTGGTTCCTTACAATGTATCCACAGAGCAATGTACAGAACAAGTGCAGTCATTCCCTAACTACAAGGACAGCCTTGCTTTAAAGGGAGTTGTCATGGTGCCAGGAGGCCCCCAGGCACACTCTTCCTTTAAGGGAACTATTTAACCCCAATGTGAGTCTCCAGCACCAATCCTCAGGAAGCTCGAAGTGAAGCTAAGAGTGGTCAGCTGATGCTCTCAGCCAATCAGTGACTCCCCACTGAAAAAACTGGGTTGAAAATGGTAAGTTTCTTTTTAAGCCAGTTTTATGAATGGAAGATCACTGGTTGGCTTAGAGCATCAGCTGACCGCTTTCATGCAATCAGCAGCGAGAACGGTTTAACCCCTTAAGGTAAAAGTGCTCCCTGGGTCCGCCTGGCACCATAACAACTTAATGTAGATAAAGTTGTTATAGTGACCAGAGTGTCCCTTTAATATTGGCTTACTTTTGATAGGTTCGGAGGCCTTTATCTCTAGAGTGCTATGGCCACCTTCCGTTACCACGCCGGTGCATGTCTTCATTGTCTCAAATTTGAGGGTAGTATTATAGCCACACCAAATATAGGTATTACCTGTCTTGTTCCTCTATACTGCAAGGCACTTCAAGATTGCAAAGATGGCTTCCTGTAGGATGTGTCCGGTGCTATTGGCTTTTGTCTGTTCTTGAATGCAAGTCTCGTCTGATACCTAGCTGCAGACCTGTCCGGTTCCTTTATACACACACACTGCCTATCCTTTTCAGATAAATATACTGCCTGTCCTACTTTGATATCAATTTGCTGTTCCATCCCGTTCCTTTCTGTTCACACTGCCTGTCCGGATACTCTGTTACTGATCCAGTCTGGTCCGTACTGCTCACACTGCCAGTCCTGTTCTGACACCAGGTTATCAACATAGTATGTCCCTGATTCTTCACACTGCCTGCCCTGTTCTGATACTCTGTCATTGAACCAGGCTGGTCCTTGCTCTTTACACTGCCAGTCCTGTTTGGATACTCTGTCATTGAACCAGGCTGGTCCTTGCTCTTTACACTGCCTGCCCTGTTCTGATACTCTGTCATTGAACCAAGCTGGTCCTTGCTCTTTACACTGCCTGTCCTGTTCTGATACTCTGTCATTGAACCAGGCTGGTCCTTGCTCTTTACACTGCCTGTCCTGTTCTGATACTCTGTCATTGAACCAAGCTGGTCCTTGCTCTTTACACTGCTGGTCCTGTTCTGATACTCTTTCATTGAACCAAGCTGGTCCTTGCTCTTTACACTGCCTGCCCTGTTCTGATACTCTGTCATTGAACCAAGCTGGTCCTTGCTCTTTACACTGCCTGCCCTGTTTGGATACTCTGTCATTGAACCAAGCTGGTCCTTGCTCTTTACACTGCCTGCCCTGTTTGGATACTCTGTCATTGAACCAAGCTGGTCCTTGCTCTTTACACTGCCTGTCCTGTTCTGATACTCTGTCATTGAACCAGGCTGGTCCTTGCTCTTTACACTGCCTGCCCTGTTTGGATACTCTGTCATTGAACCAGGCTGGTCCTTGCTCTTTACACTGCCTGTCCTGTTCTGATACTCTGTCATTGAACCAAGCTGGTCCTTGCTCTTTACACTGCCTGCCCTGTTTGGATACTCTGTCATTGAACCAGGCTGGTCCTTGCTCTTTACACTGCCAGTCCTGTTTGGATACTCTGTCATTGAACCAGGCTGGTCCTTGCTCTTTACACTGCCTGCCCTGTTCTGATACTCTGTCATTGAACCAGGCTGGTCCTTGCTCTTTACACTGCCTGCCCTGTTCTGATACTCTGTCATTGAACCAGGCTGGTCCTTGCTCTTTACACTGCCTGCCCTGTTCTGATACTCTGTCATTGAACCAGGCTGGTCCTTGCTCTTTACACTGCCTGCCCTGTTCTGATACTCTGTCATTGAACCAGGCTGGTCCTTGCTCTTTACACTGCCTGCCCTGTTCTGATACTCTGTCATTGAACCAGGCTGGTCCTTGCTCTTTACACTGCCTGCCCTGTTTGGATACTCTGTCATTGAACCAGGCTGGTCCTTGCTCTTTACACTGCCTGTCCTGTTCTGATACTCTGTCATTGAACCAAGCTGGTCCTTGCTCTTTACACTGCCTGCCCTGTTTGGATACTCTGTCATTGAACCAGGCTGGTCCTTGCTCTTTACACTGCCAGTCCTGTTTGGATACTCTGTCATTGAACCAGGCTGGTCCTTGCTCTTTACACTGCCTGCCCTGTTCTGATACTCTGTCATTGAACCAAGCTGGTCCTTGCTCTTTACACTGCCTGTCCTGTTTGGATACTCTGTCATTGAACCAGGCTGGTCCTTGCTCTTTACACTGCCTGCCCTGTTCTGATACTCTGTCATTGAACCAGGCTGGTCCTTGCTCTTTACACTGCCTGTCCTGTTTGGATACTCTGTCATTGAACCAGGCTGGTCCTTGCTCTTTACACTGCCTGTCCTGTTCTGATACTCTGTCATTGAACCAGGCTGGTCCTTGCTCTTTACACTGCCTGTCCTGTTCTGATACTCTGTCATTGAACCAAGCTGGTCCTTGCTCTTTACACTGCCTGTCCTGTTTGATACTCTGTCATTGAACCACTGGTCCTTGCTCTTTACATTGATACTCCAAGCTGGTCCTTGCTCTTTACACTGCCTGTCCTGTTCTGATACTCTGTCATTGAACCAGGCTAGTCCTTGCTCTTTACACTGCCAGTCCTGTTTGGATACTCTGTCATTGAACCAAGCTGGTCCTTGCTCTTTACACTGCCTGCCCTGTTTGGATACTCTGTCATTGAACCAGGCTGGTCCTTGCTCTTTACACTGCCAGTCCTGTTTGGATACTCTGTTATATACCAGGTAGCTCAGATGATAATATTTTTTACATTACTGCTTTAAACCGATTTATGGAAATACATTTTCTAGTGATGATGCAATGTGAAATAAAACAACTGAATGTCATTTACCTGTAGGGGGTACTGCTACTATTCTCCAATATTCTCAAATGAAATTACACAAAATAAGCCACAGTATTCTCTGCACCTGTTCATTGTTCTACAGGAATGGGTTCACGTGGAGCTGTGAAATTTACTGTCATTTCGCTTAATTATTTTACTTTGGTTTGGCCTCTATAGCACCGCTTCTTCCCAGCCTTATAACAACATGGAGTATTGTTAAAGGATTATTTACAACACAGGTATAAATAGCTCAGTCAAAATATACTAAACTGTATACATAAATGCACACACACAAAAAAATCTGTTTCTCCATGAAAACACCCCTTTATATAGCAACATTTCACATCTGCATTCAATCATTAAACTTAACTGACAAAAAAAAAAACCAAAATAATTCATTTAAAAAAAAAAAAAGCAGGTGACATTTTGACAAAAATAGTCTAATTATGGATAATTTGAAGCAAAAAAAAAAAAGAAGCAATTGGCGGCTCAGTCTGCATTAATTAATTTGCAGGAAAAAAAATAAAAACAGGTTAAATAGGTAAAAATAGAAAATATAGTAACTGTTATAAAAATACAGAAAAAGCAATAAATACTGTGACGGAGGGAGGAAAAAATAAAGGCTACTCAGCATGTGAGCAAATGACATTCATAGACATGTCTTCATTTAGGTACCTGGTGTGGGAGAGGCAATACAGCCAGACCCAATGTTAATTTAACTTCTTCATAATAAAATGCTACATAATGCAGTCATCAGATTGTTGCCTCTGTTGTAAACTGTATAGACCAATATGGAATGCTATCTGTACAGCCCTACTGTTCTTTTTGGAATAGGATCCACTTGCTTGATGTTACAGACCATCATGAAGTTAAATGGTAATAAATGTATCGGATATCCGCGGATTGGCTAAATCAGTATGGATAAAGAATTTCATAATTCCACCCCTTCATTACAACCAGTATGTGCTTTTAGGTGAAATCAGTTAACAGAATTTCTAAAATATGCATATATGGGACACCGTCCTAGCCAGCTCATAACTGGAAAAGCTGACTAAAACAGACGCCAAAATGTAAAAAAAAAAAAAAAAAATTCTCAAGGTCTCTCATCCAGTAGAACACCAGTTACAATGATATGTTCTCATGTTTCAACATGTTCTTTGAATGGAAGCTTCGGAATGTGCACAGTCTGCCTGTAACATTGTCTACGAAAATCCTACTTCTCAAACTCGATTCTTAATGCAAAACTGCTTCTAACAACCTTTCAAACTTTCTGTTGGGTTAGAACACACACACGTGTAAATTAAACAAAGCAAACATACAATATGTTAAAACGCATGTTTGTATCACTGTCTTACAGCTTCTTCGAGTATTGAGAAAAATTACCATTTTAACATCATAAATACACAAACATTTTAAATGGTAAGTTCATGTGCTAAACTCTAAACCTGAAGCACTGCTCCCTATTCCTCCTGTAAAGGTAGGTATAGTCACTTACCCTACTCTCAGTGTTCCCCATTTATAAGAATACATTCCTCCTACGAGGACACAGGGAGAAGAGGCAGTACTATAGCTAAAGCCACGTTTGCAGAATAAAGAGATGAACCAGGGGTCATAGGGTGTTATATCACTTGTAGTGGCCCTTTAAACATCCTTGATTGGTAATCATTGCAATTGTCCTTGATAAACACACTATATAACCATCTTCATTATTATTTTATTATTTATATAGTGCCAGCAAATTCCGTAGCGCTGTACAATTTCATCAACTTTGTTAACTGTGTACATTAAATTTCAAGAGGAAGGATGTCTCATACAGAGGAGTCTAGAACAACTGAAAAAGTCACATAGAGAATGTTCTTAATTTCCATATGCCCCCCTTTACCACACTACAGGATTACCCAATACATCCATATAAATACCATATAAATACCCACAAAACAGTGATCACGAATGCAGACTCACAAATCGAACTTCTAAACAAACTATTGAATACAAACATCCGGAGCTGGCTCCGAGACTAACTCAGTAAGTACATGCGCCATTGATTGGAACACTGCTTAGTAAGCATTTTCACTCCACAGCTATACCATAAAAATAAAAAATCTCTTGCAGGTCACGCCGTGACTTCACAATGGGCCCGATAAAAGGAAAACGTATTTTACCCCACACATCACACAGCATATGAGCTTCCCCGGAGACGTGCTGGCTGCAGATGTTGTTTTATACCATAAACCGTTTTCGTTCAGCTGCAAAGCTTGGCGCACACCGTTCTAAAGCTAAATAGCCCTTGTCTAATGGTTATGTCAGTCATAGGCAGATACAGAGCCGCTCATTATCATGGTAAATTGTGTCGTTTAAAGTCACTGGTTCTGCTCAATGTTTGAAGCATGTTATAGATACAGACAGAGAATTAATAATCACCCTCAGACTATGAGACAATTACTCGTCTTCAATATTGTAATTATTGATGTAAAAAAAAAAAAAATTACACGCACACACAGCGAGATTAACTTAGTTACCTATAGCTATATACACACCTAAATATGCTCAGAATATACACCAAAATCTATTTGAGAAAAAAAATACAAAAAATATTAAATATGTAGGTTTCATTTTATGAAAATTAAACAAAAAAACCCTTCATATATGATAAAAACATAGAATATTCTATATATATATTTATATATATATGTATATGTTTAAATGAACACTCCAAAACAACTAAACTGCTACAGTGTGCTGCAGTACATATGTAGAACATTAAAGGGTTATCTTAAGCACCATGATCACTTCAGTGATTTGCAGTTTAACTCCACCTCCAGTAGCATCAATAGGGTGTCATTAGCTAATCTAGGACAATAGTTCCAGGCCGACCAACGTCAATCCTGTGCATATCTCTATGCACAGACATTCATTCTATCAACTGATGCCTTCAGCCAATGACTGAACAGCAGGATCCGAATCTGGTTTCTGCAGCTGTGTAAAAGGCGAATGTCTTTAGCCTGATGCAGATGAGACCTGGCGAGGGACCCAAATAAAAAGGCCTATTACCAGGATACGATGCTAGGGTACATGGGGCATCAGAACTAGTACACTGGGCTATAGCGTTTATGATGCTCGAAGTAATCCTTCAAAACCGTGAGCTAACTCCAGCCGAGAGCTGCCATTTCCCTGGATTTTCAATTAGGTTTACTTATCCCTATATTCAACAAATCTATATTTGAGAGGTGTTAATAAAAGTTCACACCTAACTTTCCTGCAACTGGGCGCCTCCATGTTAGCTCCCTGTCAGTCATTGTTATAAGTTCTGTCCTTTGCACCTGGCCGTCCGTATAGAGGGAAATGAAACAACATTTCTAGTTCTCATCTTCCTCTGTGTGCCCTGACTTTGCCTTGTCTGAACTGGACTTTGATGGAACATCCTAAACCTTTACTATACATATACAAACACAGCATGATTTTCAACGTTCTATTCAATGGTTTGACTGGCAGAGAAGTTACTGACTATTTATGATGGTGGGTGTTCTCATTTAAATTGAATAAGCAGACAGAATAAATGTCAGCGTGCAGAACAATAGTTTCTTAGTTCAGTGAATAATAAGAACAGTCAATGCTTAAAAAGTCAATTTTGAGTAAAACATTCAATGCAGATCTCGAGGCCTGCCACCATAACGTTCGATTATTCCATTCCCGATGTGTAGGTGGTATGTTTTCTTTGCTGTTACAATATTTGCTGATCATTTGAGAGTTCTTTTATTTTCAAGCATCAATACACTTTGTTCCATTTCTGTTTCCTGAATAGTTGTTCTACATTCTAAAAAGCAACAATATGCCCTTTTCTTTCAAACAAGATTCAGTAGCATTTTAAATGAATGTGAGCCTCTCACTAATAATCTATCGCTTATAAATGATAAAATCTGACAAGATTCTACACTTCAGCTTGGCAAAAAAAAAAAAATTAAAAAAAATTATAAAAGCAAGCCAAAATATACATATAAAAATAAATAATAATAGAGAATTTGCATATGCTGCAATATTATGCCATTTTGAAATTGTTGAAAAAGCAAAAGCAGAACCAGAATACCGATCCCGCCGCTCACTGATTGGACAAAAGCGTCAGCTGTCCTTCTGTTACGTTTTTATTTTTTCAAAAAGCATGATAAAAAAGTTTGCTAAACACCATAAGGACCCCTCCGTTAGCCTTGGCCACCTTAAAAGGGCAGACTAAAACACCATGACCAGTTTGGTTTGGGCCCAGTTCCTTGCTTCAGAATCAAACAATTTTTTTACCGTTTGAGAAAAAGTGGTGGTCACTGAGGCATCCGTGGCCCGGCCCCTTGCTCATCAGCCTTCTAATGAGGAAGTTCCACTTCTGCATTAGCAATATCAATATCATGCATATTTAGACTGCAATGATAGGTTGAGAATGTCAACTGTCACACTCTGTTCATCAATGCCATCCAAACATGGATTATTGTTTTGGTCAAACTGCTCAAAACCAGTGTTACCTAGAACAGAGGGACAGCATCCATAGCCTACTAGCATGGTATGCAGTGTTTATAGTGCTTAGAAAGCATTCTTAGTACCTTCAATAAACTGTAACAATAATGATGCGTAAAGTGTCTGCAGAAATACAACATTAAAAGTATGTATAAATAAAACAAAGTATTGCGCACAACCCCCACCCCCCAAAAAACCTAAACAACCACCCACCTCTTTTCTGGTTTTAACATTCATTAAGCTTAGAACAGTGCTCACCTTTTGCCCATTACATTATACACCTGTTGCCATGGTGAGTAACAGATAGACTAGAAGTAGGTCTAAGCCAGTCTTATTGCGGTTTACATTAAAAGGCAATTTTTTCATTTTGCAGTTACTATTTTTTTCCCACACTGGTACTTCACATTTTACGTTTATGCAGTTTTAGAAGATGCATAGTTTAGTCATCCCATTGGCGATTATTCTAATAAACGTATTCCTACTTATTGGTTTTCCTTCCCAAATCCTACTGGTGTTGGACCCATTGTCCATTAACTTTTGTTTCTTTATGTATGTTATTTGGATTATGGTCGCTCTCAGAATTTTAGGGTTTTCCCATCCCCATCTCCCCTCCGAGTTTTAGGGAGTCTGAGTGAAGGACATTCTCCCAATAAAAGTCTGCTGACAATAAACATTGAGTGCACATCATTAAGAACGTTGGGAGAGCATCATGGGAGTTTTAGTCCTACAACATGGAGGGGGGGGTGGCAACTTTTTGGTCATCCCAGCCTTATCTAATGAATGGAGGAATTTTACATAATACCGGAATACTCTGTACAGATTGTTTACTGAAACTAAATATACCTTTCAACATTATTTTTTCCTTTAAATACTATGGTTGAACCTTTGAACCTCTCCTATATATTTTACACGCACTTCTCTGAAATCACGGCCTTCTTGTAAATGGAGTTCGGCACGCAAGTACAAAGTACTTTCCAATTAACCCAGCATTCCAAGAAACTTTTATCCTACAGCACTGACTTCCAAGTTCACATTTACGGGAGGTTTAAAGACGGGCATTTTAGTGAGACAGACTAACATCATCTATTAATGGAGTTGGAACTTTGCCATTTACACTGCCAAGGTCAGCAAAAATTTTTTTTATAAAAAACAAAACCAAAAAAAACCACAAAAAGTTTATTTTCTGATTATTATTTAACTCCCACAAGATGAAATAATGTTAACATTTCTGTAACACACACAATCATCGCTTTCCAATTTAGAAGTAATTAATTTGAGTGTTAAGCTAATGATGTACTTTCCCCTGCTCCGTCGTGTTCTGATTAAATCATATCTCTGAATTATACAACCAATGAAAGAGCACGGTTTAATGGCGGCTATATACCCTCGCAAACAGCGGGTCAGAAGAGGGCAGCCAATATCAGACTCACGTCATGCAGAGGGTTTGATGTTACAAGTGCGGGGGGAGAAGTCCCGTATTCTGCTTCAGTTACCTCATGAACATTGTAAAGTTACGTTTTAAAACCAAGGGGTGTGTTATGTCACTGGTTACATTGTTTATATGTTCCAATACATGTCTTTATGGAGATATTTCAAATGTATGACTTTTCTATATCGCTCCTTTCAATGAGTTACCTTATAGATTAAAGAGGTAGACTGGTCATCATAGGATAACTAGTTCACCAACATCTGCTGGTATAGGTGCAGATTTTGTAGGAAATTCATAATATATAAAAAAAAACATACACTAGTAATTTTCATTGTCGCTTATACAGTGCTTTTACAGTTACTTTTCTAACCCCTAAATTAACCATCTGCCTATATGTTGTGGTTTTGGCAAAGTCTACTTAGATTCTTGTACAAATTCGCAGAAAAAAAAATCATTAAAAATATTAACATACAATCCGAGCAGGCAGATAATGTCCCAGTCACAGAAGGAACAGTCCCTTGTAACCTCACCCCAGTTAGCACAGAGTTAATTGGGGCGATTAAAGAAAAATGGACTTGCCTCCGCTGCATTTCAGTGTTGTAGGAGAAACTTTACTGCCCAATGATTTGCATGCTGTCCCTGGAGTTCACAGCATTTAAGTTACAATGAAAAACAAACTAATATGATAACAAAAAATAAAATAAAATGTAAAAAAAAATATCACAACCTATAGTACATTTCATTTAGCTATTTGGTCGTGTAAAAATCTCATTAAAGCCAGTGCCTCTTTAAAAACATTTATTGACATGGCTTTAAAACAGGCAGAAGTTGAAACAATCTGCCTAGAAAACAAATTTCGACTTGATGTCATTGTTACAAAGATGTTCCTATGCCCTATAAACATACTGTTAAAAAAAACCAAAGAAAGAATTTAGTTTATCCTCTTAGAAGGATTACTCAGATTTGTAGAAGTTTGCTCCAGACTGCTTATGAAATATCCTTTGAAGTACAGCAGATGTCGATCTTTAGATGATAAACAAAAGCTGTCCAATTCTCCCACTCATATTTTAAAATATTTGGGGGGGAAAAAAATCCAAAAACCAGTAAGAGAAAAATAAAATAAATAAATCGAACAACCTGCAGGAAGGACAAAGGGCCTCTCGGCCATTTTGAGTCTATCAGGAGAGCAATGTGAAAGTGAAAACAAAGAATCCCAGAGACATGACTCAGTGCAAGTGTATCCAATTACCCACACATTCAAACACTTTACCAACTGGTTTTTATTCTTCCCATCCTCCGCAGATGGAGAGAACTGGTGTTTGTTTTCTGTAAACCATGTGCATCAGGTGGCTGACACTGCCGAAAGTCTAAGGGGACTTCCAGAATCAAGGTTTCTTTAACTTTATAGCCAAACATATCTCCCAACTGGAGCAATTAGGGCAAACATTGTTATTCATTTTAATTGCACCAGAATATTCAACTGCATGTAAAGACTTGATTCTGGACTCCAAATAGGGCTTTTTACTAAAGTGAGTATTGCCAGGAATTCAATTTTTAGTCCAAAATAACTGAACTTGAAAACAAAGTACATTTTTAAAATTTTTCTATTTCAGCAATTTTGTTCTATAACTTGAAATTTACTATGAATTCCAAATTTCAATTTACATTTTAGTAGCTAACCCCAATTGTTTCTCCACAAGGGATCTTTTACTTCATCATTGGCATATTATCACTTATCATTCACAATAGAAAAACATGATTTAAAAAAAAAAAATAATAATTATCTCCAAAATATTTTAGCACATAAGTATTCGGAGAAAGTATTTTTAAAAGGCCACTATAGGCACCCAGACCACGTTATCTCATTGAAGTGGTTTGGGTGCAGTGTCCATGTCCCCCTTAGCCCTGCAATGTAAATGTCTCTGTCACTTAGTCCTGCAATGTGCTAAGACTGCCTCTAGTGGCTGTCTTCCAGAGAGCCACTAGAGACGCTTCCTGGAATTTCACACAGTTTGACTCCGTGAAACGACGCTTGACGTCCTCATGCAGAGAATGAGAAAACCCCACAGGAAAATATTGAGGCAATGCTTTCCTATAGAGAAGACCTAACGTGCGTCGTAACGCATGAGCATTAGGCCCCCCCTCTCGAATGATAGAGTAGAAGGCAGAGTGCGACCCAGTGCCGAGGGAAACTGCCACTGGAATCAGACAAGTGGATAAAATGTTATTGCCTTTATTTGCCCGCAAGGGGGTTCGAGAGAGGAGGACCAGAGGGCAATATACTGTTAGGAATACAATTTATTCCTAACTCTATAGTTTTTCTTTAAAGGATCACTATAGGGTCAGGAACACAAACATGTATTCCTGACCCTATAGTGTTAAAACCACCATCCAGCCCCTCTGGCCTCCATAAATATAGCAAAATATTACTGTATTCAAGCCAGAAGCTGTAACTCTGCATGCTGTTAGACTCAGAAAAACAAGCAGTCTGCGGACATCATCAGAATTGGTGGCCTGATCCAATAACAATGCTTCCCCATAGGATTGACTGAGACTGACAAGGAGGCAGATTGGGGCAGAGCCAGCACGATTCAAACACAGTCCTGGCCAATCAGCATCTTCTCACAGAGATGAATTGAATCAATGAATCTCTAGGAGGAAAGTTCAGTGTCTGCATGCAGAGGGAGGAGATACTGAATATTTGGATGCATTTTAGGCAGCCATGACCCAGGAAGGATCTCTAACAGCCATCTAAGGAGTGGCCAGTGGCCAGTAGGCTGTAATGTAAACACTGCATTTTCTCAGAAAAGACAGTGTTTACAGTAAAAAGCCTGAAGGTAATGATTCTACTAACCAGAACAAATTCAATAAGCTGTAGTTGTTCTGGTGACTACAGTGTCCCTTTAAGTCTCATGAGTTTTCGATCTGGCCAGAGATTTCTCCTAGGCCGGAGAGAAGAAATGAAGCAGACCTTTTCACGTAGTGTCTGCATGAAGGTCCCACAGTCCTAAAATATTCAACAAAACTTTCCCACAAATAGATTATCTTGCGTAACTCTATGAAGGTACATGGCTGATGTCCACTTATGATATGAGCTGATCAGACGGAACAGGGACTTGTGGTTTTAAATCTGTGGTGGCAATTGCTTATGGCTTAAGGTCTGTTGCTTGCTGGACATACTTTATGGAAGAGAACTAGATTTTATTATCTGCTGAAGTTTAAATGGGATTATGTGGAATAATCATTCAGATACTCTTTTGTATGTGCTCGTTTTGCTTCAGGATAAACCAAGTCCACATTGAGCCATCTGATTACTGAATCATGATGTACAGATAACATGCATATTAAAATAAACGTCGTCCTCTTAAACAATTTAGCTTCCTTAACACTGATAAACTTTTTCACAAACAAAGGTTCTTGGTTGTATTAATGAAATATATATTAAATACATTACAACAGTCTAACCTTCGAGATAAAATATATAATTTCTCAAAGTCACATTCAGTTTTTTGGGTTGCCCAATAGACACTTGCGTTGCATGCAATTAAGCCCCTTTGCCTTTTTTTGTAACCCCTTGTCAACTGCACTATTGAGTTTAAAACAAACCAAACCTTGCAAGGATTCAAGCTCACTGTAACCAACAGAGGCAGCTGATGAATGTTTGGTTAACCGTCACACACACGATTCTCAGCCAACAGCTTACTTTAACATTGAGCGCCAGACAACACACTCAAAGAAATCTCAACAGACCCTCGTTACTTACTAGAAATGTACCGCCCTTTGCATTTTATGAAATAACTCACACATAGCAGCATGAAAACAAAGTGTTAAAAAAAAATGCATTTTATAGTGAAGAATAACTTCATTTAATTTGTGATTTATTTAAATGACTCCGAAGACAGAAACAAACGGATCTTTTTAATCAATGCCTTTATATTCAAATATTTTTGAAGCGATACAATTCTGGCGCACAATATTACATTTACACGTGTGACTTAATTTTATGGGAAACCAGACAGCAGCAATTACATGTTACTCAACTTAATATTAATAATAATCCCACATTCTGCTATAACAAATGCTTCGACGGCACATCTGTCTGCGAGTCTACATGCTTATTAAAAGCGATGGCAGCCTCTGAACAGCTCTGAAAAGACTTTCTGCAGATGAATGGTCGTTTTAAGTTCATATTTGTGTAAGCTTTTGTTTCCGCTTAACAACTGGATCATTACTATAAATAATAACTTTTTAACCCTTTTCAGCAGGCTGTAATTATAGGCCTTTTTTTGTCGCAGTCTGAATAATGATTTCAGGTTAAACTTGCGCTCTGCTAATCAAACGCATTCAGCAATCAAGCGCCATGTTTGCCATTAATTGGACACACAATGTAACTAAATTATTTCTCTAAACATCAGTTTTTATCTCCTATTTAGAAATGAGGGGAATTATTCATTTGGATTCTAGTAGACGACTCCCTCATTGAAAATACGGCGGTAACGACTCCACTTTTTTAGCAGAAGTCTCTAACCACAATGAAACAGAGGCCGCTGAATTTGATGGACGGACAGACAGAGACATAAAGGGTGGAAAGGATAGAGAGAAGGGGGATGGGAGAGATAGTAAAAGTGAAAGTGGAAGAAGGAAAGGAGAGAAGGGAGAAGAGAGGAATGATTTGGGAAATGGTGGCAAAAGTGTAGAGATTGGAGGAAGTATGGAAGAGATTGGGGAAAGAGGGGAGAGAGTGGCGGAAGGAAAGAGAAAGTGGATGAGATAAGGGTAGAAGGGATGAGAGAGAGCTAGCAGAAGGGAAAAGACAGAAGGCAGAAAGGTGAAAAAAGAGGTGAAAGAAAGGTGAGAATGTGAGGGAGAAGAGGAAAAGATTGAGAGAGAAGGAATAGGGCAAGCAACGCTTTCATGTGTACAATGCCCTTAACAAGAGTATTACAGAGAAAGAAAGAGTGCGGCTACAGTTGGAACAGCTTGCCAAATAAGAAAAGTTATGCTATTTTTATATTATTTGTAACTACAGAAAACTCCAGTCTTTTATGATATTTTCACCACAACCCAGAGCACAAGAAAACCGCAAAGGCAGGATGCAGTGGGGGAACGCACATAAATGGGCAAGCCCAGCTAAGTGGTATTATAGGACTGGCAAGATGTACCACCTCACCCCCACTCCCGCCAAAAAAAAAAAAAGAGAGAGAGAGAGAGAGAGAGAGAAATGGGAAGCTTAGCCCTTTTTGTGTCCTGTGGAAAATCCCACAATAAGGCTCTTTGGGCCTAAACATTAAATCAAAGTAAATATATATTTTGCAAATATAGCCAAAATCCGTGATAAATTCCAGACCAGAGTATTCAACAACTGCCCATGCACAGTCCTGTATGGTATGAATGTCCTCACACTGCAATATTGTGGGGGAATTGTTTGTTTCTAAAGAAAGAACTCATGACCTTCGTACAGGGTTCCTAAATTGGACTACAACAGTAGTGAAAGTGACATAGTTAGGGTAAAGAAAAAATTCTGGAGACGAAGGTCCTGTTGTGCAGTAGGTCAATAAGCATCTACAAGGCACAGTGTGTTAGCAGCTGTATTCGGATCATGATAATTGGGCAAAGTGGTGTCATGTGTGGTGCCCATACATGACACTATTATAATTCAGTGTCTTGCATGGTGTTTGTTGGCGCTATATAAATAATAATGTAATAGTCCCTCCTATAGTTTACGTCCCATGTGTTAAACAAAGTTCAAGGTTACAGTTTGTGCTAAGGTGTCACAGTTAATTATCCAGAACAATGAAGTCAAATTAATGCCTCTTATCTCTTGAAACAGCCATTGATCTCATATTTATACCTTTCCTAGTGAATGTTTATCTCATGTCATATCAACCTTTTGTCCTATAAAAAGCCATGCATTGTCCAGAATACACAGTTTGACTTACAATGTGACAGTGTGTCTGGTTCATTATATAATTTAATATGAGCAAACCAAACCAAACCAGTCTTTGCCGCTAAGGTAAAACCTAAAGTACATCATAGAGCAGTGGTTTCCAAACCAGTCCTCAAAGCACGCCTACGAGTCCAGGATTCGGGGATTATCCAGTTGTGTCAAGGTGGTTTTCTTTCTTTCTTTCTTTCTAAAAACACCTTAGACACAACTGGGTAATCCCTGAATCCTGGACTGGTAGGCGAACTGCTGTAGAAAATATGGTTCTTTAGTTTTTATCTCTATGGAACACAGGGGTTATTCTATTCTGCATATTATTGAGAAACGTTGACTGAAGCATCAGTGACCGCGGTGAGGTCGCCAAAATCAGACAGGATATCGCACAAACAAACAAGACAAAGGAATAGGTTTTTCATCTATTGCCTCATCAAGGCAATATGTCTGGGGGAAAAATAAATAAAAAAAATTCTACAAACCAATCTTCAGTACATATGTTGGTCTCTAGACCGGAAACTACAATATAAATGTGTCCACCTGCAACGGCTGTTTATTATTGTATTTGACGGATGTTATCCCAACTGTGTTTATAGTTTGCTATTGGGATGCCTAATGATGGCTGAACAAATACAACTGTGGTTTGATGCTTCCTTTCCTTTCTAAGCTCCATTGAAGGTCTCTCCGCAAATATTTAACCCCTTCAGTGATGAGTATATCTATGCAAATTATTGAGCATTTTAAGTTCTGAAGCAACAGGAGGTTTAGTGTCCACATATCTGTCAAGAATCTTAGAAAGAGTTATTGAAACACATAGAAAACATTGACACTAGAAGTTTAGGAAAACAAACATAATTGCTCATAACTCTGTAAGGAAATGTGTACGAGACTCACGCAACTCTAGTTCGTAAAAAAAAAAAAAAAAGATACAAAAAGATATAAATTTGTTTACATGAAAAAGCCTTTTCTTGGATTGGAAACTAGTTTAAAGACATAATGCAGACAACATTGGTCAAACAGAACTATACAAAAAATAATTATAGTGAATATGTAAACAGCTCATGGTGACCTGTTCTTTAACAGGACTGTACACATTGCAAGAGGTCATCCACCAAGACTTGATGAAAGGAGAGTTTACCTAAAACAGAGTTCTGGATGTTTTTTGGCAAAGTAGTAAACCAGGACTACAACAGTAAATATGTGGGCATTAAAAGCTTATTAGTCAGAGGAGAATAATTGCCACATTGGAGTAAGGAAGGAGAGTTTGCCTTTTTTGTGGTACAGTTCGAAACTAATGTGCTTGCTTGTTTGCTTTGGGTTAAAAGACGCCTAAAGTGTAAACTTGATGTGCCCCTTTTCAACCTACATTACTGTGCAACTAAGTGATCTGCGAATATTCATAGGTGCCAAATTAACAGAGGAACAGTTACTTAGGGTCACCCAAAGACCATGTGTGAAACAGCAAAGAGTCCTTAAAGAATAACTGGAGCCAAGATCTTGGACTTATTTTTGCCTCTACTAAAATGCACATTTTATTCTCCAGGCTATGTAATCAGACAACTGTGTTGGCAAGAATTTTAAAGCCACTACCAGATGTTTGAAAGATGGAGACAGAGATTTGGCTGTCCCTTGGAATAAAATAATAATAAAAATTTTTTACAAAAATGTGCATCTTGGGGTTGTAACCTAAGGAGACCTACAGGAGAACATCTAAGTTGTTCTAAGCTCCAGTTATTAAAACATAGTTAAAGGCACTTGTTCAAAAGAGGAAAATGTGGTTTTCAAACAAGATTATATTAGATTACTTGCTGCTTTCTCCAGTTCCTACATTACCGATGTCAGTTTATGGTGAAATGAATGCAAAGTTTCAAAGGTAAAGACTAAGGGACTTTATTGGACATGTTGGCAGAATTGCGAGAATAGTTTAATCTAATAAACTGAAACGTGTATACACGTAACTACGGATTGTTCTGAATTATCCTGATTTGTTTTGTGTTCTTATCTCCAGTGCTACCACATACTGATCTATGTCCCTACACATTTGATGCCTGTATATTGCTTTCCAGAAGAGTGTCTGATGAATGCAGTTTACATTGTTTATAAAATACTATTTCTCTCCATTGAGTCGTATTGTGACTGTCCACCACAATGACTAACCATTTATTAGCTTCATTCCTAGGTCTTGCACTCTATATTATAATGGTCTCTGTTGGACATTTCACTTATATCGTTTTTTTTATTATGAGAAAATAACAACACACATTAGAAGTCAAATAAAATGTTCAAGATAGTAAAAGTTGTGCTTATGCAAATACTGATAAAGTCAAAGCAGTAGCTAACGTAATGTAAAGGTAATAAAGGTAACCTTTGGACTTGTAATAGGCAAGGACAGATGAAAATTTATGAGGATAGGTGAACGGCTAACTGGGCTCAGAGAGAAATGTACGAAGAACCATTGATTAGTGGTCCATTGGACTTTTTCAATAATATAGTACCTCAGCCCTTGGATGAACTAATATATATCATAAAGGAACCATGTAAACTAAAATGGATACCAAATATATTGTGTAGGAGAGAGCACTGATTCCCAACCCAGTCCCTCAGACACACCAATTGTGTAGGTTTCATCTGTATCCCATTTGGAAAAGAAATGGAAAATACCAGGAGAACAATGTCAAGACTCACTGGTGTTGAGCTCATACATATACAATATAATCTATACTATGCTAAACATGAATATCTAGCTACTTGGTTGGTCAAAGCTGGTCTACCTTTCACGGACCAATGTATTTTCAGAGAATTTATAATAGATAGAAACCAGGAAAGAAAAGAGGGATCATGACAGTGCTTAACTGAAAACATATCCAGTTTAATATCATACAGTCTGAGGTCAAAACTACGTCAACGCAACTTTGTCAAATTTTAACTTATTGTGTTACTTTAATGTTAACAGTTACCCAATCGCTTCTAGAATCACTGACAATGCCAAAACATCTTCTTTGATCACGGAAATAAATCTAGACCATACTGGGTTTATGCAACAGATGGCTAGACGGACAGCACATGCAACATCTGCAGAATCAAAAATATTGCCCAAATAAGAACATCACCCAACTCATGTTCAACACATAAACTTTGTTTTTAATACTTGAAAAGGCCAGAGGCAATAAAGGATGGTTTAATTAAATCTGAACCTAAAATGGACCTAGAAATCACAGCTACATGCTCTTTTTGCACCTTGGTTTGGGTTTAAATTTAGCTCTATATATTTAGAAAATGGAACAGACTACATTTTGCAACTCTGCAAACATCACGTGTTCTCAGATACAATCTGCAAATCTATTTCTGCCATGTAATTGAGGTTTAAATCCGGTTACTCATCATGTAAGGGTCTACTTGTGCCACATTTGTGTAATTGATGTAAATCACCTCTGCTGAGTCTGAATGTTTTTTTAGACATTCAGTTAGTTGTAAAGGACATGCCGCACATCTCACCTTACATTACAGAGACAATATTGTTGGATTTTAAATGATTTGTTTTGGTTTTTTAATTAAAGTTCACAGGGCATGTGTACACATTATACAACTGGTCCTGTGAATGTTCTCATCTGGACTCATTGGTCATTCTCATTTGTTAGGCAATGGTCAGGTGGTTGATGATCATTACAATTGTAAATGTGAGGTATGGATAACAATGACTTAATGGTTTAATCGGCAAGAGTTTTTTGAGCTTCTAACAAGTGAGGAGTTCTCATTCTGTACAGTAGCCAACACATCAACTACTAAGGGGCTGCATATTGTTGACACATAACACACTTTTATGAGAACCAGGGGATAGAGTAGAAGAAAAGGCACCATGCAAAGTCACCAATAATAAAATAATATACACACGATGGCAGAAAAAACAAAAAAAACCCTAGAGTATTAACATTCAATAGTGATTCATTCCTCCCCATACAAACAATCTAGCCGGACTCTGAGAAGATCTGTACAGCTAGTATGTTAAAAGGAAAAAGAACAGCTGGATTTGAGTTATCTATAAAATTCAGAGGGGGGAGGAGGAAACTGGAACTCATTTAAAGGGACTCTATAGACACCCAGACCACATCAGCTCATTGAAGTGGTCTGGGTGCACTGTCCAAGGTCCTTTCCGGGCCGTTAGGCGACTTTGAGTTGCCTAACACTGGACGTCCTCACGCTATGCATGGGGACGTCCATCACCACCCAAAACCCCTTAGGAAAACATTGTATGGGAAATTCTAATGCAAGCGCCGGCGGGGAAGGAGCAAAGGAGGGGGGACATCGGTGATGGACTACGGTAAGTGACAGAAGGGGTTTTTACCTCTTCTGCACCATGGGTTGTAGGTGATTTTAACATTTATATTCAATGGCATAAAGTCCAGAGGAGTGACAGTTCCTCTTTAAAATCGCAATTTCCTGGAACTCAATTTCCATTTTATTCTCCTACCCAATTCAAAGACCTTCAAGCTATCCCTTTAAAACGATAATGAGCATGTTAATAGTGCTTTTAACATCATGTCTAAATTACAGACTCCACCCTGCATGTTACAGACTCCCCCCTGCATGTTACAGACCCTTCCCTGCATGTTACAGACCCTTCCCTGCATGTTACAGACGCCCCCTCCCCCACATGTTACACCCAATTGCATTTTGCCTTATGAAGTAGATCCCTACTAGCTGGAGGCTCGGCAAGTCATTTAGGAACAGGTGTCTGACACAGCCCTGCTTGGCGTCTGTATGCAGTCTGACACCTTCACAAGTTTTAGTTAATGATAGCAAAGTGCAAGAATGACTACACTTCTGTTACAAATACACCATGTGTTCAGGGACTGTTTTTTCAGCATGTTTAACGATTCCACATAATATTTGGGGGTTAATCTTCGTTCTACTGCCAGCGCGGCTCAAAACCCATTCTGCAAGATTTACTTTTAGCGTTCTGCGACGTGATTAGTGCTGGGTGTGGTAACATATTTAATCCTCATGGGAACTTTTCACCCCTTCACTACATGCTACAGTTAAATAAAAAATGAAGTAATTACTCAAACATTGTGCGGATGACAAGTTTACGTTCAGGTGGAATAGATACAATCTGTACATTGTGCTGGTAAAAAAGTGTATAGATCAAAAATATACAGGGTTAATCAATAAAGTGAGAATTCAAGGTGAACCGAAAGAGTATTTACAATTTAAGGCCCAAATAGTTGAACTGAAAAAAAATCCTCTAAATCAGCTATGCTTTAGTTTGGCTACTCTGGCCTCGAATGTGCAATTCTCTTTGTACTTACTTTGAATTCTCAATAAGCGTAATATTTACCTGAAATTCACTTTTTCTTGTCTTTCATTAGGAAATTGACACTCTAAACAGAAACATATATGAAATAAATCTTTTCAAACTATAATCTGTGTAGAACTGGGTTGGGTTAAAATTCAATCTAAAAATATCAAGTTATTTATTGTTGCATTAACTGACCTTGACTGTGGCTGATATTCTGAGGTGTCCATGAACTCTCGTCTGAAAAACACCTACATTAACACTCCAAGCACCATAACCACTGCATCATGTTGTAGTGGTTATGGTACAATGAGTGCCCCAGTGGTGTTCCAGCATAAACGGTCAAATTCTTGAGAAAATCTGATACAGAGCTGGCAAGAGCAGGGTACATGTCAAACCCTGCTGATTATGCTAGGACAGTGCTAGGGCATAACGACGGGGGCTGTAGTGGTTATGGTGCCTTGAGTCTTCCTTTAAAAACAGTTATGGTTTAGACTACTATTCTTGAATACGGTGTACACATTGCGCTTATTCCTATCTATTCCTTCTCCAGACCTGCAACAATCGCACAAGTGAGCCATTCTATTCTATTACTATTAACAGAAGGTGCTAGAGAATTCTACTTGGATCTAATGTAGAATGATTTAGTTTTGCCTTCTGAACTATACTTTCTAGAAAGAACTACAGTTTCTGGAAAATGTAATTTGGCCAAAATAGCAAAAAACACATGATCACATTACTGAACGTGACCCTATGCATTACAAAACTATGAACTAATAAGATTATAGTCCGCTGATTCACATAAACGCCCCAACTGAAAAGAGAAAACTATAGTTGCACAGTATATGTTAATAAATTAAAATAATTGTGTGTTATCCTATTATATTAAATCTGCACTGTCATGCTGGACTTCCCTTTCTTTAATTGATTCCTCTTCTATACCTCTGTCAGGATCTGTTCTTCATTTCTTCGTGTCTGCTCTATTTTTATTTAAAACATAAGACAAAGTAGGGACTATTTTATCTTATGCAGGTTTCCTACGCCTTACCATCTCTGACCAGCGGAGGAGAAAAGTCTGATCCGTTTCCGGTGGTCAGAGAAATTTTTCCCACAATTCTTACCGTTCCTCCATGAACTCGCGATGCTTCCTGTCATTTTAGATAGAAGGCCGGCGAAACTACCAAATTTCATCCTAAGAGAATGAGAATAGTTTCTCCATTCATATTAGGACGCTATTCGTGACTTTGTTCAAATCAGAATTTCATTAGAATGAATGAAACACCGATCTGATTAGTGCTACGGCTGCATGCTGCATCTTTGGTCATTTAGCCAAATTTACTAATATAGTAAAGATTACTTAGTATTAGTAAATTCTGCCCCTACTCGCTATACCGTGAGTAGGGGCATGTATACTAAACAGCGAACAGCCTGTGGCTGCTCACTGTTGCAAAAAACAAACAAAAAAACACTGTAGTGTCCCCCCTCCCGAGTGGGGGCCCTAAATGAAAATGGGGGAGACCTATTGTCCTCCCCTTGGCCCCAAACCATTAGCTGCGCGGGTGGCAGCCCTAAATGAAAATGGGAGGCGGGGGGGAACACCTATTGTCCTCCCCCGTGGCCCCCACCCATGAGCAGCGGAAGAGGGCCCTAAATTACAATAGGGGGGGGAATTGTCCCCCCCCCCAGGTGACTAGGGGTCCCCAAGTCCATAGTCACCCCACCCCACCCCAAAAAAATTAAATAAATTCCTACCTAACCCCCTCACCCTAAAAATAAAACTAAATACCTGTAAATAAAACAATCCTTACCATGTGATGTCTTTTTTTTTAAAGAGCAAAAAAGACCAAATAAAAACCCACAATACCCGGAGAACTTTAAAAATAAAATAAAAAACCAGAGCACAAAAAAAAATAAAAATAAAAATCCCAACAGTAAAAAAAATAATCCATCTTCACCCATGGGGGGCATGGTGCAGACTGAGCTCCGCAGGGCGGGGAAAGGCTTATAAAAGCCTTCCCATGCCCTGTGATTAGGCTCAGAGTGCTCTAATTGGTCCACCCCCTTTGTAATTTAAAGCACCATAACCACTGCAATAGGTCCACCCTCACCCACCACTGATGGATGGGGGTTGAGGGGGGGACAATAGGACACCCCCCATTATTGTAATTTAGGTCCCCCACCCACCACTTATGGGTGGGGGCTGGGGGAAGAGGACAATAGGAGGGCAAAATCCCCCCCCCATTTTTATTCAGAGCCCCCTCCTGCCGCTCAAGTCTTCGTTTATTTGTTTGAAATTTCGATTAATTTATTTGTCTTTCTGACGAATGAATGAATAGATGAAATTCTCGTTCGAATGCCCAAGTGTTTAACTGGGCCTGCGCAGGAATTTCGCAGCGCTCTATAGTGTGGGCAGATGACGTGTCCCACAGGGCCTTCAACTACCCACGCAAAGATTTGGGGCGCCCGGGACCTAGATCCGAGCATTTGAGGATAGCTAGGGGGCAATTAGATGTAGTGGAGTCGGGAGGTGGGTTAGAAAAACGGGATTCGGCCATGACAGTGCCGCTTTAACTGTCGTATCTTTTAAAGGAAGATTGATTGTGCTTTTGTTTTTTTTTTTACATAATAACATTTTAATTTTCTCGCATGTCCTTTTTTTAAGTTTTTGTTACATAAATGTAACAGCTATTTTACTTTATGGTCCTTCTTTCTGAAAGGCCATAAAAGACATAGAAAGCTTGTAAATTAGCTTCCAGCATATAAGACTTCCTCTTTTTTTTTATCTTGCTCCTGACTGTTTGTTACACATCTGAGAAATGACATTAGAATTCTGATGTTACAATCCTTGGGGGTCGCAGGTTCAAATCCCATTATTCAGATTCATCAACCCTTCTTCTTTCACAGGTAGAAATTGGGTAATAGTAGCATCCCCTGGATGTTAGGCAAAATTAACCCTTGAATGTACCTTTCCTGGTTACACACTTTGTTGTTATTATATTACAATAATTTGAGAATTAGTCACATTATAAAATGAATACAAAATGTAACTAGATTTAAATAAATAATAATATTACATAAATAAGATGTCAAATCAGCTTAAAGGGCTATGCAAGGCTGGCATTATCCCAGCATCTACCGATATAAGAATGACAAAACATGTACCCAAACATACTTAATTTCCATCCACATGCATTAATGCATTCCCTATTAAAGCTGGGGGGTTAGCGCTGAACTCAAGCTGTACATTCTCCAAATTTATAATAAAATAATAAAATAAAAACCACCCCTAAGCAAACAGCATCAATATAAGTAAAATACGAGAAGCTGAATAATATGCTCTCTATCCATAAAACAACAAAAAAAATGAGAAAAAGAAAGATAATGTAACTGTGATCTATTATTTCATGATACCAATTACTTTTTTTTAACAATGCTATTTAACAAGTCAAATAAACAACATCTGACAGCTATTATTCCACACAGCCACTGACTCCGTTACAAATTGCAAAGCATTATGGGACGACAGCTGGATAACTGGAAGTATCAATATCCTGGTTTTCAAAAAGGAACTCCGCTGCACTCCAAAACAATCACAATGTATCATGATTTCATATCACAGCTTGCGAAACAAACCGTATCCTTGCACGCTTTATTAAAATCAGCCCGCTTCCTGCGGTCCAGCGACAGTAGGCACTGTGCAGCCACCAACTGTCTCTTTCGAGGGCCGTACATTGCTCACAGCAGGTTACCGATAGCATTGCCTAGCACAGCGCAAGCTGACAAAGTACCCAAATGCCACCACGTCTGTTCTGACTTCGAAACATGACAGGCTCCGCACAGCAGGCTAACGAAGCACATGCAATATTTCATTATTAGCAGCATTTCACAAGAATCTGAAAACGTGTTTTTGTTTTGTTTGTCAACAAATTTTCTTCATTAATCTAAAATGAAAATAAAAAATAAATCAATAAACCAGGAAAAAAAAAACAAACAAAAAAAACCTACTCTGTACAAAGCCCCAGGCACAAAACGAGGAGGAGAAAATCAACTAGGAGTTAACAGACACTAGAGAGAAAACATAGTTCCCAGCTGGGAAATCTGTGAGAATTCTGAGTCTTGCTCATCAAAGCTATGATCCAGGCAAGAATATTACATCCGCAACATATACGTACCCCCTGTGTTTCTATCCATGAAACCACCTGGAGAAATCTCAGCTGGGAGTGGTACAGAATATAAAGTAACCGGAACAGCAGAGAAACACAATCAGGATTCCACCAAAATAATAAATTAGAATAGAATGCCTTCACACTGCAGCCTTAGCCCTGCTTGCTTTCTGGGAAAAGTTGTCAGGAGTAACACGAGAGACAGAGAGACAAGGAGTGAGACAGAGAAAAGTGGGTTGGATGTTTTAGAATACCAACCTCCACAATGGGAACCAGATGTGTCACAACAAGTTTTGGGTGGAGAATTCGGTGGGCTCACAAAGCTGACTGAATCAGAGCAGTTTCACTCTGCAAGCTGGAGCAGAACGCAGGAAGAAGCACTTTCACATACTTCCTAAGCTCCAAATCTACTGGGAGCATATAAGAAACTAAACAAAGGCATGAGTAAGGCACGCAACTAACCCTTTCATTTCTCAACCACAATACAGAGTGATTTATTATAAGTTTCTTAAACTGGTGGAAAACCCCCCCCCCCAAACCTCTAATCATTTAAGATACATTTCCCCTTTTTAAATCCTGCTCTAGAACATCTGCATATCGTTGGGTTAATTTCAGTAATAAACTTGCCCTAGACCCAGCAGAGTGCATTTCCACAACTCTCCCACAATGCCATGGGAATTATGCAAATAAGGACTGTGTATCCCCCTAGATAAATGGTACTTGTCAAGTTTGGACAACACTAGATATTGGATAACTACAACTCCCATGATGCTTTGCCTAAGTTTAAAAAGCAAATCATGATGCCAATTGGGGGATCTACTTTTTTGCCACCCCTGGTATACACGCTGCCTGTTACATTACACAATGAGGTACGAAAGGAAGCCAAATTATCACTTGTAGGGGACTGCCCAAACTAAAACAGTAATATTCAGCGTATTGTATAGAACATGTATTATTAGAATCATAAACCTCTTTTTTAAGCAGCAAACAAGGTTTCTCATTACATTGAGCAAAAGAGATTTTATGCTCAATTGCAGAATTGGGAAACAGCACTTTTACATTTTAATCAAAGCATTCCTTTAATGAAAAACTTGTGTACAGTCACACATCTGCTGGTGGTAATGGAACGTCTCGGCACTTTAAAAATCATTTTTAGAAACGGATTGATACATACGGAGGAATAAAAACGCCAGCCATTCCCAAGTGTCGCACTTTCACTTGTCACATCAGGAAAGTCATTTTTAGACTCATGGCTGTTATGTCAGTGGCGACCCATTAGTTTCCCCCAGAGAACGCAAGCTGTGAAGCAGTACATCCTGCAATGCTTGGGAAAGAGGAATGGCCAGGCGTATGTATGCTACCGCACCATTAGTTGGTCGCCGGGGAATACAGCAAAGCACTAGACCGTAAACAAGGAGTTTCAGTGATGTGGATGAGTTATTCGTAAAATGGTAATAATCTGCTATCCACGATAACACTAAATCAGAGGGACGCTCTGCACACAATACCCACTGCACATGACTGTATTGGTTAGGTGAGCAATTTAGGAGCCATAACCACTACATGCCATGCAGTGTCTATGGTACTCCCAAGGCTGTTCCCCAGTTCTTGATCAAACCATTGCTAATGGAGTCGCTAATGCACTTTCAACTCATCCCAAGGTTGCCTGAACTGTTAGTGGAGATGTTTTGCTTCCACATAAGAAATATTCATTTCATATCTTGTCCATAAATTAATGCCACTCATTGGCTGAGCAGGTCAGCTGATGCTTTCAGCCCATCAATGCCATCCATATATGGATAATACGGATATTGCTAATGTAGAAAAGAAGTGTCTGCCTCGTTAATTGCCATGTGTGCCTCAGGGACCAACAATTTTTGTCAAATCCCTTGAAAACCGTTTAAGAAAGAAATGAGAAAAGGCAAATGTAACCAACCGGCACCATAACCATTATGTGAATATGTAAACGCTTTAGTATCTACAGTGATCTTTTAAGATGCAATGAGTCTCTGGGTGCCGATTCTCTGCCCCTGAATTTGGTAAAAAGCCAATGATGTCTGTAATGGGAGAGCAGAGCACTCACCAAAAAAGTTATTCAAAACAGGGAGCAGAAGACTGCGGTTCCGCCGATCCGATATCCGCAGCCACTCGAATAATGAGGGCGTGACACTTTTTCATTACCTGCTAACACGTTCCTTACTTGGAAGGATAGAACTGGGTTTACCTAATGAAACCACTGGAATCTTTGTGAGAATTACTCCACTTTGCACCATGATTGCCAGATTGCAAATTTGGGGAATTTTTTTATCCTAGACAAAATAAAACATTTAAAAAGCGGAAATTGGACCATAGTCCGAGTTGTGTACATAGTAATATTAATTTGCAAGTTTTTCCACCTGCTGGCTGAATTAAATGCCTTTCTTCTGTAAAAGGCAGATATTTGCATTTTATCCCTGGTGGCGTACATTTATTTCCTCCAGCAAATGTCACGTTGTGTTTACGTTACACTAATTAATATTGTATTCAATACAGAAACAAATCCGTACACAAGTTCTAAAAGTACAACCATTTCCAACTTCTCAAAAATCAGACAATAATACAATTTAATTCCTGGATGTGCAAATAAACTTGACAGGCATATGCTTAGCAATCGTCAACTCACTGGAAATAATCATTTTTTTTTTCTTTGTTCTATCAAAATGTAATTATGCTACAAAAATAGATGCAGCTTAATTACTTTTGCCTGTCACTCTTTTTGATAGATTAGAGCATTTTTCCATTTAGAAAATTACCCAACGAGGGCTGCAGAGAGCCACCATCTTTTTTGTACCTTTTAAAGGGGCACTACCATCTTATTTTGCATATCTTAAAGGTACACTCTAAGCAATAAAACCACTACAGCTCCTGTCTCCACCCCCAGTTTCATATCAAACCATTGAGGGTCAGTTTGATATAATCTGGGGCTTTTCTCAATATTCAGTCATCCCCCCACCCATCTCATCTGCATTGATAGTGTTAAATAGTAATGCTAACTCCCCCCCCAAGCACTCTCAGCTAATCAATGCCCAGCAAGTTGTTGTGATTATATTACTCATTGTGCCATCTTCTGTTCCACATGACAAGGCATAAAGTCAGGGTAAATCTTCATGCATGATTGTTTTTTTACATATTTATTGTGCAGTGTATATGAATTTGCTTTTGAAATCACGTTCAATCAATCAAGAACGTATGGTGTCTCCATTTAAAAATGATTGGCCACATTAGCTCCTTCCTCTGAGGGGTGCTTTTCAGAATTAAAATATGGAAACAAAAGTTATTTCAAAAGTACAAAAATAAATAAATACAAACAACACAGATCTAAAAAAAATAGCAGACACACAACTGTTTTTTTGTTTGTTTTGTAAAATAACAAGTCGACCTTGAAGGAGCAACATAAGAGTATTTTGTCCCCTTTAAAACAATTCAATTTTCCAAGCCATGTGAAGAACCCATTCTGAATCATTCAGGCCTCAAGCCAGAGCTATAACAACATTCAGCCGCAATGTCCAACCAGGAATGATTGTTATGCTGAGAAGTGAAGAATTTAAAGGCTAAAATGATAAAGTAAACGTGCGGACAGCTTCCAGCATTTTGTGTGTTCCGTTACACTATAAATAGAAATAGCATCCAATATTGTGCTTTTTTTTTTTTTTTTAAACGTTTTAGGAACTTGGAAAGTCAGTCAGTGAAAAAGTGAAAATGGCAGGATTGCACCAAGATTGCACTACTGCTTGCACCATGATAGAACCGCTTCTTGCACCATTACTGAACAGCTGCTTGAGACACAGTTTTAAAGCTTGCATTATTTAAAGGAACACTCCAAGCACCATAACTACTGCAGCATGCACATTTCTCAATGGTTTGAGACTTCCAACCTAGGGTCTGTCAAGTTCTGGTCATTGTCTCTCTACAGCTGGAAGCGAGAGCCAGGAAGCTCCTAGCACCATCTCCACATCATCGGACTGAAGTGGTTATCGTGCTTGGAGTGTCCCTTTAAGGTCTTGGAGCAGGATGTTTCTGTACATGTATACCGTCAAGCTGAATCAGGCTTCAAGAAGTGTAAACATGCCAGCTGTTCTAGGAAACATTTTCCTTAATCCCATTATAGTAAAATCAAGCTCCATGACAAAACAGAAATGCCTTCTAGATTTAACCCAGCATTTTAAATATAAATAAAATGTAATGTTTCCCCTTCTGCTCTGTTCAAATCTAGAATTTCTCAATCCAGGGGTGTAGAATAGCGCCCCCTACCCCTCCCCCCCCCTCCCCAAATGGCTCTCGGCTTATAGAAATGTATGGGGCTGTAGGTCAACAACAGCTTGGAGTGACACTCCTAGAAGAATTTAGGGTGGCCTAAGACCTGTGGACAGTGTAGTACGTAGCCACACACTCACACACCATTAATCCAATTCTCAGTCAGGCATTTCATTGCCTTAAATAGACTAAACTTTAAGGTGGTTCATTTTTTTTTCTCACAATTTTGAACATAGTCCTCATATAGTGCCCTGTTATATGACTATATATAGAATAGGAAGTTGGAAGAATTGACCGCTAATAAACAGCAGCCAGTGAAAAACAAGACGTACAGTTTGTTAAATTTCCATGCGGTACCTTCCGTCGATTGCCCAACATAACATTTCTCATAGGAAGCTATGAAGGGATATTTTTTTCCCCACAGTCTTAAAGTGTTAAGACACACACAGTATCTCTGCGTTGATTGCATCATTCTGCAAAGCACAACTTGGGTCACTTAGTGGAGCTGATGTTAATTTGTGGTTGCTGAGAGGTGAGTGCTGACAGTTGGGATGCCTGTTGGCATTGCAGGGGTGAGACTGTAGGTAGGATGAGGACAAAAAAGTGATTCCTTTGTACTTGTAACCCAACCAAATTATTGTTTAGTTTCTGTGAGTAGGCAATTGTGAACAGATGAAGAAATGCTTAAATACCTTGGTGTAGTATTATTTACAGTATAAGTATACCCATCCAAAATAAAAATAAAAAAATTTAAAAAAAATTGGTGTGCTCTTTCAGTGTACCTCAGAGCAAAAGGTCACGATTTACGTTATTTCCAATAAGTTTTCTGTTTGAGAATGATTTAATTTAGACTGCGTGTGATTGCCATGGATGAACTGTCACAAGATAACACATTTATATTATATCAATAAATGTGTATCTCGTCATATTTACATTGATTAAATGTTCCAGGGAGCAGACAAAACGAGTTAATGGACGGTTACTAACTCCCGATGTGTACAAACAGTGCGGTAGTTTGCTAATGGTGTATTGTATGAAGTGCATTATTTGTAATAAACATCGCCCTTTATGTGTTTTGGCGTGCACTGCCTTTTGGTAGTATTTTATGTTTGTTCCACGGATTTAATCAAAGTCGGCTCTGGGACAGAAAACTTTACAAAGTGGAATGAGAATGCTCTGTATGGGACCATGTTACAATGTTTCCGGCGCGTGCGGAATGTTTTGGATCAACATTTCAATGATGTGAATTATGCCCATAACATTTCCACTAATTGTGCAAACACTTTAGGATTTTAAATACATCTAAATTAGCAAATGTAAAACATATATACGTTGCTTTTATAGCATTTGCTCTGCCTTTTCCAACTGCCTGCTGTAGGATTTATTTACTAAATTGTGCAAAACTGAAATGGAACAGTAATATTGAGGTGAAAACAGCTGTAAATATAAGCAAGACAGATTTAAATAATTATTATTATTATGATTATTGTTTAATCAACAACATTGTCAATTCACTGTTTACTAATTCCATTTATTTTTGAAGTGTGATATTAGAAGCCAACAAAGAGCAAGTTATTTTAAGCTTTTTGATGGTTTACCTTGTTGTGCAACACTGGGGTGCACAATAAATACAAAAAAATCATAATGAAATGTACATTATCAAGAGCTACTGACTGGCTTAGAGCGTCTGCTGACCACTCTAGCCAATCAGCGGCACCCCTCTCCGGCGGCTCTCCAAAACAATTCCAGAAGCCAGATACTGCTGGAATGCAGCTTTAAGGTTTAAACTGTTTGAGAATGATTTAACCTCTTAGGGTAGGAAAGCGCCCATGGGCCTCCTGGCACAAAGCCAATTTCATTCAGATGACTAGTGGTAGGGTAACAGCTTCTTAATCCAAGAATAAATCTGACTGTCTTGCTGGGGTCAAGAGGGCCTTTTTTCCCTAGTTTGTTGCAAAATTGGAAGTGCTTCAAACTGAGGTTTTTTTGCATTCTTTTGAATCTAAAGCAACAGGATGTGAGGAAGGCTGGACTTGATGGACATCAGGTCATAGTCACTGTCACGTGCGTGGGCTATAGGCCCAGCCGAGACAGTGGGGAGAGTGTGGAAGTGACAGGGTTAATGACACCAGACTCCTGGTTACCTGTTGCTAGTCCCAGCAACCACTCAATTAACCCCTGCAATCCCTTCTACACTATCCCCTTTAGTACTACTGCCACCACCAAGACTTTTAAACCTGGGCGTCTTAGGTTACCCCACACACAGGAGAATTCTAGTATCACCGTTCTACTTTTACTGATAAAACATATATAGTTAACCCTTTTTGGTAACGTGTTTACCTGAGCTTTCCTCTGGAGAGTGAAGCTCATAGAGAACAGAGACACAAGCTGATTAAGTAAACATTTAATCTGACAAAAAGGATTCACAGTGCTGAGTACAAAATACAGAAATAAATGACATACAGATAACAAATTGCAAAACAGTACATAAAATAAAATAGGAGAAAACACAAGAAATTCCTTGCATATATTTACCCCATATAGAATTCTTGTGGGAGTCTTAGATGGTATAGGGCTCCTAGAAGTTACTGACAAAAAGAAAAATGAATAACTGACTTCCCTGGATAGTCCAACACCCTCATATATCTAAACTAGTTGTTTCTCAGTGGGCAGACCCCTGGGGGGGGGATCAGAGGGGGCTGGTCTGGCAGTCTATTGCCCACTCTATGAAATTCCTTGTGTCCAGCTCTGGTGATGGCTATCTAGATGTTTTATGGTCTAGGCCTGGTGCAGGATCAAAGACCACAATAAATGTCATCCCAAGGTTTACAAAAAAACTACTCTTAACATATATAAACACACATCAAACACCAACTCATGCTTTTGACATGACAGTCACTAAGTTACGGTATGAGTTGATCTGCACCACCCCCCCTCCCAAACGTTGATGTTTTGGTCAAAATGTTGCAATTGAACTGCCAATTCACCATACATCACTGCTTAGTGACTAAGATTCGGTAAACTATAAATATTTAAAGGACCACTCTAGGCACCCAGACCACTTCAGCTTAATGAAGTGGTCTGGGTGCCAGGTCCAGCTAGGGTTAACCCATTTTTTTTATAAACATAGCAGTTTCAGAGAAACTGCTATGTTTATAAATGGGTTAATCCAGCCTCTAAAGCCAGTGGCTGTCTCATCGACAGCCGCTGAAGGCGCTTGCGTGATTCTCACTGTGAAAATCACAGTGAGAAGACGCAAGCGTCCATAGGAAAGCATTGTAAATGTTTTCCTATGAGACCGGCTGAATGCGCTCGCAGCTCTTGCCGCGCGTGCGCATTCAGCCGAAAGGGAGGAGAGGAGGAGGATTGGAGGAGGAGAGCTCCCCTTCCGGCGCTGGAATAAAGGTAAGAGGTTTAACCCTTTCCTCTCCCCAGAGCCCGGCGGGAGGGGGACCCTGAGGGTGGGGGCACCCTCAGGGCACTATAGTGCCAGGAAAACGAGTATGTTTTCCTGGCACTATAGTGGTCCTTTAAACTGAATGCATTTTGTTTCCCCATAACCCTTGTTTTGTATCTAATGAAATCTTGCAGAAATACAAACTTAGTGTGAAGGAAAGATCATGGTATCTTATTCACAAACAAATCCGTTCATTATTAATCCAATCCTTTCACATATTATCTACATAAAATGACATTAAATGCTGTAATTCGACTTGACAAGTTGGGATTTTACACGGTTCACCTTCTCTAAAACTGCTACAACCCTTCTTCCAGATTGATTATACCGGCTCAGTACAAGGAGCGAAAGAGGAATCATAGCAATAAATTCCAAATAAATTCTATCCTGTGGATTTTTTAAAATCTTTTTTTAATATTAACTTATATTTTAAGCACAGAGAACGTTTTTGTTTTTACAGTGAAATAGATGTCCAATTTCATTAACTTTTTTTTTTTTAATATTTGGGGTTTATCAACTAAACTCTGCCTAAAAATTTCGAAAACGTAGGCCTAAATATCCAGCTTGGAAAAAAAATTCAGTTTGGTTTTATCTTGGTTATTTTACCCTGATTTGTCCAATTATCTTTTCAATTAGCCACATTTATTTATTTTGTTCTGTATAGTAAAGTCATTAACATATTATCGGACTACCCTGCCAATAACATTGTTGAATCAGCAGCACAACTCAGATACAGTGTGCCGGAAGCCGCCCACCCCACCGCACAGCCCTTGTCATTGGGTTAACCCCTTAAAAGCCAGGGATAATGCAAATATCATGTCATGTCAGGTATTTCACTGATTTGTTTAAATCCTCATCAGAATGAATGGAATAAAGGAAGATTTTGCCTAGATTAGTAAAAAATTATTTGCATCGGCTATTTCTAAAGAAGAAAAAAAAACTGTTAAACTTTAACAATTAGCATGTTTTTATTTTAGCAAAACAGCTCTGAGATTTAATTCAAACAGTTATACCTGATTTACAGGTTTTATGGTTGAAGAAGACATTGCTTCTTAAAGGACCACTATAGGCACCCAGACCACTTCAGCTTAATGAAGTGGTCTGGGTGCCAGGTCCAGCTAGGTTTAACCCGTTTTGCTGTAAACATAGCAGTTTCAGAGAAACTGCTATGTTTACATTTGGGTTAATCCAGCCTCTAGTGGCTGTCTCATTGACAGCCGCTAGAGGCATTTCCCACTGTGATTTTCACAGTGAGAATACGCCAGCGTCCATAGGAAAGCATTGAGAATGCTTTCCTATGAGACTGGCTGAATGCACGCGTGGCCCTTGCCGCGCATGCGCATTCAGCCAATGACGCAAGAAGAGGGAGGAGAGTCCCAGCGCCGAGGGAGCCCAGCGCTGGAAAAAAGGTAAGGGATTAACCTCTTCCTCCCCCTGTTTTCCTGGCACTATAGCAGTCCTTTAACCCCTTAACGACGAGTGGGATTGCCATAACGACGAGTGACGGACCTTGTCCGTCACCCGTTAAAATTAACCCCGGATCGCCGCTCTAGCGGCGTTCACAGGGTTAATGGTGCTCCAGTCTGCCTCTGTATCAGCCTGTCAGAGCGAGCACATGTGCTCAGTATACTTACCTTGCACCTCCCTGCACTTCCTGGTTCTGTGTGAAGTGCATTTTTTAATAAAAATAAATTAATTTATTTTTAATTACTTTCCTTGACCTGCACTAATTATGCACACATTATTATTACAAAAACTGTAAAAAAAAAAAAAAAATTCATTTTTTTTTGCATTTTTCTGTATTTTGTTATAATAAATAAACATTTATATATATGAGTGTTACATCAAATTAAAGCCCATTCTGTCCTTTAAAAAACGATGTATAATATGTGTTGGTGCAATAAATTAGTAAAATGCAAATTGCAGTTGAACGCAAACAGCAAAAAATGAAAAAAAAATGATGTTGTCATTAAGTGAAAGACAAGCTTCTGAAGCTCTGTCCTTAAGGGGTTAAACACTTACATCGCAGCCCTTTCAAATTTTTATGAAAACAATGGCGGGCAGAGGAGATAAAAATCCCAACACTTACCCTGTGAAGTATTCAGCGCCAGAAATTCATAGAATAAATGGAACCTGAAAAATGAATGAAAACATTTGGTTAAACACATTTACTGATACCGCTGTTCTCTGCAATAAAAAAGATCATTCAGGTAACACATTCATGGTTATTCACTCCCATTCCGTGAGAATCAAAGTCTGTAAAGTAAAACTCATTACGGACAATCTGAGGGAATCTAGTTACTACCATCTGGACTACAAGAAAGCTGATGAACGGACAAGAATGGGACTGTAGCCCCTCTTTATGCTACCGAATGCTTGATACATTGGACCAAATGCTCAAAATTACTTTAGTGATTTGAAACGGTCAAGGAGTCTATATGTGCATTAGATCAGTTTGAAACGCTGCATATATGGAGTTTGACACCTGTGCTGCCAAAGGTGTAACTCCAACTTCAGCAGCGTCACTGGGATGTCGGCAGCCAGGCTGGAACTATAATGGTGACAACATTGGTTTCCAGAGCTCTGCAGAAGTCAGAAGCACATCACCAACCCACCAATGAGCCTCGGAGCCCAGCTGGGACCTGGCTAAAGGGCAAACTGTTTCTAAAATGGGGCCATTTATTCAGGGTACTTCCCACAACATAACCTCTAAATCTGGCTGCAGTGGTTATGGTGCTTGGAATAAATGAGGTTATTTTGTATCACTTCAAGTTCACAGAATGCAAGTCCACCTGCCATCTTCTCATTTAAGGAAAATAATGCACTTAAGTATATTTAAAACCTATATACCGTATATACTCGAGTATAAGCAGAGTTTTTCAGCACATTTTTTGTGCTGAAAAAGCCCCACTCGGCTTATACTCGAGTCGGTGTCTGTATTATGTCAATTTACATTGCAAGCCCGGCGGTGCTGTTGGGGGCCGGCAGGAAGTGTTTACTTACCTTTACAGCAGCTCCTTGTAGCTCCTGTCAGCTCTCCTGTTCAGCTCACAGTGTAAGTCTCGTGATACCCGCAGCCGTCAGAGCGTTGCCAGCCCCCCCACTGCACAGCCCATCCACTGGACCACCAGGAATTGCCATAGCTCCCCTCCCTGGCCAGGTTTTAAGCAGGGAGGGGGGACAAAAAAAAATCATTTTATAATATTAAAATAAAAAAATAAAATATTGAAATAAAAAAAATATTAAAATAAAAAAAGAATATTAAAAATAATAAAAATGCCCTCCCCCCACCTAGTTTACACACACACTACACAAACACACACACTCTGCATTATATACTCACAGAGTGTGTGTGTGTGTGTGTATAGAATGCAAACACTCTGCATTATATACACACACACTCATACAAACACACACTCTGCATTATATCCACACACACTCTGCATTATATGCACACACACTCAGCATTATATGCACACACACTCATACAAACACACACTGCATTATATATACACACACACACTCATACAAACACACACTCTGCATTATATACACACACACACACACTCATACAAACACACACTCTGCATTATATGCACACACACGCATACAAACACACACTGCATTATATACACACACACACTGCATTATATATACACACACACACTCAGCATTATATACACACACACACATTCATACAAACACACACACTGCATTATATGCACACACACTCATACAAACACACACTCTGCATTATATACACACACACACACACTCATACAAACACAAACTCTGCATTATATGCACACACACGCATACAAACACACACACTGCATTATATACACACACAAATTGTGCATTCATTATATACACACACTACACACAAACACACTCTGCATTAATTATATACACACACTACACAAACACACACTGCATTCATTATATACACACACTACACAAACACACACACTCTGTATTCATTATATACACACTACATTCATTATATACACACACACTACACACACACACTCTCTGCATTCATTATATACACACACTGTAAATAAATATTCAATTAATATAATTTTATTGGGATCTAATTTTATTTAGAAATTTACCAGTAGCTGCTGCATTTCCCACACTAGGCTAATACTCGAGTCAATAAGTTTTCCCAGTTTTTTGTGGTAAAATTAGGGGCCTCGGCTTAATTCGGGTCGGCTTATACTCGAGTATATACGGTACCCACTCTGGCTTGTAAACTCTCGAATTATAAAATAATCCTTCTAACAAACCATTGAATAATTAAAACCACCACAACCTCAGGCAGATAAAATTAAGGACTTCAACCGCTCTTTGTATAGAGATGGTGAGTGGATCCAAGCTTGACCAAGTATCTTCATGGATCCAGGACCCTAAGCAGGTGCCTTATGATTAATCCCAGTATGAAATGAACGCTTTATTAATGTGTCGGGCATAATAAACCCCCAGTTGTTGATAGAAAATAAATCCACACACAAAAAAAAACACCAAAGAGAATGCATGCACAGTCTCCATGCACCATGACAAGCACAAAAAGCTATTGTGGTTTTGGTGCCAGCGATGTCCCTTTAAGAAGACTTATGTACATTCAAAATTCTTCAGTTCATTCAATAACAGATAAAGCATCGTATTGCCACTGCAGAACCATTTTTATAATGCTCAGCAGAGTGACAATTCTTAAAATTAAAACAGCAATTAGCAAAGGATAATTGCCCTAAGTTTATTGTTTGTTTAGAATACATGCGCCACTTCTTGCAGAATTCTTATCCTATCACTTTCCCTGGTCAATTCATGTTCAGACAAATACCATTTCAAAGCCACATTTAGACAGCCATTAAGAATTTTTTTTTCCATCGATTTATTCTTTGTTTAATTGCACCAAATTTACATCTCTTTGCACTAAATTCCATGTGCCAGATGTCAGCTTTGTAACGCTCCAGGCTTATAGTCCGTCTCCATAATACCCAACGCTCGCTGTATTCAGCCTGTCACATGGGGGTCATTAAAACACCACAATGGGTATTTTTGCATCAAGGAACAAAAATATGCATGTAAAGCGAAATCACCTGAAATTCTATGGGTTACTTTTTAGGAGAGAAATGGGAAACCCTTCACCACAGCAATACATATGCCCAAACCACTGATGGGTAACCTTTACACCCCAGAAGAATAAAATTTCCTATGATGTTCAGACAACTTTAAAGGGACACTCCAGACACCTGAAGCACTTTAGCTTGACGTGCTGTACATATGAAGAACATAACCTATTTTTTCCCCATTTTATAAAAAATGTAGATTTAAATAGAAATTGGAACTTTTATAAATTAACTTTGTTACACCCCTCTGGCTGTCAATCAGACAACTGATCCTGTTACTTCCTGGTTTGTTTAGCTCAGTGAAGCTAAACTCAAGAGGCAACAATTGCCCAGAGAACCTGCCTTGCAAAGACTTCGCATTGAGCTGCATTTGGAAGCCACAGAAAGTCTGGGCAGGGTTAGAAGGGGATGACTTGCAAAGGCTGCAGACAAGAGATCTGCAGCTTTGGCAAGCTGTATTCAGATATACCCAAATGAAAAATGCACAATTAAAAAAAATGCATGCATGTTTTCATGGCTATAGATCTACTAAACAGAGATAATTGTTTATTTACTTTAGCAGTGGAATGTCCCTTTAAGGCAAAACACATTGAATGCTGCATCGTCAGGATGAGTCAGACCTAATTTCCATAACCATTCATACATTGTGTTTTTGTGGAGACGGTGGTTATAAAAAAAAAAAACAACAAAAAAACAGATTCTTGAGATTTTTTTTTTTTTTTTAAGATATCTCCACTGGTGGTAATCCGCTGACCAAACGCCTACTCTTATTTGTCATATAAATATTATTTGAACCAGGACCATAACATTATGTCAGCCATTCAGTAAGACTCACCAGTTCTAGAGTGTAAAAAACAATAGAGGGGTCCAGGAGAATTCTCTGTATAGTCTGGGTCTAGATTAGAACATACCTTTATGTAGAGACCCCAAGTACAGCTTTCTTTAGAGTCCTGGAAACAAGACCTGTAATTTCACTTGCTGTTAAAAACTGGGCCCTGGGCCGATTAACCCCATATGACATCCAGAACACGTGTTAGACCTGGTTCCAAATTGCATGTCATGAAGAATGACTCAGGTTACTTACACCAGAGAGTTAAAAAAAAAAAAAAAAACAACATAAAAAGAAAACCTCAGATAGCTACACTAGACTGTAAAAAAATAAAATCTAAGCTAATTTAAAATGTGTGCATCCATATAAGTACATACACTAATTATGTACATCTATTACAATAACCAGATGGCTTGTTAAATATAAACAGAATAGTAACGTAATAAAACGTGTCAAGGAAAAGTCTGACACCTTCTTATTCTTGCATATGTGCAAAGAAGTTTCCTGTGAAATGTAAAAAAAAAACTACAGTGTTAATAAATATATATAAAAAAAAAAGTCACTCTTGGAAAGGAAAAATCTGGGTCATAAAAAACTAAAACTGGCAAAAAAGAACGTCAAAAAATGGGAATAAAAAGAATTCACATTGAATGTTTCCTCTGCGTCAGTTAGATCTAAAGTTGGAGTGACTTCTCGTTCAGTCACGTGGCTCAGTAAAGTTATAAATACAATATATCAGCCGAGCTTAGCTCCAGAGTAATGTTTGATATAGGGCCTTGAGTGTGCAAAATGGTTTGAAGCATATTGCCACAGAATACCACTGCAAAAACCATAACAAAAAACAGTCAACTGCACTAAGGCAGCGACTGATTTTCCTACATTTAGAAGGTCGCTTGGTTTACTGGCGTTCATTTTTCCTTTACTCATAAACAGGACAGTAATAGGAAATAGATTGCAAAAGTAGGACACAAAAAAAACCTCCACAAAGTACTTTAGGAAAGAGAAAACAATTATTATTTTTCCTCGCAGCAAAACTGTGCAACAGTTACCTATGTGTTCGTTAGAAAACAAAAAAAATATTTTTTTTTACTTATTTACGGTTCCAGTTTAAATGTATCAGAGTACATTTTCTCTCCTATAATTGCTTTTTGACCAGGAAATATCTCACCAGGAAATACATAACTTAGAGGGCCACCATAATCACTGTGGATTACTGTTGTAGCACTCTGCAAGCAGTTCTGCCGAGTTCTTGCAGACTATCACTGCCAACCAAACTTTCTCCGATTTGCCTGGTTAATGTAAAAGCTAAACAATGGGCTTTATTCACCAAGCTGTGAACCGTAGTGAAATAAACCGGCTCTGCCACGGGCTTGTGTTTTTTTATTTTGTTTTTTTTGTTTTTTTACGGCTGACCAACCAACTCTAAGTGTCCTCCAAGTTAATTTTGCTTTGGTCTGCTGTTCTTTCCTTTTAGATTATCATTGATTAAGGCATTTTTTATTTTGTTTTTTTTAACTTTTTTTTACTTATTTAGTGCAGTCTTCTTTAGCCTGGCAGTGGCATCTTGTCTCTGCCTTCTTCTGACTTTCCTCTCCCCTGTGCTTCCAATTGTACTCGGCATGCACAGCGCTCGCCCTAAGATCATTACGACATTTGTGCCGAGGGACGCAACGGGAAGGTAAGTATGCTGGGAAATTACCACTTTACAAAGTAAGTGGAGCTTTTCTCAATCTTTGCCTTTTGTCAAATAGACAAAAAATTCATAAAACAAAGCAGTTCCTACTTTTCCTTATATATTTTAAAGAAAAAAATAAGAATGGATCTGGAGACTGGAAAACATGAAGAATCAATTGTTGAAAGGCAAGTTTGGGGTAACAGCAACTTTACATAAAAAGTTACAACTTACAAATCAGTTTTTAAAGTTGCTGCAGTTTTTACATTTAACCTAAGAAGGCAATGAAAAATGAGAAAATTGCAGCCCAGGACCAGACTCCTGATGGCTCTTTCAGGCTTAAAAATTCAATTTCAGACTTAAATTAAAAGCAAGTTAAATTTCCTGGCCTTTAAATTAGTTTCTATAACGTTCACTATGTATAGTTAACTTGAAATCTGTAAAAATCCCGCAGGTGACAGTTCTATTTAATTGTGGTTTTCATTTAGAAGCAAGACAAATGTTTAGAAGATTTTGTTCTTGTTTTAAGTGCCCGTGAACATGAAGTTTAAATTAAAAATACATATATATTACCAATAAAGTATTACTAGAAGAACGTAGGCTCTATATGTAAAGGCGCGTTAACTTTGACTGACGAAAGCTTTTCAACATTCTCATTAAAATTACCTCTACGTTGGCCATTCTGTTCGTAGGACTCTAGTCAATGAAAGTTTATGAATAATGAACATTTCAGGAAACCATGAAACACAGAGGGTAAAAATATTCATGGAATTTCTTCAGTTAATGTGTTTCAATTTGTTATACTTCCAAAAATTACTTATAGTTTGGAGGGCAGCCAAACATCTGCTTTATATGTAGAGTGCGATATACATCCCACAGTCATTCCATAGGCCTCCACTTCTCTCGTGATAAACAATTATTCTTCAACACAAAGTCAAGAAAAATGGACATTCAAAGGAACAATCCTACACAATGAATAGCAAGGCTTACTAACAAAACCCATATGACATCCAGAACACGTGTTAGACCTGGTTCCAAATTGCAAAGGGACAAAGCATCCTCAGTTTGGGGAGCAAAAAAACAAAAAAACTGCAGGTAATGTTGGATCAACACTTGTTTTATTGACTTTTCTTGCACACAGAGAAGTATTGTTTGGGACCTACAGCCTGTGCTCTGCTGTGTGGCTAATTTGGGAAATATACAGAATAAAAAAGGTTGGGGAAAGCTTTGTATTACTGTCACAAAGCAAATCTCGCCTCATTCCCACACATTCGGTGTTCTCATTCATAGTATCACCATCATGGAAGTTTCTTATGGCGGTGTGTGTTTGTATAGTACTAGAGTTCTGTCATTAAGGAATTATAGTACAACTTCACTGTGAAACATAGGGAACCTTTTGAACCAATCTTTTTTTGTTTTTTATTTATGACTTTTTAAAAAAGTTATAGCCAAAGGACATTAACAGATGCCAACATGTCTGGCTTCATCAATCATTTCTAGACTCCTTTAATCTGCTTCATTTGGAAGGAGACTGGCTAAATGGTAAACAATAGTGAATACAAGCAGAATGCATTCAATATCAAAAGATTCCAAATTTGTTCGATCAGTGTGAAAGTAACATATTGACCTTTTAGAAGTGGACTGGGTCCTGATGATTGCAACCTAGCTAAGATATCAGGACACCTGTTTCAAGGGTTTATTAAGTCTCACAGGAGGAGTAATTAGTGGGCTGCCGGATGTTAGCCAAGTCTAGTAACTAACTAGGTAGATGGAAGAGAGACTGTACATAAAGAGACATTAACGAAAACACTGGGGTGAACACAACGCAAGAAATATTAACCAATTTATTAACTTGTCTAGTAATATAGGCGCAAAGGCTTGCCTTATAACTCTCATCATGCTTTGCCATTCCAGCTTCAATTACAGATCTAAAGATGCCACAAATTCCACGGACAGACATTGCTTTGTAGTGTCAGAATGGAAAGCTCGTACAAACTCCATTTTCCTCTGCCACGGACTGTAGATGCCTTTGCCATTAAATCTGTAAAGACGTCAGCTTGGTAACACAAGGTTTAATCACAGACAGCTGCCGTGGGGGATTAAAAATTTAGTAATGTCTCAGAAGAAATAAGAGCTGTATATATAAAAAAATAAATATTAACAGTATAACCCCACGTTATAACTCGACTTGCCTCTGTAACAAACGTACAGCCCAATTTTATAAAGAGAAAGCCAACCCTGTAATCTCGTTATCACCCTGTCAAACGCGTTGACGGTCATTATCATGCACAGATTCCTCTGCTATCAAGGAAGTCAGGGACTCATTGGTACTTGTCAACGGATAATGAGGAGTCTTAACGCTGCAATTAAGTCAGTGTCAGTTCGCAGTTGTGCTTTAGATTTTAGCTGGAACTTCCCACCACAAAACACTAAATTAACATTTGACAAGGGAGATGGACTGCAGCATTTTGGTTCCAAGAAATAATAGAGCCTTATAATTTACTGGGGGGGAAGGGCAGTAGGAGGGGGACATATATTTATATACACACACAAAAATTCAAACAAAGCAACTCAACAATACAGGAAGCCATTCGCAAGTATACTTCCTGAAGACAGCAGTGTTGAAGAGCAGATGTTTTTCGTCAAACATGAAGTCATGTGGACAGGACAGGTCATGTATACAAAGCAATATACAATGTCACCTTTACGCACTGTGCTTGTTGTTAAGCAGCGTGAATAGCAGGCCTCAACGGCTTTAAAAAAGGTTAAAGAAAATCAAAAGTCCAGAAAGAGTAAAATTCAAATAAACGCAAATATAAACGGTCACAAAAAGTTCTGACAAGGGTTAAAGAAAAACCGGCTGCATATTTTTAACATTTAAATGGCTTAACATTGTATACTTAATTTGTTTCCTGTTTTAACGAAGTGTAACTAATTCACTAGTCTCCTTAAAAAAAAAAAAAAAAAAAGTGAAAGAATTGAAATTTTGTGAAACGAAGTTTATATTATGCAAGCCTTTTCTTGTCAGGAAAACAAATTATAGAGAATCAGTCTGGAATTCAAATGGAATAGAATATATACTATTTTATCATATGTTCTGCCGTATGATATCTACATATCCAAAGGCAAATAAATGAAATGCCTCGCTCAGATACAGATGACCGAAAAAAAATATCTTCACAAACATCCCAAAATGGCCAGTAAGATATACAAATAATATACAAATAAACAGATATATATATATATATATATATATATATATATATATATATATATATATATTTTTTTTTAAATTTATTTTAGAGTTCCAGTCCCGCAACTGTGAAGACTCCTATTGTAACGACAAGCTGCTTAATTACATAGTGGTATATAAATATAGAACATACTTCAATTAGCTGGGAGTTTCTGACATTTTATATGGATTACACACAGCTGCCCAGGAAAAACTTTGGGATCTATTTCATAAGCTGTGAATTTGCTTTTAGTAAATTGTACCACTTACACTCATTCAATACAGTGAACCGTCAATAGAATTCTGTCAGCATAACTGAAATTAATTATCTACTAAAATCATTGAAGCTGCATTGAGATGTATGGGTCCATACTATGTTCAAATTATTCTTATTATTTGTGTACAAAACGCCAACAAAGTCCGCAGCGCTGTGCAATAGCTGGGCTAACAAAGAAGTAATTGCAACAAGACAAGTCGAGCGTACAGGACAGAAGGTGCTGAGCAAATAGAGCTTAAAGGACCACTCTAGGAACCCAGACCACTTCAGCTTAATGAAGTGGTCTGGGTGCCTGGTCCAGCTAGGGTTAACCCATTTTTTTAATAAACATAATGGTTTCAGAGAAACTGCTATGTTTGTAAATGGGTTAATCCAGCCTCCAAATCCTCTAGTGGCTGTCTCATTGACAGCCGCTAGAGGCGTTTGCGTGATTCTCACTGTGAAAATCACAGTGAGAAGACGCCAGCGTCCATAGGAAAGCATTGCAAATGCTTTCCTATGAGACCGGCTGAATGCGCACGCAGCTCTTGCCGCGCGTGCGCATTCAGCCAAATGGGAGGAGAAGAGGAGGATCGGAGGAGAAGAGCTCCCCGCCCGGCACTGGAAAAAGGTAAGTTTTAACCCCTTTCCTCTCCCCAGAGCCGGGCAGGAGGGGGACCCTGAGGGTGGGGGCACCCTCAGGGCACTATAAAACGAGTATGTTTTCCTGGCACTATAGTGGTCCTTTAATGAGACAGTGAAATTAGTTTAAAAAGCACTCCAGCTGAACAGCAGTAAAACTGCAAATTTTAAAACGACAACCAAATTTTCTATGTACATAAAAATTGCTGCGGCAGTAAAATTAGTTGTCGGGTTTAGGTTTGGGCTATCATTATAGGGTAAGTGGGAATCGGGGCAATTTATGGCTACAATTCTCCTGGTCTGTATGAATGAACTCATTTTCCATTCAATAATAATTCACTGTTTGTGACAAACTGAAAGATGTATAGAGATTTAACATCTAGCGAAACTGCAGCACCAATATTGCTAAAAAATTTCACAGAGCAAATACTATTGATACAACGTCATCCTAATAATCCAAGGTATCAGCAGGATTACGGTCAGGGTTTCAGTACAAGGAACTCGGAATGCAGTAATTGACAATGGCAATTTCAGTCAAAGCAAAGTACAGACAAGGATAGATGTGGTCAGGTTCAACAGAATCCGTCCGTCCAGGCAGCAAAGGTTTTTGAGTGAAAGGCAGGATAAAGGGTCAAATACCAGATAGACAAAGTAGCAAGAACAGGCACTAGCACATGACATCTCAGCAATGCGGGAGGAGTGAAAGGGCTTTAAATAGAGGAAATAGACACCCCTCACCACAATACCACTTGACTGCTTAAAAAGGACACGGTTTCGCCAACTGTGTTCAACCGCAGGGAATGGATGCCACCCGGAACAGTTTCTTGGCACTGGCAGATATAGTGTAGACACTGCTTGCCACTCATGGAACTCAGGTGATCCTGATTGCAGCAGGACCTTGGAGACCAACCTGGTCAAATGGCACGAAAGGCCTTTATTAATACCAGAATGGCGGCCCAGGTGGGAGAGATAAGAAGTTCAGGAGAGCTGGACAAGCGGGAGCCCCCCAGGGGACAGCAAGACCCTCATATTTTACACCCATTTCACAAACATCATGTAGATCATCCAATCTTTATCTACAATATTTTAGCTAAAGAAAACAGGGGCTTTGTTTAAACTTTGCACCCAAAGGAAGGAAAATGGAAAGTTGATGCTAAAAGTGTCCCGGCAGTTTATCTGTAGTAATTTCACCAAGAATGTTTACAAATTAGATGTTTGGATTCTCCATCTTCAGCTAAAATTAGTTTAATTCGTTCATAAAACTCTATTTTTAAAGTTGGCATCTGTTGCTCCAGAAAAAAAGAATTTGATAGAAATCCAAAAAAATGTCAAACTAAGTTATTAGGAGCTACACACATAACGTGCATTTGGACCAATTTGAACATTTAGCACATGTGCATGAATCCTTTAGGAATGTCAGTAGTTGATCTCAGTCATATTTCTATGCCTATCAGAAGAACGTTACCCTTTAACTGTTCTTTCAATTATTGTATTTCAATCACAAGTAAACCAGACAAAACCTCATTCAGCCAACCGTTTTAGTCATCTATTATCAGCCCTTACTAGGTCGTCAGCGTTTCAAGACCTCTTCCTCCAACCCTGAGGGACGGACACAATTGATACACGGCACGTCTGTTGTGTCCAACAGCGAAAGCCTCATTGACACTTTGATGGAGACACAAAACGTACATAATGTATAAAATGTCTGGACACCCAATCTCCAATTAAGCACTTTCTAGAATTGGTGCTTTGGTTTGCTTGGAAATGATCAAAGGCAGCTTTCAAAGACAACAATGTAAATTAATATGCACATTTCCACACATACTAGCTATTCATGTTTTTTATATACTAACACATGAACAGAAGGACCCCATGAGAGAAAAGATGAGCATGAGCAACATATGTGGGCTTCTAAAGAAGTTATGATGTCTAAGGTTGGAGAGGGGTGGACTATGCTGGTGACACATTGAAGTCCACACACACACACACAAAGTCAGCTTTCAAGAGAACAGTGCGTCAATGGGTAGAAATACATGCATTGGCTTTGGACAATGTGTTAATGACACACAGTGCATTTCTGTGGACTTGCGTCTTGTGTCCTTGGACTCCAGCTTTAGAGAACCAACAAAGTGTAGCTGGACGGGGGCCACAATTTAAGACAGTTTGAATGTATGCAACAACTGGTAACTAAAAGGATGATACTATTATAGAATACATTCATAAAAGCAAATGTTGTATCTTCATTTTAGGCTTCTTCAACAGATTATTATATATATTTATATATTTTTTTCAAATGCTATATAGAGACTATATAAATTGAACACGAAAATGTTATTTTTTAATCTTATTAATTAGCTAAAAAGTTAATAGGTCCTTCTAAATGCTGCATAAATATAAAATAATAATGAAAAAATGTTGGCAGGTCAGGTTACATATCGAACGTCGTATTAAGCAGTCAGTATTGTTCTGTAATATTTAGACGGCATAGACCGTAAAACTCTTGATTTGGATTCTTCATCACAAGACCACATGTGATTTGTTTTTATTTGATCATTTCCAGAACAGCAAGCGTATTAAGCAAAATGAAACATTTATGGTATTTTAATCATCTTCCTATTGGTTCAATTCCTGATCGCATAATTAGATAGGATTATAGTGTATCACTAGAACGGGTTTTAATGATGGAGAATAAGTAGAATCCTTTATGGAACTCAGTGATTCCCAGCTCTCCTTTTATTCCACACTGTGACCCAGCTATAAAATTTCACATTTAGAATATAAAACTCAACATGCCCATCACAGTAAATTGTATGAGATGTTTGTTTGTCTCTCTTAATACAAATTAGAACTATTTTTCATTACTCTTTTATATTATTTTTTATGTTTAGCTATTGTCCAACACACACCAATTCACACCAACAACATCAAGAAACATGTTGAATGTGTCTGGGGAGAGCTTGTGGATTGTGGCAACACTGGACATAATGTGGGTTTACCTCATACGGAATCAGAGTTTCTGTTTTGGTAACACGCTACGAACTAAACACCATCCGATCAAAAACTGCAAAACTAACACACCATCGTAGCGGGAACCTCACAAGGTCACACATCAGTGCACTAGCAGTGAACGGGTATTTTCTCTGCCAAGTATAATGTATAAAAATAATTGCAGGTAAAAAACCACACGCAAGGCGAATCATGCCTTAAAAGCCAAGTTAACAGAGATTGATCTTAATCTGATTTGCATGTTTTTATAGTAAATTTGCATAATTGATGTAAATCCAAAAGGTTATTGTAGAAACTATAAATGTCAGGTGTATTGAGGGTATAGTTTTGTCTGTGCCAGGTTTCCTTTCGTCTGCTAAATAGAAGACAAGATTATACCGGCCTACAAACCCTATGACTCTCATCCTGAATAAGGAGGCTGAGAGTTATTTTCCATCACAGGACGCAGCTTTAAAATCATCACACATGGAAAATAGTGGACTACACTGAAGTTTATAGGATGTAGAAAATGACGGCTTCCTAGCACCAATGGTATGTCGTATAAAATCGCTGCTATACCAATAGAACTCCGGACATTGTAGAGGCTGCTTCTTCGCGGAGCATTAGACTGCACTCTCCGCCCATGAAAACATTATACAACATGTTCCATATTAATAAAATAAATATATTCAAAAAAAGGCATGTAGGTCAAAGAACTGCACACATAAATGCGTAATCACACACATTGCCTTACCTGTGATTAGCGAGAAAATCCTCACTGTTCGCAAAGCTTTACAAAGGTACCCACAAATCTAAAAAGAAAAAAAGCAAAACAAATAAATATAATAAACCATAAACAAAGTTTTCAACACAAACATTTAAAGAAGTAATTTCAACTTCCCAGAGAGAGACAAAAGTAAAAAATAAAAATAAAAAAAGAGTGGTTGGAAATGGTTAAGAAAAGAAGACTATATTTAAAAGAAGAAAAACTACCACAACAAGAGGACAAAGTCTTAAATTAGAGGGACAAAGGTTTAAAAATAATATCAGGAAGTATTACTTTACTGAGAGGGCAGTGGATGCATGGAATAGCCATCCAGCTGAAGTGGTAGAGGTTAACACAGTGAAGGAGTTTAAGCATGCTATCCTAACTATAAGATAAGGCCAGGGACTAATGAAAGTATTTAGAAAATTGGGAAGACTAGATGGGCCAAATGATTCTTATCTGCCGTCACATTCTATGTTTCTATGTTAATGGTGTAACAAGGCACATGACCATTAACTTACAGCTTGCACGGAAAAAGAGTGTTACAGGGACAGAGATAAATTTAAAGCTAATTCAGTTCATGCCATCATAAACTGATCGAGCTTCCCAGGATTTTAATCTATATTTAACAAATATGTAAATTAAATGCAGAAATTCACACTTCTTCAACCTGCGAATGAGCACCTCGTTCTTAGCTCCATGTCAATCATTGTTATAAAAGCTCTGTCCTTCGCACCTGTCAGTCAGCATAGAGAGAGCAAGAGGCGAGGGGAGAAATTAAAACAGGTCTATTTCTCCTCCTCTTTTGCAATGTTTGCCCTGTTTTTTTTGCCTTGTCTGATCTGGATTACTATGGTATTTGCTAAATGTTTAATATGACTTAAAACACCCAGAGCAGCTCATAAAAATACCCCCAAAAAAAACAAACAAACAAAAAAGTTGGCAAAAATTATAAGTGCATTTCAATATTTTATATAATGATGTAAATTACAAAGAAGCCAGAGTTCCCCTTTAATATCTCTTCATTAACCATTTCAAGAACACCAGTGAAACTACCCTGTTATGTATTTGCAGTGTCTTTTTACAAAGGCTGTACAATAACATTTCAACTGTGTTACAGTAACTGAAGTGATACGTCCTTGCTTGCTGCTGATCAAATAATGCAGTTATATCAACAGAGCTTAGCTGCAGCCTGTAGTGACCCTTTATTATAGGAACACCAAAGGCACCCAGACCACGTAATCTCAATGAAGTGGTGTGAGTGCAGTGTCCCTTTAATTAAGAGAACTACTGTAAACGATGTACCAACATGTTGTCTACCTGTTTGTAACAATATCTATGCACTACCGAAAATAAAGAATTTATAAAAAAAAAACACACTTCTAGTGGCTGTCTAACTGATAGCCACTAGAAGTGCTTCCCTGTGAGAACCTAGTCAAAACGGTTTGTCAATCAATGGCGTCTCCTAGAGCAGCATTTGATTGGCACAATAGAGTGATGTCCACTGCATGCGCACTAGCCTTGCAATGCTTGACGATCTCAGCCATAGAGGCAGGGTAGCCGGAAAGAGAACACTGCGGCAGTGTAGATAAAATAAGTAAAAGTACCTATTCACTTAACATGGGGGCTGGGGGTTGTAACTAAACTGCTAGGAGGTCACAACAGCTTCAGAAATATATGTTTGTATTCCTAATGCTATAGTGTTCACTCTGTTACTATATTCTCTAGCCAGCACTAGCAGCTCCTGATAGGGAGCTACCCTAACAACCACAGTGCACGCGCTGTGGTTGCTAGGGGTGGCGAGCCGAAGGATGTACCGCCTTTGGGTGGTCTCTTCTGCTTTTATTTAGCAATGAATTCATCAGAATAAAATCTATGCTGAAGAATTAAAAGACAGGTGGGAGAAAGACCCGTTTTTTTTGAATTGATTTTTCTCCCAATCTCCACATTCTGCAGCAAAACTGCTAACACTATGTATAGGTAGAATGTTATGCATTTTAAATTTAAAAAAAAGAGTAAAAGTAGTTTTGGGCAGTACAGTTGCCCTTATAACAACCAATGCATCTCCATCATTAACAAAGAAATTACAAAAAAATAAAATGAGAGCTACCATGTAAAAAATACACCGTTATACTAAATCGAGAACGAACTCACATCACACAAATATGCCCAGATGGCATTAAAATGCGGCTAATGTCCCATGATTGGCACCTCTGGCTATCACTGGACCAGAGAGTAGAATTATGAATCCATTATTTACGTGCCATGAAACACACTTGACAGATAGACACTTTGACAAACTAAATTACAAAATCCATTTTCTTTCCTTTATCTCTGCAATTCTAATTTAATAACAGGTACAGACAGTGTGAATGGCGTCCAATTTCGGCTGGGCAAGGAGGGATGTACGCTTTGTCATAAGCAAGATTTTAAATCCTATATTCACAGTTGTCAGGAGCACAATTGGCTTACGTAATTCATTCCCAGCCAACTGTGCTGTCCAGATCCCCAGCAGCCTTCCACCGACAGGAAGGAGAACGAAGACTATCTGCAATCATGTTAGCAAGCTTATAGTAATAAGAAACTGAAGGGGTTGCATAAAACTCATGGAAAACATTAACAACAACAAAAAATAAAAATGCAACATACTATTTTTTTGGCGCACGTATAGCTCTTTAGGGTTTATTCACTGAATGTTAAACTGTGGAGAATGGACAAAGAAATTGGAACATTTTAGACAAAAACTCCTGAATTACAAACATTCCCCCAATTTGGGAAATTTTTCCAGGTGGAATAGTTTGGGCTGCAATTTCGCAATTTGCTTAATAATTTTCTTGTTTAGCAAACCTCCCAACATATCAAATGTACACTTTCATTTTTAGGGTGTAAGTAGAGAGGGGGCAAGGGAAATTTTAGGTGACCCGGTAACAATGTATGCAACTAAAATGGAATTTAGAATAACAATGTATCTTATTTACACAGACTGATTTCTAAACACATTTATTGTAGTGTAAAGACACATTACTGGGAGAAGCATGGCTGTGGAGCTCTGTTATACACTCAGACACAACAACAATATCAAACTCCTAGAAATGAGGGATATTAGGATAGAAAATAGGGACAGAGGGATTTGGGCTCCAATATAGACATTTGGTTGGTGAGCAAATCTCTTCATTTACAACCACACATTGAAACAGACACACAGACACAAACTAACATACAGACATACATACAGATACATACATACTGACAAATACACAGAGACAGACATACACACAGACATAGTGAAATATATACACATACATACAAACATACAGACATACTGACACATACAGGTATACATACATACATACTCACATACACACAGCTAATTTTTCTTACTTTTTTTGCAGGAGGGTGGCTGGGGCTGATGGGAGTCGGCGTGGCTCTTCCGTCCTCGCGGCCTGTCTCTCTCCCCTCCCGCACGGAGGGTGCTGGAAGGAAGTGACTGGCCCATCACTTCCTCCAAGCACTACTTTGCGGCTCTAAAATACTACTACTACTATTGCACGGCCGCAGCGCTGACCGGGCCCCTGAAGATATAGGGCCCATCAGGTTGCCCTAAAAGCTTAGGGCCCCCGGTGGGCCCTATTAGCGTGCGGGCCCCGGGGGAACCGCACCGGCATAAGTTCCGCTGCTACACGTGGGGCCCAGCAGGCACCTCCTGTCTGTGATAAAAGTTCAAATTACAGAGTAGGGGATTCAAACTGTGAAAGTAAGTAACATCTGATTGAAATAAAACCATTTTGTTTTCATGCCGGCTGTGTGGGTCACAGCAAGGGGATGTGGGGCTAGGGCTGCATAAAGAGAAACAAAAGTGATTTAACTCCTGAATGGCAAATAATTGAGAAGTGAGACTGCAGGGGCATGATCTATACACTGCTCCATTTAGCTAAAGTTGTCTAAGGTTTCTCGTGTATACATTTAAGAACATTTCATAGGAAATATAATTCAACTGACCATCAAGGAAATGCAGTTTAACCTCTGCCTCACATCCAAAGCTGTGCTAGCTTTCTTATTGCTGGTTCTAGATCCATACATAGGTCCCACATTAGAAATTCACAGAACGTGTCCTGCTACAAGCTGAAAATGACTGAGAAGTGAGAAATATAGGACAATCTCACTTTCTGTTATGGGAGAAAGTAGGGATCCAAAACATGCCATCACTGCCGCAGTGTGTGCTTGTTAACGCCACCTTCACGGTGAAATTGGTAAATCATTCATTAGTTTCCCTCTCACAGCACAAATAAATGGAATCTTACAAGATCCGCGCAGTTAAAGAATCAGATTAAAAATGAGAAAATAAGGGACATTTCCACTGAAACAGTTTCCATTTTGAAATGTCATATTTTACATGTTTTTTTGGAGTTATTGAGACCCTGAGTGTTAATTAAGTTGAACGCTGCCCAGAGTTAGTTACGGTGGTGGGAAGATATGAAATATACGAGTCTGTGGTCTATGAATGTAACAGTAACTCATGGGTAGACTCCGTAATCCATCAGACATTGAACGCGTGATTCTGCCCCCACCCCAACAGGTCACTAAAATGGGCAGCAAGTTGGCACGAGTATTAAATCTCCTTCCTTTCACATTATTTAAGATGCGTATCTGTTTATACATGAAATCAGACAAACATTATTTATAATTCAGAGACAGCACGTAAAATCCTCATTGTGGGGAATCAAGCTGGAATAAAATTCTGGTTTGTGTTTTTGGGACAGAAAGCTAGCAATATTTTTGATACTTTTTTTTGTTGCTGAAATATTAATCTGGGCCCTGAACATGGCCAGCTATAACGAAGAAAAAAACCCAAACACAAAACAAACCATAAATAAGTAATTAGGAGCTGTAATTATGCCAGACAGGACATGGCTGCTTACGTAAAAAACAAACACACGCCACAGCCAAAAATCCCTCACTGACATCCCTGGGGCCAAATGTCAGCCATTCAGCCAGTGTCAACATATGTGACTGCTTAGGAATGTCCCCAGTCTAGTTACTGCATCAGGAATGGGAGCCGTCTCACAAAGAATGTCCCTCGAACATTGAAGTCATGAAAAATAAAATGAGAAACAACAAACAAAAAAAACAAGTGAGAAAGGGAAGGGAATACAAGGAGGCTATTTCATCATGCAACATAGTTTTTATAGTTTGCTGCTTGTCTTTATACGGACAGTCGTGGCACCATAACCACTACAGCATGCTGCAGAGATTATGGTGCCGGGCGTCCACTGGTGCCAAACCACAAAAAACTGTCAAACCATTTTCAAACAAACAATCTTACACACCTGGGATCCCCAGTCCAGCATCTGAGATATCTAGAGTAGAGGCTCCCGTTTCGCATTAGATATATCAGCTTTATAAATACATAAATATAAAATCCATAGACTGAGAGAATCTTCGGCCAATGAATTAATTCCAAACATGGATGGAACAGACATCCCTAAAGTGGAAGTAAGAACGTCCGCCATAATGATCCCAGAAATGGAGGCTGTACTGAAGGCCCTATTAATGGTCTGAATAGTGTTTGAAATGGTTTCGTATTTTAATATGAATGAATCAATAAGAATATTTACCATAGTGTCCTTATGTATTAGTTATACTGCACACTCATGCATGCAAACATTCTAAGTTACAAACAAGGCAGTGGAATTTCAGGCCCAAACAGAAAAACTGGAATTTTTTTTCTATTTTGCATTTTGTTCATACCTTCACAAATTTGTAAACTATTCACTTTAAGGATTCTGATGGCAATATGCCATCTAATAGGAGTGTGGAACAGAAAACCTCTACTCTAATTTCACTGACCATTTTGGGCCATAACACAAAGTTTAAAAGATCACTATAGGGTCAGGAACACAAACATGTATTCCTGACCCTATAGTGCTAAACCCACCATTTATGTGGCGTGCTCCCACATAGCCCCCCTATAAAAGTTTAAAACTCACCTTCTATCCAGCGCCGCGCGGGTCAGCCAGTGCCGGCTCCGCCCCCATTGTGACATAATCGAATTGGACGATTTTTAGTTTCACAACAACAATCTGATAAGACCAAAACCAAAACAACAATCCAGAAAAGCACAGTGATCCCGTTAGTTAAAGGACCACTATAGGCACGCAGACCACTTCAGCTCAATGAAGTGGTCTGGGTGCCAGGTCCCTCTAGTTTTAACTGTGCAGCTGAAAACATAGCAGTTTCATAGAGAAACTGCTATGTTTCACTTAGGGTTAATCCAGCACTGAAAACACTGAAAAGGCAGTGTTTACATGAAAATGCCTGAAGGGAGCTGTAGTTGTTCTGGTGACTATAGTGTCCCTTTAAATAAATAAACAAATGGATACATGTAAGTCACAGTTGCACTAAGCACTTTGTTACTTTAGAATATCACGAAAAAAATAAATAGATGCTAAAAGGGAACTTCCAAAGCAACGGATTCTGAATATATATATATAAAAAAACCTTAAAACCTTGATATTCTGAACCGAACATAATGACCGAATATCATCCAAACACGAATGTACAAACTGTTGACATTCTGTTTGGACGAAATTTGGTAATTTCGCTGGTGCCCTAGTCTAAATCACAGAACGTTCGGAAAGGTAGCGTGAGAAAACAGAGTAAGGGGAGGATTATGGGAAAACTTTGGTTTGACACAGGAAACTGAGCTGACTTAAGCTTCTCCTTTGGTCAAAGAAAGCGTATGAAAAATACAGAAGCCAAAATAGTCCTTACTTTGTCTTACGTTTTAAAGAAATGAAGAACAGATTCTAAGAGAGGAAAAGAAAAGGAAGCGATTTGGAAAAGGTAAGTTCATCGTGACAGTCCCGCTTTAAGTTCTCAGCAGCATCTCATTCTATTTATTTATCCTTCTTACACACAACTGAAACATTTTAAATCACTTTAATCAGTGGAGTACTTTAAACTTATCAGATTCATATACATATAGAAAATATGTAGGGAGTTAAAAACACTGTAATTTGTAATACTTTTATATATGAATAGTATAGGTGATTAAAGTGATTTTGCACTGTTACTTATTAAAAAAAATGAAAAAAAAAATCGTATAAAACACACAACTATTACAATTATTTAAAATGATGCTTCTCTCCAAATCCTCGTATCTAAGATTTACTAAGATTTACTAAGATTAAGACTATATAGTTCACAGGGCTATTCTCAGGGAGAGAGAATACTTTGTCTGGAGCACTCACTCGCTCAATGTTCGGTTACCCACCCTTCCAATGAATGTGACAAGACATAGATAATTTGTGTATTCAGACATTAGGGGAAATCTGGCACACAGAAAACTGCTGAAAAATGGAAAATGGAAAGACATAGGCAAACATAATGTTCTCTTGGCTCTACATTGTGTTCACTAGCTCAGAACATCATTATCAGGCACTCATTAGGAAACTCGGAAAAAAAAGTTAAAAGCACATTAATTGAGTTAGGCAGGCTGGAGACATTACAGTCAGCTGATAGGAGAATTTATGTCCTACTTTTTGCTAAACACACAAAAAAAAATAAACACCTTTGGGCTATTGAAAAGACGGACACAGAAAATGTATCAAAGACGTAACGCGTGGTTTTAGCTGTGGACTAACATTTCCAAAGGTTGCTTAGACTCCAATCTCCAACTATCAAACAAGAAAAGTCCACAGTGAAAACTCACTAAAGCTTCAGCTTGTTTGGAGATACTGCTAGGTCAAGGACCCATTTCTACAGTGCAAGAACCTGAGCTATCCTAAAATATGAAATGGGAATAAAAGGCAGTAAAGGAGGCAGCCCAAATCAAGATGTGAAGAGAATTGCCACACGAGATGGTTAAAGCAAAATAGCACTCTCCCAAATAGAGGACTGCCCACATTTAGGCAATGAGTGGGAGAGTCCAGAGTCTTTGGGGGTGGGGAGGGGGGGGGAGGAGGTGGGAATTGCAAAGAGCAAGAAGATATTCCTGGATCATTTTGATTGGCTCCATCAAGTAAGCTGCCACCTTATGGTGATGTTACCCTTCCCACGTGTTTTCCCCTATTTCTGCAGGGATGCTGGAAGTCCAGTGTATGGTCACAGGTGAGAAAACTGTGACAATAGTAGATACCCTCCTATTATTTTTTACAGCAAAGATGTAGGAAGCCCAAGTTTCACAACAACAATCTGATAAGACCAAAATCAAAACAACAATCCTAAAAGCACAGTGATCCCGTTAGTTAACATCTTCCAGGGGTTGGCAACCTTTGACATTCCAGATGTTGAGGATTACAACTGCTATAATGCTTCAAAGCATCAAGGGAAATGTTGTCTAAAACATTTGGAGTACTGAAGGTTGCCTACACCTGCTGCTAGACAATCTGGGATCAGCCGTTTTAAGATTCTGGTGATTTAGCAGGAGTAGCAAATCCATACCCTCGTATACACAGATATACTACCTACATCTTCTCACATACTCCAATACAGACCAGACACACATGGGTGGAGTGTGTCTCAGTCCATACAAGATGGCCCAAAGAGATCTCAACCCTGGTGTTGTCTCCTCTTGAAATTCCCAGGTCCTGATGTGGGGTTAAAGCATCTGAACGGTCTATCCCTCCCTCCTGCAATTAGACACAGTCACATCTCCTGCAATACAAATTCAAAGGCCACATCAATATATTCAAAAGGTTGAGTGCAGCACTAACCTTCTTGGGCATAATATCTTATTGACCATGTCAAATTCTATACAACAAGTATAGATTCACAGGATTGTGTCTGAATACAACTTTGATATAACTTTTTGCATAAAGTCCCCAGGATCAGCAAATTATATTCCTTCAATTTTATTTTTAGAGATTGAAAGGGCTTAACATTAGAAATTCTATGTGAATATTTTTCAGTTTGGATCAAACCAAGGATTACTGGGATACAAATGTCACAATTTGTGGCGCTCTCGTTTCAGAACTACATTGATCTCAAATATTGTGTTAATTAAAAATCACCTGTCCAATCGATGGAAAGAAAATGAAACCGAGAAATAACAAATTTTTACGGCCGGGAAAGTCATTTGTGTAATGAAAAATAAAAATCAAGAAATAGCTGCCTTTTTTGTGCACAACTTAAGATCAGCGTTTAAGCGAAGCGTCCGTTCTGGCATCACACAGAGCTTGGCTCAGCTTTGAAGTGCAAGGTTCGAGTGAATTCATGCAAGAATAATGATATTCCTTTGACGACCCTTCCAATTTTCACAGCGCTGCTATCAGCATGCAGAAACTTATAACAGAATACACTTTATCAGTCAAACAGTTAAGCGTGAGTTTGTAATGGTAACTCACTGTATGGAGAATGTGGAACAATGTGTTCTATCACCCTCATCCAGGCTCTGGCTCAAAATAATGGAAGTTTTAGTTCACTGGCTAAAGAGAAAACACTTTATTAACTCTGCAATGTGCAACATATAATGACAGCTTGCATCATCTCCCATTTACCTACATAGGCGACATTCACAGAATTACTGAGATACTTTGTTATTTTAATTTATTCTACATCTATACAGATACAAAGGGTATGGACACTGGGCATAAAAATTCTTAAAGGACCACTATAGTGCCAGGAAAACATACTCGTTTTCCTGGCACTATAGTGCCCTGAGGGTGCCCCCACCCTCAGGGACCCCCTCCCGCCGGGCTCTGGAGAGAGGATAACACTTACCTTTCTCCAGCGCCGGGCGGGGAGCTGTACTCCTCCTCTCCTCCTTGCTCGCGACGTCATCGGCTGAATGCGCATGCGCGGCAGGAGCCGCGCGCGCATTCAGCCGGTCGCATAGGAAAGCATTTACAATGCTTTCCTATGGACGCTGGCGTCTTCTCACTGTGATTTTCACAGTGAGAAGCACGCAAGCGCCTCTAGCGACTGTCAATGAGACAGCCACTAGAGGCTCTGGAGGCTGGATTAACCCTCAGTATAAACATAGCAGTTTCTCTGAAACTGCTATGTTTATAAAAAAAAAGGGTTAATCCTAGAGGGACCTGGCACCCAGACCACTTCATAAAGCTGAAGTGGTCTGGGTGCCTAGAGTGGTCCTTTAAATGATTCAATGCGATTTATATGTAAATAAACATTGTATAACTCATTTGTGGTACAGGTAATTTCTGTGAGTTTAGATAAACCAAAATTGAAATAAAAGTCCCATTATTTCCCAAAAGTGATTTAGGTATGCACTGAGTGATTAGGGGGATCACCACAAGCAACGACATATGTTGCACTTAAAACGTCACCTTAAACTCAATGTATACCACCTGTGACAATGACCGTCGCATAACAGACACCTACAAATAGAGGAAATATTATGGTAGCAAATGGCATGAACATTAATAGTAGGTGATAAGAACACTATTCAAAATAGCTTCCAGTCTTTTATAACCAAGTATAAATCACATAAATGGTAACAGTGCAACTTATCTGTAAACCTTGTAATTCAAAAATGAAAAAAAAAGAGAAAACACTTTATTAACTCTGCAATGTGCAACATATAATGACGATATAGAAGATTCAGAAGCCACTAAACATGAGATTGTAGCTACCAGATTAAGCGAGATATATGAAGTCCCAATACTTGACCAAAAAAATACTAATTTAGAGGATTCCCAAATAGAAAGAAATTATATTGATAATCCAGGAAGGAAACATACTATATCATTATGTTATTCCTATATTAATGCTAGGCCCCAAACCAAATTGGATTACATATTCGCATGGGAAAGGGATCTCCAGAGAGAAATGTCTCTGGATAACTGGTTGGCAGTTTCTATAAATTTGAAATGTATCACCCAGTGTTTGGCTCATTTGGAGAACCACTATAGAGTTTTATATCGGTGTGTACGGGCTAACTGTGACTTGTGGTAGAAGGCTAGCGCGGTCTAACAGAGAACACCTGACACTTTTGTTAACTCAGGAAGATAAGCGCTATGGCTTTCTGACTAACAGCCAGGGAGGTGTTTCTGCAATTCTTCATAAAAATTGCCAATTTTAAATAATAATCTGGGGTTTTATAAACTGCCGTTAGGATGAGATGCTCCTGACACATAAAATATTTTAGAAAACGGAAGTGCTTTGTCCCTTGAAGTTTGTGTTTTAAAGAAAGAGGTTTAAAAAGAACGGAGGTAGCTTTTTTGCATACATTTTGAAGCTTTTACAACGGTTCTAGGGTTTTCAGATCCACCATGTTTCCATGCTCTTCTGGCTGATAAGCAGCACCTGAAAAGGGATGAATTAATTTGCCACATATTGGAAAGCAATCGAGGAGAAATCCCAAAGAAATTCCTTTATGATTTAACCGATTTAGCTCCTACAGCTCGTGAATTCTACTGACTGCTGGGTTTTTCTTTTACACATGAAGAAGTGATATGTGTAAAAAAAAAACAAAAAACAACAATATGGATCTGGCCATCCAGATAAGCAAGCTTGTTCTTGCTGTGCTAATAAATTATGACAGGAGCACCCTGGTCTTGACAGTTTATAAGGCATTGGAAATAATTAGGCTAAAGGGACACTGTAGTCACCTATATAACTTTAGCTTAATGAAGCAGTTTTATAGTGTATAGATCATTCTCCTGCAATTTCACTGCTCAATTCACTGTCATTTAGGAGTTAAATCACTTTGTTTCTGTTTATGCAGCCCTAGCCACACCTCCCCTGGCTATGATTGACAGCCTGCATGAAAAAAAAAAACTGATTTCACTTTCAAACAGATGTAATCTACGTTAAACATTTTTATCTCTTGCTCTGTAAATGTAACTTTAAAAATCACATACAAGAGGCTCTTGCAGGGTCTAGCAAGCTATTAACATAGCAGGTGATAAGAAAATCTAAATTAAACAGAACTTGCAATAAAGAAAGGATAAACATTAGATGACTCTTTACAGGAAGTGTTTATGAAGGCTGTGCAAGTCACATGCAGGGAGGTGTGACTAGGGTTGATAAACAAAGTGATTTAACTCCTAAATGGCAAAGAATTGAGCAGTGAGACTGCAGGGGAATGATCTATACACCAAAACTGTCTCATTAAGCTAAAGTTGTTTTGGTGACTACAGTGTCTCTTTAAACTTATTCCCATTTATGCAAATTTCTTTGAAAATCAGATATTTGCCACTTTAACAAGTAATGGAGTCCTGATAGCGATTTTATTTTTAACCGCTAGCCTGAGTGTTCTGTTAAAGAGAGCTCCTTAATCGAAAAAAAAAAAAAAAAAACACTTCTAGGTTTTAAAATAAGTAAAAAATGACTTATTCAATTAAAACAGGAGTTCAGGTTGATGTGGAATAATTCAGTTAGTCTCCCTTTTTAATGGGGGTTATAATCCATTAGGGACAGTGATTTCTATCTGGAACCCTGGGTAGATCCAATGTTTTCTAAAAACAGCATCTTTTAGTAGATGAGGAAAAAAAAAAAGTCAATCCATGGATCTGTTCTTCACAGCATTCTCATTTGATTAGGGAAGACTAATTAATATGGCATAATTTCATTTACATCGCAAAAGAAATCAGTTAAGACATTTAAGCAACCTTGTATCGCTTGAAACGAACACACAATGCAAAACTAATTAGGGAGCTTATGCATTCAGCGTGAGGACATTTTTACACCAGGGCGCAGACATCATTGGTATTAAAAGAGGAACGATATCAAAAGGAATAAATTTGCCTCTTCATAGAATGCGTACAAATGACACATCAAATAAAAACAGATCACTCAGCAGCACTTCAAACACATCCATTCTGGGCGACTGGTTTATAGATCTGGATACATTGCTATTCAACGCTGCAGTTACTGTACCAAGCAGACACAATGAGAATCAATTTTACAAAGTGGGGGCAATTTAGAGCATTGCCTTTTTTTTCTGCAGATCAACAAAACGGCGGAAAATTGTCACAATGGCTCCCTACAATCTAGCCTGAAAAGTCAGAGTGATTTCCAGTGGGGATTTATTTAGAAATCACTAGTAGCCATTATAAATGTTTCATTAGACATTCCTTTGCTTTCCGGAGAAATCCAGAGACATAAAATAGGCTGGAAAATGACAGAGAGGAATGGCTGGCGCTCCGGTGACAAAGTGCTTTATATTTCAGCTGTACTTAAAATCAATAAATTAAACGAAATCTTTGTTTTTGACAGAAGCAGAACAGCTATGGCCAAAATAAAAAAAAATCAAGCAGACACAATCATACTCTCAACGTCGTCTGTCTAAACAGAATATTCTAGCAAAAACAGAACACTGTAGGATGACAAGCGCACGTTTTAACAGGAATAGAAAATAGAATACATTTGACATCTCCACAGGCAACCCGAGGTCTGAGCTTCTTAAAAAAATCTAATATTTGCAGGCAAATGCCCTCCATATAAATTACATCGTTTATATGGTTTAACGGTCATTAATGTTTCAATTTAATCTCAGTGTATATAAAAGAAAAAGCAGGAAATAGGGAAGTCCAAATATTTATGTGAAAGTTATAGAACAGACTCATTTTGCACTCTTGTTGCTCCAGGAAGTCTGCATTTTATATCAGATTAGGGATGGGAGGGGGGCTGCCATTTACAGTCTCGGGTTTTCATTATTTTACATTTTTTTTTAATAATGGCTACAGTTTCAAGTTTTAGTTGTATTCTAATTGGCTGGAAAGGGTGAGACTGTTCCACAGTCAGCACATATATACGCAAACACACACACTATGACAAAGATCGACTACACTCGGGTTAATTCACAAAACTTTTGCAAAATAAATTTGAATGGCAAAATTGAATCAAAAATACCCATGTTCTAACTATAGCAAAGTTAGAGAATATTTTCATATCAGCTATTTTTACCTCCATTTTTCCATTCAGATATAATTTGAGAAAATTAGTTTAACAAAATAGCAGTGTCAATGTGTACAGCTCTAGGCAAGGACTCCAACTATTTGTATCAGGACAAGTAGATTGGGCTACCATTTTAGTCCCTTGGACAAGTTAATGTAATAATAATAATAAATATAATAAAAAAAAAAAAAAGAGAAAGCCGGCCCTTATTCTGTATTCCAGCTTTGCTCCGTAGGGGTGTGTATCTAGGAGCCAACTGCCAATCAAATGCTTCCTCGGAGTAAGGGGGAGGGGCATCAATCTTTGCTAATGAGCAAACACAGAAAGAAGATGTGCCTTAAACCCAGACACTAGGCAGTTACAGGTAGACGATGGCATTATGTTGTTTTAGGAACTTTTTTTCTTAAATTTAATATCAAGGCAATCATCACATTATCATGTACCGAGTTATTTCATGATAACATTCGTGCTCTATGTTACTTGATTACGAAATTCATATATAACAGCATGCCAATTACGTCTATGTAAACATGTTAAAAACCTTTACTGTTGCAAGAAGGTGTGGGTTTATGTAAATGTTGCACACGCCAAAAGCATTTAGGTACCTGACGTATCCTTGATCCATTTCAAAGAAGGTCAGCCCTGAAGTATATTCAGTAAGCCATTGCCAAGGTAGCGTGCGTATAAGTGATGGTAGAAATAAGGAGAAGGAAATGTGTGCCAACGGCAGAGAATTACACTGCTCTCTATGAGTGTGAGAGAAATATTTATGTCATGATCTGCTGGATGTGCAAATGATTAAATATTCCTAAAAAATAATACTGAAGAGGTCCTGAAAAAAAAATGAATTGTGATATCAGCGAAGATTCTAGGGATGCATTACTTGTAGTTGGTTTGATTTGTATAACCTGCTGGCAAACTTCAAATATAGAATGTATAATCTGTAGCTAAAAATGGCTACTAGCTTCAAATCAGATTTCTCAAGCCGTGGTAAACACAAGACTCAACACTATACCTACCACGGGTCCCTATTAATGAGGGACAGTCCTTATTTTGGGCACAAATCGCTATTTTCTAGGAGCTTGATATTGTCTGTATGTCGGAGTGTGTAACAGAGCTTCACAGCAATAATACTCCCAGTAATGTGTCTTTAAAGGAACACTATAGTCACCTAAATTACTTTAGCTAAATAAAGCAGTTTTAGTGTATAGCTCATTCCCCTGCAATTTCACTGCTCAATTCACTGTCATTTAGGAGTTAAATCACTTTGTTTCTGTTTATGCAGCCCTAGCCACACCTCCCCTGGCTATGATTGACAGAGCCTGCATGAAAATGAAAAACTGATATCACTTTCAAACAGATGTAATTTACCTTAAATAATTGTATCTCAATCTCTAAATTGAACTTTAATCACATATAGGAGACTCTTGCAGGGTTTAGCAAGCTATTAACATAGCAGGGGATAAGAAAATCTTAATTAAACAGAACTTGCAATAAAGAAAGCCTAAATAGGGCTCTCTTTACAGGAAGTGTTTATGGAAGGCTGTGCAAGTCACATGCAGGGAGGTGTGACTAGGGTTCATAAACAAAGGGATTTAACTCCTAAATGGCTAAAAGAGGATTGAGCAGTGAGGCTGCAGGGGCATGTTTTATACATCAAAACTGCTTCATTAAGCTAAAGTTGTTCAGGTGACTATAGTGTCCCTTTAACTACAATATATGTGTTTAAAAATCAGTCTGTGTAAAGAAGATACATTAGTCTTGTTCTAAATTACATGTTAGTTCCATAAATTATTAGAAAGTCACCTAAAATTTCTCAGAACAGCCCCGCCCCCTGCCACACGCCCACTCACACCCCTTTATCCATGTGTCCATCATATGCTGTATCCGGATTTATTGTCTGAGCGGATAGCACTAAAATCGGATCGAGAGCAGTTGGGAAACTGTGCTAAATTTTACATATATTTTCGAACGTCACCTAATGAGTTATTTTATATGAGTCACCGAAACAAGACATTACTAACACAAAATGTCTTTCTAATAGACCACATAAAATATATAGATGCCATTGCGACCCGTTTAATATGCCTTTCTAGCAGAGTAGTAGACATTTTAAAAGCTCTGCGCAATATTGCGGCCAAGTGGAGGAGGTCTTTATTCACTCTTTCGCAGACAGTTTCGATCACTTAGTACTACTATCACTTAAAATTAATAATCAGTGTTTCATTAGCTCATTGAAGACAAATCTAGTTGCTGTTGACCGACTTAAAGTCGATAACATAAATGACATTAAAAGTAGAGTGGGGAGTGGGTACATACTCTGTCACTGTTGGTTACATGTCTTGCTTGCCCACACAGTTTACGTTAGCCCTTGCCTCGGCACCAAATGATTAGCCTTGGCAGCTTCTGCAATTTACTTCATGACCACACGCTTAAAATAAACTAAGAGGCTGTTTGATGATATAAATGACCCGGCTTTCCTGTTTACAATAGCTAATAGTTTGTTTTACATTGCAAGACAGCCACTAAATAACAGGCTTCCAGAGCACACAAAGCTCGTTTCTAGCCCTTAATAGCAAAATAAATAAATAAAGAAGAGGTTTTATATCCTGGGTTCATGGGAATTGGGCATTATTCACAGACGCCGAGTCCAGATCCATCATGTTCAACAAAATGCATTTTATACAGGGGGTTTTAGATGGTTAATGCAGAATTATTGTTCTGTAGCAGAGATTATACCATAAAGTAAAAGGACAAGCGCAGGCGATACGTGTGTATCTAGTCTAACTAGTGCTCTAGAAAGAGCAAATATGCAGAATATATTGCAGTTAGTTATTCTGGAATTTTTAAACCAAGTTGTATTTTGGTTTGTGCTATAAGCTCATCCTCTTTCCTAACCTGCAGGATTCTCATTTTTGCTACAACTTGACTTTCAAACACAAGTGCCCCTTTAAACAGAAATTGTGAGTTATCAAATAAAAAAATAAAAAATAATAATAAAAAACAGCACAAGGCATTGATGCTGAGATGGAAGTAGTATCAAAGTTTCACAGGACATTATTTAGAAAACAATGAGTCGAACAGTAAGGCTAAGCACCCCAGATGTCTGACTATTATGTTTTTCGATAATACTGCAGAATGGCATGGTATAATGGCAAAAAAGTTTACAACGAACAGGAAGACCTTATTTAGTTAAAGAAATAAAATAATAGTATCTTCGGACATGGCTCATGTATTGACAACCTCGTTGGCAGACAAACCAAGTAACTAAAGTGCTAAAATGCAAACCAGCGAAATGTAGCAGATATTTTTAGAAGAAAGTGCCACCTAAGAGCTGGCTACATTTCAGTTCACATCGCAGTTAATACTCGAGAATCATTCACTGGGGTGATGAGTGGAAGTACTGTATCAGTTTAAAGCACACTTCTATCGAACTTGTGTCACATTCAGGTATGTACATAGACAATCTATACAAAGTGCTGTGAAATCGTCACTGATGGATAATACACCTTAAAATAAATACTTACCTGCCTCTATAATGTTACATAGTTACATAGCTGTAAAGAGAATTGTGTCCATCAAGGTAATTTCCTCACATATGTTTTTGCTGTTGATCCAAAAGAAGGCAAAAAAACCTGGTCTGAAGCGCTTCCAATTTTGCAACAAAACTAGGAAAAAATTCCTTCTTGACCCCAAAATAGCAGTCAGGTCCCTCCTTGGATCAAGCAGCTATTACTCCACTAATTAGAAATGATATCCCTGTATGTTATGTTTTTGCAAGTATTTATCCAATTGCTGTTTAAACATCTGTATGGACAGATAAAACCACCTCTTCAGGCAAAGAATTCCATATCCTTATTACTCTTACTGTAAAAAAAAAACCCTTTCTTTGCTTTAGATTAAATCTCCTTTCTTCCAGCCTAAATGTGTGACCTTGTGTCCTATGTATAGCCCTGTTTAAGAATAGATTTCCAGATAATGGTTTGTACTGGCCCCGAATATATTTGTATAATGTTATCATATCCCCTCTCAGGTGCCGTTTTTCCAAACTAAAGAGATTTACATTTTTTAATCTTTCTTTGTTACTGAAATGGTCCATTCCTTTTATCAATTTTATAGCTTGTCTATGCACTTTTTCTAGTGCCATTATATCCTTCTTTAGAACAGGTGCCCAAAATTGCACAGCATATTCAAGGTGTGGTCTTACCAGCGATTAATAAAGAGGCAAAATTATATTTTCATCTCGAGAATTTATGCCCCTATTTATACATGAAAGATGTTGTCAGAACAAGAAAGTCAGTTTAATGAATAGCTGAACAATTTTTCCATCTATACATTTTGCTCTATACTCAAAAGGTAGCCGTTGCCTTCACTGCCAAAAAGCAAACTAAACAACTACAACTTGGCTTGGACAAACAAGAATTACATTTTCTCAGACTTTTCTTGGAATTGTTTTTAAACGTTATTTATTTAAAGGTCAGCGGGTTGGACGTCAATCGTCACAAAGCAAAAAAAGTCCACCAGGCAGACTAACGTTATTACAGCTCACTCCTAATCACATAGTCATGGTCTATCGCTGGCTTGCTAGAAAGGTGTACTAGCATCACAAACTGCAGAGAAAATCAATCTGATCATACCACACACTGAGCTTTTTGCTTGTTTAGGTGTCAGTGCCACGACTCTTACCTGGCTTTGAATATGTGCTAAAAGGAATTATTGCTAGGCTTTTAGAATTACCTTTAAAGTTACATTTAAACAACACATTTGTCCCAGTGGTTATTACACGTGTAAGCAGCAATATTAAAGTACTGAGGGCAACCTTCACCCACATGGTTAATCACCCATCTTTCATGGTAATAAGAAAAATATTCAGCTTGTTTTTTGTTCTTTTCTGACAGTTGCAAAGTATACGGTGTGGCTCATTTGTGAGCTAAAATGACCTACCAGCTATTGTGACGTTTCCGGTTCACAATCCCTGCACACAACGTTGACTGGGCATCTTACGTAAAACATACATTTGATAATTGACTTGTTGGCAAGGTGACATCTTATGGCAATGCCCCAATTTGAGCCAACTGTCTGGGAAGTGCTGGCCATTCTATTGCCAATGTTTATTTATGGAGATTGCTTGGCTTTGTGCTGGATTATCTACACGTGCAACGAGAGAGTCACAGAGAGAGAGACAAACAGGGTTTTTACTAAAATTAAAATTCTAAGTGAATTCCAAATTGAAACTATGCCTTTAATCTCAGCTACTGGGGCCTTAGATATAAAATTTGCTTTGCATTCTCCCTTTAGTACATAAGCTTCAGAGAGCCTGTATATTTTCCTAACATTGTTGCCTTCTATCTATCGGAGATCTAATTTCTTTATGACTTTAAAAATAATAAAATACACACACAAAAAAAAAGTATTAATATTACAACACGAGGCAGTCTATACTCCAGAGAGCTCAATGCAGAGCAGTAATCCGCTACAAATTAGAGCACAGGTACCAAATGTCTAGTTTTGCAAGTTGTGCTGTAATTATCAGAAATATATACTCTCGATCTGCACGTGTCGACGTGTCTTTTATAGTTAGACAGCAGTAATGGAAGGCAAGCCTTTGAGTGCCATGTCCTGATACCACTCGCACAAACAGTAATTTTTCACTTCCGAAAGGAAGAGCAATTTCACACCTTTCTGTACTATACCTCCCACCATTCTCTCGAGAAAGCGGCTTTTGATTTGAAAAGTACTGGCAGCCACCGTAATCATCTCTTCCAGCGTTCAGCAGCTTGCAAATAATAGGTGCCAGTCATAAACTAACAAGGAAACAACACAGGCATTTAAAAACAGCGACTAAATAACTAAAACGGCTTCATGGTCACCTGAAATAAACTAAAAGTTAACATTATGTATTATACACCAGCACACTTATTATATCAAATTTGTGCATCACCCATCATTCCTAATGTTTTTTTCCCCACAGAATTCTATTTATATGGCTGTTCTTTTAGTATCATATACCGTGTTTCCCCGAAAATAAGCCCTAGCTGGATTATCGGGGGGGGCTGCAATATAAGCCCTACCCCGAAAATAAGACCTAGGCAGGGCCGGTACCTGCCGAGCCCTTAAAATGCCTCAGCCGCCTGAGCGCTCTATAGAGAGCACTCAGACGGCTGCCACAGTGCCTCACCTCCTCTTCCCTGTAGCGTGGCCGAGCTCCTCTCCGGTCCGCGGCCCGCCCGGACTGACAGGAAGTGCACACTGGGAGTGCACTTCCTGTCAGTCCGACCGGGTCGCGGACCGGAGAGGAGCTCGGCCACACTACAGGGGAGGTGAGGAGAAGATTGGAGAGGGGGGAGGGGGAGTATTACAGGGAGGGAGGGAGGGGGATAATATTACTGGGAGGGAGTGGGAGAGTATTACAGGGAGGGAGGGGAGAGTATTACTGGGAGGGAGGAGAGTATTACAGGGGAGGGGGATAATATTACAGGGAGGGAGGGAGGATAATATTACAGGAGGGAGGGGGGGAGAGTATTACTGGAGGGAAGTATTACTGGGGAGATAATATTACAGGGAGGGAGGGGGAGAGTATTACAGGGAGGGGGAGGGGGGAGAGTATTACAGGGAGGGAGGGAGGGGGGAGAGTATTACAGGGAGGGAGGGAGGGGAGAATATTACAGGGAGGGGGAGGTGAGGGTCTCTGTGGGGGTTACACAGCGCAGACACAGGCTGACAGACTGGCTCTAAGCCCTACCCTGAAAATAAGCCCTAGTGTGTTTTTTGTGACTAAAATTAATATAAGACCCGGTCTTATTTTCGGAGAAACACGGTATGTTGCAGTTCTCATACCTGAGCGAGTGATAAATGTGGGATATCATAGAAAGGACGGGAGAGACATTTTTGGTACAGTCCTGTCAAATTCGAGGCAGTAGGCATGTATGTACCTTAAATCTCTTACCAGAAGAAATCTTTTTACATGAGGAAGGAATGATAAAAATAAGTATTTAATCAAGAAAAGAACATATGTGAAGTATATTCAGAGAAATCTTCGGTGTTTCACAATAGCAAGCAACAGTGAGAGAAGATAATGTTACATCAAGAGGGTTATTCACAAAAATTAGAATTCAAGGTAAATTCCAAGTGAATTTCAAATAAATATATTAGAACTGATGGTTTGTTTTTAATTAAGGAATGCTTTCAGTTCAGCTAATCTGGACTGATTACATTTGAAATTCACTCTGAATTCTCACTTTGGTTTATCACCCTTCAAGTTTTCACAGGTAATTATGTCTATTTTTACATTATGAAATAAATTCTCATTAAGGAAATGAAAAAAGCCTGCTTGGAGAATGGTAAGCGACCTCCTGTGACTGGAAACCGACAGGAAGTGAGCAACTTTTATGGTTTTCTCTATAAACAAGACATGGATAAATCTTTGTATGTGCTCATGTAGAACCAAAACACTGCTTTTTAACTCGTCCACTGCAGATGTTCCTCTCAAAAACAAACAAGATGTCTGCAGAGACTGCGTCATTCTAGATTAAGCCGAATCATGCCTCAAAATCCCAGAATTCTGCAACAATACAGCGTATAGTGATTTAAACATGAGTGAATTGTTCAATTTTAACCCATCGACCTCAATCCTTAGCTCATTGAAAGTCTCAGTACATATTGGCCCATGTCAACAACTCACGGATATGCTGAGGGGAATTCCAAGGTAATTTCAAACACCGTAACTAATCACAGAAGAACACATTGTGTTTTCCTGAAAATCATAAAAATGGGACATTATGTTTGTCAAGCAAAAGTCAGGCACTCAGTAATGACCTGGATACCAATTAGACACCAGAATTAAAAAGAGTAAATCACTTTAATAATCACCACCATTAAACCTTGAACAGTTGGTACAAGTAAAGTAAACAATGAATATGAGATTAAGTCTGTTGTCACCTCTGGACACTAAAAAAAGAGCCTCAGCATAATGACCACTACAACAGATTGACAAAGATACGGCAGGCCCCCAAACAGGCCCGATTTCTGTGGGACAGTCCCAATTTATGGATCTTGTGCTGGTGTCCTTATTTCGTTCCCTGTTGTCCTACGTGCACGTGAATATTTTACTTCTGCACTAATCCATCCAAATGTGCATGTGCTGGGAGAAGCTTAGCCCAGAACTCGCTGCCTGTCATTGTCAACCAAAAGTTGGGTGGGTTTGTACGTATAAGTTGAAAATAAATATTGTGCATTATATTAGGGACAACAGAGAAGTCTAGCATTGAGTGCTGGGAAAGACAAAAACAGAAGAAAATATCTAGAGGACCTGTACCCAGGCTCCTTGCACCATAACCACTACAATAAGTATGGTAATAATGACATTAAAACCAACATTATACCATGAACAACCAACACAGTTTCAAGAAGGCACACAAAGCAAACAATTACAAACAGGGAAATACCAAGAGATTCTACGATGGCATTAATAAAATCACAGATTTTAAATAATGCATACTGTACTTTAACTAAAATGCTATTATACCCTCTGCGGGCACATAATAAAATACTTATAAATTAATCATGATGATAAATGTATTCGTGGTCTCTAGAATATCAAACAAAAAGCCATTGCGTGCCGTCAGTAGTAATAGAAGAAGTAAATAATGTGTGAAAGCTCTGTATGATATGCAGACTCACAACAGTAAAAGGTAGGCAAGCACAGACGCTACATGTTCACCTCTCTTTCATTAATGTAACATCAGAATTCAATACTTTTGTGGTGACATTCTGCTCCCCACCTGACGATTATATCATAAGAAACAGTCTTGGCACTTCTAGGGCAGACTCACACTACAGACAATGAAAAAAAACCAATTCATTTATACAAGCCAGTCTTGGATAAAATTAGCCATTTTATTATTAAAGGGACACTTTCGTCATACAGATCACTTTACCTCAATGACGTGGTCTGGGTGCAGTGGCCCTGTCCTTTTAACCCTGCAATGTAAAATATTTGTTTTTTGTGTGTTTTTGTTTAAACAGCAATGTTTACATCCACTTCTGAAGGGTTAAATCTGCTGTCATGTGACACAGAGGTCTACAGAAACGTACGGAATTCAATGCTTCCCTAAGAGAAACATTTGATTGGATGTGAAACTTCCTGCGCATGTGCATCAGGACCCATTAGATCAGACCATTGCACCAAAAGATATGCCTACACGAATGAGAATGAGCACCCTGCCAATCCTTGGACTAATCACTGGGTTCATCTTTGAGCCCAGGTCCCTTTCCCAAGAACAGCCATGATTTACATCAAATGATCTCCCATTTTAACAAGCAAAGTGCATGGCTGGTTCACGGGAAACAAATGGTGTATCTGTGTACAATAGGATGGAGCAGTAAAATGATTGTGTACAACAAGCATGTCAAACGCAAAGGCCAACATGGGCCAAATAAACAATGTTTATGTGGGCTGCAAAATTTTTTATTTTTTTTTTAAAGTTCAATGTAGACCAACAAAAAATAAAATTACTTGCATCACTCTCATGCAAACAATATGTAATCTTGGGTAAATATATATAATTTACTAAAAAGCTATAGTTCAAGTTACTCACTATACCCCCCGATCTAATACACAGACTCCCACAGCTCCCCCACTCTAATTTAATACACTGCCTCCCCTCCTTCCCCCAATATAATACATTCCCCCCCTTCCACCACTCTAATACACTGCCCCCCTTCTCCCACCACCCTAATACACTGCTCCCTCCCACAATTCAATACACTGCCTCTCCTCCCTCCCAATTTAATACTGACCCCCCTCCCACTTCTCTAATATACTGCACCACCTCTCTGCCCCCCCTCCATTTAATATACTACAGGAAAGTTCACCCAAGCCCCTCTTCCTCTACCTTAAAGGACCACTATAGGCACCCAGACCACTTCAGCTCAATGAAGTGGTCTGGGTGCCAGGTCCATCTAGGGTTTCAGATAAACGGCTATGTTTACATTAGGGACACTATAGTCACCAAACCCACTTTAGCTTAATAAGGCAGTTTTGGTGTATAGATCATGCCCCTACAGTCTCACTGCTCAATTTTCTGCCATTTTGGAATTAAATTACTTTGTTTATACAGCTCTCCGTGCATGTGACTTACACAGCCTTCTTAAACACTTCATGTATGGAGTCCTCTAATGTTTACACTTCCTTTATTGCAAATTCTGTTTAATTTAGAATTGGTTATCTCCTGCTCTATTAATAGCTTGCTAGACCCTGCAGGAGTCTCCTGTATGTAATTAAAGTTCAATTTACAGAGCAGGAGATAAAAACTTTTAAAGAAGATTGAATATGAAACCATTTTGTTTTCATGCACGCTTTGTGAGTAACAGCCAGATTTAACTCCTAAATGACAGTGAATTGAGCAGTGAAACTTCAGAGGGATGATCTATACATCAAAACTGCTTCATTAAGCAAAAGTTGTTTTGTTGACTATAGTGTCCCTCTAAATAGACAAAGTCCTAAACTACAAATAAAAAAATATTAAACAAAAACCTATTGAGCTTTGACGCTCCACATACAGCAAGTTCTTCACACGCAACGAATACGCTGAACCTCTCAGCCAATCTTAAAATGAACATTGTCAAACAGAGCAATAATGTAATGCTTATTGCCAAATTTAGTTGACGGAGCATATGGAAGGGGGTTACATGACGATGTGGGTACTTACATGGCCATGGAAGGCGTATTTGAGGAAAGCACAGTTAGAGCTGCAAATTCATACAATCGTAAGACAGACAGAAGTGAAACAGGGAAGTCCTGGTGTATTGTAAGCCATGGTGGAGGGAACATTGGTGAAGACACCTGTTATTCTCGCACATGAATAGCTTGCATGATTCACTATGCTATGTTACACAGGAACACGGAGTTAGGCTCCGAACAATCACTACGCAAAAGCTTTTAATGATGGCTCAAGAACCTAATTTCTTCATTGTTCATAGTCATAAATTTAAAGCACCTCATTTGTAGTCTATTCAGCACTGAGGCTATAAAGTCATTCTTCCAACCAAGAGCAGATAGTTAGTGAAGTTACTTTATGTTCAGCAGGCGAGTGTTTGAACTTCATTACATCACTCTTTAATTGTATTTGTATGTATGAGTTAGAGCCGAGGTGAATCCTATGACATATGTACCTACCAAGCCAAAATGACAGGGGGAATTGGGGAGCTTAACAAAATTACAACGCTCAGGAAAACCGGAAGAACGAGAAGGAAATTTGTACTAGTGAGAATAACAAATTATAGAACACACAGGTACGTAAAGAACGGTACCCAGAATTCCAAATATGCGGTCGAAAAAGTATTTTCTTTTAGTATAATGTATTTGGTTTTTTTTTCCCTTATTGTTCGAGGCTAACTGCAGATTGTATTTATAACCTTTTTGTTTTCAATGTGCTGTTTAGATAAAGCAAGATAAACAAACCAGATAATTATCTTATAATGAAAATAATATCACAAAGATAATAACCTTGGCATAAACCATGATGTGATCCATCACCTCTCACCATCACTGAAACCACGAACTGGATCATAAAACAAGCCAGTCTTCCCATGATTTGTATAACATAAGTATATGGTACAGGGTGGCTTTTTAGGCATCTCCAGCGATCAACTCCCAAGTGATTAGTGATACATTTAGAGCAGCATATAGATAAAATTATGCACACATATGGTAAAAGTTTATTAACCCCTTAAGGACCAAACTTCGGGAATAAAAGGGAATCATGACATGTCACACATGTCATGTGTCCTTAAGGGGTTAAAGTGCACACTATATTTATTCACAGATGCAGAAACACATAGCTAATCTCAAAATTCCTCATGTAAATATCACTTGTTTTCTGGTGTAATTGTAAAAGAACACAGAGTACGGATTCCTTGTATTGAATACAGAAGAATACAGGTTTAGTAGCACTTTAACAGCTATAAATGTGCTTTACTTCGGCAAGATCAAAATTACATTGAAGCACTACAGACTAACACGGTTATAATCTCAAAGCAATTCTACATAAACATCAAAAACATTTACTGTTACACGGTTACGGCCAAACGGATTTACCTTTTTTTTTGTAGTCACTATGTTTCAATTTGTGCTGTAACTATTACATTACAAGAATGTTTGTTTTCTTTGTTACAGATCACTGAAAGTCCTTTTTTACCTTGTAATAAGTCAAAAGGTGTGATTTATAATTTTTACATGGTTTATTACATGTATATATTGCTTTTTTAATCTCCTTTCTCGGTTCTATGCAAACTTTACATTCGGTTGTCATCATAAGACAATCAATCTTTTTAAAATTTGCACCTAAGAAGTGATCACTGTAAAATCGAATAGCCTTCTTTCCATTAGCAACTGCCGGTGGTAAGGCCCATTTTTGGTTTCTAAGTCACTTTCAGTAGTACCAAGGTAAACATACCTATGACTAAGTACTACGACAAACAAACATAAGGAGGGGCTTTGACACGGATCATTTTATTTCTTTGGATTGGATGTGTGCTGCCAGTTTTTGTGGCTGCAAACATAACACTGGGGTGTGGGACATGTGCGGAAAGCTATAAACACCAAAACAAAAAAGCCAACTCTGGAGCAACATGGCTCAGGAGCTTACAATCTAAAAATAAAAATGGGATTTGCATGTCACAGAGCTGTCACACAGTCAGCTTGAGGGGTGTTTTGTTACGCGAGTGCCATGTAGGCGCTACATCTCATAACGGTGTAGAATTGTCATAGAATACAAACACCACAAGTACTTTTCCTAAAATTCTGGAGCTGGCTTTTAACATCCAGGTTAATTTATCAAGCTGCAACTTCCAGCAGTAAAATAATAAAACGATCATTTTATTTCCAGGTAAATCATTAACGGTTCTCTTCCCTATCGCATACTGTTGACTTTCGAAGAGCCGCAGCCAATCCATCAGATTACGGATTGCATTAAGCAACTGTCAAGCATACCACTGTGAAGAGATGAAGAGACGTTTTTCTTGGTTTGCAACTCAATTGCATATGCATGAGTAGAGAATACATACGGCCCAGGAGAAGAGATGACGGTTTATAGTAATATGCACGGCTGGGCAGTGTACAGCCGATGAGCAGTCTTGTGTGATGGAATAGCAGAGCGCACTATATTCCAAGCTCAGTCAGGAGCATGGAAGACTTCAGGCGTAATTAGTATGCAGATCAAACACTTCAGCAACAATTGCCGGCGTCCCCTGGCATGAAACATTGACATGGCTAGCAGAGATGCAAATAGGCACGGAACGGTCACCAAGACACAGAGTCTCATCTTACAGGCAAATGTGATTAATAAAGCAAGGCCATGTAAGGAATAGCTAACAAAGGGAATGGTAAAAAAAATAAATATATATATATGAAAAAAAAAAAAAAAACAGATGCGCCTGACAAAAATAATTTGCATGATTAAATGTATACATAAAATCGGATGTTAAGCATCCTGAGTAACTTCGGTTTTAATTATTTACAAAAATATTATCTATGATCTCTGGTTAATAATATACACTGTGTGTTTGGAGCAGAGGAGAGTACACAGAGAATAAATACACGCAGACCTCCCAATTCAAAACAGTGAATATCAGGCAGCTGGCAGTGTACCATCCCCTAAGCAGTGCATATCAGGCAGCTGCCAGTGTCTCTCCTCTAAGCAGTGAATATCAGGCAGCTGGCAGTGGGCCTCCTCTAAGCAGTGCATATCAGGCAGCTGCCAGTGTCTCTCCTCTAAGCAGTGCATATCAGGCAGCTGCCAGTGTCTCTCCTCTAAGCAGTGCATATCAGGCAGCTGCCAGTGTCTCTCCTCTAAGCAGTGCATATCAGGCAGCTGGCAGTGTCTCTCCTCTAAGCAGTGCATATCAGGCAGCTGCCAGTGTCTCTCCTCTAAGCAGTGCATATCAGGCAGCTGCCAGTGTGCCTCCTCTAAGCAGTGTATATAAGGCAGCATGCCTCCTCTAAGCAGTGCATATCAGGCAGCTGGCAGTGTCTCTCCTCTAAGCAGTGCATATCAGGCAGCTGGCAGTGTCTCTCCTCTAAGCAGTGCATATCAGGCAGCTGGCAGTGTCTCTCCTCTAAGCAGTGCATATCAGGCAGCTGCCAGTGTGCCTCCTCTAAGCAGTGTATATCAGGCAGCATGCCTCCTCTAAGCAGTGCATATCAGGCAGCTGGCAGTGTCTCTCCTCTAAGCAGTGCATATCAGGCAGCTGGCAGTGTACCATCCTCTAAGCAGTGCATATCAGGCAGCTGGCAGTGTCTCTCCTCTAAGCAGTGCATATCAGGCAGCCAGTGTGCCTCCTCTAAGCAGTGTATATCAGGCAGCATGCCTCCTCTAAGCAGTGCATATCAGGCAGCTGGCAGTGTCTCTCCTCTAAGCAGTGCATATTAGGCAGCTGGCAGTGTCTCTCCTCTAAGCAGTGCATATTAGGCAGCTGGCAGTGTCTCTCCTCTAAGCAGTGTCTCTCCTCTAAGCAGTGCATATGAGGCAGCTGGCAGTGTGCCTCCTCTAAGCAGTGCATATGAGGCAGCTGGCAGTGTGCCTCCTCTAAGCAGTGCATATTGGGTAGCTGGCAGTGTGCCTCCTCTAAGCAGTGCATATCAGGCAGCTGGCAGTGTGCCTCCTCTAAGCAGTGCATATCAGGCAGCTGGCAGTGTGCCTCCTCTAAGCAGTGCATATGAGGCAGCTGGCAGTGTCTCTCCTCTAAGCAGTGCATATGAGGCAGCTGGCAGTGTCTCTCCTCTAAGCAGTGCATATCAGGCAGCTGGCAGTTTTACAAACAATTACACACCAGTCGAATACTCAGGGAACACAGCAGCTCACACTGGAGCGAGTGCAATTAACCAGCACCAAAACCCAAGCCATTACAACAAAGTAGCCTGGCATCAATAGACTGTGCATACATTCAACATGTTCTAGGCCTCGGGATGTGAAGAAAGCCCCAGCAGGCTTCCAAAAACAACTGAATCATCAGCTATTGTTAAAATATTGCTGAAAAAGATGGCAGGACAAATTGCAGCCTAAACCCTTTGTCAGCAAATGAAAGGAGAGCAGGCATGTCAGCACAGGTCCGTACACTCCTATCTCACCACACCCCGCAATGTCCGTCTGGTAAAATAGCATTCAGCTGGCACATTCCTTGTGGAAATCCCCCAGAAAGCTTCACATTCCAACCACGGCCCAGCCACCCTTCCACGAAATCCACCAGATCTCATCTTAACAACCAACGGTTTGACGTTTGTTAGTTTTCACTTAACTTGTACTTTATTACAAAAACTCTTTATTACATGCTTAAAAAAGGAAGATTTGACAGAATAGAATTACAGAATATTTTTTATTTTATCCACTAACCATTCCATGTCAGAACTGTCACAATACGAAGTGATTTATTAAACACTGATGGAGAAGAGATGAAAAATATTAAGAATAATATAAATATATATATATATATATACACACATACATACACACACACACACGCACACCATAACAGTGAAGGCCGCTCGCAGAGTCGCAGTCTGTGTAATATATTCCAGGGATTGCCTCGGGCAATGCAAAATGCTGACAACTTCTAAATAAACAATGTTCTGTTTTTACAGAAACTTTGTAACAGTGAAATATTCAAATTAGCTGCTTTGCCAGCTCTCCTCATTCTCTGCCCACCTACAGATAGTTCCCCATACCAGGGGTGCCCACATTTCTAACAATCTGCCGCAGGTTTACTCAAATTGAATTACTTGCTTTTATGCAGTGGGTACAGTTTGTATCACAATGTCCCTCATTTATCACAGAAACAGACCCATATACTAGGTAGAATAAAGGGATTTGAATTTTTTTGTATTTAGATTTTTAATTGTGTCTTAATGTAGAACTGCATCCTCTCCCTCTATACACTTATAAATGTATTTAAACATTAACTATTAACTATTAACTAACAAACTCAGTTTAAAAAGTGTACCTTGCATCATATCGCCCAACATTTCAAATGGACAAAGAGGGACCCTTTCCTTTTAGAGGTGTGGCCATGGGCAGGGCTGTTTTGAATACTTTTAGGTGACTTATTAAAGGACCACTATAGTGCCAGGAAAACATACTCGTTTTCCTGGCACTATAGTGCCCTGAGGTTGCTCCCACCCTCAGGGTCCCCCTCCCGCCGGGCTCTGGGGAGAGGCAGGGGTTAAAATCTTACCTTTCTCCAGCGCCGGGCAGGGAGCTCTCCTCCTCCTCTCCTCCTTCATAGCGACGTCATCGGCTGAATGCGCATCCGTGGCAGGAGCCGCGCGCGCATTCAGCCAGTTCATAGTAAAGCATTTACAATGCTTTTCTATGGACGCTGGCGTCTTCTCACTGTGATTTTCACAGTGAGAAGCACGCGAGCGCCTCTAGCGGCTGTCAATGAGAAACTGCTATGTTTATAAAAAAAAAAAAAAAGGGTTAACCCTAGCTGGACCAGGCACCCAGACCACTTCATTAAGTTGAAGTGGTCTGGGTGCCTATAGTGGTCCTTTAATATCAATTTAGGCAACTAAAATGTAACTTGGAGCAAGAACAATGTATCTTATTTACACAAAGTGATTTCGAAACTACGTTATTGTAGTTAAAGACACATTACTGGGAGCATTATTACTGTGGAGCTCTGTTATACACAGACACATTACTGGGAATATTATTGCTGTGGAGCTCTGTTATAAACTCAGATACAGCAACAATATGGAGCTCCTAGAAAAGAGGGATTTAGGCCCAAAATAGTAACTCCTTCCCTGTATCCATTGCCCCTACTTGCAGTAACATTTAAAGGGAAAAAAAAAAAGGCGCTTCTTTACCTTTAAGGGTAAAAAAATGTTTACAAACAGGGTAACCCCAAAGTTGGCTCTCCAGCGCTCTTCATCACTGTCCTTCTCCACATCCGCCTTCAGAAAATTAGCTCAGATTGACTTGGAGCGTTCACGGTTTAACCCCTAAAGGTAAGAAAGCACCAGGGTCCTCCTGGCACCAAAGCAACTTAATTTTGTTGAAGTTGTTATGGTGCCTGGGGTGTTCCTAATTATAAAGAGCTGCGGACAGGGAAGAATAGGAGTATTTCAAGAGATCGATAAATGTGTACAATCTGGAATATTTATATGCTGCTTTTATCACAGCTCGATACCAGCTTAGAACATAATGGATATCGCTTCCTTGCTGACATGACTTCACTTGGGCTTTTATCTTAGTTAATATTTGCCATTTATAGCTCTGCAACGCAGGCCAAAGGTCAAAAGCCTTCGCTCGCCTGTTTCTCAGATCCACTAAGCCATCGAGTCCCTTCCAATGACCAATCACAGGATTAGCAATGACAGCATAAAAACAGGAATACTTAATTACGACACGTTCCATTTCCAGGACGTTCTCGTAAATTACAAAGTAACACAGAGTGCTAACTTGTGCTGCATTCCTGGACCTTTTATCAGAAGGGTTTCCTTATAACGTCATATAGAAATATATTTAACATGACATGAATTAAGCAGCTTTTAAGGCATTCTGATGCAGAAAGCAGTAAGTGCATTATTAAAAAAAAAAATATTATTATTATTAACAAAATGGCCAAACTATGTTTTGAAGACATAGTATCCAAAGCTGATCTGAAATAAGGGTGGTTTTAGGGATTCTGTAATTGAGGACATTAGTAGGGAAAAAGAATGTTGGGGAGAAGAAATATAAATAAAAAAGGCGCCATTTCATTCACGGGTCAGATAAGGAAAAATGTATCAAAGAAAACAGCTTATTTGTGGACGTTAGCAGCAAAACTGTCCGCGAATCTGTAAATCTTCCAGAAGACGTGTTTCTCTTCCCTTCACTAGGCTGACGTTTCAAATCTGGAGTTAAATACAGCTTTGTAAATTTGGATATATAAAAGGTTACTTTAGGACCTCACAGACACATATTTGCTAATAAAAGGGAAATAAGTAAAGATAATACTAAAATAATATAATAAACTGCAAGAAAGTGACATTTCCCCTTTAAAATGTAGCCAATATACTTTTTGCTTAAATTTAAATAAAAAAAAAAACATGAAAAACAAAACTAATGCATATGTGGTGAGAGTCCTTTTACCTCTTTCTTCCACAATCTGTGCTTCTTTTCTGATCCAGTAGGGACTACTTTGTCATATGTATTTTTCCTACGTTCGACCTTCTTTGACCAAAGGAGGGGTTTAAGTCAGCTCCATTTCATGTGTCAGAGAAAGTACTCACCCTTCTCCTTGACACAGGAAATGGAGCTGACTTAAACCCCTCCTTTGGTCAAAGAAGGTCGAACGTAGGAAAAATACATATGACAAAGTAGTCCCTACTTTGTCTTATGTTTTAAAGAAAACTGGATCAGAAAGGAAGAAAAGAAGAAGAACAGATTCTGAGAGAGGAAGAGAAGAGGGAACAATAGGAGAAAGGTAAGTTTTGGCGTGACAGTGCCGCTTTAATTCTTTCCTATGGGGTTTTCCTTGACGCTGGAGGTCCTCTTGCAGAGCGTGATGACGAACAACGTCGTTTCATAGAGTCAAACTCTGTGTAGCCGCCTCTAGAGGCAGTCTTGGTACTGTAATGTAATCATTGCAGGGGATTAAGATGGTCTGGGTGCCTATAGTGTCCCTTTAAGCAGTTGCAGACAGTAACTCACAGTCGCTACTTGTGAAATATTGCAGTCGGTAAATAACTACTATAGCAGCGACAGGCATTTTGTCGAGCTTTGTCGAGCTGATACAAAGTACTGATAACGTTGGAAACAAGCCCATTGTTGTTTAAGATAATTTTACCAGTTTGGCAATTCTGGACTATAATATTATTCACTTTTAATTTCTGACAATTCACAGTTCAGTTAATAGCAGTGACATTTTATCCTAAATTGTACAATTCAGTTTTCACCTCGTTCCAGTTCAGCTTTTAGAGAATAAGAAAAGCTGAGAGTTGAATGGGGCAAGACATCTTAGCACCGAGTTCTTAATACGACTACAAATGAAAAAAATTACCATAATCAAAGTCTAAAAAAAGGAAACATATCCACAATTATAACACAGAGCTGGGAAATAATAGGAATGTACGGAATTGAAAGATTGTCTAGAAAGCAGCATATTTAACTTATTCATTATGGATCTTGCAGGCACTGTATAGAATGAGACGTCTGAATGCAGAACTGCAACATAGGAATTCATGTAATTCACATGTTTGAAAAATGCCTGGAGGGAATCCAAAATGTGAAATAATGTTTTTCTAAGAAAAGGGGATAAAAAGGGCATATTAACCCCTTCAATGCCAGAACTGCAATGTATGTTTCAGTTTAAATCTAGTCCACAAATCCTTTTTCACCCTCATTAACAGTAGAGTTATGATTACCAGCCTGTAGAGCAATTAATTTCTCTGCCAGAAGACACTAGTATGCGGATATCATGAATGCAAAGTTGATGAAAATGTCAGCTCCCCCTCCTTCCAAACAGTACAGGAAGTTTCATTGGGTGATACCATTTTTACAGTCAGGGACAGGTAGAAGTGAACGGACTACCATTTCACTGTCAGCATTACTGTACAAAGACTGATAAAGGTGGCTATATATACTGTAGCAGTTTTAAATACCTTTATTTTAGCAACATATGATTTAACTGTATTACTGTATGTGGGCATTATGTTCAAATGATGACTTTTTATATTCTGTTCCGAATTTTAGCAAACTGCACTACTAGTAAAATTTGATGTGTGATTTATTCACTAAAGACCAAATTCTAGTTAGTAAATTCCAAAGGGCAAAATTCAGCAAATATAGCGGTGATTATACTGTTGTTTGAGAATATGTTTGTAACGGTTTACCATTTGGATGTCAATTGATTACAATTTGGAGTTCAGTGAGTAATCCCTTTAGCAATTAATAACCAAACATTAAATAACGTATCTGAGTGCATCTACTTCCCAGAGGTTAGAAACTGATCCACTTATTTACTAAAACATGAATGTTCACATATTCACCAGGGAAGTGCAAATTTTAGGAGGAGATAATATAGAATGGTAAAAAAGTAGAGTTAAAAAAGTTTCTCAAGTCTATTGTGGCCTAAAATCTCATCAACTCCTGACAAGCCAATGTTTAGAAAACAAACCTGTTAATCTACCCCAAAATCTAAAATGAGGTTTTGAATGTAAAAATAAGGGTTTCGTGTCAGTCTCATTCTGGTTCAGCCTTAAAGTTTTTTTTTTCTGTTTTTTTTTTTCACAAAAACGATTATCAGATTAAGATGCAAGGATTTTTGGGACGCGTTTGACCAGGTACATGTTGCAGCAAGTAATCTGACTGACAGGTAATGTTTTACAAATGTGCTATATTTACACCTTTACAACTTACCCAGTTGTGTTGTCCGGCTTATACACTCATAACGTCTGCATTACGGCAAGACTAATCCAGTGTGTTCACGCATTAGAAGTTGTGTTGAGAATCAGAGAGGTACGACGTTCGAACAGGTTAATTTACTAAGCTGAACATTGTGTTACTGCAACTATAAGGTTAAATTGCTCACTTAGAAAATAGGCCTGCTGTGTTGAAGAATATTCCACGATTTGGTTGTTTTGACCTAAAACTTGCTATTAAAATTTGCAGTACCAGTCACGCCATGAAGGCCAGAAATGTAAAATGTTATCTGCTCACTGCGATAACGAGTAGATCATTATACACGCGTATATACATAAGTGCAAAAGAAGACCACATTTGAGATATGATACAATTATGGAAGCAATGCGTTAAGAATACGAACATACACTCTTGTCCTAGTGCCTATTAATATGTAGCCACTCATTGTCCAATCCAATGCTTCTCATAGAAAAGAATTGGGAACAATATACATATGTGCGGCAAGTGCTATGTGTGGACGTCCAGTTCGATGCTTCTCATGGGGAAGCATGGAATCCAATGTGTGAAGATGATGACCATCATGTAATCGAGTCAAACTCTATGTGTATGAAGCCCCTCTAATGGCTGTCAAGGAGACAGCAACTAGACGTGAGCTTATCCCTGCAATCATAACATTGCCATAGCTACTAAAATGTCAATGTTTTAATTTGGAGGGTTAAAACTAAAGTGCCACTGCACGCACATCACTTCATTGAAATAAACTGGTCTGGGTGACTTAGTGGTCCTTTGATAAAGCATTTTCTAATAGCCTGCATCATCCAAATGCCATAGAACAAAAAGGAGCACATTTGGAAGGGTTCATTCTAAATCTTTTGGAGTTGACTCAATAAACACCAACTTTTAGTGAATAAAATAAAACTAATTGCAAGATGCAGGCTGCAGTAACTAATCTGCGACCATAGCAGAGCTGGATTTTTCTAAATCAACCATTGCTGCTTACATCTTGCAGTTTGGTTTTCAAGTCTCTGCAAAATTAAGTTTTTATTGTATAAACCGCTTTATTCTTAAAGTGCAAGTTTCATACAGTGCAGATAACTCCAAATGCAGGAAGGAGTGGAACCCTCAAGCTTTAAAAAAAAAATCGGTCAGGGGCGGGGCTGGACCGCCGAGCTGGACAGTCGCAAGACAGACCAGCTCCAGCAAAAACTAAACCATTCAGCCACAAAACTACGACTTTTACCAAAAATACCGGCCAGCAACGGCGACCCTCGACGGGCAGAGTGCACTGAACCCAGGGTGAGGCTTGATCGACGAGTATTAGTCCCCTGGTGAAGAAATATTCAATGTTAAAGTGGAGGCCTGCTCCAGCGGTGAGTAGAGCGGATGGCCGCCGCCCCGCTATCCTGCTGAACAGTGTCCAGCCTGAAGCTTAAACCCTCGAGGAACCGGCTCCATTTCCCCCCCTCTGGACCGGCGGGGGTGATGCCGGTCCTCACCCTGAAGTCCCGACCACTACGACTGAGACTAAGGCCTAGCAGCACTACCAGTTGCAGACTCTAAGATGGCGGAGACCGCGCGCCTAACCCCAAGATCTGAGTGCATGAAAGATGCCCACCCCACAAACGCAGCTACCAACGCGGTTCAGCGGCACCAAATGATCAGACACCCACAAAGTCCAGCCGTACATACGCATCCTGGCACCCTAACGGAACACCTACCTCGGGTGACTCTTCAAGCTCCCGGCTCCGGTAAGGGGATGGAACAGCAACTAGCGGCGGGAAAAGGGGCACAGCAAGCCAAGCCAGTGCCTGCCCATCAGCCCCCACTCCGCACCACGCCACCCTCCAGACACACCGGGGTCCAGGTCCAGTGAGCCGGATGCCGCACATCACTCCCGGTATGTCGTGCAGCACCTGTCAACTAGCCCTGCAGCAGCCGCAACACAGGCAGACCACCGGACAACAGCGTGAACAAGCTGAATCCACAGAGGGCATGAATTCACCAATCACAAGGGGACTCTCTAAATATGACCTAAATAGTCTTCACCTGTCGCAGTATAACTATATCGAAATATTACCCGTTTTAATGTTCTAGCCTTACTATTTGCATTCATATGTAGCTATAGGGATCTAAGTGGTGATGATATATCTCTCATATTTCAGCATGTACCTAGCTAAACGTAAATTAAATATTCTGCCTGCATGTAACTTAATCTTGCACCTAATTTACCAAAAAATGTGCAATGCCTAGCAACTACCCTATTTGTTATACAAGCCAAGCAGCTCAAGGAATGCCGTTGGGGTACCTGGAGCCAGTTTGTAATTTTTTTTCACCTGCACAGCAAAAATAAAGATTTAAAAAAAAAAAAAATCGTTCACTGATCGGTGAAATTCTTGAACGATAAATGAATCAGACGGTCTCTCCCATTCAAGTGGTGCACTTTATAACATTTGTAGTGAGATGTAAAGCTAGCTTTGATGGGAACGGGAGTAAGGAGGACTGTACACAGATCTAGTCAGCGCAGACGCTGTGATCAAGAGCAATCCTTGGTTAATTGTGACCACAGATGTGGTTTGAGATTGAAAAGTAGGAAGCTGTGGTTTTCCTTTCTCAGGTGTTTTGACGTCGAAAGACTGCAGCTAAAGAAGATTGAGCAAAGACAGCAAGATTTAACTCCCGTAAATGAAGCATTATGGCTTTGCTTCAAACTATTTAAAAAAAACCAGAAGATAAATAAAGCGTATGCAAAGCTTTAATTTGACCTGTCCTCCGCATTAATAATGTCAGGGCATTTCATTGGCAGGAACAATTAAACCTTTGCATAAAGGCTTCCTGCAGAGAGGTACATGTGTAGGGCATTTAGAAATTATAATGTCAGGAAACAAATGGATCAGATTGTAAATGGTTAGAGGAAAAAAAAGCCTCGATTGTAGTAGTGAGGATTCTAAAAAACTATCAAAGTGGCAGAATAGAATGCAGCAGGATTGCACAAAGCACTCTATAGAACCAGCAGAGTTATACGCTGCATTCCGCTACAAACTGCCTTTTATGTTCAAAGCCAGAGTTTGCTCTCAAAGCTGCATTATGTGCCACGTTATGTAATAATTACCGTTTCTTAAAGAAAAGATAAAATTCAAACAGATTTTGATGTTTTAAGCCCCAGTGCCAGAAATTTAAGCAACCGAAATTTAAAATGTTACGGAAGACATTTGAACTGAAATAATGTTGCAAAAAGAGTAATTTGGGTTTTAAAAATGTATATTCACGATCTTTATTTTAACCAAAAACCAAGAGATTATTCAATAAAGTGAGAATTCAAAGTGAATGTGACATTCTCCAATTTAGTTACGCTTTCACTTTGACTGTTTCGGCCTAAAATACACTATAGGTGTTTAGGGAAACTCTTAGCAGGAACTACACATCGGAATCTACAGGTGACGTTTGTCCACAAAGCATGATGGGTCGGACGGCCCCAAGCTCTCTGTACATTCTATAAAGCTAGCTAGCTGATATTTCAAAGTGAAGAAAATGTTGCAATTAAAAAAACAAAAAATCCCCACAGCAATAAATCAGTTTACCTGCTGTTAATGTTTTCATGTACAAAACAAGTTGTCACATTTTTGTACAAATTAAAAATTCCTGACGCTTGTTTAAGCCATTAAATAACAATGACTACTGTAGGGGGTGTTGGTATTTCAAGTAAGGAGAAAGCCACATCTATACAGAATGTCAGAGCAATGCCTCAAACACAGATAGAAATCAGCAATCAATTTTAGACTTTGCTACTGAGTGGTAAAGAGATAGCACAGTCACTCTGGGGCCCTGTACACTTTGACCTCTAACTGCAAGGAGAGCAAGCAATACACTCTGGTGATTGCTCACCCCAAAGGGACTATGAACTGCAGCTGCGTTTGGCCTAATCACATTCTAAACTGGGCCAGATCTAAAATTCGGAGCACTAAAAGAAAATTACTAGAAAAAGAGGAGTACCGAAATGCTGTGAAAATCTGGGAAAGCGACAACGCTGAGTGCGTGGTGTGTACGGCCTAACATACTAGGAAAAGTTCAGCCCTATACAAAGTAGCAATCATATAATTTAGGACAGAAATCAAGCTTTGGAATTCCTTCTGTAATAATAATAATAATAATAATAATATATTTTTTTTTAAAAATGGCATCCTGTCTACAACATATCAATCCTATAGGCTGCAGGGCAGAACTTTCTGCTTTATGATATGATTCACATATCATAAAGCAAATAAATAATATTAATAATAAGATATAGCAGGCATAGCAGCCTCTATTAATGAGTTTTTACAACACTTCTACAATGCCACGCAAAGTACACACACAAAAAAATATATTAATCACAGGCAGCATTGCCGTTGTGTACACAGACTCAGAGAGAGGCCCAATTACCGCATCGCTGCTTAGAAGACAATGCAATAAATTGCACCTTAATTTTAATAAATTTGGAAAAAAAAAAAATTCTATAAAACTGGATCATTTTGGTAAATTAAAGTTTAATTTAACTCTATTAAAGTTTTTTTTTATAGAGAAATGCTTCCCGTGTATATTTTAATCACTATTATTCTTACTGTGTGAAACTGCCGTGAACTGGCATGAAGAAACTCTCTCTAATTATTTCTTGAGAGAAAGAGGTAGAGTGAAGTTTTCCATTTGACAGAAAGAATGGAATGTAGACAAAGGAAGGTTTCAGCAGACGCAGCTGTGTCTCCGAATTCCAGGAGCTACGCTATCTGATAAGAAAAGTTTTGCAAAGTCTTAGAACACTCTCTGCATTTTGCTCTAAACTTGGAATTGGATTGAAATACAAATGGCTATATTTAGGCAAAAATAGAAAAAGATTGTGAAAAATTCTCCAACCCCGCTATAGTTACAGCTTCGCTGTTTAAACCTAAATTTGAACATTGGATTTCAACTGGCTACAAAAAAATAATCCATGTCAAACGTTTGTCCACTAAACCAGAAATTGTTGAGAACTGACAAAGAATTTACAAAATGACCGAGGAGGCCAAAAATATAAACTGAATGGTATTCACAATTCAGGTTTGTTGGCCTCAAAATTGCGATTATCTTGTTAATAGTTTACAATCCACAATTTGAAAAAATAATAAAAAAAAAACTCTACAGTACAAAGAACTACACCAACAAAGTTATCCACGAACATAAAAATTTCCAAGTGAATTTCAGATTTATGGCCACAATAGCCTTAGTTATTTTTGGGGCCTGCAACTTGGTTTTGAATTCCCTGCGATACAGTGAATAGGCCCATGTTTTCTTGACCTGAAAATGTTAGAGGATCATTAATCACATAGAGAAGAGAATGTTTGCCAAGTACGCCACTTTCTGAAATGTTTATGAATATAGCGGATATCTTATTACATTCTTGTCTTCAAAATATGACGAGACTACACAGAGCAAATAGCAGAAATGCTACTTTATCCTAAAATTCGGAGAATAACCTCTCTATAACCAGAATATGCCAAATTTTGACAAAAAACAGGAACCAGGGGCCGTGAATCCTGCAAAAGTTACAGTTCGTGGCAAAGTTTATAACATTTTTTTCATATGGCACAGTTTGTTTTCCTGGCACTGGAGAGTCCCTTTAATAAGAGCCCCAGCAGCCCATCCCCTCTGTGCTGATTGAGCTAGTGAGTAAGCTTTAGTTTAAGCAGTTAGAGACAGATGTGATTGGCTGAAAGTGTCAGCTGACCGCTTTCAGCCTATCACAGCTCTCATTGCTGATATTATTTGATATGGCTACAAGGAAGTATGTAATCTCTGACTTAGCCACACCTCCAGTGGAGGTGGAGCTATAAAATGCCAGGGACCTTCATTCGGTGTTAAACTGCTTGAAAATGGTTTAACACCGAATAAAGGGCCCATGCCAGGCGACTCCAGGCACTATAACCACCTAAATAAGAAGAAATGGTTATAGTGCTTACAGGGTCCATCTAGAACTCCCATTTTGCTACCCAGGAAAGTGTGACAAGTTTATTATGGTTAATAAAGGAGGATTAAATATTAGAGGCAGTTGACTAGGAATATTTACATAGGGGGTTTATTCTCTAAATCGAGAATTGTGGACAATAAAAAGAAAAAAAGAAGAATGTTTGGAGAAAGTTTCCAATTTTTCAGTAGAGTCGGTGATTCGTTTCAGAACTGCAATTCAGCTGAATATGGACTGATCAGAATTCATCCAAATTCCCACATTCTGGCCAAAGTATACTGACTGACGGATTATGGATTAACCAAACCATGCAGTGCTGAACATGTTCAGCTGGGGGAGAGAGAGGGGGGGTGGGGGAGGGGCAATTTTCAGAATTCAACCCATGGCACAAAAAAAACAACAACAAAAAAACAGGATGAATGATGGGATAGAAAAAAAATATTACTGATTGATGGCTAGGGGACCATAAATGTTGATTTTATTAACAGACCAAGTGAGAAATGAGCAAGAGGGAAAAATTAGTAGCCGTAATTTTTTTAAAAATACATCTATTTTTATTACATATTTAATTTATATATTTGTTTTATTTATTTATTTTTACTGTTCCTCCTTTTCCCCCTCTATTAGTTAGTTTTATTCACTTAATGTGTGAACCAAATGGTGGGAAAACACTCTATCAGCGTACTGCAATATATATACTTTTTTATATTTTATTTAATTAATATTTTCGCAGTACATCGATGGGGCTATTTTTACGCCTTTTTGTTTGATTTGGTTTCCAAATGGAAATGGTGAGTTAATAGTACTGCTGTCCCTGCACTGGGCTAAAAATAAGGCAAATAGTCTTAGACCTCGAGCATTCCTGTGATATCTACAGGTCCTGTCATCCTACGCCTCCCACGTTCACGCCATCTCAATGAAGAATTGGCACAGAACTCACTACAGAAAGCAACTGCAAGTTCAGATTACTCCATCAGAAAAGGAAAGCAGGACAGTCTCATGCTGGGTGGGACCTGTTTAACCCCTCTATGGCCAAGTACATCCTTCAACAAGTTAGCTCATGCAGACACTATCAGAGTTATTCGCTTACTTGGTTATTTACTAACCTGACAAATCAAAGTGAATTTCAAATTTAAGGCCCGAGTAGTCAAACTGAAATCTTCGCTAACTTAGAGAATTTTTAAATTTTGGCTACTTTGACCTTACATTTGAAATTCAGTTTGAATTCTCATTTTTGTGAATATTCATGTAAAGTATGAATTGCTGGGAATTTGAAATGAATTCAAAGTGAATTTCAAATGTAAGCCCAAAATAAACAAATTGGAAAAATTATCCAAGACATGCATGTTTTCAGCACGCCTATTTTGGTCTAAATGTTTAAATCCACTTTGAGTCCACGTTAGTTAGGAACCCAGAATTCCTAGGTTTATCCTGCTTATGTAACATGAGCAGCTGTATAGAGTAATGCTGTCCCTAAAAGGAGTCTGACTTTTCACATCGATACAGGATTTGTTTGATGTTATAAGCAGTTATTGGCCCTAAGGGGATTAAAAAATTTGCATTTGTAAAATAATTTAAAAAAACAACAAACCACCAAATAAATGCAAAAGCTAAAATAATTATTTGGGGTCAATGAGCGTATATTTTACTAAATTATATTGCAAATTGAACATTGAAACGTGTATTATCTCCAAAATAGAACGCTACGCAACATTGATACAAAGTATATGCACAGAATGTAATATACACTATCCCAAATACCACATTTTGTAAGGATGCAGTGGATGTCTGTCGTACCAGTAAACAGAGTCTGTCTGGCAGGGTTATTTACTAAAAAGTGAGAAGTCAAAATGAATTCAAGGTGAATTTCTGACTTAGAGAATTTTTCCAGTTCGGCTATTTTGAACTTGAATTGGAAATTCACTTTCATTTTTACTTTGAAAGTCTCACTTCGAAAAAAAAAAAAATTCAATTGATGCCATTTTAACCCTGAAATTTTACCATGGCTAACAGGCCTCTCATGGCTGTCAGCATCACTATCTAAAAAGGAATGTAAAGAAAACTGTGAAAGCCCTGGAATATCTCAGATAATTAATCACAGCAATTCAAACAATCACGAACAATTAAATTGTGAACTCACAAGGTATCAGGCTAAGCATCTCGGTAGAAAGTCCTGTGTTTGCTGGAATTTAAGATCACTGGATTAGTCCCCTGTCCTTTGTGTATTGGTATGTGCATTGTGGGATCAGTATTTACCAAGTTGGACAGTATTACAGTATATAAAATCAGCATTGATAATTTACAGTTACAAAAAAAAAAAAACAAACAAGAAAAAAACACAATATACTATGTATAGGAAACAAAAAAAATAAAAGGAAAATACGACAAAGAGCAAACATTAAAAAAAACAAACCAACAACAAAATGTCAAGTTTTAGCTCAAAAGAAGAAAAACTAAAGTTGGACTTGTCTAAAGCAAGCAAAGTCTTCAAAGGATATTTGATGTTTACACTCCTAGCAATAATATGCCCTACAGCAGACTTCCCCTTGTTAGACTCAGATTCTGTACTTTGAATGAATATTCCTTCACAAGTACTGAATCAACTCAAAGAATGCTTAATGAGGCCTCCACAGTCATTGCTCCAGCTTACAGCATGGGTCAGCCTGCTCATACAGATGAGGAAACTAAAACACAGAATTCACAGAAATCACTAAAAAAAAAAAATGGAAACACCATTCTGGAAAATGACAGAAAAAATAAAATAATAATATATACACACACACAAACGGAAAATGACAATGTAATTATAAATCAAATATTAGGTTTACTAGAAAAGAAGAAAGCATTAACATTACTACAAAAATACATTCAAATAAAAATAAAAAATAAAACACACTACATTCGTATAAAATCAGCAAAACTACTATAGCGACATAAAAACCATAACTTTACTTTTAATTGCAAAGCAGGATTTCTTCAAAAAACAAACAAAAACACCCCTTCTGATAGTCTGAAAATCAGTAATAACCAAAATACAGATTGTATCAATAACCAATAAATTATCCACAGACACAGCTCAATCCCTGTTTGAAAAAGAAATCCTAAAATGTATCAGCCCACAGTCAAAGCATGACACAAGGATCTGAAGAAAGGAGTCAATTCTCATTGCTGGCTAAGCTTGGCATGCCAGATGTTTGTGGGTTAAAGGCTGCCTGAGTGTCTTGGGGCTTGCAATCCACAGACATCCTGGGGTGCCAGAGTTCGTTATCCCTGCACACCAACACAACTAAGTCTTACAGTGGGGAGGGGGAGTGCTGAGGCTTTCCATTTACATTTACCTAATTAAAGAGTAGAAAGATCACCATCTACACATGAACACAATGTGCCCCATAGTGAGCTCCCATTTAGCAAGCTCCTGCCAAAGTCCACCCAGGCAGGGCCACAATGGCAGCAATTAATGGGAAAAGGTTTTCCTGAAAACAGCTTTATACAAGCAGGGCTAGCCACAAGCACTCACTAAAAAACTCTCTGAGTGTCTGGGAGGCGTGTCCCCCCTCTCCCCTTACAGCCCATGCCACCTAACTGGCACCAATGTAAATCAATGGGGACCTGAGCCTTGAATAAGGGGGGCTGGATACCCCCACCAGGTAAGTTGGCCAATGCCCCCAGTGTACCAGCCAGGCTGGGGGAGAGGACTCACTCACCGAAAGTTGAAGCAGAGTGCCGAGTACACTGAGCGCTGATCACAGGCAAGCCTCCAGCTGCAAGCCAAGTCCAGCGCCGTGCCCACTGCCCCTACGCACTCCTGGGGCCATATCAGCGCAGAGTACACCACCAGGACCTGCAGCTTCCCTCTCTGGGAGAGACACACCTGTGGGCGATGCACACATCCGCTCCCCAGCACAATACGAGACAGGAAGCAGAAAAAAGAGCAGAGAAAGGGAGAGGAGAGAGGGAGAGAGACACACAGAGTCCTCCTTCTCCCCCTCCTCCCTGCCTCCCCTCCTCTCCCTTCAGCTGGCTGGAGAGGATCGGGTTACACACAGGCTGGGCATGCTAAGGGGGGAGGCTGATAGGCATGCACATTATTTATTATTACTAGTCCCTGGCGAGCTGGGGAGCAGCCCATTAACACATACTGCACTCACTGGGCACAGCTCCGGCTATCAGTGGGTTAATCTCATCTGCCTTTTGTTTACATTCATAACAGAACGTTCAGTTATCAAAACAAATACATTGTATCATCTGATAAGGAGAGGGTGGGCTTTGTACTCTGTCATGTGTGTAAACACTGAGAAAAGGGCTCACTTCTCTGTTTTCTGCTCAATATCTGTCTGTCTCTCACTGTCCGTCTCTCACTGTCTGTCTCTCTCTCACTGTCTGTCTGTCTATCTATCCTCTCTCACTGTCTGTCTGTATGTCCGTCCATCCAATTCCTGCATTGCACAGTTGATGTCCTTTACATATATGATAATATGAAGATGATATTAAGGTATACTGAGAGCACAGTAAATACTGTATGTCTGAAAGTAAATTGATTTGTTTATGCTCAGTAAATCCAGAGATTTGGTTTCATGGAATCAGACAGGGATATTTCCCAGCAAAGTTACAGAAGTAAACAGCATTGGATAGATTTCTTCCTGGTATGTGAGAATATGAGATGATTTGCTAAGCAGAGGAGCAGCTTAGACAGACATTCTGAGACAAGGCTAAAGGTCCCATTGTTTTGCTTGCAGCTAATTTCACAAGTCTACATACATTTTGCTCTTTTCTTATGACACATTATGTTACAAAAAAAAAATGCCTTTAATCTGAGCCGGTGTTCTCAGACAACATAGTGATTTCTTTTTAGTCATTTTTACAAAATTTGCAAAATAAATTGTGCCCGTGCAAATTTACATTTCCTCCTCACTAGCGCCATGCACAGATTTTGCACACATCATGCATTTTATAACGTGGCATATTGGCACTTTTTTGGAAACGCTAGTCGCTAAAGCGAAAAAGGCCTTGATTTTCTTAACACTATTAAAGAGACACTCCAATCGCCATAGCCATTTCTGAATGTTGTAGTTGTTATGTTGCTAGGGGGCGGACCCGGTACACTTTGGGGTTGATTCACTAAATGTCGAATTGTGACGCATTGAAATTCAAATGGCAAAACATGCGCAAAATAACTGAAAAAAAATCTCAGTTATAATCACAACTTGAATCACCCGAATTTTGCCGATTGGATTGCCGCTAGGTATAGTTTGTAAAAATCCTTGTGACGCTTATATGCTTTTTATTTTTGTTGTTTTCCTTGCCTACAGAACTGCTTTACATTATATATCATCAACATATGTTTAGTAGTACATTAAAGTCTAGCAGGGGGTTCAGGGATGTACACTTTCTGTCACCCTGGTTAGCTCGTGCAACCTGTATCCAAAGTTGACATATTGCAACCCCCTACCATGTGCTCAAACCTACTTTTGATGATGTTTAGACTGTCAGGAGGCATCAAATTTATAAGAATGCTCTTAAACAGCACAGTAGCCTTCTGGTGGACTTAGCATACCTGCCGACAGTCCTGTGTTTGGGCGAACAGTCACAGTTTTAATCTAAAACTCACAATCCCAGCTATCTTTTTCCCAACCTGTCATTCATTCTCCCCAACCCAATATACACTACTCAAAAAAATAAAGGGAACACTTAAACAACACAATGTAACTCCAAGTCAATCACACTTCTATGAAATCAAACTGTCCACTTAGGAAGCAACACTGAGTGACAATCAATTTCACATGCTGTTGTGCAAATTGGATAGACAACAGGTGGAAATTATAGGCAATTAGCAAGACACCCCAAATAAAGGAGTGGTTCTGCAGGTGGTGACCACAGACCACTTCTCAGTTCTTATGCTTCTTGGCTGATGTTTTGGTCACTTTTGAATGCTGGCGGTGCTTTCACTCTAGTGGTAGCATGAGATGGAGTCTACAACCCACACAAGTGGCTCAGGTAGTGCAGCTCATCCAGGATGGCAAATCAATGCGAGCTGTGGCAAGAAGGTTTCCTGTGTCTGTCAGCGTAGTGTCCAGAGCATGGAGGCGCTACCAGGAGACAGGCCAGTACATCAGGAGACGTGGAGGAGGCTGTAGGAGGGCAACAACCCAGCAGCAGGACCGCTACCTCTGCCTTTATGCAAGGAGGAACAGGAGGAGCACTGTCAGAGCCCTGCAAAATGACCTCCAGCAGGCACAATGTGCATGTGTCTGCTCAAACGGTCAGAAACAGACTCCATGAGGGTGGTATGAGGGTCCGACGTCCACAGTTGGGGGTTGTGCTTACAGCCCAACACCATGCAGGACATTTGGCATTTGCCAGAGAACACCAAGATTGGCAAATTCGCCACTTGCGCCCTGTGCTCTTCACATATGAAAGCAGGTTCACACTGAGCACGTGACAGACGTGACAGAGTCTGGAGACGACGTGGAGAACATTCTGCTGCCTGCAACATCCTCCAGCATGATCGGTTTGGCAGTGGGTCAGTAATGGTGTGGGGTGACATTTCTTTGGGGGGCCGCAGATGAGATCCTCAGACCCCTTGTGAGACCATATGCTGGTACGGTTGGCCCTGGGTTCCTCCTAATGCAAGACAATGCTAGACCTCATGTGGCTGGAGTGTGTCAGCAGTTCCTGCAAGACGAAGGCATTGATGCTATGGACTGGCCCGCCCGTTCCCCAGACAGGAATCCAATTGAGCACATCATGTCTTGCTCCATCCACCAACATCACGTTGCACCATAGACTGTCCAGGAATTGGCAGATGCTTTAGTCCAGGTCTGGGAGGAGATTCCTCCGAAGACCATCCGTCACCTCATCAGGAGCATGCACAGGCCTTGTAGGGAAGTCATACAGGCATGTGGAGGCCACACACACTACTGAGCCTCATTTTGACTTGTTTTAAGGACATTACATCAAAGTTGGATCAGTCTATAGTGTGTTTTTCCACTTTAATTTTGAGTGTGACCCCAAATCCAGACCTCCATGGGTTGAAAAATTTGATTTCCATTTTTTAATTTTTGTGTGTTTTTTTGTTGTCAGCACATTCAACTATGTAAAGAACAAAGCATTTCAGAAGAATATTTAATTCATTCAGATCTAGGATGTGTTATTTTTGTGTTCCCTTTATTTTTTTGAGCAGTGTATCTTGCTCACTACTCCACCTAGCCCCCACAACCAATCTCCCCCTCCCGTTCTGCACCCCATACCGCTCTCCACAGGTTCATAGGATCTGTACATGTCAACATTTCACCCTTTATTACATTTAGATCCCCCACCTCCATCTCTATACACCAGTTCTATATATATACACAAGCCCATCCTCTTACCCATGTAAAATTTCCAGGGAGTGGTGTGGTCCTGCCAACTAGGGGGGGATTGCCAGTTCCTCACTTTACTATGGATTACGTATAAGAGGCTTTCTGAGAATGTGAGTTTAGAATTCTACATCATTACAAGCAGTGGCGGCTGATGGTGGGTCACTAAACTGTGCTGCTTGGCTTGTTGGGCTCTGGCCAGTTATCCGTGTATTCAACCTCTGACCAGTCGAGATGCCATGCCTTTTCCAACACCAAAAAAATATACATAAATGTATTTTTGTAACAACAGACACGTTAAAGTGGTCAGAATCTGCTGATACATAGTGACAGCCCTAAAAGGGTGTTCAGGATACAAAGCTAGTGGGTAATGTCCGAAATCCTGTCACAACAGATTAAACATTTCTCAGGGATCTTTTCCTAGAAAGTGGGTAAAGGGTTTGCCCCAAAAGCCAGACATGATTAATAAAGTGTTCATATTCTTATCTTTAACTCTGACCAGACCGGTACTAAGAGGTACGCCCCCACCTGTCCCTATGGAGCAGAACCCATTGCTTCCAAAGCCTCGTCCTTACATTGTGCAGTAAGATGTGCAGATACCTGTTTAGTACCTTGTCAGTGCGACAACAATTGGGAAGTAATAAGTTGTGACATGGTCCTTCACATCTCAGTCTTGCCAAAAGCAAAATTCTGTTCAAATAATTTTCTGAACTAAGGTTAATACTTACCATATAAAACAGTGTGCAAATTAACCCCAGGTAGGGCATTTTGCTACCCCCAACCACATGCCACATATTACCAGGGAAAGCTAAGATTGTTCTTTTACACAAAATAAAGTAGGGCTGTGTGGCAAGGGAGTAGCAGTCTTTAAGCCCACCCTGGTAACTGTTGGATTAAACAGGCTCTGGTGATTCTATTTTTAATTTTATCTTCCATGTTTCCGAGGGTTGAAGGTGAAGGTTGAGAGAGGGCAAGCCATCAGAGTTTGTCTGGTTCATGGTGCCTCTGTTGATTGAGGCAAACAATTTTTCTTTTTTTAGGGTCTAGAACGTGTGGAATTGCTGCCTTTGATTGGTTTTAAACATGATACCCTGTGTTATTTAGGAAGTGCTGTAATCAACTGTCGGTAATTAAAGTATGTAGCGCTCGCCAAGTTCAACGATTATTCATTGTGACTAGTGTAGGCTAATCTATGGACACTAAATATGAGAGCAGACCATGGCTCCAGAAAAGGAAGGCTAGATTTTTTTTATAAACCCATTTTTATTATTATTATTACTACTATTATTGTTATTATCATTGCCATTTATATAGCACCAACAGATTCCGTAGCTCTTTACAATATTATGAGAGGGGGGATTTAACTGTAAATAGGACAATTACAAGAAAACCTACAGGAACGATATGTTGAAGAGGACCCTGCTCAAACGATAGATAGGGTATAACCCTATCTATCTTTTATACATGGTTCCCTGTAAGGTATATCGGACAAATTTGTTGGAATGGGCTAGGTGGCGAATAGAGCAGGATTTTCAGCCCATGCGTATTATGGACAGTATTCATGCCGTATTCAATCCTCACCCCACCCATTAAAACACTGTACCCACAGCAATCCTCGAACAATGTCCTGTATCAATGACTCCAAATATGGTGCATTCAAGTTGGACATCACAAATGTTATTATTGGAGGTATTATTTCTCTCTCAGTTTTTCATGCGACTCTGAGCTAGCAATGCAATGGTGCCAAGATTAAACCTGGGTCTTTTCAAGACTGCAGTTGGGGCTCCTGCCCCTGTCAGCCCTCCCCTAGCAATGCCTCTGGGTGACACGTTAAAGGGACAATCCACTGCCCAAATTCAAAATAAATAAAAATCACTGTTTAGAACTCCGCCATTGCTGGATGAAAAAAGAGGAGGGTTGGGCGTGGGGCTAGCAACCTCACCCTGGAAAAACTTCAACCGCTACAGAAACACCGAAAAGACAGAGTATTACAATAGACTGCAGAAAATCGTAGAGACATTCCGAGCAGGAGACATTTTCATCCTTATGGGAGACTTCAACGCCGAGATTGGACCCAACAACACAGGATATGAACAAGTCATGGGGATACATGGGCTGGGAGTGATGAATGATAATGGGGAGAGATTTGCGGAATTGTGTACGCTTAACAACCTGGTCATTGAAGGTATCATCTTTACTCACAAGCGGATCCACAGAAACACCTGAGTATCACTGGATAGTGTGACAGAGGTCCAGATTGACCTCATCTGCATTAGCAAGAAGTTTAGAAGATCCCTGCAGGACTTTAGAGTTAGAAGAGCAGTAGATGTGGCGTCCGACCACCACCACCTAGTAGTAGCCAGCATGCAGGTGAAGTTAAAGAAGAACTGGATGGAAACAACACAGTGCAGAGTGAAGTATGATGTCAGCCGACTGAGGATCACCAGCGTCAGGAAGGAGTTTGGACTTCAGTTGAAGAACAAGTTTGAGGTGGTACATGAGCTGTACGGGAAAGAGGAAAGAAGCAGTGTACAGGCCAGCTGGTAGATAATAAAAGAGACACAGAACAGGTTGTCAAGAAGTGGTCGGAGCAAAGAAACATCACCACAAAGAGTTGATCACAGCTGAGACCAAGGTCACTGCTGAGACCAAAATGCAAGATAGAAGATAGAAAACAGAAGAAGGTGGCAGTAAACAACAGCAGGACTAGGGCAGAAAAATCCAAGGCCCAAGTGGAATACGCAGAAGCCCACAGAGCAGTGAAGAAGAGCATTAGGCAGGACAATAAAGACTACATAGATGGACTGGAAGCTGAAGCAGAACAGCAACATGAAACAGCTGTACGACACGACTAGGAAACTGTCTTGGAAGTACAGCAAACCAGAACGACCCGTCAAGGACAAGGAGGGAAAGGTCATCACAGGACTAGTGCAGCAGATGAATAGATGGTCTGAACACTTTGAGGAACTCCTGAACAGACCAGCACCACCAAATCCACCAGACATCAACCCAGCCAACGAAGATCTCGCCATCAACTGTGGCAAGCTGACTAGAGAAGAGATCGGGAAGGCCATCACCTTGATGAAGAATGGAAAGGCAGCTGGACCTGATGACATACCAGCAGAGGCCCTGAGAGCAGACCTGAAATCATCGGTGGAGATACTGTACCAACTCTTCGAGAAGATCTGGGAGGAAGAAGAAATACCGACTGACTGGAAGAAAGGGTATCTAATCAAGCTTCCAAAGAAAGGTGATCTCAGCAACTGTAACAACTACAGAGGTATCACACTCCTGTCAGTGCCAGCAAGGTCTTCAACCTGATCCTCCTAGAGCAGATAAAGGACATTGTCGATCCACAACTACGAGATGAACAAGTAGGCTTACGGCAGAATCGATCATGCATGGACCAGATTGCTACGCATCATAGTCGAGCAGTCCTTGGAGTGGAACTCATCGCTGTACATTAACTTTGTCGACTATGAGAAGGCGTTTGACAGTGTGGATCGAGAGGTCCTATGGAAGCTCCTCCGGCTCATATATGACGGAATGACCTGAGGATTGATCAACGGAGGACAGCTTACCTACAGCTTCCAGGTGAAGACTGGAGTCCAACAAGAATGCTTGTTATTCCCGTTCCTCTTCCTCATCGCCATCGACTGGATCATGAAGACATCCACCAGCAAACACAGAAATGGAATCCAGTGGACCTTGTGGAGTCAACTGGATGACTTAGACTTTGCAGACGACCTCACACTTCTCTCCCACAGCCAGCAGCAGATGCAAGAGAAGATCAGTGTGTTGGCAGCTACATCAGCACAGCTTGGACTCATCGTCCACAAGGAGAAGACCAAGATCCTTAAGACCAACTTCAGCAACATCAACCCAATCACCCTGAATGGAAGTCCTCTGGAGGAAGTACAGTTCTTCACCTACATGGGCAGCATCATCGACCAGCAAGGTGGAACAGATGCAGATGTCAAGGCAAGGAGCGGCAAAGAGTCGCCTTCATCTAGCTCAAGAACATCTGGGCTTCCAGAGAGCTTACCTTGACCACCAAGACCTGACTGTTCAACTCCAATGTAAAGTCAGTACTGATGTACGGGTCTGAAACCTGGAGGGCAACCAAAACCACCAACAGAAGAATCCAGACATTCATCAACAGCTGTCTTAGAAGGATTATCAACATTCGCTGGCCAGACACCATCAGTAACACCAACTTATGGGAAAGAACCTGCCAACCTTAAGCAGAGACAGAGATCTGGAAGAGAAGAAGGGGCTGGATAGGGCATGCCCTACGCAAACTGCCAACCAACATCACCAGGCAGGCTCTCAGGTGGAATCCCCAAGGAAAGAGGAAGAGAGGCCGTCCAAGAAACACCTGGCAACACGACCTCGAGGCAGACATCACAAGGATGGGCTACACCTAGAGTCAACTAGAAATAATGGCACAGGACAAAAGTCTCTGGAGATCTACCTTTGGCGGCCCATACCCTGGGAGGGGTGGAGGGCATAAGTAAAAAGTAAGTACTGTTTAGTACATATACCCCAAATAAATCTTGCAGGCATTTAATTAGCGCTACGGAATCTGTTGGCGCTATATAAATGGCGATAATAATTATGCATTTATATATCTAAAAACCGCTTGCAAAACGTGCAGTTCACTTGTCTGGCTTAGGCTTTATGTAGCTGTCCAATCACAGACTTCCCAATGCAGCTCAATGAGACGCCTTTGCAAGGCAGGTGCTCTGGGCAATTGCTGCCTCTTGAGTTCAGTGCAAATAAGCTAACCAAACCAGGAAGTAACAGGACCTGTTGTATGTTTCAAAGTCAAGGGGGTGTAACCAGTATAATTTATAAAAGTGTACATTTATATTGAAATCTGCACTTTATGCAAAATTAAAAAAGAAGACACACTCTTTACACATAAAGCTTATCAACAAGCTAAAGTTGATTAGGGGGTTTGAAGTGTCCCTTTAACCCCTTAAAGCCATTATGGCGTTCTATGCCATCCCACATTAAATGGGCTTTAAAGCCGTTGCGGCGGCATAGAACGCCGTAATGGCTGAAGCCCCCAGGAGCTAGGAGGTACTCACCTCCGCCTCGATCCTCCTCTGGAGGGCTGCCTGACAGCCCAGGCAGTCCTCCCCCGGCAAATGAGGCCCCCGGTGGCCATGTGATCTCTCTCAAAGATCGATCACATGGCCCCCTATAGCTGGCTGTGGCTCTGCCAGCAGGGGGACTGTCTGAAATGTCAGACAGTCCCCCTGCTGGTGGGTAGTGTAAAAAAAAAATATTAAACATGTTTTAAAATAAATGAAATGTGTATATATAAAATATATCTTTCCACTAGTACACAAGATTACTTTGTGTGCACACCGAGCGATCGCGATAGCATGGCTCACACCTGAGGGCCCAGAATTCACAGGGGTTATCCAGAATCAAAGAGTGTAGAATCATGGACGATCTAACTGCAAGTGTGAGAGGGAACATTACGACATTCCAAAAAACATGGGAACCATGGGACAATAGCATAATGGGCTCGAACGGAGCTTGAGAGCCTCGCACATATGGGAATGAACCCATGATATACACATCCGTACGGAAGGTGACACGTCTGTCAATGCCGTGGCTGCGCTGCCCCCCCCACCCTCCCTCCACCCCTCCTTTGCCTCTCGTTTTTTCTCTGGTTTTTCTATCCCAACTTTTTCCTTTTCTTTTCTCTTTCTTCCTACTTCTTTGTTTTTAGTTTCTTTATTCAAGCAGGATCATACGGTCGGAGGAATGATGTAGCTTAAGAACTAGAAAGATAAGCGTACATAATGGCTAATTGATCTACTCACCGGCCTACCCTTGGTTAAAACATAACTTACCCTAATAGACTGGGGGCCCCAAGGGTTTCTAGCAGAAAGCGCATGCAAGGTTCAGGTTGCGTATTATCTCTTTACAAGCTATGTAATTCCTTTTGGCTTCCTAGTGAGCCCACGAGTGTATATACGCCTGTTTTGTTTATGGTGAAAGTTAAATTCCCCACAAGAGAACTCACAGAATTTAAACCAACAAAAAGGGGAATGGGTATGATAAGGTAAAGCCCTCTGTAGACGACAGGTACCAACGTTTTCTTATTTCGAGGAAAGGGCCAATGTTGTATCAGCTGATTTACGATACGTTTTCAAAATTTATATCCAAGTTGGCTTCTGCGTAAGCCCAAAAGGTTATGTAATCCTGCTGTGTCTATTGTGCAAAATCAAAGTTTTTACAAAAAAAGAAAAATCCCTTGGCAGGTAGCCAAATCAGCATATCGTTACCATAATTATTGTATATGCATTGCATTAGCACCTGTATAACTGCAATTGCACTTGCTTACTACTTATCGGGCTTTTGCATAAGCCGTAATGTTCATGTTACCTGGCTATTTTTGTCAAGAGGAAAAAATAAAGAATAAAAAAAAATATATATCTTTCCCCCAGGGATGGCAGCTAGGAACTTCAGAAATCTGGAAAACATAGGACTCCAACGCATATGCCAGATAGTGCAAGGAACAGAAGTTGTCTCGTTTGATGTCCTGCAGCAAAGGGGGCATCTCACTCCAGCAGATTTTTTCAGATACCTTCAAATAAAAGATTTTGTAAGATCTACTCAGATTGGGACGACTGCCCAGAAACCCCTAACTTTTTTTGAACAGATGTGTATACAGGAGAATATACCAAGAGGCTTGATTACGACACTATACGCACTCATATGTGCAGCAGCTAAAGGAGGGGGAGGTTTGACCTATATAGAACAATGGGAGAGGGACCTAGGTGTAGAGTTGGAAGGGATAGAGTGGCAGGAGATTTGGGAGGCCAACCACACGGCTTCTATTTGTGTTAAATTACAAGAACAAGCAGTTAAAACAATGTTTAGATGGTACATGACCCCAGTCAAATTATACCAAATGAGACAGACTCCAACGGATGTATGCTGGAGAGGATGCAGAAAAAAGGGAACATACCTCCATATGTGGTGGGAATGCCCACAGATAGCACCCTTCTGGCTGACAGTTAGAGGTATAATAACCCAGGTACTAAACAGAGCCCCTCCAGTGGACCCATGGGTGTATCTTTTGAGTAGAACTATAGATGGGTGGACTAGGCGTGAACAGAAATTATTACATAAGATAACCCTAGCTACTAGAATAGCAGTGGCATCCGATTGGATCAAACCTACAACACCGCCCATAGCAGGAGTCCTGAATAGGATAAGGGAAGTCCACCTTATGGACGACCTCACAGCCAGAGTAAGGGGAACCCAAAAAACATTTCAAAAAATTTGGGCACCATGGGAGGGTAGCCCACTTAGTTGAGGAGAGACAGCCCCTCCCCCCCACACTATTCTCCACAAATCAGCATAAAATAACTTTTGCTAAAAACGGCCTTAGACAACTGTCACCACTCGACTCCTTTCTTCCTTTTCTTTTTTTCTCTTCTCCTTTCTTTCCCATTCACCTATCTAATAACATTACTACCATGCTTCTTGCGCTTAATAGAGTTACAGGGAGGAGATTAGGACATACTGGATTAGGAGCATGTACTAGAGTGTCACACGAACCAGTATACAACTAGACCAAACCAACAGACTGCCCCTCCTTGGATGGCTTGATAAGAAGCAATGGTTTAACTCTTAGATAACATAAAAAGAAGACAAGAGGTACATTGCGAAAGTAAATAACACATGCAGAGATGTTACCCCTGAATGAACAAATCAGTCAAAAACACTTAAACAAATATCAAGGGGTTGTTACAGAACAAAAGGGAGAGCATATGTTACTGTTCTTCATGCTTTTCAATGCGAAAAATGTGTTTGTTTGTTACTTTGTCATAAACTAGTAACCTCTGTCAATAATAACTAAAGTTTAAAAAAAAAAAAAAAATCCTCGGTAGGAGGCAATTGGGATTAAAAAGAGGCTTGTATTGTAAGATCATATTACATATTGTTTTTCCAAGAAGTTTTTCTCAAATATTGGCTTCTGCGCAAGCCCGAAAGTTTGAGCTGTACTTGCTGTACCTATCGAATGAAAAATAAAGAATAAAAAAAAAAATATATATATATATATATATGTAACGTCATACATAGTGTATTTTAATGTTAATATAAGTATATATATTAGTATTGAAAATAAAATGATGTTACATATATATAAGATATATATAATACATCTATATATATATATTTTATATTTATATATACACGTATAATTACAATAATAAATAAATAAAATAATAAATATATTTTATTTTTTTTTAAATAAATTATATATACAGGGAGTGCAGAATTATTAGGCAAATGAGTATTTTGACCACATCATCCTCTTTATGCATGTTGTCTTACTCCAAGCTGTATAGGCTCGAAAGCCTACTACCAATTAAGCATATTAGGTGATGTGCATCTCTGTAATGAGAAGGGGTGTGGTCTAATGACATCAACACCCTATATCAGGTGTGCATAATTATTAGGCAACTTCCTTTCCTTTGGCAAAATGGGTCAAAAGAAGGACTTGACAGGCTCAGAAAAGTCAAAAATAGTGAGATATCTTGCAGAGGGATGCAGCACTCTTAAAATTGCAAAGCTTCTGAAGCGTGATCATCGAACAATCAAGCGTTTCATTCAAAATAGTCAACAGGGTCGCAAGAAGCGTGTGGAAAAACCAAGGCGCAAAATAACTGCCCATGAACTGAGAAAAGTCAAGCGTGCAGCTGCCACGATGCCACTTGCCACCAGTTTGGCCATATTTCAGAGCTGCAACATCACTGGAGTGCCCAAAAGCACAAGGTGTGCAATACTCAGAGACATGGCCAAGGTAAGAAAGGCTGAAAGACGACCACCACTGAACAAGACACACAAGCTGAAACGTCAAGACTGGGCCAAGAAATATCTCAAGACTGATTTTTCTAAGGTTTTATGGACTGATGAAATGAGAGTGAGTCTTGATGGGCCAAATGGATGGGCCCGTGGCTGGACTGGTAAAGGGCAGAGAGCTCCAGTCCGACTCAGACGCCAGCAAGGTGGAGGTGGAGTACTGGTTTGGGCTGGTATCATCAAAGATGAGCTTGTGGGGCCTTTTCGGGTTGAGGATATTTTTAGTAAAAGGGACTTTTTTGCATTTTTCACACATGAACGGCACTTTTACTGACGATATTATTGTTGTAATACAAGTTACCATTTTGAAACACTAATATTTGTGTTCAGCGAAGTCTCCTGAGTAAAACAGTACCCCCCATGTACAGGTTTTATGGTGTTTTGAAAGAGTCAAATATAAGGCTTGCATTTCATTTTTTTCACATTGAAATTTGCCAGATTGGTTATGTTGCCTTTTGAGACCGTATGGTAGCACAGGAATCAGAATTACCCCATGATGACTTACCATTTGCAAAAGTAGACAACCCAAGGTATTGCAAACGGGGTATGTCCAGTCATTTTTAGTAGCCACTTAGTTACAAACACTGGCCAAATATTAGTGTTTTGCTTTTTTCACACAAAAACAAATATGAACGCTAACTTTGGCCAGTGTTTGTGACTAAGTGGCTATTACAAAAGACTGGACATACCCCACTTGCAATACCTTGGGTAGTCTACTTTTGCAAATGGTATGCCATCATGGGGGTAAATCTCATTACTGGGCTACCACACGGTCTCAAAGGTGTGAAAAAACTGAAAAATGGAATGTGCTATATTTGACCCTTTAACTTTCCAAAACACTATATAAACTGTTAATGGGGGCTACTGTTGTACTCGTGAGACTTTGCTGAATCCAAATATGTGCTTTATTTGCAGTAAATACTAACAGTATTATGACATTTACAGCTAAAATGTGAGGCGGAAGTACAAATTTTTTAAAACAATTTAAATTTCTCACAGTTTTTTTTATTTTATTCATAATAAATTATGTTTCATATATAACTATTTGATATGAAATGAAAGCCCTGTTTCTCCTGAACAAAATTATATATAATAAGTGTGGGTGCATATAATATGAAAGAGGTGAATTACGGTTGAACAGACATCCAGCGCAAATTCCAGTTTTTGTTTACATTTTGTTTTGATCAGAGCGTGTACTATTGACTCCGTCCTGAAGGGGTTAATCTCTAGTCTATACATTAGCCAGGCCAGCCAATCAGTGGACTCATTGGAAGTGAAACACATTTATTGTATTAGATAACTATTTGATGATATTTTCACACAGTTTGGCTTAGCACAATGCACAGGTTACATTTTATTTCCTAGAAAGTAGAATCAACTATTATATGGAATGACAGGTGAACTTTAAAAATGAGCATAGCCCTTATGCCTCTTTGCACGCTAACGGGAAGATTAGACCATATTTCAACTATTCTGTTCAAAAGAAACAGACACCACAGATACACGCAGAAAATAAATCTGTAACTGTGTAGGTAGGCAGAATATCTGATTGAGAGAACGCGTTCGATTTTAATATAGGGTTTGCAAACATTACTTCAAAAACAAATTGTATCTGTGACTTTTAATGTAGCTGAAAAATAAAATACAATGAAAAAGAAGCCCATGTCCCCATGTAGAAAATCGATTTAAACGAGAACAGAAAGTATTTGAACTAAAAATGAAATATCTGTTTACATTTGATTGTAATCTATAGTCCTAAGATATGTGAAAACATTCCAGCATTCCATTTATTTTATCTCGTATAGTCATACACATGTTCTACACAAAACAATATTTCTTCTAAATGTACGAGTGATTCATCTTATTTACTTTTTTCCCCGCAATTTGCTATAAAAGCGACAATGTGTTCCCTTTTACAATGAATCACCCTGATGGATCGATTCAGGTCATGCATAACAAACAGTCGCTTCCAATCTTGTCTGTATGTTCCCCTGCTTTGTATCTTTTTAAGCAGCATTTAAAGGGTTACTCCAACCACCATGACCACTTCTGTATGAGCAGCGTTTCTGGAGGAACTGCTGTGCATGTAGAGATATTTGCATTTTAGTTGCATCAGGACTGATTAACAAAGAGGCTTAAGGAGTTCAGTCTCTAGGTCCATGTAACAGGCCCTTTGAAAAATAAAATTATTTTTCTATGATGTTGTGCAGAGGGAACTGAGTATAGGAACATAGGAGGGATGTAGGTGAACAAAACTTGTGTGGAGTGGATGGCTATAAAATAGTTCATGTAATAGTTAACTTGCTGCTTTTATCTCACAGTCCCTGGGGTTTGCTCCTCTCCCTGTCACAGGTGCCTTATTCAAGGGCCCTTCTTAACCTTGACCTGCAGAGAGTCCCAGGAGGAAGTATTTCCCAAGTAAGTGGATTAATCTCATAAGAGCAGATATTAGATGCTAGAGTAGGACCTACCAAGAATGGGGTACATTGATGTTGTGGCAGGCTTATGCAATGTGTTGTGATATACTGTAATAAACCCCCATTATTTTTGCATAGGTGAGGAGTTTTTAATAAAACTATTACATTCTGTGAGTTTTGAAGCTGCTGGATTTTGTATGATTTATCAAACAGTCCAACAACCAACTGTCATCATGGGCAGCGTGACGTGCCCCTTTTCTGGAACACTCACTGCATACCCCTGTCTATATACCACGGGAGCCAACTTCTACCAGGGGAATAAGAGGAGGAATGGACTAGTGAGTCCTGAACAGAGAGGATTTGAAGTTTGTGATTAGTGAGAGAGAGGACATGAGAGCTGGGTCTTGTGAGATAGACAGGCTTGATTGAGAGATGGAATATAGAGAATGACATAGGATAAGTTTAGGCATGAAAATATATCCTTCAAGTGTCCAGTCAACATCACTTCCACCAGATACAGCTCACTCGGGAGGTATGGCTCCTATATGGCATTCTATAATTCTGTAATTAGGCCTATCATAATTGTCAGCACCATAATTGTTAGGCAACTGTTCTGGGCTGCAATGGAAAGCTTTAACGTGTCCTCCCTCTTTTCCTTCTTTATTTCAGACCCCCTGTCATCCCTGCCTCTTTCAATAGTTAATGCTCTTTTCTTTAAAAAAAAAAAAACCCTTACTCCTTCCCTCTGTTGTCCACCCTGTGTCTCCCTCCATCCCCTCCCCTTCTCAGAGAAAACGTACGCACACTGAGCCAATCAAATCAAGGGATGCTGTGCATCTGATGAGGGAGGAGCTTCTCCCGATGCTGCATTCCAGGTAGATTTACAAGTTATTTAAAAGTGAATTACAGGGGTGGGGTGACATAATTACTTATGTCCAATAGACACTGTAAGTTTTAATAATGGTGTAATGAAAAGGGGTTGAAGTTACCATTTACGTATTTATACACTAAACAATATCAGGGTTACTCACCATACATGGGTTTAAATTGTACGAAATTCAAAGTAAATTTCAAAACTTAGGCTAAAGTAGCTGAGTTGGAGAAATTTAGAATTTTAAATATTTTGATCTAAAATTTGAAATTCAGTTTGAATTTAGTGAATTAGTGTATAACTTTTTAAGTAGTATTTGAATCGAAACTTGAAAATAAAATTATAAAAATTTGTAAAATTTCTTGGATTTTTTCGCCTGGATTTTCTGATTTATTTATTTTTTTTAAATTCACTACATATCAGTGTTTAGGCTTGTAGATGCTACTTTCAATATATCACGTGTGTCATATGATATGTGATCATGTGTGTTTTCCAAGCAGTATTTCAATGGCAAATTGCTGGAAAGGTCTACAGAAAGAGCTCCACTGACAAGCAAGTAACTGTCACTTCTCAGGATATTTATTATTACCTTTAATTAAGTGTTTTACATACTTTTACTATTTAGGAAATGTGTATTTGTAAGGTATGAAAAAATAAAACTAAATGTAGAAATCTCTTTATCAGTCGTTGTTACATGTTCTCTGTCCTTTGCACCTGTCAAGTAGCAAACAGAGAGCATACAGAAACTGGGAGAAGTGAAAATTGTCCTCTCTTTATTTAAAAAAAAAAAATATTTAGTCACCCATTCATTATTTAGGAATTAGGGTAATCAGTTTAATGTATGTTGACCACTTTCACCTTGAGAACAAAACATAAATGTGAACAGCACTCATCCAGGTCCTGGGGTGGAGATATAAGTACTGTGAAACAGAATACTCCAGACACCAGCGCAACTTTTAGGCTTTTTTTTTTTTTTTTTTAGTTGTTGGCCTGAACAGCCATATGTATTTATATATACACACTTTAAAACCATTTTTGCTAATTAAATACAGCATTCTGCATTATAATCCTTCCTCTTCTGCCACTCCCTATTCTAACTTTGTTGAAGTTTCAGAAATATTCCGGTCTACGAACCCTCACCCAAATCAGCGAGTACTACCAGTGCTGCAGCAAACAGCCAGCACACTTCTCCGACTGGATGACGGGTTTATAGGAGGAAAGGTCACAAGTAAGTTCCTCTTCACTCCCCATTCATACCAGCAATGGGCACTGTGATAGGCTGAAAGCGGTCAGCTGACAGTCTCAGCCAATTACAGCTGCCCACTGATAATCAGGCAAATGCTTCCTCAATACGCCAAGCAGCACAAGAAGATAGGCTGCTGAGTAATCGGATTAAGCACTAAAACATTAAAATAGCTAATTAAAACACTGAAAGAAAAGACAGCAGCAGGAGACGCCAGACACTATAATCAACTATAACCACTTCAATTAGATGAAGTAATTACAGTGCTGGAGTGGCGCTGGAGAGAATGAGCCAAAAAAGGGACACTATAGTCACCAGAACCACTCGCTTCCAGCCGCTCTAACGGTATTGCAGCGATGCCTAGATGTCGAGGCATCCTGCAATACCTCCCCTCACTGCTGGGTCGTCATATCATATTTGTAGCAGATGGCAATGGGCTGTCCTCAAGGATTCATGTTACAAATTTATTTTGTGTAATTATTGCTATGTGTAGAAGTATTGTATATAGCTTTCGTCTGATTGTTCGGTAGTTTTCATTCCGTTTTTCATACGAATGAAACTACCGAACCATCAGACCACCCCAGCGAGAAGTGTGCTCCTCATTAAGCTTTCACACTTTGTAACCGCAACCTAATTGAACGTGAAATCGCTACTTTGTATGTATCAGTGTGGTCGCCGTTCGGCATACGAACCACTTGGCGGCGGCCATCTTACGCAAGAAAATCTCAGCAGTGTTTAGTCGTCGAGTGTCTGGAACTCAAGTCAGACACTCAAACAACCGAACACCGCTGAGACCTCCAGAGCACAGTAACTACCGAACGGAGGGGCCAACCAGCCCCTCGTTCGGTGAAATCAATGTCCCGTAAGAAAAACCCTGTTCAGAGGTCACACAGTAGGAGAGGTGAGTTGGTTTGTAGTGTGAGTAATATTTTAGGCCTAACTGGTGACTTAGGATTTGAAATGTCCCAACTCTCCAGGAGACAATAAAGAATAGTGCAATAGGTTGCCAGGAGTGTCCCTTAAAGAAACTACTCAAAATACAGTGTATATAAATAATCAAATAATAGATATCTCTGCACCGGAAATGTTTAGCCATGATCTATAAGATTCATTAAAATATAGAGGTCTGTTTTGATTGACTGGTGAGAAGAGGCCAACACATTAAAGGGTATTAATATCCATAGTAATAAAGGGTATTAATATCTATAGTAATAAAAGGTATTAATAACCATAGTTATAAAGAGTATTAATATCTATAGTAATAAAGGGTATTAATAACCATAGTAATAAAGGGTATTAATATCTATAGTAATAAAAGGTATTAATAACCATAGTAATAAAGAGTATTAATATCTATAGTAATAAAGGGTATTAATAACCATAGTAATAAAGGATATTAATATCTATAGTAATAAAAGGTATTAATAGCCATAGTAACAAAGGGCATTAATATCTAGAGTAATAAAGGGTATTAATAACCATAGTAATAAAGAGTATTAATAACCATAGTAATAAAGGGTATTGATATCTTTGTTAATAAAGGGTATTAATATCCATAGTAATAAAGGGTATCAATATATATAATAATAAATTGTATTAATAACCATCGCAATAAAGGGTATTAATATCTATAGTAATAAAGGGTTTTGATATCTATGTTAATAAAGGGTATTAATATCCATAGTAATAAGGGGTATCAATATATATAGTAATAAATGGTATTAATAACCATAGCAATAAATGGTATTAATATCTATAGTAATAAAGGGTATTAATATCTATAGTAATAAAGGGTTTTAATATCTATAGTAATAAAGGGTATTAATATCTATAGTAATAAAGGGTTTTAATATCTATAGTAATAAATGGTATTACTATCTATAGTAATAAAGGGTTTTAATATCTATAGTAATAAAGGGTTTTAATATCTATAGTAATTAAAGGTATTAATATCCATAGTAATAAAGGGTATTGATGTCCATAGTAATAAAAGGTATTAATAGCCATAGTAACAAAGGGCATTAATATCTAGAGTAATAAAGGGTATTAATAACCATAGTAATAAAGAGTATTAATAACCATAGTAATAAAGGGTTTTGATATCTATGTTAATAAAGGGTATTAATATCCATAGTAATAAGGGGTATCAATATATATAGTAATAAATGGTATTAATAACCATAGCAATAAATGGTATTAATATCTATAGTAATAAAGGGTTTTAATATCTATAGTAATAAAGGGTATTGATATCTATAGTAATAAAGGGTTTTAATATCTATAGTAATTAAAGGTATTAATATCCATAGTAATAAATGGTATTGATGTCCATAGTAATAAAGCGTATTGATATCTATATATTTGATAGCACTTCTAGAATTATAATGTTCTTTCATTTTAACCCTAGTTGCAGGTTAACGGGTACAGTTTAAGATCAGTAAAACCAGTAAAATTAATTGGCAATTTGTACCCAACATTTCTCTGCATCATGATGAGTATAAATACGAAATACACACTTTCATATTTCACATGAACTAAAATCGCAAGTCACCTTGTGGCCATTTGTATATTCTATTCCTGTTTAATGAGCCAAAGGTCAGTTATCTCGTAACTGAGAGTTAGAATCCTGACTCATAATGTAAGTGAAACTGCTCGACACAAATCTACATACTGATCGTCACTTGTCACTTTCTATATCTGGCCGAAGGAGTGTCGCCCCTCCCTAATCCTTGTTAGTGCTATTCATACCGATCGGTACTGATTGGCCACTGTTCAAACTGTTACTCATATTACTAATATGTTTCCTCTTGGAAGGTTGGCAACTCCAGTAATTTGTGAGTGTTTATTTTGTATTTTGTTTACAATATATTTTGACTGAAATGCATTTAGCTGCTTAAAGGAACACTATAGTGTCAGGAATACAAGAAAAACACTATTTAGGTCAGCACTCCCCCTTTAGACTACTTGAATAAGTAGTTTCCTTACCTTTATTTCAGTGCTGCGTGGATCTGGTCGCTATTGGCTTCGCCCCTTTGGCTGAGATCATCAGATTTGGTAATCTCAACCAATCTAATGTTTTTCTGTAGGAAAGCATTGGTAGGCTATTGCACAAGTGTGGCAATATCTCCTCTAAATTAACGCATCACTATGAGGAAAGTACAGCGTCACCATAAAGAGTGGAGTGGCTAAATGTCACATGCAGCGCTGACCCAGGAAGCACCTCTAGTGGCCGTCTGAGTGACACTATATAAGAATAATACACTTTAAAAACAACACTTTATGCACCATAACCACTGCAGAGTGCTGTAGAGTGCCCTGGCACTCCCTTCCAATGTACGTAGTCACACCATTTGCCAACGTTTTGACAACTTACCTGGGATCTCTCCCCTGGACTCCAGGTACTCCAGGTACTGTAGCCACTTCAATCCGTTGAAGTGGTTATAGTGTCTACAGTGTTTCTTTTCAGAAAGGATATATGTGATGTTAGTTAAAACTCAAAACCATTGTTGAAAGATTTAGTTGACAACACAAATAAAAATTAGCTCCAACAAACAGACAAGGTAATATACAGGTATTACTGGACCAAAACACAAGTTTTGGTCACAGCAAAGATGCCGAGCTAAATTGGATCCAGCGATAGAACGGCCCTTGTCAAAATTGACGTCTGTTTGACATACGGTATCGCATTGAGTAGGGGTCTGATAGAGGGAGCAAGTACCCTGACAATTTGTGACACACGTAGTCTGTTTCCAGATTCTCCCTGGGACCTCAGAACACTGAGCACATCTATTGTTTTGTCCATTGACTGTTACCATGTATCAGGCTTTGCACTGAGGTTGAAAACAAACATGGGTCCTCTGTGATTGTAGGCCATGGCCACTCTTCAAAGTTGAAATCATTTGGTAAACCATTGCTCTGATATTTAACATTGCATTCAATTGTCATTGTATTGACATTTGTGATAGGGTTTCTTATCCTGCATTTTAGTGCGTTTACAATAGTGTTTACATTTACCTGGTTATGTATTTGAGAAAGGGATTTATTTTATCTTTTTTAAAGATATACATATTAGCATAGAATATTTGAATTGTTGTCCACTAGATTAATGCAGTGCAAATATTTTCAATGAAATATAATATCAGTAAAGTACTAGAAATGCATGTGTGTGTCTGTGATTTTGTTCCTGTGTGTGTCTGAATGCATCTAGGCCAGGCGTAAGCAACCTTCGGCACTCCAGATGATGTTTTGCCAGCATTATGAGTGTAAGAGCATTATGGGGGATGTAGTTCGCTACATCTGGAGTGCCAAAGGTTGCCTACCCCTAATCTAGGCTACTGTGTGTCTCTCTCTGTGTTTGTGAAATGCTTTATTGTGTCTGTAAGTGCCTGTGATGGTATCTAAGTGTGAGTGTATCTGTGAATATAAGAGTGTGCTATGGTAGCTGTCTGGCTGAGTGTGTCTGCAAGTGTTAGAGGTGCAATGGAGTCTATGAGTGTAAGAGTGTGTCTGTTATAGTATGTGAGTATGTGAGTGTGTTTGTGAGTACCAGTATGTCTGTGATGGTGTCTGGGTGTGACTTTTGGTCTTTAAGAGCCATCACCTGTTTTGTTCATTATTATCTTTTAATATGAAAAGGAAAATGTAAAATAAAAAATAAAAAAATATGCATGGAAAAAAAAAAAATAGTCACACGGGTACAGGTATAAGTCTAGCCCTTCAGATATATGCGAGATCAAGGGGAGAGGTCCAAAACTGACTTTCTTCTTAGAGGTAGATATCTAGAGTATGAGGTCTTCTCTGGACTATCTGTAAATAAACACATTCCTGTATAATACGATTCTTCAATAATGGGAGAATTTTCAAAAATGAAAAGGAAATTTCAAATCTCAGGCCTCAATACCTGAGCTGGTAAAATTCTCCAAGTCAGCCTTGAGTTTAGTACGGTTAATTTGACCTAAACTTTGACACTGACTTGGAATTGCTGACAATTCACAACTAACATTGCAGGATTCACGAGTATTCACTGACCCACGGAAGTTTTACTGGGAAACAATGAGCCTGCAAAGACAAGAGCCTTGGCTAAAGAATGGGTTAACAAGTCAAAAACCAAAATCAATAAATACATTAGAATTAGAAAGGTTGAACTCCAAAAGCTGAGCGCAATAATCTGGTTAAACTGTCCCTTGGTAGCAGTAGTTGTATGACGGATACTCCGTTGTATGTGTGCTAATGGGGTTACATGTGGGGTTATGTGCTAATGGGCTCACTTATGTCCATCAGTAATATAACGGCCCCCATGGGCTTCTGCGAACAAAACAGAAGCTGTATCGTGTGTAAAACGTGTATGGGATTTACTAATATTTAAAATGACACTGCTATTAAATCAGTGTGAATATTAACCCCTTCCCTCCCGCGAAACGTGGACTAGTGCTAAAGCTTCCTGTCTGGTCTCAGAATAAGGAATTGTAGTAAATTGAAAAATGATGTGCAAAATGTAGGGGAAAATAGCCAAACTGTGACAATTGTTAAGTAAGAGATTTACATGTATTTCTTTCAAAACCAGCACTTTTTACCTGGATTTTTCAATGAATTTCTTTTGTTCACTATGGCTCAGAGATTAGTGAATAGACCACCAAGAGATGAATTAAGGGCAGCAGAATTGGGATATCTCTACTCTACAACTCCCATGATGCTTTGCATGCCTTTATAATGCTTTACAAATGACAAAGCATCATGGAACCTGTAGTTCTACGAGATCCGGGGATCTACCTTTTGGGCAGCCCTGTGTTAAGGCGTATTCACTAAACTAGAAATTTGGAGTGTTGGCAAGTGGACTGTAATAGTAAATACGTCCCTCTGGAAACTTTCCTTCTCTTTTGAAGTCAGGAGTCATGAATGTTTAATTAGTACAGGATTCCTACCGTGTGCCAGAAGTATAGGAATAAAACCAGGATACACAAGACTGTGTCTGTTTAAAATACAGCATGCTTGGGACTTAGCTAGTGGCTCCTCAGAGAATCAAATCCTTCCTTTGGTTGGTGTTTTTTGTCTCACTTGAAACCCATGGGTCTAAGAAGCAACATATTCATCGAAAGTAATTGCACTCTATTTACCTAAAAATCACCAAGGGAATAGATTTTATTGTTTGATTGACAGGCACCTATTTCATTAGCACTCTGTCATTGATGCACTATAAAATGCTGCATTCCAGAAATCAGAATATCAAAGAACAACATTTAAAGGGACACTATAGTCACCCAATCAACTTTAGCTTAAAGAAGCAGTTTTGGTATATAGATAATGCTCCTGCACTCTCGCTCTTTAATTCTCTGCCATTTAGGAGTTAAATCCCTTTTGTTTCTGTTTATGCAGCCCTAGCCACACCTCCCCTGGCTGTGACTTACACAGTCTACAGGAAAACAAAATGGTTTCATTTTCAGTCAGATGTTAACTTGCTTTATACTTTTTTATCTCTTGATCTGTAAATTGAACTTCAATCACACACTGGAGACCCCTGCAGGGTCTAGAAGGCTATTAACAGAGCAGTTAAACATACTTTGCAATAAAGGTTTAAACATTAGATCTCTCTTTACAGGACATGTTTATGAAGGCTGTCTAAGTCACATGCTGGGAGGTGTGGCTAGTGCTGTATAAACAAAAAGATTCAACTCCAGAATGGCAGAGAATTAAGCAGCGAGACGGCATGATCTATACAACAAAACTACTTCATTAAGCTAATGTTGTTTTGGTGACTATAGTATCCCTTTCTATTTAAAAGTTTAAATACCTACAGCATCACTCTTATGGCACTGAGTGAATTTGTTTTCAAATGTGTTCATTTACTTATTAATTTAAAGTAATAAGTGCTAAAAAACACATTTATTTTTTTACCCACCTTTAAATAATTAAAAAAATAATAATCTTATTATAGAGAAATTTCTTTTCTGGTTTTGACTGCTTATTTGTATTAAACTGTACATCTGGCTTGTCCTTCTTCCTTTCTGTACAGAATAATTATTGCTGCTTATCAATATTATAGAAGTGTGGGTATAGAGCAATTTGTCATTTAGTATCTAGGAATGCCATTTTGTTCTAAAAATGTGTGGTGGAATAGAAAATCAAATATGAATTTAGAAAAGAAAATTTGGTAGCTGTGCATTGCAAGTCCTGATTTACTTTGTTTTATAATTCTTGACATGTAAGTGAGGATTGCTTTACATTATAATATATCTATTATCTTAATATATTTGCTGCGTGTGTTCCAGTTTAGTGAAGGGAACAAAATAAATAATATATAAGAAAGCATTATTCTGAAGTTGTGGGAAGGGTTATCCGGCCTATTTATTCTGGTCATTCTCCCCTCACAGGGCGTCTCTTTGTGGTGGCTGCCATGGCTACCATCGAAGACTGCAGCCACACTTACGGCGTCCCAGCTTCAGACTTCCGGATTCGGCACTTCGTAACATAAACAAAAGATTTTGAACACAAATTTTGAACAACAGTTTATGAAAGTGAACGACCACCTTTGGACACGAACGACAGCCTTAGGGCAGGATCATCTACATTTGCAAATTTGCCAATTCGAGGGGCACAATTTTGTGCCTGTTTTTCTGCGTTTGTGCCCTTATTCGCTCCCAGTGAACTGTTCCCTGGATGCATTCACTACTTTTTGCCACCTCATACTTAATCTTGCTCACAATACTATCAAATGTTATCTTACTGAATTCCAACATCGCATGCACACCTCCCTTCCCAGTACTAAACCTTTATTATCCTCTTATCCCATTAAGAGAGTACTTAAGGGTTTTCAGACATTTAACTTCACTCAAACCCCAAAACAACTACTTATTGATAGTTTCAAGTTACAAGCAATCTCAGACTAACTGGACACGACCCCCTTCGAACAACATACTAATGTTGTCATCAAAGCAGCTACAAAGTTTTTACGGATTTCCCATGCCTCGGGAATTCACAGTAGTTAAGTTTCCAGATTCCAGTAAGTTCCTTAAGAAACAAGATTTAGTAAAGACAAATGATCACTATATTGTGTATCTCAAACAAACAAAGATTAGTCAAACAAAATCCTTGGCCAAAATTCAATTTTATCCGTCCAGTTTGAAATTCCATTTTATCCATCCAGTTTGAAATTCCATTTTATCCGTCCAGTTTGAAATTCCATTTTATCCGTCCAGTTTGAAATTCCATTTTATCCGTCCAGTAAAAATACGAAGGATCTTGCCCAGTCCCTTCTAGAAAATTCCCCCTATTCTCCTTTGCTAATTTTGCATGGTACTCCTCTCACCACACCTAAACGTATCCTCTACATTAGGATTCTGTTAGTTAAGATAGGGTTTATCCATTCCTCTTTCTCAGGACATTTTTTTTAGCATAGCTGCAACTTGTGCAGCGTCTAGTCACAACATTCCCTCACATATTAGTAGGAGGATGGGCTGTTGGAAACCATCTGTTTACTGCTGGTAATAAATGATTAAATATTTTGTAAATATGAACATATGTTTTTATTTATTTTTTGCCTCTTTCTTACAGACTTTGCCACCCGTCGGTTTCAGCACACCTCGACCGACTTGCTTCCAAATAATTATATTTATATCGGTTAATTTCCCTGACCACCAATAAGAAGGCATTAGCCTGGAGTTGTGGGAGGGGTTATTAGGCCTATTTATTTGGGACCCCCTCCCCTCACAGGCTGTCGCTTTGCCATGGATATATCAAGGTATATATAACAACTGTCTTCGAGTCATCAGGACAGTCAGGTTTTGGACTTCATGAAAGACTTACCAAATTAGTTGACTTCTAGTAACCCGGGACAAGTCCTCTCGAAATAGTGGTGAAAGGAGAAACAATATGCAAAATAATTTCACAAATGTTATTGCTTTGAGATAGTTAGGGGTTTAATCACATTGGGGCAGCAACATAATTGTATGGCTGCTGTATTATTATGTGCATAATTTCCTTAAGCAAAATATATATAGCCGAGGAACCTCTATTAAATCTGTTGTGTGGCAGACTGGCAAACACATATGATGGAGTTAAAGTAATTTTACAAATATATAACAGAGTCTATGCATGGGTAAAACCAATACAAAGAGTAGAAAATACAGTGGAAACATTCTATGAACTCACAAAGCTATAAATAGGTTCTAGAGAAGTGGTAGGCAAACTTCCATACTCGAGATGTTGTGGATCATATCCTCCATAAGGCTCTTACAGCCATATTGCTGGCAAAGCATCAGGGGAGATGTAGTCCACAACGTCTGGAGTGCTGAATGTTGCCTACCCCTGTTCTAGAGCAAAGGTTCCAGTCGTAACATCTGGGACAGAACCCAAAATTTCAACCCCATAGTTTATCTGTGGTTCCCCGGTTGTTGGAACTGGCACATCCAATGCCCCAGGTTTCAGGGAACTGCCTACAATAAATTGGTTACTGTAGAGGCAATACCTTCCAAAGTATAATGGAGACTACGACACTCGGAAAAGTCTAATGACAATGTTTTGCCAACTTCATGTTATATTATAATTTAGCAGTGGGTAACTGAACCAATTATATGATTGAAGTATGGGTCACCAAGCTATTGCCATGTGCGTAATTTGGACCACTAGCAAAAAAGTTAAGGACCACTGTTTTTTGGAATAGCAACAAAGTTTTTGCTCCCCATCTTCACCTCTGAATAAATGTTCATTGTGATAGTTTAACTAAGAGGAACCCGACACTAGCTATTTACTGAGGGAAGTGGAAAGTTATGGTATAAAGATTGCTGTACAAAGAAATTGAATTAAAGTAAAGGATCACTTCTGAAATGAAGGCTATACCTTCCTCATTTTAAAAGTGATCTATAAAATATAAATGTAATAACAACTCCAGGGAACAGCGCAACGGAATAGACTTGATTTGTCTTGCTATGTATTGCAGAAAGGGCAGCACAGCGAGGCAGAAACATAACTTAGCTCATAATGAAGATTACTTTCCCACCCTGAGTCCGTACTTAGCCCAAGGTCCATCCTGGCTCGCTGATCTTTTGCTACTTCATTTATCACAAGTTAATAAATCTGGATTACAGACTAATCTTAAGTACTGGAGAACATGTTGTGATTCATTTTATAAGAGCAAGTCTAACTTTAGAGGGAAGGTCTAGGTTATAAAATGTTTTAAGAATTTGAACAATGCAGTAAAAAAAACATGCATTACGTAGTTTACAAAAAGTCATTTCTGGACTGTCTAAATCTTTCCTTTTCTTAGCCCTAGTTGAAGTTCTCTGCATGGACTTAACTGACTGGTAATCGAGCATGTTCGATTTGGGCATCACCATGCTCCTCAGTACCTGCTCACCCCCTGTCCCGATCGAATACCTCCCAATGTTTGGAGGTAGCTCTAGATGAGAGAGACCATAATCACACATGAAAGGTTTGACTTCGAGGTAGCATCAGCATGGTGCAAACGATAACTCTTTAGAAGAGTGATCAATAAAAACGGTGATAATTTTATTAATTTACATGCAAAGTCAAAACAAACAGCGATAAAACCAAATAACAGCATTGTTACTTGCAAGTCCTGCAAGTTGTCTAACTGGCCTTGCTACATTGTTCACCTTGTTCACATTATCTAATTTCTGCTAATTGTGGACTGTGTCAGTCAAGGACATGCTTGCTGTAAGGTAGGTCATACAATTGTTGACACACCCTGTTTGGTTACCTTTCTTTAAGCCACTTTTGGATCTGATCTGTTGTTTATTTGTTGTATCTTTTTTTACACACACTGATAAGAAAATATTTAACTGACAACTCTGGGAACACCATTGTCTGTTTCCCCGAATGGATTCCGGTCACCATGTGTCTTACTAGAGCTGGGAAGAGTTGGATTTTGTAATAATTTTGTGTGAGATGGCATTATCCAACTATTTGAACTAGTAAACAGAGAAATGGGGTAAAACTAGCAATGACAATTTTGTTTCGACTCCAACTGGTAATTTTATCTGAATATATATTTGCATTATAATTCTAAATGGAGAATTTAAACATTAGCAGGTGACACATTATGACCTCTTTTTGATTGAAAGTAATTCAAAGCATTTTGATTTAGACTTCTGCAAAATTAAAATTGGGCTTTTTCAATTTGATTGCATTATCTTGGAATATTTATAAACCTTTAATAAGCAATTTTATTTTGCTGGGATGTACAAGATGTCGACTCGTCACTATTGATTGACAGGTTACTTCTGATGGATATGTTTGTCATGATCATAGAAGAAAGGACTATAAAAAAGGGTTATTTCTACATTATTTATCTACTGTTTCTGCAGTTTACTTGAGAAAAACAAAGTACTTAACCACTCTTTTGTACAAAGACGGGAAACAACAATATTAATTTAATCTACAATAACCTAATAATTAAAAGATATAGCCCCAGAGCTAGCGATATTCTTGGCGTGTCAAAGCGACCAGTTGGCATGGGCACATCACTTCTAAAATAGCCCATGGATGTTACTAACTTTTCAAATATATCAAATATATAATTTCACCCTTTATTCAACAGCGAACACCATGAAACAGTCCTGGCAAGTTGTCAATATCAGTTGACTTACAGAATAACTATGGCAAACTTCCAAGGTGGATGGGATCGTTGAAACTAAAAAGAAATATTAAGTAGGTTGAGGTGTATAAATTAAGATGGAAAAAAGAATTGCACTTATATAGGCTGATGATTATTGGTCTATATAACTAGAAATCTAAAAAAAAAGTTTTTATATGTGAGCACAATAAGGAAAAATGTATTTGTTTAAGGTACAGATAACTTTGCATATAATTCTAGTGTTAGAACGTAATCAAATAAAGTTGACATTTGTTTTCAGTTATTTTCATACAATGTCTACAGGACCATTCTCATATCTCACACACGTTTCCTGTTACCGTCATATATTGGATCGGTTATCTCACTGATACTTTGATTTGATGATTGGATTTCAGTTTATGCATTTGTCCAGACATTTTGACACACCTCCCCCAACAGGATGGTGTAAGCCATGTACAGTGAAACGGAACACATTTAGAATAGTTTAGCATTTCCACTCTTATCTGTTTTCTACCTTCCAAACCTCCTTCAGGTTTGTTGACTTTTAAGAATTAAACTAGTCATCACTAGGCTGATTCATCGAAACCTGCTAATAAGAACTTTTTGATCACAGGACTCTTTGTCATTGATAAGACCGATGTTGAGACTTTTTATTACATGATGTTCTTCCTCTAACTTTAGGAAAAATCATCTGGCTTATAAACACCTAGACAATGCCTGGGTACTTTCATAGGTGGCCTGCATCCATTGGGAATCCCCTAATCCACCATATATCTAATTATCCTTTGATCTCACTGCATTTTTTGATGAAAGGAAAATGTAGGGGCACTTGTTTTTCCCAAAATGGTTGGGAAGTGGAGGAAGAGGGGAGCTGTTAATTGATTATTTCAGGTTTTGGGAAATTGAGGTACAATTTATTGAACCGTGTACTGGTTATTGAAGGACCACTATAGTACCAGGAAAACAAACGTGTTTTCCTGGCACTATAGGGTCTTTAGGTCTCCCCCACCCTCAGGGTCCCACTCCCGCTGGGCTGAAGGGATTAAAACACTTACCTTTCTCCAGCGCCGGGCGCAATTCAAATTACCCATAGGAAAGCATTGCTTCCCATGGACGTCCAGCCTCTTCTCTCTGTGATTTTTACAGTGAGAAGCGCGGAAGCACCTCTAGCGACTGTCAGGGAGACAGCCACTAGAGGCTGGATTAACCCTCAGTGAACCATAGCAGTTTCCCTGAAACTGCTATGTTTTCAGCTGAAGGGTTAACACTAGAGGGACCTGGCACCCAGACCACTTCAATAAACTGAAGTGGTCTGGGTGCCTATAGTGGTCCTTTAATGTTTTTCCATCATGGTTCCTTCCTGCAGGTGCTATGGCCACAAAGCCATTCTCAGCGGCAGTATTGAAATGGATAAGTTAGAGAAAGTTAGAGATAGGGACCTTTTAAAGAGTGAGGAAGCAAACCCATACTGGATTCTTTCACCAGCTAACGAGTTTATAATTGGTTTATTGTATGATGAGATACATTTCTTTGGCATTATGGGCTGGGTTGTATCAGTGTTTTTACTGCACATTTTAGTAAATAGAACAGGAAGATGGACAATGGTAATTAATGTTATAGCCATGTTTTTTTTGTATTTCTCTGATGATATTAAAGCTCTGTGCAGGAGTTCTGATTGTAATGATCTTTAGGACAATGATCCCACTGGTCTATGTATTTCATTATGTTCCTTCCCCCGAATGCTAGTCTACGCCATCCTACCTGGCTTAATACCGATAATTGTGTTCACCAGACCATCAGTTCACTTGTCATTTAAGCCGGCATTTAAGTCGTACCCAGTCTCTCCCCCTTTCTGGAGGATTGTTGCTCATGACCTTTTGTTAGTGTGATTTTTTTTGTGTAGTCTAGCCCTGTTCCATCTTGTCTTGTGATTCTTTGTTCCACCTTTACCTGTTTTTTCCCCTTTTACACATGCCCATTTATTTTGTGGCTATACACCATGTATATTTTTATTTTATGTCTCTCTCTCTATATGTATAGTGGAGATTCTTATACTATTTCTATACAAGATTGTTCTACGCTCTAAGTGTGTTACACATTATACACAGGTGTGTTATGTTTTGCACCAATAATACACCTTTTTATTCATCTTGAGTTGATTTTAAGCACACCTATACATTTTATTTCTTGTTTTGATCCTGTTCGCCTGTTTAGGAGCTGCTATTACATTTAAATATTATTGTATGTGGGTATAGTGCCATGTAGTGTGTGTTATGTGAATTTACTGCTAAACACCTGTTTGTTTCCCTTTATGGTTTTGCCATTTATTTTGCTTTAAGTGTTTATAATTCTCTTCCTTCAACTTTTTATTTTATGTACCGGTGTATTTTTTTTTTTTTTTCTAATAATGAGGTTGTATGTTTTGAAACAGTGTGGAAACCTACTGTCAGTCATTCTAGGAATTTCAATATCTTATTCTCTCTTGATACTTTCTTTGCTGTCCCGTTTTACTGTGTTTATATTCTTTCTATTATGTGGATTGTTTTTTTTATATTTAATTTCCACTAGTAGGTCTCTAATTGATATGCTGTTCCTGTTTAAGATTAGGTGGCACTCAGATCTTTTAACAAGATTTATGTTGCTCAATCGAGTAATTTTATAAAAGTGGTAGAATTAGTCCCAAACTAAAAGACGTATAATAACACAACATACCTCAAGGGCTTTGCTTTATCCTTGAACTCTGGATCACTTAGGTCCAGGTTTTTGACATTTGTCTGCATTCCTTTCAAGACAGTCAGGGGCCTCCTGAGTGCAGGCGTCTAGATAGAAGATTAAAGGCACACTCCAAGCAATATAACTGCTACAGCCCACTTTGGTGGTTATGTGCTACGAGTGCACTGGCGCCCTCCCATGGTCAGTAGTCAAACTGTTTGTGAATGGTTTGACAACTTACCTGACGCCTGTTGCTACCTCCAGTGGAGCTTGAAACTCCTGGAAAGATTTTCCGTTAGTACCACTGAGCTAAGTCCTGCAGTGCGGGCCCGGCGGGTGCCTCCCTACACTGGTTGGCTTAGATTTCTGACTGCAGAGAACAAGTCCACTGGTGCTGGGCATACGCCTGATAACCTGTCAAATCTTTCGCAAATGGTTACCCCAAGGCACTCCTGGCACCATAACCACTGAAACAGGTTGTCGTGTTTATGGTGCTATGATTGTTTTTTTTATATTAAAAGTTAAATATACCTTTTAAAGGAAGCCATGGATAGAGGTCAGACAGAGAACTCAGCAGAATGAACAGGATATTTTTACAAACAGCTTTACCTCTTTAGTTAAAGGTAACATGATTATCCCCAAGTTGCTCGATAACACACATACCAGCTAATCAGTAAGTAGGGAAGAATTTGGCAACACTTTGAGCATGTAATTAATTCTACATGACCCGGTTCTTACAATACTGTCAGTTCTGTTTCTTCAGCTCATCAAAATGATCTCTGAAAACTGAGCTTCTCAAACATTTCCCGTAAATCCCAGGACTAGCGCAGGTCAAATGTCTTTTCTAAGGGTAAAATCCGCAAGGTGTCAATGAGACATTAGTAAGAAAACACTGTCAGGCTACAGTGAGCATGGCACACATGGTTTGACTGCTCCCTGTATAATGAGTTCATTGACCTGAATGCACAGCTGAAGTCCAAGAGGAAAGAGCTGTAGCACAGTTACCTAGAGAATTGTCAAGCTGCATCATGGCTCAGGTTAAACAAATGAAAGGAACGCTCCAATCACCGTAATCACTAGACACCACCTTAGTTGTTATGGTGCCACAAGTTACTTCTCCTATATCAGAAACTGGTCAGCAGGTGCTCTTATTTGCTGAGAGAATGAGGTGAGAGCTCTCACCCAATGAGAGTGGTCCTGCTTAGCAATGTAGAGCTAACTGGATTCTCCGTAAAATGAGACTTGAAAAGGGGGCTATGACTATGGTCAAATGGGTGACCCAGGTAAGTTGTCAAACTGTGAGTGCACCTCAAAATTATTCAGACATAAAATAATGAAAAATGGGTTATTCAAGTACAATAAAAAAGGGAAAACCACACTGTGCAAATAATATACATATATATATATATATATAAAGTAATCACTAAAAGCTGCCATGATCTAACCTAAAACATAATACATTAGCAGGTAGGAGCAGCTGAAACAAAGTGCTCACTGCAAATAGCTAAAACCTAACTGTAAAATTAAAATTCAATAACCACCAGCAGCAAGTACATAGAAGCTGTTCACAAAAAAGGGACATTAATGTAAAAGGTGGAAATTGTATATACAAAAACCATTGATGCACAAGAATCATAAATGCATTAAAACAGCAGCATTATAATTAAATCACCATATATCAACTAAAATTGTTTTAGTTTCTATTGGAATACTGACAACCCCTGGACTGTTGATATGTTTTAAAGATTGATTTGGTAACCACCAAAGTAGCCAAACTGAATGCATAGCTAAATTCGAGACATTTTCTAGTTTGTCTACTTTGGCCTCAGATTCGAAATTCACTTTGAATCTCTGACAATTTAGCAAAGAACCCTGCTCGTCTGTAGCTTACATTTTACCATTCTGAATTTAAGTTGCTAGAATGTGGAATTTAGTGAATTAGTGTAGATAAAGTTGGGAATCTAGGGTACACCTCTAAAATATAATCCCAACTGTAAAATACCATCATGAAACAAATGTTAAAACCCTCCCCCCCCCCATAAAATAAGAACAATGAGAAATGTAGTACAATATCACTCAGTACTATTACTCTATAGAGTTGAGCGGACACCTAGATGTTCGGGTTCGCCTGGTTCGGCCGAACATCGGCAAAAAGTTCGAGTTCGGCCTCAAACTTTTTTTAAATTTTTTTAATTCTTTATTTTTGTTGTGCAAAAGTTTGACAGACATACATATTTTGCCAGTACAGGCATTTCACAAGGCATTATACTGTGGCATATAAGAGAACTGCACATTTTTGCGTAACTAACAGGTTACTATAGGTTATGTCAGAGAATGATAAGGCATTAAGCTTGATTGAAAGTAGTGTAGGCTGACATTAACTTTGTCAAAGAGGAGAGAGTTATATAACATGCTTAACTATGATTAACTCTTGAGTTTGGTAGCGACTGGGTACTTATGTTTATAATATGTGGAAATAGCATTTTTTCATACAAAAGTAATTGCTAGGCATGGTATTAGCTGGTTATAAGCAGTAGGTAAAATTAGCTACATTAATTTGACTGGCACATAAACATATTGGAATTAAAATGAAAAGGAACTAAAAATGAATGCACAATTTCCACTGAAACTAGATGCAGTCCTGAGCTGGTCGCATTACAGGTGTGACTGCTAAGGGATGAAAGTAAAAAAAACCAACCACATAACCTTGGGGCAACACCTCCACCTGAGAGCATACAAAGGAAGGATGAGCCAGTGGGGGTTATTGCTCATCCCCTTGTAGCAAGTGAGGATAAGCTTTGCATTAGGGGGTTAGATGCCTCTGCCTGGGACTGCTTAACCAATGCCTATTGATGGCAGACTGTCCACCTTGGGGAACATGAGTCCACCCCCCTGCAGGTGAGGGCCGCACCGGTCCCAAGTGCCTGTGTACTCTTGTACTGCGCCAACTGCAAAGCCATCTAGTCCAGTAGCTGGATCTTGGCCTCCGGGCCTTCTCTGTGCTTTGAATCTGCGTCAGTGGCGTACATACCAGGGTCGCAGGGGTCGCGACTGCGACCGGGCCCGGCCCACCAGGGAGCCCGGCCGACCCTGCGACCCGATATGTACCCACTGGGCCAGCCTCTTCTCCTGGGGGGCCCAGGAGCCAGCCTCCCCAGGGCCCCCCAAGGCTGGCCCTTGTGTCACCCGGCAGGCGGGTGGGCGGGCGCGCGAGGGAGAAAGTGCTCCCTCGCGCGCCTGCCTGACCGGCCACCCGCCAAGGAGCCCAGCAGCGCCATTGGACCCCAGGGAATCCCGCCAGCACTCCAAAAGGTAAGGAGGCTGGGGGGATTAAATTTAAAAAAAAAAAAACACATGTGTGAGTGTTAGAGTGTGTGTTAGTGTGAGTGTTAGTGTGAGTGTTAGTGTGAGTGTTAGAGTGTGTGTTAGTGTGTGTTAGAGTGAGTGTTAGAGTGTGTGTTAGAGTGAGTGTTAGTGTGTGTGTTAGTGTGTGTTAGTGTGAGTGTTAGAGTGTGTGTTAGTGTGAGTGTTAGTGTGAGGTGGCAGAGGAGGAGGAGGAAGCGTAGTAGGAGGAGAAGGCACCAGGAGGCAAAGAGAAATGCTGAAATGCCCTGCAATCCTCGGTGGTGGATGGACATGCGCCAAACTGCTATCCGCCTCAGGCCCAAACTAACAGATGGTTTATGTCAGGCGACAATGTAACCACCAATAGTCAACAATTAAGTTCACTGACAATAAATCAGTGCCGGTGTCCTAAAGAGGAAAAATTTCTAGAGGTCATACAACAGTGTGACAGACGTAATTAATACAGTTACTTCACTGTCTCAAAAAAGTGTGATTTTTTAAACCAACAATGTAACAGTAGTATTTAAGGGTTTTATTGGACTGCAAGAAATGCACCGCTGGCTGCAATGTTCTATTTAGCACAAAAAAGTGTGATTTTTTAAACCAACAATGTAAGAGTAGTATTTAAGGGTTTTATTGGACTGCAAGAAATGCACCGCAGGCCACAAATGTACCATATAGCACCAAAAAAATTTGAATTTTTCAAAGTGCGATATAACCACAGTGTTTGACGGTTCGATTTGACTCTCAGATATGAAGTGCACGCCCGAAATTTACCTTTAGCACCAAAAAAATTCAAATTTTTCAAAGTGCGATGTAACCACAGTATTTGATGGTTCTATTTGACTCTCAGATATGAAGTGCACGCCACAAATTTACTTTTTAGCACTAAAAAAATTGGAAAGTGCGATGTAACCACAGTATTTGACGGTTCTATTTGACTCTCAGAAATGAAGTGCACGCTCCAAATTTACTTTTTAGCACAACATTTTTTAGCATGTTTCAAAGTGCGATGTAACCACAGTATTTGACAGTTCTATTTGACTCTCAGATATGAAGTGCACGCCACAAATTTACTTTTTAGCACCAAAAAAAATAGCATTTTTCAAAGTGCGATGTAACCACAGCATTTGACGTTTTTATTTCACTCTCAGATATGAAGTGCACGCCCCAAATTTACTTTTTAGCACCAAAGAAAAGTGAATTTTTCAAAGTGCGATGTAACCACAGTATTTGACGGTTCTATTTGACTCTCAGATATGAAGTGCACGCCCCAAATTTACTTTTTAGCACAATTTTTTTTAGCATGTTTCAAAGTGCGATGTAACCACAGTATTTGACAGTTCTATTTGACTCTCAGATATGAAGTGCACGCCACAAATTTACTTTTTAGCAGCAAAAAAATTAGAATTTTTCAAAGTGCAATGTAACCACAGTTGTTGACGGTTCTATTTGACTCTCAGATATGAGGTGCACGCCACAAATTTAGTTTTAGCACCAAAAAAATTAGCATTTTTCAAAGTGCGATGTTCGAGTTCGGCCTCAAACTTTTTTTTAATTTTTTTAATTCTTTATTTTTGTTGTGCAAAAGTTTGACAGACATACATATTTTGCCAGTACAGGCATTTCACAAGGCATTATACTGTGGCATATAAGAGAACTGCACATTTTTGCGTAACTAACAGGTTACTATAGGTTATGTCAGAGAATGATAAGGCATTAAGCTTGATTGAAAGTAGTGTAGGCTGACATTAACTTTGTCAAAGAGGAGAGAGTTATATAACATGCTTAACTATGATTAACTCTTGAGTTTGGTAGCGACTGGGTACTTATGTTTATAATATGTGGAAATAGCATTTTTTCATACAAAAGTAATTGCTAGGCATGGTATTAGCTGGTTATAAGCAGTAGGTAAAATTAGCTACATTAATTTGACTGGCACATAAACATATTGGAATTAAAATAAAAAAGGAACTAAAAATGAATGCACAATTTCCACTGAAACTAGATGCAGTCCTGAGCTGGTCGCATTACAGGTGTGACTGCTAAGGGATGAAAGTAAAAAAAAACAACCACATAACCTTGGGGCAACACCTCCACCTGAGAGCATACAAAGGAAGGATGAGCCAGTGGGGGTTATTGCTCATCCCCTTGTAGCAAGTGAGGATAAGCTTTGCATTAGGGGGTTAGATGCCTCTGCCTGGGACTGCTTAACCAATGCCTATTGATGGCAGACTGTCCACCTTGGGGAACATGAGTCCACCCCCCTGCAGGTGAGGGCCGCACCGGTCCCAAGTGCCTGTGTACTCTTGTACTGCGCCAACTGCAAAGCCATCTAGTCCAGTAGCTGGATCTTGGCCTCCGGGCCTTCTCTGTGCTTTGAATCTGCGTCAGTGGCGTACATACCAGGGTCGCAGGGGTCGCGACTGCGACCGGGCCCGGCCCACCAGGGAGCCCGGCCGACCCTGCGACCCGATATGTACCCACTGGGCCAGCCTCTTCTCCTGGGGGGCCCAGGAGCCAGCCTCCCCAGGGCCCCCCAAGGCTGGCCCTTGTGTCACCCGGCAGGCGGGTGGGCGGGCGCGCGAGGGAGAAAGTGCTCCCTCGCGCGCCTGCCTGACCGGCCACCCGCCAAGGAGCCCAGCAGCGCCATTGGACCCCAGGGAATCCCGCCAGCACTCCAAAAGGTAAGGAGGCTGGGGGGGATTAAATTAAAAAAAAAAAAAACACATGTGTGAGTGTTAGAGTGTGTGTTAGTGTGAGTGTTAGTGTGAGTGTTAGAGTGTGTGTTAGTGTGTGTTAGAGTGAGTGTTAGAGTGTGTGTTAGAGTGAGTGTTAGTGTGTGTGTTAGTGTGTGTTAGTGTGAGTGTTAGAGTGTGTGTTAGTGTGAGTGTTAGTGTGAGTGTTAGAGTGTGTGTTAGTGTGTGTGTTAGAGTGAGTGTTAGAGTGAGTGTTAGAGTGTGTGTTAGAGTGTGTGTTAGAGTGTGTGTTAGTGTGTGTTAGAGTGTGTGTTAGAGTGAGTGTTAGAGTGTGTGTTAGTGTGTGTTAGAGTGTGTTAGAGTGAGTGTTAGTGTTAGAGTGAGTGTTAGTGTGTGTGTTAGTGTGTGTGTTAGAGTGAGTGTTAGTGTGAGTGTTAGAGTGTGTTAGTGTTAGAGTGAGTGTTAGTGTTAGAGTGTGTGTCTGCTAGTGAGTGTCAGTGAGTGTGTCTGAGTGTGTCTGCTAGTGAGTGTCAGTGAGTGTGTTACTGTGTGTGTCTGTTACGGAGTGTGTCTGTGTGTGTTAGTGAGTCTGTTTGATGTCTGTTAGTGTGTGTTTGTCAATGAGAGTGTATGTTTTGTAAGTGAGTGTGTATGTATGTCTGTCACTGAGTGTGTCTCTGTTAGTAAATGTATGTGTCTGTTAGCTAGTGTGTATGCGTCTGTAGGTGAGAGTGTGTGTGTGTGTGTCTTCAGCACTTACCTTTCTCTAGCGCCGGACTCCCTTGGCGCTGGGGATCCCTCAGCCTCTCAGCTCCGAATGCGCACCGCGCACGCATTCAAACCGCCCATAAGAAAGCATTACTCAATGCTTTCCTGTGGACGTTCAGTGTGCTCCTCTAGCAGCTGTCAGTGAGACAGCCAGTAGAGGCTGGATTAACCCTCAGTGAAACATAGCAGTTTCTCTAAAAGGCATTGAGCTGATGTGATCTGGGTGTCTGTAGTGGTCCTTTAAGTGTGTGTGCATCTGCATGCACTGGCGTACATACCGCGGTAGCAGGTGTCGCAGCCCTGCGACCAGATGTCCACCGCCATGTGTTCGGGCCCGCGCGCGCGGGGGGGGGGCCCACGGATCAATTTTCGCACCGGGGCCCCATGGGTCATGTGTACGCCACTGATCTGCGTTGCCATGTGTGCACCCTCCGACGGAGTGGTTTGCGAGAATTTAGTTGGCTCCCACCTGAGCATCGTGCAGAGAAGTTGCGGACAGATTGTAAGATGAGTGGTTGGTATTGGCATGCTGCTTTGTGGTTCGGTGCTGGGAGAGTATGCCGGCGGGCCCGTCGGCAAGATGGGCGCGACTCCGTGTGGGCGCTGGATCGGTAAGTTGCTGCTTCAGCCTCCTTCCCCTTCATAGCAGTTAGATCAGAGTGGGTGGCTTTATGCTCCATGCGCTTCCAGAATTCCTGGCAGATTCGATCAAATCGAGCCTCAAAGTGCTCTCTCCAGGTCTGGATCTCAGGGCTTGCTTGAGATTGCAGGGGTTGTTGCTCGGCTGCCATGTTGGGCCCGAACCGCGGTCCCCATTCTGGCAGTTCAGTCTTTTGTGGTAAGTTTGTGGGATTCACCAGTGGGGACCGGGATGACCCCCACCGGTCCAGAGGGGGGGATGCAGGACGCCATGAGAGCTGCTGCTTATAGCGGTACTCAGGGGGGAGGTCGACCGCCTCACCCAAGCACTAGGTCGCTTTCCTTGCTAGGCCGCATTTGTGGAGCGTGGTATTTTTCGACAAAAGTTCACAAAACAGGTGTCCAAAAGCCCCCTCACGATTCAGCAATGAGATATCGTTGAGCAGGACTGCTATATTCAAGATTGCCCAGTAATAGCCAATATTGAGCTTGTTTGTGTCAGAGCTCTCTGCATACATGTCTGGCTAGCTTGGCTGTCAGGCCCCGCCCCCTTGGCCTCGAACTTAACCCGAACTTGACCCTGAACCCGAACCTCATTGAAGTCAATGGGGACCTGAACTTTTGGGCACTAAAATGGCTCTTAAAAAGACCTGGAAAGGGCTAGAGGGCTGCAAAAGGAAGTAAAATGGGGGTAAGAGTAGGATGAGTGCCCTGCAAACAATTGGGGTAGCCCCCAAAATATTGGGACATATAAAAAAAGAAAACAAAGAATAAGTGCACTTGAGTATTACAATGGCTGGGTGAGGCCGGTATAAATGTCTATTCTGCACAAGGTACATACAAGTAGGATCCATGCCTGGTTGGCCACCCAGTAATCAGCACAAGTTAGAATGTGGGCAACTCAGCAATCGTTGCGCAGGCATTTTGGTGACTCTAGATAACCTCGGGCCGATCGCACGCCCCCGTGATGGCGACGACGCATTCGGATGTCTGCCCTATCAACTTTCGATGGTACTTTCTGCGCTTACCATGGTGACCACGGGTAACGTGGAATCAGGGTTCGATTCCATTGAGGCAGCCTGCGAAATGGCTACCACATCCAAGGAAGGCAGCAGGCACGCAAATTACCCACTGCCGATTCGGGGAGGTAGTGGCGAAAAATAACAATACAGGACTCTTTCGAGGCTCTGTAATTGGAATGAGTACACTTTAAATCCTTTAACGAGGATCTATTGCCTGCTGCTGCTCGCACAGTCTCTCCAGCATGTGCAAGGTGGAGTTCCACCTTGTGGGCACGTCGCATATGAGGCAGTGAGCGGGAAGGCTGAAGTTATGCTGCAGCGCAGACAGGAGAGTGAGAACGCACAGGCGGGCCCGCACTTTCTGCAGCAGCTCTGATATATCTGGGTAGTAATTTCTGCACCACCAAATTCAGCACATGCACCAGGCAAGGGATGTGCGTCAAACCGGCTAGGCCCAGAGCTGCTACGAGATTTCGCCCATTATCGCACACCACCAGCCCGGGCTTGAGGCTAAGTGGCAACAACCACTCATCGGTCTGTTGTTCCATGCCCGTCCACAGCTCTTGCGCGGTGTGGGTTTTTCCCCCCCAAATGTATGAGTTTTAAAACAGCCTGCTGTCGTTTCCCCCTGGCTGTGCTGAAGTTGGTGGTGAAGGTGTTACGCTGACCGGATGAGGAGGTGGCAGAGGAGGAGGAGGAAGCGTAGTAGGAGGAGAAGGCACCAGGAGGCAAAGAGAAATGCTGAAATGCCCTGCAATCCTCGGTGGTGGATGGACATGCGCCAAACTGCTATCCGCCTCAGGCCCAAACTAACAGATGGTTTATGTCAGGCGACAATGTAACCACCAATAGTCAACAATTAAGTTCACTGACAATAAATCAGTGCCGGTGTCCTAAAGAGGAAAAATTTCTAGAGGTCATACAACAGTGTGACAGACGTAATTAATACAGTTACTTCACTGTCTCAAAAAAGTGTGATTTTTTAAACCAACAATGTAACAGTAGTATTTAAGGGTTTTATTGGACTGCAAGAAATGCACCGCTGGCTGCAATGTTCTATTAAGCACAAAAAAGTGTGATTTTTTAAACCAACAATGTAAGAGTAGTATTTAAGGGTTTTATTGGACTGCAAGAAATGCACCGCAGGCCACAAATGTACCATATAGCACCAAAAAAATTTGAATTTTTCAAAGTGCGATATAACCACAGTGTTTGACGGTTCGATTTGACTCTCAGATATGAAGTGCACGCCCGAAATTTACCTTTAGCACCAAAAAAATTCAAATTTTTCAAAGTGCGATGTAACCACAGTATTTGATGGTTCTATTTGACTCTCAGATATGAAGTGCACGCCACAAATTTACTTTTTAGCACTAAAAAAATTGGAAAGTGCGATGTAACCACAGTATTTGACGGTTCTATTTGACTCTCAGAAATGAAGTGCACGCTCCAAATTTACTTTTTAGCACAACATTTTTTAGCATGTTTCAAAGTGCGATGTAACCACAGTATTTGACAGTTCTATTTGACTCTCAGATATGAAGTGCACGCCACAAATTTACTTTTTAGCACCAAAAAAATTAGCATTTTTCAAAGTGCGATGTAACCACAGCATTTGACGTTTTTATTTCACTCTCAGATATGAAGTGCACGCCCCAAATTTACTTTTTAGCACCAAAGAAAAGTGAATTTTTCAAAGTGCGATGTAACCACAGTATTTGACGGTTCTATTTGACTCTCAGATATGAAGTGCACGCCCCAAATTTACTTTTTAGCACAATTTTTTTTAGCATGTTTCAAAGTGCGATGTAACCACAGTATTTGACAGTTCTATTTGACTCTCAGATATGAAGTGCACGCCACAAATTTACTTTTTAGCAGCAAAAAAATTAGAATTTTTCAAAGTGCAATGTAACCACAGTTGTTGACGGTTCTATTTGACTCTCAGATATGAGGTGCACGCCACAAATTTAGTTTTAGCACCAAAAAAATTAGCATTTTTCAAAGTGCGATGTAACCACAGCATTTAACGTTTTTATTTCACTCTCAGATATGAAGAGCACGCCCCAAATTTACATTTTAGCACCAAACAAAATATGTGAATTAGTCAAACTGCTATGTCACAGCAGTATTTGACGGTTCTATTTAACGCTCAGATATGAAGTGCACGCCCCAAATTTACTTCTTAGCACAATGAAATGTGAATTTTTCAAAGTGCGATGTAACCACAGTATTTGACGGTTCTATTTGACTCTCAGATATGAAGTGCACGCCACAAATTTACTTTTTAGCACCAAAAAAATTTGAATTTTTCAAAGTGCGATGTAACCATAGTATTTGACGGTTCTATTTGACTCTCAGATATGAAGTGCATGCCACAAATTTACTTTTTAGCACCAAAAAAATGTGAATTTGTCAAACTGCAATGTCACAGCAGTATTTAAAAATGCCTACCGTGTTTCTCCGAAAATAAGACCGGGTCTTATATTAATTTTAGTCACAAAAAACACACTAGGGCTTATTTTCAGGGTAGGGCTTATTTATTTACGGTACCGGTATGTACATTGAACCCCCCCTTTAATTAATCCACCCCCCCTTTAATAAATCCACCCCCCTCTAATTAATCCACCCCCTCTAATTAATCCAGCCCACCCTTTAATTAATTCACCACCCCTTTAATTAATTCACCCCCCTCTAATTAATCCAGCCCACCATTTAATTAATTCACCACCCCTTTAATTAATTCACCCCCTCTAATTAATCCAGCCCACCCTTTAATTAATTCACCCCCTTTAATTAATTCACCCCCCTCTAATTAATCCAGCCCACCCTTTAATTAATTCACCACCCCTTTAATTAATTCACCCCCCTCTAATTAATCCAGCCCACCCTTTAATTAATTCACCACCCCTTTAATTAATTCACCCCCTCTAATTAATCCAGTCCATCCTTTAATTAATTCACCCCCCTTTAATTAATTCACCCCCTCTAATTAATCCAGCCCACCCTTTAATTAATTCACCACCCCTTTAATTAATTCACTCCCTCTAATTAATCCAGCCCACCCTTTAATTAATTCACCCCCCTCTAATTAATCCAGCCCACCCTTTAATTAATTCACCACCCCTTTAATTAATTCACCCCCTCTAATTAATCCAGTCCACCCTTTAATTAATTCACCACCCCTTTAATTAATTCACCCCCTCTAATTAATCCAGTCCACCCTTTAATTAATTCACCCCCCTTTAATTAATTCACCCCCCTTTAATTAATTCACCCCCCTCTAATTAATCCAGCCCACCCTTTAATTAATTCACCACCACTTTAATTAATTCAGCCCACCCTTTAATTAATTCACCCCCCCTTTAATTAATTCACCCCCCCCACCCCCTTTAATTAATTCAATTAATCCCAGACATAAAATATCTAGCGGTACTCACATTTCAAAGATTCCTTGCCGAGTCTGACCACTGGGAGCCTCACCGCCCGGAAATGGATCCTTCCGCTGAAGATCTGTGAAGGCAGACTGACGGCGCTGCAAAATGTCGTCATCACGTTGCGCGACGCTCCTCCTACAGCAGAAGAAGGAAGTCTCGCCGCAAAGGTACAATGCCTAGGTCTTATTTTCGGGGTAGGGCTTATATTGCAGCCCACCCTGAAAATCCGACTAGGGCTTATTTTCGGGGTAGGGTTTATTTTCGGGGAAACACGGTAGATGTTGCCCACTCAGCTACCAGAACAGGATTAAAGTAATGTGCCTGGCACACATGCAGTTGCAAGTGCCCACCTAACAAACAGACTGATTGCTTATTTCTCTGTGGCACTGGGCTCAGGGCAGGGTACAAAAATGTAGTATAGCATGAACAAAAATAATCGCTGTGGTTTGCAAATTCAACACCAGAATTCTTTCGTAATCTGTCCCTCACAGCTGCAGCATCCTCTCCCTACACTAATAAGAGCTCATGTGACTCCAGCTTATATAGAGGCTGGGTCACATGCTGCGCGGGCCAATCACAGCCATGCCATTAGTAGGCATGGCTGTGATGGCTTCTAAGGGCACACAAGTCAAACGCTTGTTGATTGGCTGCCCTGCAGCTTTTCAAAACGCGCCATTAAATCGCCGAACACCAAACTCGAACCCGAACTGTTACTGAAATGTTCGGGTTCGGGGTGCAAAAATCTTAATGTTCGGTACGAACGCGAACTTAACAGTTCGGGTTCGCTCATCTCTATTACTCTATATAACTTTTGTGACTGTCTTCATTAGGAATTGAAAATAAAAGTCAGTATCTAGTATGTAACAGTGCCCTAAACAAAGAGTACTTAAAGGGACACTATTATCACCAGGACAATTGCAGCTTATTGTATTTGTTCTGGTGAGTAGAATCATTCCTTTTTAGAGAAAAGGCAGTGTTTACATTACAGCCTACGGATACCTCCACTGGCCACTCCTCAGATGCCTACTAGAGGTGCTTCCTGGGGCAGTGCTGAAAAGTGTGCAGCACTGACATTCAGTATCTCTACCCTCTGCATGGAGACACTGAACTTTGCTCATATGAATCGCTATGAGGAGATGTTGTTTGGCCAGGGCTGTGTTTGTCTTGTGCTGGCTCTGCCCCCGATCTGCCTCCTTAACAATCTCAGCCAATCTAATGCTTTCCTACGGGAAAGCATTGTGGTTGGTGGAGATCGCCACTATTGACGATGTCAGCAAAGGAGGCAGATCGGGGCAGAGCCAGCACCAACAGACTGGAATAAAGATAATTATTATTATTATAATTATGATATTTATAGAGCGCCGTCAAATTCCGCAGCGTTTTACAATGGGTGGACGAACAGACATGTAGTTGTAACCAGACAAGTTGGACAAACAGGAACAGCGGGGTTGAGGACCCTGCTCAATGAGCTTACATGCTAGAGGGAGTGGGGTAAAATGACACAAAAAGGTAAGGATAGTATTAGACCAGTGACAGTTGCAGAAGATGAATTATATTTTATTATATTAAAAGGGCAAGGGTGGCGGTGGGCTAGATAGTGTAAAACATGATTATAAAATAATAGGAACATTTAAAGTTGACGGTTGCCTTCTTTTACATTGAGAATGGCTAGATTTATAGTCAGCCAATCACAATGCACCCCTGTGCGATCCTTGTTAATGCAAGGCTAGCCATATGACATCAGCAATCATAAGGGACATGTTCTAGTGGATGGCCCTCACTTGGGCAGTAAGGGACAAGAGTGGAGCAAACATTGCGAGACATTAATGGGGGTTTCATTATATAAGCAAGGCTTTCTTAGCAATGAATTTTGAGTTTGAAGGGATAATATGTTTGAATAAGGGACTTACTATTATTTTTAACTTTTATTTTTAACATAAGGCCACTGAGGTGTCTAAGCTGTACATACTTGACTACTGGTAGGGATATTTACTAATGTAAGAATTCAAATTTAAGGCCAATGTAGCTGAACTGAAGGAATTGAGGAGTTAGGGAATTTTTCCAGTTTGACTACTTTGGACTTACATTTGAAATTTACTTTCTATTCTGACCTTAGTGAATACACCTGTAGATGTCTGTATTTTCGGTTAGTCTGACTAAAGTGGAAACTCATGGTGAATTCTAAGTGAATCTCGAAGATTAAAATGGGTAAACTTGAAGAATTCTTACAATATCATTATCTACTACGTAGCCAATCATGTTCACTTGTTCATTAACAGAGTTTGATATATTCATTTTTATTTTCAGCGAGACATTTTTAGTAGAATGGATTTGCCATCGAGCTCTTGATGTATAGCTAACCCCTAAATGACTTTATCTTTCATTGTGTACGTACCTCCAGCTGTCAGATATTGTCTGCGCATTGGAGTGAAAAATATCAACAATTCTGCAGAGCTCGGCCCATATGTTGCTATATTTGAAAGTTACTCTAATTAGTTAGTCAAATAAACTGTTTGTTTTGAACTCAGAGACACTGCTAACATATTGCAGTTTTTTTCCTCAAAACTGTCTCATTATTCATGTTTGATTTCTTCCTATTATAAGTTGCAAGCCGTCATCTTGTTTTGTTTTAAAAACATTTTACTAAACTTTTGAAAACGTACACTCTAGCAATAACGATTACGATGACAATAGCAGCATTATAGAAAAAGTTTACAAAGTACGACTTGAGGTGGCAGTTGTTGTTTGGGTAGCACGCAGACGCGAGGTTTTGTATAATTCTGTAATTTGTGTCATTTTATGGAATTTGTTATTTTTAGATTCTGCTTTCAGTTTAAGGACCGACTTTTTCTCAAACAGGATACATCTAAAAGAACTGGCACAGTGGGTTGTGAGATATCTAATTAGTTTAAATGATTCTGAGACTGGTTGTAGTAAGAATAGCAAGCCCGGTATGATACTTATTGATCAGTGATGGCCATAAAGCGAGACAAAGGTTCAGTAATGGCATAAACTCATCTTACCATGTTGTTTTAAGGTAGTTGTTGTTCGTTTTTAAGGATATAGTCTTCTATTACCTTTCTAGAAAGTCATTTTTATCAAAGAAATAAATGAGCAGATACAAGAAGAGGGAGAGATAAGAATCAATAAGAGATTTATCAGGGAGTAACAATCATTATTCCGTATGAGAGTGCAAAACTGTAAGAGAAATTCCATCGGTTTCCATGGAGATTACTGCTTATTTAGCATTTTGTCCCAGTATAGCACCTTTTTTTGCATTGATAAATCTCTCACGAACATACTATAGGATAATGAAATGCGTATGTCCACAAGCTCCTTCCCCTACACATCTACGGCAGCCAGATTATTGGTTCAGTGCCACTGTGTCAGTGCCAGACTAACTTATACTATAAGGTCGTGGTAGGCAACTGGTAGGCATCTCTCCTGATGATTGCTGTAAGAGCATTATAGGAGATATAGTGCAGAACATGTGGAGTGCAGATGTGTTATCAAGTCTTCCAGAACCCAGTAGTGCAAATTCTGCTCTTGCACAATTCCATGGTTGACCCCAGCTCTAGCTCACTAGAAACTACAAACATGCGTGCGAATCAACATGGTGATGTGTCAATATAGAAAACAACCGCGTGTTGAAAGGCCACCTAGTGTGGACCTATCACCTTTACGTAGGTTTGTCTACCTCTAGTGAATATATTCTTCTTACAGAATTGCCAGCAAATATATTAAAAGATTGACGATTGCTTCCTGCTTCTCTTAAATCAGGGGTGCCCAAAAAGGAAGATCCCCAGATGTTGTAGAACTACAACTCCCATGACGCTTTGCTTGCCATTAGAATGACCATGCATCATGGAAGCTTTAGTTTAATAACATATGGGGATCTACCTTTTGGGCGCATGTCTTAGATGGTGGAGGATGGATAGGGGCGATTGACTTCCATTTCCGTACTCCACAATGATACACCTGGAATTCACCATAGATGATTGTGGAAACTGTGTTTATAGTCTTTAAATTAGATGTCACATGAGATCTAAAAAACAAACAAAAAAATAGGTTAAGATAAAATTTGTACATTTGGTAGAAATTTGGTTAATATGCTTTATAGATAGAGTTATATTCTATATATAGCACCACCATGCCATTATCTCATGACATGTGCTCTTTAAATGAAATTGCACATCGTATGAGTAGGGAAGAAGATGGATTCTTGAAATTGAGTTATGGATCTCAGCATGGGACCAATAATACTCTCATGCACCAACTGCAGCGAGAGACCTTCTCAGTCACATTATTACAACTTGGAAGACCAAACACAGCCGGTTATACCCAGCAGGACATTGTATACACTCAGAACAGTTCATTATATTGTCTATTCCCTTCAAGCTGATCCACGGTGTTCTTGGCAAAATGATACAAGTATCTCTCGTACTTTATCTTGTATGTAACGTGTGCTTCTGTGTCAAAAGAAACTTTTCCAAACCCAAGTCTAGGGGAGACATAGTGCGGGACGGAGATGGAGGAGTGGGGAATACATTGGTTTTATTGAGTGTATGTAATATGATACATTCTGCAGATATAACATGAAGCATTTGGCTTTGCATGAAATACTCTACCAGTTATTATTTTTTGGAATTAATGTTTTAAATGGCATGAATTCAAGGCTGGGAATTTTCATTTCTTTTTAAACCGTCTTGTTCAATTTATTTGATTTATTAATATGTACACCAGTATTTCTTAACTGTAAATGCAAGCTTAACCCACTTAAGATATTTAACAATTCACGGGATTCAAGTTATCATGAAGAAGAAATATAATAAAAGTATCTAAAGGGAAATTGAGAGTTAAAATTACTTCCTGTTTTTTTATGTGTTTGCAGATAATGCAGTTAAAAAAAGCAAATAAATAAATGGAAAAAAAAACCAAAATATTTGATATTACACAGCAAGTGTCATTAATGGGGAGACACTCCCTCCCCCAGAATAGACTCACCAAGAAGTTCTCTCATTCAGATCTATGGATCTGCTTACATCTCATAAACCTCTGGGGAATAGGAAGTTTATATCACAGGAGAGTTCCACTCAAAACATGGGATGTTGGATATAGATTACATCTATCCTGTTACGTGTGTTGATATATCGCTATATAATATAATCGTTCAGTTTTACTCTGAATGAGTGTCCAGGGTCTATGATACAGGGGTTTTTATACCGATGTCATATTGAAGTTTATTTCTAGATACAAATAAAGTATTTCTTTGTTAGTCTAGTGCCACATATGTTCTGTATTTGTTTTTGGATGAATTGGGTTGCAGTTTACTGTTCAGTGACCCAGATTAGTAGTCATCTAGAGAATCATTCAAACTCAGGAGGGGGCAAGTGAGATTTAAAACGAATAGTCTGGTACCATCTTTGTCCTAAACCTGCATACCTCTCTTTGATATTTAATACATTTATTGGTTTATTTATAATATATATATTCCTAAAGTGGATGCAAATTTATCAACACATAACCGAGTCACCATCAGGTTTATCATGAAAAATTCTAACGATAAAATGTTTTCTCTGCTGGTCATTGATTTTATTTTACAAACAGATACATATTAATCACAACCTCCTATTGAACCCCCAAAGTACACCAAAGGTTCTTACTTCTATTCTCATTAAATGTCAAGAGACTGAACAAGCAGCAATATAAATTTTATTGTACTAATTATAGGTACCTACAATTGAATTGGCGTTGTACTATTTGAATCCATTTGACAAGTGCCCTAGAAACTTATCTGAAGGAGTTTATATCAGTGGTGAGATCTCCCAATTAGTCATAATGCCATTTCCTTACCAACCTTTCCATGTACACAGGGTCTCCTGATATTGTCATTGTAACGGATCGACGGGCACCCCGACTGGGTACCTCCGTTGAAGGATGCTCCTTGCGCTTCCTGAGGGCTCCAAGCACTCCGCCAACACCATAACCACCGTAGACTTCTTGAGAGAGCAAGACAGGAACAAGCTCTTACAAGAGCTTAGTAGTGATATAGCAAGGGAGTATGCAGAGCATAGCAATCCCTTGTAGCAGATTCCCCCAATAAGAAACGGAACTCCAAATTGAGGGTGAAGTAGAACTGTCTGTACTGGCACATACAGCCTCTTTTATTCACAATCCACAAACATAGTACTGCCCACAGGGTTTTGAAATACAACCAATCAATCCGTACAATACACACAGACACTCCCACACAAAATCCTCCCCTCTGCCTGTGATATGATTACTGAACACAATGGTTAATATAATTATCACGGGCAGAGAAATACAGTATTATAAAACATATCACAGGGATCCCAAAACATGCAATAACCCCATAAAAATATATATCCTCGGAACCGGGGGATCTGGGTGAACCACATATCCAAAATTCACCCAGATCCGTTCAGTAGTTTGGAAGATACGGTTTAATGCAGATTCCGCAGAACATATACAAGCTATATGAAAAATAATTACTGTATAATGTGTCCCCTGTTGTATAGTTTAAAACTACTGCACAATGTCTTTGTGCACCAAATACCGGCGAGATGGCACCGTGTAGAAAAGTCCAAACAGTGTCTGTGAGTTAAAATGCCATCCATTGTTCTCACCATGTGCTTCATCCATTGTTCTCACCATGTGCCTCTGATACATGAAATGGTGGCCACCCAGTAACTCCACAGTATGTCCCCAGATGGTTCTTAAAGGGCCAGCAGCAGCACAACACAAATCCATTATGCCCAAATCATGTCTTTAAAGGACAATACATCCCAGGTGCCATAGTCACATGGCAGGAGGCTGGCAATCAGTCTTCTCCAATGCCCAGTGGCGAGGTCGGTTTCGCCACAGCCATCACTTAATTAGATGTTTTGTAACTTGATTCACACTTGCAAGAAAATCTGCAAAGGTATGTTTTCTTTCATAGCGATAGTGTCATAGAAATTGAGATTGGTGTACACAAGGCAACGATGGTTATTTACTAGACTTGGAATCGACCAGTAGACACGAACACAGTGAGAAATGTAGTTTCTGCTGAATATTTATTTGAAAATTTAACACTTTTCCGGAAACCCAATTTTTGGTCAGATGTATTTAAGCCAAATGATGATTCGGGAGCAAACCAGAAAGGTGTAAAGATGGGTCAATCAACATGCTGCAAAATATATACATAATATGATTTTTTTGCGTCAATTGATTCAGAGATCTTCTTAGAAAACGTAACTATATAATATATTAATATAGATTTTTTTTTTTTTTACTGATCCTTCTGGTTTTTCCCCTGATGCTAATTTCTTACTTGATCGGTGAATAAAATCAAATCAACAAATCTCTAAGTCTACTGACCAGGAGATGTCATATATTAGCACAAGATATTCGAGCTAAAACAATGGCTGTACTGTACAATTTTTTCCAGTTTTGCAACTTTAGCTTGAAATATCCTGATCAATTCCTGATAATTCCCAGATTAGAGAGTAAACCCTGAATGCCCTGGACTTATTAAAAGTATTTAAAAAATTGGGCAGCCTAGATGGGCCGAATGGTTCTTATCTGCCGTCACATTCTATGTTTCTATGTTTCTATGACTGTATAAACTCTAAATGTGGAAGCCCTTTGCAGAGATGGAATGTTTGAATATCAGTCATGCATAGAAAAAGAGCTGATATTAACCTGATCTTTTAACTTCTATATTTGAAAGCCAGGAACGTTTTTTTGGATGGTATGCATTTAAAAAAATATTTTAAAATGGCATTATCCACATCTTTCTGTATAATCTTATCCCTGTCTCTCCTAATAACCTGTGGATGCTTATGTATCTGTAGGTAACTCATCAGCTGCCTACGTTATTCCACAGTGCTATTAGTACAGCATTACCTGTATGGCCCCTAATGTAACCACGAGGCAGGAATTCCCTCCTCTGTAGAGCTTGGAAACAGATCAGTTGGCTAATGTACCAGCTGCAGTGGCTCTAGTCCTTGTTTAAACCTCACAGACTCTGGTTTTATTCCTGGCAGAAAAAGATAAGCTTTTTTATACCTTCTTGGTCGAAAAAAATGAATAACTTTGAGCCACTAGAAGAGAAATAGATGTTTATTGGTGGTTTCACATATAATTTGTGACCAGGTTAACAAGTGGTCTTACTGCACACTTACCTCCCATCTCCCGCCATGCTATGATAGAAACTCTAGTGTGTCTATTAGGGAGGCAAACAAGAAACACCTAATGAAGCAGTTTTGGTATGTAGATCATGCCCCATGCAGTCTCACTGCTCAATTCTCTGCTATTTAGGAGTTAAATCACTTTTGTTTATGTTTATGCAGCCCTAGCCACACCTCCCCTGGCTGTTACTGACACAGCCTGCATGAAAAAAATGGTTTCATTTTTCACTCAGATGTTAACTTGCTTTAAAAGTTTTTATCTCTTGCTCTGTAAATTGAACTTTAATTACACATAGGAAGCTATTGCAGGGTCTAGCAAGCTATTAACAGAGCAAGAGATAAGAAATTCTAAATGAAACAGACTGTGCAATAAAGGTAGTGTAAACAGTAGATTACTTTTTACAAGATTGTTTAGGAAGGCAGTGCACGTTACAAGCAGGTAGGTGTGGGCTTTTTTTTTATTAGTTAATAACTTGTGTTAAATTGAAAACCATAGTGCAAAATCAGTGTAAAATAGTCAAACTGTGATTATAATTGACTCTAATTTTCAAATTAGTTATTTTTGTTAACTGAAATTTACTTTTTAGTGGACAAACCGGGTTTGTGTGTGTAGGCACAGTGTGCACATATCTCCTGCATGAGATTTGTCAGCAAACAAGAAAAATATTTATTTTCAGTCATTCCTTACATGAAAGACGAGCAGTGCAAAACCATCTGCTTTCAGATTTCACTTTTATTTAACTGGCAAGTTAAAAGAGAATTTCAAATAAAAAAAACCTGATTTTTGCAGGAAACAAAAAAATAAATAAATTGAAGGTCAGCGCATTTCGTGCCTCCGAGGCTAGTCATAATCAATTATAAATTTGGTACACTGTCTTCCAGTATTTAAAGATTCCAGTCAGCTAAAATTGGGCTGCACTGTATCTGGCTTTGTGAAACACTTCAAACTAGTAAGAGCTTAGAGAGAACATGAAAATTATATGAAGATTTAGAATGTATATAAAGTACACTGACTGGGGAAAATTGCCTGCAGGAATAATCTGGGTAGCCTAGAGCAAGGATACATGCTGGAGGAAAGTTTAATGTTCTAGGACAGAGCATATATACATTGAACACTTCCTAAAACTGCCAGGGAAGGCTTTAGTCTCCGTAGGGGAATCTGATTATTATTAGAGGGGCAAATCTGCTTGTCCCCAGACAGCTAAATCAACATAATTAGAAACACAATATGTAAATTACATACTTTATTCCATTTTTCTTAAAATGTTTCTGCTGTTCTAAAGGTGTAGATCACAAATGTAATGAGTACAGTTGTAATTTAAGCACCAAAGGTACAAGAATGCACCTTAAAGGGGATCATGGGAAAAAAAGTAGGCAGGGCTTGGTCTTCTTGACAGCTGACTGTGTATCGAGTGAGCTCCCAGCTTGACTCTTACATTTTGCCGACTTGGCACACACTTGCCACAGCTATATAATTTGCAATTTACCTACACTAGAAGCCTTTCGTGAAGCCCTGGAGACCTCGGGTTGCTTGCTCATCAGGTATTTCCCAGAGGTTCCAGTGAGGCCTGCCACCCAGAGCGGAAGAGGACCTGCAGGGACAATTTCAGGTAAGAATAATTCACCTATCCTTGAACCTCCCAGCCAGTGAAGCGCTCTACATTAGGGTTTTTTGCTAAATATATAAAGACCCCAGGAGGTTACAGACCCACTTTAAACATAGCTGTAAAAACCATAAAATGCTCTACGGCAGATGCCTCAGGTCCAGAGGTTTGACAGTTGACCAGGAAAACTTGACCTCACTTGGTCCCATTTATTAACCCAAAATTGGGACCGAAGGGGGACCTTGAACTGATAACTTGCATACGTCCCTGTGGGATCTTAATTCCTGTTTGCTCCTAAAGGGTTAAGCTGCCCTCAGGCGTGACAAATAAAAGCAATTATCTTTTCAAAAGACAATTTATAACTCCTTATTGCTCAATGCCTCAGCAACTCTTATTATGCCAACACAATAATGAAATATTTGGCAAATCGTGCAGTACCCCATGATGGACCTCAAGTGAACCTGTCACTTTAAAGCTTCAGCATATTAATCAAAACAGCATGAAAATCTGACTATAAATACCAGGCTTTCATTCTAAACGGTGCAGAATGATTTAAGCTATATTTATATCTGTTAATAATAGATTAACTTGTACCTGTTTTTTTGTAAAAGATTTTATTCAATATCATTTCCACCTTTCCAATTACAGTAACACTATAAGAGAGCACATATAGGAGTATAAATACTTAAAATAATAATCTAATAATCACAAAAAATAGAAACGATAAGGAGATATATATTAACTTCCCTAAATTTCAATTATCTAAAATGTCACAAATGAAGTGTCAGCGCTTAGTGCATAAGCCCTTAATTTTAAATTAACTAGAGCTGCCACAAAATCGAATATTATTAATTTACAATATATACTGAGTTCTTTTGAGAGTTGATCAATGCTGATAAACCAGTCTAGAAGACCAGAATTTCAACCGGACGGGTTCTATCATCCAAATCCCATGTAACAACAGTATCCGCTATTCAGATAAACACTTTATGATACTGTTAAAGAAGATGATACAAAGTGTAATTCCGATAATTCATTTATTTAAACCCCCCTCTTTCCTATCTAGGAACTCTTACACTGTTCAAATGTGACATTTGGTTGTAGGAACCACAAAATCAGACAAAATACAATAATGTCTTGGTGTTACCGCTCCGCGCAAAAGTTGCAAATTATTATCTGATTTTCTGCTTAACCCAATGCCGCTGGAGTTGTTGTAGTGCATTGCACACAGATGGAGCGGTAACACCAAGCTACTGCTACATTTTGTCAAGCTTGTCAGGCGTAGTAAAAATACTGAGACAAAGTAGTCCCGCATTGTCTTAGTATATCATTTTACTGTGTTTGAATTTCAGTGAAATTCCACCACAGTCCACCAATGTAAGTATTTGGTAAATATTTTATCTCAATGGAATACTCATTTTGGAAGGGAAGAGGTCAATCACAATCCCACTCTAAAAGTCACAAAGGTGGACAGCAATCAAAAAGCACCACTTCTACTGCTTCTTCAGTATGTAGCTAAAAATATAATAAAAACCTAAATCCATCTGGTGAAACTGATAGTCACAATAAACAGTCTGTACAGCTGTCTGTACAACTGAGTAGGACAGTGCACAAACGTAAAAAGTTCTGTAAGCAAACATTTTCAAGACAAAGCATAGACAATGACTTCCAAAAGGATGAATGGCACAAATTCTCTGTGAAGTGCTTTAAGCTAAGAGTAAGTTAAAGGGACACTGTAGGCACCCAGACCACTTTAACTCATTGAAGTGGTCTGGGTGCAAACTCCCATCACCCTTAACCCTGCAGTGCTAATTATTGCAATTTTTATAAACTGCAATAATTACCTCTAAAGGTTAACTCCTCCTCTAGTGGCTCCCTACCAGACAGACTTCCTGAATCCAAACAGACTTTTGGTCCGTTATCTGACGCTGGACGTCCTCACGCTCTGCATTGAAACATTGAATAATGCTTTCCTCTGGGGAGATCCAAATGCGAGCATGGCCATTGCCACACATGCGCATTAGGTCTCCCCAGCCGGTGGATGTTGGCGGGAGAAGAGCGTGGGCGGAACTGAGCCATCGCCGAGGGACAAGTATGTGACTGAAAGGATTATTAACCCCTTCTGCACCATGGGAGGGGAGGCAAGGGAGGGAGCCTTGACAAAGGGGAAACCTATAGTGCGAGAAAAGAGTTTGTTTTTCTGGCACTATAGAATCCTTTTAGTACTGCTATCAGGTGACAAATTACGAAAGACCAAAATCACTAACGATATAGACTGCCCGAAATCAATGTATGGCAATATGTTCGAGAGAACACTGTACACTTAAATTTGCTGTAAGTCTGCATCCATCATTCGCAGCCAACGGCATGAATGGAGAACATGATCCAATGTATTTTCTATAAAACTGGTTTATATCCTGAATGACAATCTGAAGGTTCACAGTTGCTTTGAACATCAATCACTATGCACACCCAGCTACGGTCTGTTCACGAGCTAGCTATGAACGGATAAAGTCGTTTTTGGGGTTAATTAATTGAAATTGTGTAGCAGTCACTATGGAAGCCAAGTGAGGTTTTTAATGACTGCTACACTTGTAGAACTTTGGGTAAAGATAACTATTTATATAATTTACCATCATTGTGTACTGAGATCTAAGACATACACATACAGTTCCACAATAACCACAAGACCCTTTCTTTGCAATAATGGTTGTTTTTTTTGGAATTTCAACATCTCTGCTTTGATCATTTACAGACAGGATAAAAATTACACAGACATCATACTAAGTAAACAGTAGGTGGATCGAGGTAGCAGCTGTATGAGAAAGATCTATCTGATTAAAAAAGTCACCACTGCACACACCATTCACATGACAATGAATCACTGGATTAAAATAAATACATTGGAGTTTTTCCAGAAACTAAGAGCAGAGCAATGTTTATGCTGAAATGCAGATGAATCATATATTAAATTATTTTATTTAGTTCGATTAAACATCCCCAAACAGTGTGACATCCTGTTTATGGTACACGTTAGATGGAATTTATTATGATTTATAGGTAATAGGAGTAGGTGATGTGTAGAGTCCCACAAGGGGAAACCAACATCAGGAGAGCTCCAGTGTATAAGAAATGAGGAAGGGAGGCCCTACCTTTAATCAATCTAAGGATAAAAAGGGATATGCAAACAAAAAGTATAACTTGAAAAAAAGGGAGATCTACTAAACGGTGCCCAGGGGATCAATTGGCTGGAGTACTAGCTAGCATCCAAGTTCCAGTGCCCCTAGTGTCCGACTGACAGGAAGGTAGTGTAAACGAGGTTAGGGAGAGAGAAGAGGCACAGGGTCCCCAGAGAACAAGGGACCAGGTAATCAGGTCTAAACGCAGATGAAAAGCCTCACACAAAAAATAAATAATTAAATCTTTCAATTCACCATAAAAGTTACCTCGACACCGTGGTCTAAGCACTAGTGTCTACCTGAACCAACTCTCCCTACTACAGTTATAAATAAACACCTAAAAATCAATAACCATAGTGGTAACAAAAATAAAAAAGTGCTACCATGTGCAGAGATTAAAGAAAAAGAAAACGCTCGACGTGCGTTTCAGCATGTTCAAAACGCCGTCGTCAGGAACCTCGTTTACACTACCTTCCTGTCAGTCGGACATTAGGGGAACTAGAACTTAGATGCTAGCTACCACTCCAGACAATTGATCCCCTGGGCACTGTTTAGTATCATGCAAGCGCCTCTAGCGGCTGTCAATGAGACAGCCGCTAGATGAATTGGAGGAAGGATTAACCCATTTATAAACATAGCAGTTTCTCTGAAACTGCTATGTTTATAAAAAATGGGTTAACCCTACCTGGACCTGGCACCCAGACCACTTCATTAAGCTGAAGTGGTCTGGGTGCCTAGAGTGGTCCTTTAAGGGGTTAAAGGTAGGGCCTCCCTTCCTCATTTCTTATATAGTGGAGCTCTCCTGATGTTGGTTTCCCCTTGTGGGACTCTACACATCACCTACTCCTATTACCTACATATTTTGGAGGGTTACCCCCTAATTGGAGCTCCCTATTAGGTTGTTACAGTGGTGCAGCTCATGAGCCCTTGACTTGTATCCGGACTCCTGACCTGCACTCTGTTTACTTTATTTCTCCATTTTGCATTATGATATATATATCGTGGGTTTATTTAAATGTACAACCCAGCCATGTAATTCAGTTTTACAGTAAATAGAAGTGTCACATTTATTGACCCATTTTCTCGCTAGAAGAATCGTCCATCACGGCTGTGTTACGCAGGTATTGAATTTATAGGTTTGGAACTTGTTTATTGAACATTCTAGCCAGGTTCTATTCCTCGCCTTTGAAAGATGACTTTCTCTGAGTGAAGTGCTTAGTCACACTATAACTCAGACTAAAGGGTCTGTTTATTGCCAAAAACATGTCTGTTCCCTTCAAAACATGTCATACGATCTATGTCCCAACATGTCCATGAATCATCTGGTGACAAGGCCACACCTAGACCTTCCATCAAGATGTCAACATCTTCATTCCATGCTGAAGTCATCAAAAATTATTATTTATAATTATAGTTTCTCATTATCTCCAAAATGCATATCGCTTGAAAATAAATACACAAATCAAAAAAAGTGGCAAAGATATAATCACAAATAAATTAAGAAAAAACTAAGGTATATTGCAAACAAACTTTGTGTGTAATATACTTTTATATAACACAGCAATAAATTATCTAAACAGAAAACCGATGTGTGCACCTTCACACAACATTAAATATAAATGTCAATACCTATATATTGTATTTATTTGTAATATTGTGTGAAAGGGCACACTTTTTTTGTTTTTGTTTATATGCTTGAAAACCTATTGTTAAAAAAAAAAAGAGTACAAAGTTGATTGTGGAAACTGTGTGGATAAAATGAAAAACCAAAACTAGGTATTTCTAACTCCAGGCTGTCTTTGATAAACAGACGAGTCAAGATGATTTGTCGAGCAGTGACAGGCTCACTAAGCTGTTTGCGGATACTATAAATGTATACATCACTGCTATAGACACATAATGTAAAACGAAAGCTTTCCTCGGAGAGAGGGTTTCCATAATAATGCAATTACCAGCGTGATAATGTCAAGCCGTACATATCACTTCAATCAAGTCAAGAATCAAACATGACTTTTAAATTATTTGTGCCACAGGGAATGCATGCTATACAGAAAGAGCATACTGACATATCAGCTAGTGACTTTTGTTATCATCCTGGATATTCAATGAACCTTTAAGCGTGAGCTGGACCTTACATTTATGTAGTTTTAACATTGTATCAGTAGGCAGATTTGTAATAATGTTTATATAATCCATGCTGACAGAAAGCCACATTTATTGAGAAACAGATTGTAGAAAGACATTTTATAAGGTTATATCATTATTTTAGAGCTTAATATGTTTGGTTAAGTTTAATATTGGTATTAGTTATAGATAGTGATGTCCCGAACGGTTCGCTGAACGGTTCGCTGAACGGTTCGCGAACGGTTCGCCACGGACTCATCATTGAGTAAACTTTGACCCTGTACCTCACAGTCAGCAGACACATTCCAGCCAATCAGCAGCAGACCCTCCCTCCCAGACCCTTCCACCTCCTGGGCCGTTCACTAAGAATGCAGCTTCACAATGAATGTAAAATGGATGCTGTCCAGGAGGTGGGAGGGTCTGGGAGGGAGGGTTTGCTGCTGATTGGCTGGAATGTGTCTGCTGATTGTGAGGTACAGGGTCAAAGTTTACTCAATGATATAGTGTTATAGTGTTCGGCGAACCGTTCGGGACATCACTAGTTATAGATTTTAAGGCTCGAGTTTTGCACTCAGTGCTTGATTGGCAAACAAGGGAAAGGTAACTCTTTATTACAATATAAACGATAATGCATTAAAATAAGATGCAAATACAATACATTACAAATAAAAATGCATACATTTGCTGCAAGTCATCAGGGTTTGCAGCGTCTGCGGTGCACTCTCCTTTAAATTTCTGAACAGCAATGCCTTTTGGACTCATCATTGGGTCTTCTGAATGTTGAAGTCCAGTTAATAACTTTCTACAGTAGAAAGCTAACAGCAACTCCCAGAATCCCTTGTTGTTTATCAAGTACAAATGGGTTATTGCTGAATAACGAGAAACACTGCAGATTAGACTGTAGATTGTTCTGAACAACATAAGGCCTTTACCATCTGAGTTTGGGCCTTAAAAGTACATCATTAAGGTTAGTGCAAAGTTTGGAATTTGGGTAACTGACATTTTACATTACATTTCATTGAGACAATATTTTACATTTTGAACCGAAAATAATATGAAAGGGCCACATTATTCAAAAAGCACAAGTTATTCAGAGTTATGTATGTATATAATATATATATATATATACATATATATATATATATATATATATATATATATTGTGCTGGTAAATGTAAATATATATTGAATACCTTGATGTTCCCAGGTGCAAAAGAATGAACTTGCATCATACTGCTTCCAAATAAACAAGTATGGCAGCCTACCCATAGAATGTACTAATCCATTTGGAATCTATTTTTGTAGGCAATTATTGTTTACTTGCTGAGAGACTGTATTAAAGGCATTCTAGGCAAGTTTACTGATAGAAAGATTCCAAGTAAAATAACGGTGTGCATCTTCAAAAATGCACTTTCTAATAGTGTACTCACTCTGATGTTCAGCTTGGAATCGAAGTCTTACAAAGTAGCTCTGTATTTATACCTGAATTGTTTGAATTCCTTATACTTTATCTGGTAAAGTAAGAGTTGTGAAAGGAGAAAAATGCACTAAACCATTTACCTCCGCTGTGCCAACAGTAAGCAGGATATCTTACCTGGAATTTCACAAGTTTAGAAAAAACAAAAAAGTTTTAAAATATATTTGCTTGCTATTGCGTCCTTTATTTGACTTGTTTACTCATCCTTTATATGATCCATGAATTTGTTTGGAAAATAATACATTGAAATTCCTAGATTTTACTATTAACATGACGTAAAGTCATGATTTTATTAATGACACGGAGGCGAGTATTATGCTTCTCTTTCTTTAATTTTCCCTCAGAGGAATGAGTGTAATTTTCCCTCAGAGGAATGAGTGTAAAAGATAAAAAATAGCATATAATTAACATATATACATATTCAACAGTGCTACATAATGGAAACCACCCCCTTTCAGTATATAAGGTATAGCACTCTCTTCCTCTTCCTCTTTCTGTAGCGATCCGAAGACCAGTCAAAATCGAACAAGAACTCTGAACCGGAACTGTAACATCGGAAAGTCGTACATCCCTTCCTAGGGTAAACGGTGGAGCTGACCTTTAAGCCCCCTTCGATCACTCTGACGTGGGGAATCAGGCTAAAAAGAGAGGAGAAATATGGTAAAATCTTGATTGATAACTGGTTGTAACATATCCCAGCATATCTATTGTCCTCTACGTCTGAGAGAAATTCAACGTCATAACATCCTGACATAAAATCTCGACTGATAACTGTTAGTAACATATCCCAGTAAACTATAGTCGTCTACATCTGAAAAGAAATACAATGTCATAATGACCTACCAATTAGCGTATAACCTAGACTAGGCATACAGTTTGGAAAAAGTGTGGCAGGGGAGACCCGCCCTGATAGTATGAGGATAGGTGTCGACTCGATCTAATCCTGTATGGCTGAGAAAAATCCCACCAATTCCAACCCAGGGAGGGAGGGAGGGAATAATACTCGCCTCCGTGTCATTAATAAAATCATGATTTTACGTCATGTTAATAGTAAAATCTAGAAATTTTATTAAAGACACGGAGGCGCCTATTATGCTATTTTAAAGCTGAGCTATAATCTTATCAGAAAAATGTTGTATAGGTCTAAAGTAAAAGTTCCGGAATGTGGATTCCGTAGACCAATCTGCAGCCTTCAAAATGTCTTCCAAGCGACATCCAGCCGCCGATGCTTTTGAGGCCATGGCACCCCTGACGGAGTGGGATGAGAATACTGAGACATCGATCCCGGCCGTAGCTAGTAGCCATTTGATCCAACGTGCGAGTGTTGGGGTAGATACAGGCAGATGAGGTTTCTTCAGGGAGATGAACAGGGATCCGTCATTAGACGGCCGTAGAGTAGAGGTGCGAGACTCTTTCAGGCATGATATTGGGCATAGGTTGGGTAAACTTGTGATTCTCGGATAGAAAACATGTTTAGTTGCTGATTTTGTTCTCCGTGAGATATCGAATGACACTCCCTCTGGAGTGAACGTGCGAGCCCGCCAGTCCAAGGCTCTTACGTCTGACACCCGTTTACAGGATAATAGGCAGAACAGCATAAATAGTTTTGCCGATAAATGTTTAAAGGACAACTCTATGTTAGAGGGCCAGCCATCTAGGAGTCTGAACACGCAGTTGACGTCCCAGAAGGATCCGTATCTGGATGTAGGGGGACGTGAGAAGCAGACGCCCTTAAGCAAGGGACAGACTAGGGGGTTCTGTCCGAATGGGAGCCCATCCACCTGGTCATGTCCAGCTGAGATAGCGGAATGGAATATGTTGACCGTGTGGAAGGCCTTGCCTGATTCGAACAGATGCATCAGGAAGTCCAACACCGATCTCACAGGGGCTGATAAAGGATCCAACGATCATTCCAAGCACCATTTGGACCACTGTCTCCAGGCCGCAGCATATGCGTGTCATGTTCCAGGTGCCCATGCGTTTGCCAGGAGTTGCATAGTTGTGCTCGAAACCTCTGTGATTTCCCAGGGTCCCCAGAAAGGAGCCATGCCATGAGGCGGAGAAGGCCCTGTTCTACTAGGGTGCAGGGCCGGCGCTACCTGTAAGGCGGACTAGGCAGCCGCCTAGGGCGCCCCTTGGGAGGGGGCGCCGCCAGGAGCGCCGGCCCCCCTAATGCTGCAGCCGCCCGAGCGCTCTGTAAAGAGCCTCAGGCGGCTGCAG
>OW240914.1:343197829-343362284 GCA_933207985.1 Pelobates cultripes | reverse complement strand
CCAGGGGCCCCCCGCCATGTGTTGGGGCCCGGCCTGGGCGGGGGGGGGGGGGCCCACGGATCAATTTTCGCACCGGGGCCCCATGGGTCATGTGTACGCCACTGTTCTAATAGTGTACTCACTCTGATGTTCAGCTTGGAATCGAAGTCTTACAAAGTAGCTCTGTATTTATACCTGAATTGTTTGAATTCCTTATACTTTATCTGGTAAAGTAAGAGTTGTGAAAGGAGAAAAATGCACTAAACCATTTACCTCCGCTGTGCCAACAGTAAGCAGGATATCTTACCTGGAATTTCACAAGTTTAGAAAAAACAAAAAAGTTTTAAAATATATTTGCTTGCTATTGCGTCCTTTATTTGACTTGTTTACTCATCCTTTATATGATCCATGAATTTGTTTGGAAAATAATACATTGAAATTCCTAGATTTTACTATTAACATGACGTAAAGTCATGATTTTATTAATGACACGGAGGCGAGTTTTATGCTTCTCTTTCTTTAATTTTCCCTCAGAGGAATGAGTGTAATTTTCCCTCAGAGGAATGAGTGTAAAAGATAAAAAATAGCATATAATTAACATATATACATATTCAACAGTGCTACATAATGGAAACCACCCCCTTTCAGTATATAAGGTATAGCACTCTCTTCCTCTTCCTCTTTCTGTAGCGATCCGAAGACCAGTCAAAATCGAACAAGAACTCTGAACCGGAACTGTAACATCGGAAAGTCGTACATCCCTTCCTAGGGTAAACGGTGGAGCTGACCTTTAAGCCCCCTTCGATCACTCTGACGTGGGGAATCAGGCTAAAAAGAGAGGAGAAATATGGTAAAATCTCGATTGATAACTGGTTGTAACATATCCCAGCATATCTATTGTCCTCTACGTCTGAGAGAAATTCAACGTCATAACATCCTGACATAAAATCTCGACTGATAACTGTTAGTAACATATCCCAGTAAACTATAGTCGTCTACATCTGAAAAGAAATACAATGTCATAATGACCTACCAATTAGCGTATAACCTAGACTAGGCATACAGTTTGGAAAAAGTGTGGCAGGGGAGACCCGCCCTGATAGTATGAGGATAGGTGTCGACTCGATCTAATCCTGTATGGCTGAGAAAAATCCCACCAATTCCAACCCAGGGAGGGAGGGAGGGAATAATACTCGCCTCCGTGTTGGGGTAGATACAGGCAGATGAGGTTTCTTCAGGGAGATGAACAGGGATCCGTCATTAGACGGCCGTAGAGTAGAGGTGCGAGACTCTTTCAGGCATGATATTGGGCATAGGTTGGGTAAACTCGTGATTCTCGGATAGAAAACATGTTTAGTTGCTGATTTTGTTCTCCGTGAGATATCGAATGACACTCCCTCTGGAGTGAACGTGCGAGCCCGCCAGTCCAAGGCTCTTACGTCTGACACCCGTTTACAGGATAATAGGCAGAACAGCATAAATAGTTTTGCCGATAAATGTTTAAAGGACAACTCTATGTTAGAGGGCCAGCCATCTAGGAGTCTGAACACGCAGTTGACGTCCCAGAAGGATCCGTATCTGGATGTAGGGGGACGTGAGAAGCAGACGCCCTTAAGCAAGGGACAGACTAGGGGGTTCTGTCCGAATGGGAGCCCATCCACCTGGTCATGTCCAGCTGAGATAGCGGAATGGAATATGTTGACCGTGTGGAAGGCCTTGCCTGATTCGAACAGATGCATCAGGAAGTCCAACACCGATCTCACAGGGGCTGATAAAGGATCCAACGATCATTCCAAGCACCATTTGGACCACTGTCTCCAGGCCGCAGCATATGCGTGTCATGTTCCAGGTGCCCATGCGTTTGCCAGGAGTTGCATAGTTGTGCTCGAAACCTCTGTGATTTCCCAGGGTCCCCAGAAAGGAGCCATGCCATGAGGCGGAGAAGGCCCTGTTCTACTAGGGTGTGACTCTCCCCGTCCGGATTGGTCAGCAGAGATGGATGGTCTGGTAGTAACCGTGGATGGTCGATCGCCATCTCCAGTAGGTGTGGAAACCAAGGTTGGGATCTCCAACATGGGGTTACCAGGACCAACGAGCTCTTGAAGCGTCAGAGGTGCGCCAGACAACAAGCTATCAGATTGAATGGCGGGAAGGCATATGCCCTGCCCCTGGACCAATCTTGGAGGAATGCGTCGGTCGCTATGGCCTCCGGGTCTGGTCGCCAGCTGCAGAACTTCGGTAGCTGCGTGTTTAGTCTGGACGCAAACAGGTCCATGCTCAAAGGTCCCCATAAGAGTGAGATTTTGCGGAACACGCTTGGTTGAAGTCTCCAATCTCCCGAGTTCCTCAGGTAGCGGGAGTTCCAATCTGTGGTGTAATTGTCCAGGCCTGGGATGTGTTCCGCGGTAACGGACACACTGTTCTGTAAACAGTAATTCCAGAAGTCTCGGGCCAAAACTGCTAGGATGCGGGACTTGGTCCCCCCTAGATGGTTTATATACCATACCCCCGAGACATTGTCCAGCTTGAGTAGAATCGAGCATGAGATGCCTTTGGGTGAGAGACTGCGAATGGCGAACGAGGCCGCCAGCAGTTCCAGAGAGTTTATGTGCAAGAAGGACTCTTCCATGGACCATCTGCCTCCTGTGGATATGGAGCCGCAGCGCGCGCCCCAGCCATGTAAGTTGGTGTCCGACTCTATCACCAGGTCCGGGGTGGACCCGAAGATTGCCCGGCCGTTCCATGCTTCCATGTGGGTCAGCCACCAGTTCAGTTCCCCCCTGGATTCCATGTCCAGGGTAACGTGAGATTCGTAAGAGTGGCCACTTCATAAGCAGGTCGCCTTCAGGCGCTGTAACGCTCGGTAGTGGAGCGGGCCTGGGAAAATCGCTTGGATGGAGGCTGCCAACAGGCCAATGACCCGTGCCAGTTGGCGTAAGGATATGTCTGGCTGATGCATAAGTCTCCTTATCTCCTTCTTGATGTTGGACATCTTTTCCGCCTGGAGGCATAGGATCTGTAGAACGGAGTCGACTCGGAATCCTAAGAATTCCATTTGTTGCGAGGGAATTAGAACCGATTTCTTCCAGTTTACTAGGAAGCCCAGGTTCTGGATAAGATGTAGGGTCCACTTTAAATGAACTAGCAGTAGGGACCGTGTCCCGGAGAGTAGGAGGATGTCGTCCAAGTAAATGATAAGGCGGACTCCGTGTAGTCTGAGGAAGGCCACCACTGGTTTGAGTATCTTTGTGAAACACCAGGGGGCGGAGGACAGACCGAAGAGAAGGCATGTGAACCGCCACTTCTTTGTTCCCCAACGGAACTGGAGTAGGTCTCTGTGTATTGCCGCTATCGGGACTGTCAGATATGCGTCCTGCAAGTCTAGTTTGACCATCCAATCTCCGGGAAGGAGCAGGTCTCTGAGGCAATGTATGCCTTCCATCTTAAAGTGCCGGTATTGGACAAAGGCATTTAGGGGTCGTAGGTTTATGACCGGGCGGACCCCGCCTCCCTTTTTTGGCACTAAAAACAGGTTGCTCACGAAACCTGGGGTATCTAGAGGGATTTCCTCTATGGCCTTCTTGGTCTGTAATTCTCTGATCTCCGCAGAGATGAGGTCGAGGTGTGATTTTGGCATGTGGATTGCCCTTGGGGGAGTGTCTTGAATGGGGAAGGCTGTCAGTTCCAGGTGGTAACCCTCTACCGTCTGTAACACCGAACTGTCGGACGTAATCATAGCCCAAGCCCGATAGTACAGGGCCAGTCTGCCCCCCACATTTATATGGGAAAAATGGTACTCACCATAAGGGCGTTTTCCCGTGGGTGCTCCTCGACTGCCGCGGGTATGCCAAGGCCGTCCTCGTGAAGGGAAGAACAGGGTGAAGGACCGTTCCTGACTCGGCCTCTGAGGGTTGAAGGAGCCTCTTCCCGGTCTGGAAAAACCCCGGGAGTTGTGGCCGGGTAGACGGCTCCTACCTCTACCAGCCCCGCCAAAAACCTTTGGGCTAAACACCCGTTTGATGGAAGACTGGGCTTTGTCCAAAGCCGTAAAGGTCTTGACGTAGGGGCCCAGGTCCTTCACGAAGGACTCTCCAAACAGTAAGCCTTTTGCAGAGGCACCGGGTTCATTGGGGGCCATGCTCGCAAGCTTGGGCTCTATTTTTAGCAGGATGGCCTTCCTGCGCTCTGTAGACATTGCCGTGTTGGCGTTGCCAATCATGCATACTAGGCGTTGGAGCCATCCGAACACCACTTCAAAATCTAGTTGTGCCCCGCTCGACTGAGCTGTTTCAAGCAGTTCGTCCAGCTTGGTGACCGGGCCCAGAGTGTCGAGGAACTTGTCCTGAAAGTTGCGCAGCAAGTAGTCTAGGCCCTTTTTGGGCTTCCAACCAGTCTTGGCCAGAAATTTGCGGGTCAACTTCAGGGTTTTTTGCCACTGCATCAGGTATGATAGGGCGGGGGCATTCTGCTCTCCGTTTTTTACGACCCTCTTGTAAGAGGGATTTGTGGACTCTGAGGGCCAGGTATTGAGCGATGTGCTCAGCGGGCTCCCATTCAGCAGAGCGAGGGTGCCTGAGATTGTCTGGATCAAACGCCAGGGTATCCGTTGCGTCACGGGTTGACTCTGCCTCAGGAGTCCCCGACTGTACTTTGGCCTGAGCCGGTCTAGAAAGGAATTGTGTTCCCGGGAGATCCTCGTCTCCTGAGGTCTCGTCCCCGTAGGGATCCGAGTACTGGTCATCTGACCCTTCCTCCCCATCCTTGTCTGAATCATACAATAAATCATGGGCCCGTGCCCGTTTCCACTCTCTGGCCGCCGTAGCCCGGCCGGTAGCTCCATTGCGCGGTTGTTGCGCGCCATCATCGACAGCCTGAGGCGTGTCATTTAAACCAGGCTTTACCTGGGCGTAGGGGGGGGGGTCATGAGCTTGTTTGCGCTTGCCTAGCGCCTTTCGTCCTGAGGTAGTCCCTTCAGGGGAAGTATGAGACAGTCCTGGTCCAGATTGAGCAGGGAGGGCCTGCTTAAGGGCCTGGGAGATGGACTGTGAAATACTGGAGGACATAGCTCCCATGGCAGAGGAGATGGCCTTGCTAATGGAGTTGGACATAGTGGCGTCCAGGAGGTTTTGGAACTCCTCAGAGCCTATGCTAGGGCCAGCCTGGGAATCAGAGCCTGTGGTGCCCCTAGGGGGAATAGGGTGGTCAGATAAATTACCGCTAACAGACTGCATGATGGCAGAAAAGTGGGGTAGGCAAAAGGTATAAAGTAAGTGAAGAAAGGTGCTGGATTGTTTAATCCAAGCACAGGACAGAGTTGTAGAGAAAAATACCTGGGTCCTGTGTGGGTGGCAAGAGCAGTGTCGCGTGTAGCCTCCACAGAAACAGAAAACCGCAGAGTATGGTGACTTAAAATGGCCGCCGGCACGTCCGGCGACAGAAAACCAACAAGATGGCCGCCGCGCGTGTTCCGCGCATGCGCGGGGCAAAAATGCAACTGAAAGTCCCCGAAAAATGGCCAAGGAGGGGTGGGGGGGACACGGGGTGGACCCGGTCGGTACAGGGAGGGGAGCCAAGGCAACCCAAAGACAGGAAAATAGAGAGAGAGCCCTGAACCCACCCCAGTAACATAAGGAATAGTAGAACAGTAAGGAGGAATCTATAGGGTTATAAAAGAAAACATAAACAAGCCCTTAATAGTAGCAGGGGATAATCAAAGTAAATACAAGTGACCAAAATGTACCACAAGTAAGGGAATAAAATGCACTTAGCTGGTCTGAGGGAGCAGAGAAGAAAGAGGAAGAGGAAGAGAGTGCTACACCTTATATGCTGAAAGGGGGTGGTTTCCATTATGTAGCACTGTTGAATATTTATATATGTTAATGATATGCTATTTTTTCTCTTTTACACTCATTCCTCTCTTCGCTGCTGAGGGAAAATTAAAGAAAGAGAAGCATAATAGGAGCCTCCGTGTCTTTAATAAAATTTAGATTTTTCCCACAAAACACAAACAATGTAGCACAGACACAAGGTTAAAAATAGTAAACAAAAAATAATTCAACATTAGCAGTTATTATAGTTATAGTTTACCTGAAGAGTTCATCGTCCTTCTCAAACAGGGAGCAGGATACAAAAAGATAGCAAAGGCACTGAATGTTCCTAGAGACACATCTGGAAGTCGCCTGACTTGAAGCCTATATAAAATATCTTGTGAGATTTGAAGAAGGCGGTTGCAACATGCAAACCAAAGAATATTACTGAACTGAAGGCCATTGCTCATGAGCAATGGGCTAAGATTCCTCAGGAACGCTGCCAGAAGCTGGTGTCTGGCCATGTATATCATTTGCAGCAGGTCATAACAGTAAACGGGTGCTCTACTAAGTACTAAAGATACTTGCCATGAAGGGGTTGAATAATTCTGAGACTGGAGAAGTCATTATAAGTTGCATTTTCAGTTAAATTTGGGGGAACCACTTGAAGCATTTGTTGTGTTGAGCTATTTCAATTGCTTTTTTTTTTATTTTTTTTATTGTTAATTGGAAACAGCTGTAAATGTTGACAGTAAATCATATTTTAAAGGGGGATTGAATAATTTTGATTAAAACTGTAGTTATGGTTCCACTGAAGATATAGGTACCTTTATAGAGGTATCTTCTGATTGAAGCTACAGAGAGACAAGTCTTCCCAGTGGTATATAATTATGGTTCACTTAAAGATACAGAGAAGTAGATGTTTCTGAAGTTTCCTATTGGGGAAAGATACTGTGTGTATTCAGGAAGGCCGAATCTCTAGGAGAAAGCAGCACCAACCACTTCTTTTTTGTATTGTGGAAGTAGCTGTTTCAAGTTGACTGGAGGCCACAGGACGTGTTCGGAGCTCGAGTGAGCATGCTTTTCAGCTGTGTGGGAATGGACCATTTGTATTCGTTCAGTTTTGGTTATATCTAATGGCTATTGGAATGTTTTTACCTGCAATCATTCAGCAGATGTTCCCAGATGTGAGGAGTTCACGTCATCTTCTGCATTAGGATCTGGGCAAAATGTAGATCTCCAGATGTTGTAGAACTACAACTACCATAAATCTGTGCCAGCCTTTAGAATGGCCAAGCTTCACGGAAGTTGCAGTTATAAACCATCTGGGGGTCTGCTATTTGTCCCCCTACTCTACATCATCAAAATCCAAGACAAAGAGTTTTTTTCAATTTGAGTATTTTGGCCTATAACTTGTAATTCCATTGCTAATTCGCCAAATATCTAATTTTCGTTAACCCCTTAAGGACACAACTTCTGGAATAAAAGGGAATCATGACGGAATATTTGTGTCCTTAGGGGGTTAATAAACACCTTCATTTATTAACTGTATTTAGAATACATCTTAATAATGTCAGAACAAAGTATATCTGTCCTTTGAAGTGATTTGTAAACTCCGAACTAAAAAATGTTAGTTTAACCCCATTAAGGACCAAACTTCTGGAATAAAAGGAAATCATGACATGTCACACATGTGTGACATGTCATGTGTCCTTAAGGGGTAAAAAATATGCATTTCCATGAAGTCAGCAGAAACTTTTGTGTGGATTCTGACCATTTTGTTTTACATTAAAAAGCAGCTTTTAAGTGTTTGCCAGTAAATCATTTAGGTATAATGGAAACAACCAGACACAAATGGGGATTATATCTACATTGACTTGGACATTTACAGAATGCCTAATCGATCTTATCTTTTGTCACCACATATGTTTTGCATTTGTGTTTTTTCTTTGTTTAACTTTTAAATTAAATCCTCCTTCACAATTTTTAAGATTTTATCATAAAAGAAGTTCAGGAAAAAAAGAATATTACATCCTGGTTTAATATAAAAACATGCTGAACATTTTTTTTGAAAAATGTAAGAAATTTTGCTTGTAAACAACAAGGATCATAGGCGTGCGCACGGGGTGTGCCGGGTGTGCCTGGGCACACCCTAATCCCGCGGCACGCCTATGTGTATTGAGACCGGCAGGGGAGATCTCAGGATCTCCCCTGTCGGCTCATGCAGAGCCGGCGCTATCCGAGCGCCGGCTCTGCTCTCAGCCTCCCTCCCCACTGACCCACATGCAGGGAGGGAGGCAGGAGAGGACCCGGCGGAGCTATTGCCGGCAGCTCCGCCGGGTTCCTCTCGCGAGATATGAGCGTTGCCACGGCAACGCTCAAATCTCGCGAGAGTGAACTCTAGCCCCACAGGGGGCTAAAGTTCACTCTCCACTGGACCACCAGGGATCACAGCAGCAACAAGGATCCCCTCCTCCACTGGACCACCAGGACCACGATCCCCCCTCCCTACAAAAGGTAAGAAGGGAGGGGGGATAGCAAATAATGTACCTCCACCCCCACAATCACCCACCCACATACAGCACACACAGCACACACACATACAGCACACACAGACATACAACACCCACAGACATACAACACCCACACACATACATCACCCACAGACATACACAGCACCCACAGACATACACAGCACCCACAGACATACAGCACCCACAGACATACACAGCACCCACAGACATACAGCACCCATACACATACAGCACCCACAGACATACACAGCACCCACACATACAGCACCCACAGACATACACAGCACCCACAGACATACACAGCACCCACACACATACAGCACCCACAGACATACACAGCACCCACAGACATACAGCACCCACACACATACAGCACCCACAGACATACACAGCACCCACAGACATACAGCACCACAGACATACACAGCACCCACACATACAGCACCCACAGACATACCCATCACCCACACACATACAGCACCCATACACAGCACCCACACACATACACAGCACCCACACATACAGCACCCACACACATACAGCACCCACAGACATACACATCACCCACACACAGCACCCATACACAGCACCACACACACATACAGCACCCACAGACATACAGCACCCACACACATACAGCACCCATACACAGCACCCACAGACATACACAGCACCCACATACAGCACCCACATACATTCAGCACCCACAGACATACACAGCACCAACACACACACAGCACCCACACACACATACAGCACCCTCACAAACACACACAGCACCCTCACACACAGCACACAAACAGCTCCCTCACACACACACAGCACACTAACAGTACCCTCACAAACACAAACAGGACCCTAACAAACACACACACAGCACACTACCAGTACCCTCACATACAAACAGCACCCTCACACACAGTACATTAACAGCACCCTCACAAGCGCGCACACACACACAAACAGCACCTTCACACACAGTACATTAACAGCATCCTCACAACCACGCACACACAAACACCCTCACCCACATAGCACACTACCAGCACCGTCACACACACATCACACTAACGGCACCCTCACACAGCACACACACACACACACACACACAGCAGTGTGTGTATGTATATATATATATATATGTATATATATATACATATATATATATATATATACATATATGCGGCGTGTGCTTGTGCTTTAGGGTGCACACCCTAATGCAATAGGCTGCGCACGCCTATGACAAGGATACTTTGAAATATTCAAACATTATATTATGTTGTATAATTTTATCACAAATTATCTTTATGTTATCATTAACAGGGAACTACCGGTGGTGAAGCCGGTGTGGTTGACCTAGGGCCCTCAAACGGGGAGGAGGAACCCACTGGGTGACCTAATGGGCATATCTGATCAGGGGCTTGCCAGATCTGTGGTGCTAGGAGGAAGTAAGTACGGATCACTTACTCTGAGCTTTCGGAGAGCCACACTGGGAGATAGAGTGAAGAGTAGACAGCAAGAGGAGAGGGAGAGTGGGCAGAGAGCCAGTCTCAGACATTAATCAGCCTCAACAAGCCGCAGTAAGATCCCACTGGGCCCAACGTCTTGCACCAACAAGAAATGGAAGTTTGGCTAAAATATGTAAAATATGACCTGTATGTGTGTATGCCACAGTGTGTATCTGACATATATGCGTGTGTCAGTGTGTGTATCTATTTGTGTGTGTGTGTATGTGTATCTGTGAGTCAGTGTGTCTCTGTGTCAGTATGTGTTTGAGTATGTTCGTGTGGCAGTGTATATGTACAGTTGTAATCAGCAATTTTCAATCCCCATCGAAAATCAGGTTTATTGTCAAAATTTACAGACTTTCAGCTGTTTGCAACAAAGAAATAAAACAAAATGAATTGTTTTATTTCACAACAAATGCTTCAAATGATTTCTCAAAATTCAACTAAAAATGCAACTTATAACGACGTCTCCAGTTTCAAAATTACTCAACCCCCTGAATAGAATCCCTCACAACAGCACAAATATGCAAAACAGGTGTTGTCTCAAGCACTTCTGATACAACTTATCAAGGACTTCATTCGTTGCACCAGATACGCTTGGGCTGAAACACTTGAAATACCTGAACTGGCTATTGGTTTGTTAAATGTCATGTTTGACTGCATGTTAGAAATATGGCTAATTCAATATAATGGTCCACAAAGTTAAGAGAGACACCGTTAGAAGCATAAGTTCACAAGTTCAAAGTTGAAGGAACAACTACCTGGACGGGGCAGAGAAATTAAGGTACCAATGGCTGCAACAAGATTTCTAAGAAGGCAGTTTGTAAAAAACCCTAAGTGACTGCAAAAATCTTGTAGTAAGACTTGGGGGCAGCAGGCACTGAGGTTTCAGTGAGCACAGTAAGGTACGCACTAAACACAGAAGATTTCTATGCCAGAACTCCAGACACCACTACTGACCCAACAGCACAAGAAAAGTCGGCTCCAATAAGCTCAAAGTCATAGAAATAAGCCACAGAAATTTTGGGATTCTGTTCTGTGGAGAAATGAAAGAAAGCTGGAACATTTCGTCCCAAAGGATTAGCGATATGTCTGGAGGAAGTATAATGAAGCATACTCTGAAATGAACACTGCCTACAGTTAAGCATTGTAGTGTCTCGGTGATGCTCGGGGGCTGCCTTGCAGCCTTTGGCACTGGAAACCTGCAGCATTTGAAAGGCAAGATATCATTGAAGTATCAGGAAATCCTAGGAGAAAATGTGAGAAAATGGGCGTCATTGGATCATCCAACAAGACAATGATCCCAAGCATACCTCAAATTCCACCAAGGCTTGGTTGCAATAGAAGTCCTGGAAAATTCTACAATGGCCATCACAGTCACCTGACATGAGCCCCATAGAAAATCTCTGGTGGGATTTGAAGAAGGCGGATGTAGCACACAAACCCAAGAATATTACTGAACTGGAAGCAATTGCTCATGAGCGATGGGCTAAGATTCTCAGGAATGCTGCCAGAAGCAGGTGTCTGGCTATACATCATTTTTTACAGCAGGTCATAACAGCAAAAGGGTGTTCTGCGAAATACTAATAATGCCTGACATGAAGGGGTTGAATATGTTGAGACTGCCAAAAGTCATAAGTTTTTATTTGAATTTGGGAGAACCACTTGAAGCATTTGTTGTGTTGAGCTATTTCAGTTACTTTTGTTTGCTTTGTTCATTGCAAACAGCTGAAAGTCTGTACAATTTGACAATAAACCTGATTTCTAATGGGAGTTGAATAATTTTGATTACAACTATATATGTGCATCCCAACATTCTAAAGCAGGGATAGGCAACTTTCGGCACTCCAGATTTTACGGACTACATTCCCTATAATGCTCTAACACCCATAATGGCAAAGCATCATGGGAGGTGTAGTCCAAAACATCTGGAGTGCCGAAGGTTGCCTATGCCTGTTTTAAAACCTACACTATACACACACATACACACACCCCTGCATTTAAACATGAACAATGAACACAAAAACACCCTTGCATTTAAATGCTGACATGACATAGAAACACACACTTGCATTTAACTACCAATGCCACATTCCAACACTCTCCTACTATCAAACACCAACACTACATTTAAACATACCCTGTAATAAATCATCAACAAGAGATATAAACGTGTGCCTGCATTCAAACACCGACACTACATACAAATGCCAACATACAAACACACTCAAGCATTCTACCACAAACACTATACACAAGTGCACCACTGCTTTCAAGTGACAATGCTACATACAAAACAAAATGGGAATTTGGGGCGCACCCAAAACATGGTTTTCCAAGCAGTGGTTTTGCCTTAAAGACCAAAACATATACAAAGTACAGTTAAAGGAAGCGCGCACACACAAACAAAAATACAGCTTCACATTTAACAAGGCTACTGGATGTGACCCCAATTCCTTATTTTCTGTATAGATTTGGAACAGTTCCTTTAACTGTATTTTGTAAACCCTACATACAAATACATGAAATTCACTCCTATATTCACACACATTCCATACAAAACATGCTCACATTCAAACACACAAACCCTCCTCAAAAATACCACCCTGCAAGCATGTGCAAATGGTAAATCTCTGGCTGGCAATGCATCATGGGAGTATTCCGTATGTTATATGTATAGCAAGTATATTTTCTATTTATAAAAGTAGTGGCACATTGTATCATTATTCTATTAATCATCTGTCTGACCTAGTATGACTTAATATTTTTCACGAATTAGCAAATGATGCGATTTCATATAAAGATACTAATGCACAATGGCTATTGACATATTTATAGATTATAGACATTTTTCCCATTAAGCGATATAAAATTGTCAGGTCCGTTGTTGCTGTATTCTCCCTGTTTTTCCGTAAAAGCCGTGATTTACCTATTACTACTAATATTGCAAATATTCTATACAGTGGATTCTGTCTGATACGTTGACTTTGATCCTTTGTCCGACACATCCACATTTAGTGCAATCAAGAATTTTCTGCACATTTAGGCAAATCAATAATAAAAGACACAGGGCCGTACAGAGCGAAGGTTAATATGTCATTTAGAGAGCTAGTAAGATAAGAATAGAGCAGTCATCATCATCGTGGATTAATTGTATTTATTTTGCCTATTATAAAGTGACTGAAATGAAATTCAGTGTAAGCAATGACAATTTCCCTCTACTTTTAGGAATAATCCCAAAATAAATATTCCGCATGAGAGGCTGCCTTTGTGGCAAGTTGCTGGTGGCATGATCATGATTGCTACTAATAAGATTGCGATCTTATCATAAAACAAATTATTCCATTTGAAAATTATGAGTTGAATTTTTGTCTTCTAGAAATGTTTGCCTTATTTTCAACACGATTGTTTTATTTTCCAGTTGGTAACGCGTGAATAGTCTCGACACATTTTTTATTTATCCCAATTTATGTAAATTGACGTTTTATGGCAATGTTTTGAAGAGGACTTTTTGAGAAGAAAGAAGGTAAGATCAGATGAGGTGTCTCCGGAAAACGTCACACCTAGGATGGACAGATTAATGAAAGGGACACTCTAGGCACCATAACAACTTTGTCTCTTTGCCATCTCATTGTTCTGTTTTAAACGAACTGAAGGAGGGTCCCTGGATGCGTATGACTCTACCCAATGCTAGAGGTATGGCTAATCTGGATCACAACTCCACATTAACAATGCCAACTAATACCAGCAATGAGCAACAGTCTGCTGTGGAAAATATGGAATCATTAGTTCAAGCTGTAGAGAGAGGCCAGGATGAGGGCAACCTGGGACTTTCATTCAGTGTCAAATCATTTGAAAATAGTTTAACACTAAACTGTAGAAGAGTTCCAGTTGATTTCAGTTGGTCCCAGTCCTCCACAAGAGCAATCTCGGACCTGGCAGGCATGACTGTGGGGACATCGCCACTTTACTTAACCATCCTCCTGACCGGTGCTGCTACAATCATAGCGCAGATCAGTTCTTAGGGTATTTAAACCTCATTTGAAATTTTCTCAGTGCCCTGTCATGGTTTCCATTGTGGTTATCCAAGAGCACGTTTAAAGGGCTTGTTATTTGACTGTTGTATCTTCTGCATCCCTCGACCTTTGGCTTGTCTACCATTTTTGTACACTCTTTTCCTGACCTCGGCTTGTCCTGTACTATTCTTTCTTAACGTTGAATCCAGCCATTCTAAGGTCTGGTGATACATTTTATGATTTCTTAATTATTTCTTTGTCACTTAAGTTCTGTGTGTTAAGTTTATCCTGACATAAGAATATCTATGGAAAATGCACACTTCTGAGTTTTATTGACTAACTGCCAACTCTCAATTATGTATTTTTCATTGGCATCCTTAATTCAAGTGGAGGTCTGGCAGTCCTTATTACATCTGCTGCATGAAATATATAAATGTTGTGAAAGTTAAACAGCGACAAAACAGCTGAAGTCCATTTTTTTCTCACTGTATTGAAACAAAAGGAACAGATTTTGTTTATAACCCTACTGATTGGCAGAAAATTGTACATTTATTTTGGCATCCCAGGAATGGACTAAGTGTATTTTGAAAATGGTTTTGCTATTGCATTGCCATATTTCATGATGTAGCAACCAAATATTAATACACCCACAGCTAACAAACAATATGCTTATCCAAGATTCAGAATCAGCTATGTCTGTCTCCCAACGCATTTTGTAACTGATGCCAAGAAACAGACAATAATCCTGAATTTACCCAGAAATAATAATAAAAAATATTATCTGAACATTATGTCAATATTTCTCTAATTCCAACAAAAATTGTTATCTAATGTTGGAAAAGCCAATTTATATTTTACTGCACATTCTATATCACTCAGGAATATTGAAAAAGCACATTTTGTATCTTTGCTATGCATGTGCAACCTATACTACTAAATGGGTAATGGTGCACAAATAATTTCTGTGCTTTTCCCTGGTTCCAGAATGCATGTCCTGATCTGCTTGCAGTTAGTGGGCGTCATGCTCCTAAGTCCTATTTTAAAGGAGGGAACTGAAGTAGTTGCCAGGGACTCATAGGCGTACGCAGCCCATTGCTAAAGCACAAACACACATGCTGCATATATATATATATACATACACACACACACACATTGCTGTGTGTGTGTGAAGGCGCTGTGTATGTAGGCGCTGTGTGTGTGTGTGTGTAGGCGCTGTGTGTGTGTGTGTGAAAGTGCTATCTGTGTAAGGGTTCTGTGTATGTTTGTTTGTGAGGGTGGTGTGTGTGTGTGTTTGTGAGGGTGGTGTGTGTGTGTGTGTGTGTAAGGGTGCTGTGTGTGAGGTTGCTGTGTGTGTGTGTTTGTGAGGGTGGTGTGTGTGTGTAAGGGTGCTGTGTGTGAGGGTGCTGTTAGTGTGTGCGTGTAAGGGCACTGTGTGTGTGTGAGGGTGCTGTTAGTGTGTATGTGTGAGGGTTCTGTGTGTGAGTTGCTGTGTGTGAGGGTGCTGTTAGTGTGTGCTGTGTGTGTGTGTATGTGTTAGGGTGCTGTTAGTGTGAGGGTGCTGTTAGTGTGTATGTGTAAGGGTGCTGTGTATGTGAGGGTGCTGTGTGTGGAAGGGTGCTGTGTGTGAGGGTGCTGTTGGTGTGTGCTGTGTATGTGTAAGGGTGCTGTTAGTGTGTGTGTGTGTGCTGTGTGTGTATGTGTAAGGGTGCTGTGTGTGTAAAAGTGCTGTTAGTGTGTGTATGTGTGTGTAAGAGTGATGTATGTGTGTGGGTGCTGTTAGTGTGAGGGTGCTGTTAGTATGTGTGTTTGTGCTGTGTGTGTAAGGGTGATGTATGTGTGTGGGTGCTGTTAGTGTGTGTGTGTGCTGTTTGTGTATATTGTGTGGGGGTGGCGTTTAGTAAATATCCTCCCTTTTTACCTTTTGTAGGGAGGGGGGATCCTTGTTGCTGCTGCCATCCCTGGTGGTCCAGTGGAGAGTGAACTCTAGCCTCCAGGGCTAGAGTTCCCTCTCGCGAAATCAGAGCATTGCCGTGGCAACGCTCCGACCTCCCGAGAGGAACCCGGTGGAGCTGCCCCCCTCCATGCTGCTGTGGGCTGGTGAGGGAGATCTTTGATCTCCCCACCGGCCCACGGAGGGAGGCACATAGCGCGGGCCCCGGGGATTAGGCACACCCCGTGCGCACGCCTATGCAGGGACTGCAACTCCTTCTAATCATGGGCAGCATTGCCACATGCACAACTTAGTGCTGCTCTAACAGTAAAGACTTTCTCTTAACCCCTGCACATTAACCCCATGCAATACAACTAAACATTAACCCCTGCACTACAGCTAAACATTATCCCCTGCACTATAACTAAACATTAACCCCTGCACTATAACTAAACATTAACCCCTGCACTACAGCTAAACATTATCCCCTGCACTATAACTAAACATTAACCCCAGCACTGTAACTAAACATTAACCCCTGCACTACAGCTAAACATTAACCCCTGCACTACAGCTAAACAGGTTGGCTTTATATACAATTCCTCAGGCCAGAGGCACACCCCTGGACCTGATGGAGCACCGCATTACAAACTGTACAGACCAATAAAAACAATGTAACAATGAACGACACTCCCATATACAGTAAACAATCCCTCCCCTCTGCCTGTGATATAATTAAGGTAGTTAATGCATTAACTTAATTATCCCCAGGCAGAAAAAACACACATTTTTATAAAGTACCATAAGTACCCCAAAACACAACATATCCCCATAAATGTTACTTCCCCTGATAGCTCTGGTCTGGGTGAAGAACATATCCACATATCACCCAGATCAGATCAGGAGTTTAGAAATTTTATGGAAGTCATATTTTTGCCCAGGCGAACCCAGGATTTCATGCCCAAAACAGTTCCATAGATTCGTGGCTAAGTGCTGCTGGTGGACTGACCAGGAACCGCGAGGTTTTCATGCTGAAAATAGTTCCAGGGCATTCGCAGTTTTAGTTCATGTGAACAAGATGGCCGCCACCATGTGTTCGAATGTCGAATGGCGGCCACTTTGACTGTTCAGGAGTTCAAAGAACCATTGTCTAAAGTCCCAATAGCCACAAATAGGGTCTCTCAGCCAAAACAAATTAAAGGGGCCATAATCACAGGACAAAAGGTTAGCAAGTAGTCCTCTCCAAAAACCAGTGGCAAGGTTGCTTTCGCCATAGGGTTAATTTGCTTGTATGGGAGGGCAGAAGGTTACTGCCTAGATTCCTCTCTGAAGCTGGGACCCCAACAGAGCTACTCTGTAAGGTGTGAGAAGTCACACATAAGTGGCCTGGAATATAAACTAACGCTCCAATTTACCATATGTCTAGGTTCCCTCTTAGATAGGGGGTCCTTTGATATGTTAATGGCCATTAGCCTTGTGTTCCAGTATCATATCCAAAAGAAACATTAATATTTACCCACAGATTCATAATTAAGCCTCATTTTTATTATATTTAGAATTGGATAAGCACAATCTTCCAATCAAGCCTAAACATGAGTTGCGTTACTCACGACGTTGGGCAGGATTGTGATGTCCGCTATATTGGGTCACAAGTAAGAAGTGTGACATATCTATGGAATGGCAAAATGGTAACACATAGATGCAATTATTATTTCTGTGGCAAGTACATAAGAGGAGATAAAACCAAATGTTTTAATTTGGATTGATGTTGGTCTGGAACACAAGGGGGTGGTCACTTATTGTCTCTATAGGCATGCCTTTTCTCCACCTTTTGGGACAGACTTAGTAATCCACAGGGTATTTATCTAATGATACTGACATGTGTATCGTACTTGCTAGGGGCCAAAATCTAATTTTGAGTGAGTCACCATCTTCCTTGTCAGAGACCACCTGGGCGGAAGTTTTACTTTGAAAACCTGAGTAAGTGATTAGGACTTCTGTTATTTTATCTCTTTTGTTTTTATCTGTTGTTGGTGTAAATAATTTGTTTATCATCTATTTTTTGTATGCACTTTAACTATTTTTTGCTCATAATAAATGTTCCTTTATCAAGTTCTGCCTTTGACTGGTAAAGAATAACGTTACCTGAAGAGAATAATTAGTGTTTTGCAATTGCTTAGATATTGTGCTAAGTTGTTTTTCGCTCACATGTTACTGAGCCTGTGAAACACTGACTCAGGTAAATCATATGATTGTATGGTGGAATTAGGTGACTGATTTCACAGTGGGTTTTGAACGCACCTTCTTGTTTAGCGCCTGTTTAGTGCTGCATGTTTTTTTCTTGTTTTTTATACTTTACACTACACTGGTCGTTATAATACTATACTTTATAACTACACCAGTCACAATATCACTATATTTAACACAAAATGCACTATAACACTGTGCTTTATAATTGCAGCACTCACTATAACACTGTACTTTATCAAAAATACAGTGTCTACATGATTATACTTTATCACAAAAACAGTCACTACAAAGCAATACTTTATGACGGCAACAGGCACTATAACACTATAATACGACTTTATCACAAAACAGTCACTATAAAACTATACTTTGCCGCTACAACAATCACAATAAAACTATATTTTACCAAAACATTCACTATATCACTATGCTTTATAACTACACCAGTCACTACAACACTATACTTTATAACTACACCAGTCACTATAACACTATACTTTATAACTACACTAGTCACTATAACACAATACTTTATTAGCAACAGTCAAAGAGTACCTGAAATTATACTACTTTATTCACATTTTTGAAGATACATTGCACATTTATACTTGTTTTTAAATATGTTAACATGCACTTTTCCTTATTTTCTTCATATTTTGTCACATAAAAGAAATAATAATATTTGATTTTCTATGGAAAGTAAAGTTGGTCCTTGTACAACAAGCAAGTTATTCCAATCAAATATAGTCAGATTAAAATCAGGGTTTATTTCAACTGATTCTCTCTTTTAAAATGTATTCAGATAATCTTAAAAGTGCACAATAGTTGTCAGGAGTCAATACAATGATTTTGCAGAATTTATTTTCAACTATATTCTGGTAAAATGGGAGATAATACCAGATATCTTACATAAATGATGAAGACATTGTCTTATGCAAATAGTGCCATTGGTCTATTTTTGGGTTGAGTAAATGTGTTAAACAAATGTCTTGAAATCCAAAAGACTGTTGTAGATATAAGATTTGGGTTGTTGCCCACTTGGCAGTGTACCCCACAATTACTCAGCACGGATATTTTCCAAGCACAATCGCACATACAGAACTCATTAACAGCCCTGTGTGATACAATACATGCATGTGGGTGGCAGATGTTTCCGATTTGCTTCTATATCTTTTTGGAAACACTAGAAGACAAGAGAAATGGAACTAACAATCACTATTATCCAAACAAAGCTATTTTATTATATTATTGCCAAAATATATTATTGTCTATACTTTCCAGTCCATTTCCATTTGATCCTGACAATGAGATGCAGTTAGAACAGTCTTAAGGTTCTTCATTTCAAGAGTTTTGGTGGAATCGTGGTATGCAAGCCTTAGCTCTGTGTGGGTGATATTATGAAGTGCAAACCAAGTTTGGTTCTTGGTATTTGTGATAAGTATCAATATATTAAACAGAGTTATTTATTGAAGTGAGAATTCAAAGTGATTTCAAAGTGCATTTCAAATTTAAGGTCAAAATGGCCAATTTGGAAAAAGTCAGCAATTCTTTCAGCTCAGCTACTCTAAAATTCACTTTGAATCCCTACTGTAGTCATCAACAAAGAAAGTCTGCAACAACTTTCTTCATAAAGAATATGTTAGGGATGATCAATGACCTAGTCCAATATTTTTATTATTCCTACCACCACATAGTAAAAAAATGGATATAACAAACCAAATGATGACTACTTGCTAACCCCTTGTTTCTCTACAGTGTAAGGCTAAATTCTATACTAACTAGAAAGATAAGCAAGGCGAGGCTTTGCAAATTAAACTTCATGTTGGACTTATTGTTACACAAGTCTGGAGATAATAACTTTTGTTTTTATATGTATAAGATTCAGATGAAAGACTAAGCAGGAATAAAACACTATATTTAATAGACATGTGCAATTCGTTTCGGTCCGAATTAAAATTCAGCCGCATTTTGGGTAATTCGGACATTCGGGTGCTTCCGAATGTCCGAATAGCTGAATTGCCGAAGTGCCGAATTGCCGATGTCCCGAAGTGCTGAAATTACAGAATTTCCGAAGTGTAGTAGTGCCGAAGTGCCGAATTGCTGAAGTGCCGAAGTTCCGAAGCACAGTATTGCCAAAGTACTATTATACTTACCCAGTGAAAGAAGAAGAATGTTACACTGTATACAATTTCAAATAAAAAGTATACAAACATAGCCAGGATTCAGCTGTAAGCATTTGCAACACTTACAACAATCAAGTAACATACATTCATATAAAATGTAAGTTACTTAGCCAGTCATGTAATGACAGGAATGAATAAGTAGATAACTCCCTAATTCCCACGGTATTAGGGAGCTATCTACTAAAAGGCTGAAAGACCTAAATTGGTCTTTCAGCCAAATTTACTAATACTAAGTAAAGATTACTTAGTATTAGTAAATTATGCCCCTACTCGCTATACCGCAGTGGGTGGGGGCCCTAAATAAAAATTGGGGGGGGGACACCTAATGTCCTCCCCCCTGGCCCCCACCCCTGAGCAGTGGGTGGGTGCCCTAAATACAAATTGGGGGGGGACCTAATGTCCTCCCCCTGGCCTCCAGCCCTGAGCAGCGGGTGGGGGCCCTAAATACAAATTTCACACCCCTACCCCTAGATGACTAGGGGTCCCCAAACCCCTAGTCACCCCCTCCCCCAAAAAATAAACTCCTAACTACCCACCTTACCCTAAAAATAATGAGGGGAGACCTTTAACTAAATACCTGTAAAAAAAAATTTTTCAGCACCAAAAAAGGCCAAATAAAAATCCATAAACTACTAACTAGGCTGAGGGGGGTAGTTAGTAGTTTATTTTTTGGAGAAGGGGGTGACTAGTGGTTTGGGGACCCCTAGTCACCTGGGGGGAGGGGGGTTAAATTTGTATTTAGGGCCCCCACCCGCAGCTCAGGTCCCCCCCCCTTTATAAGCCTTCCCCCGCCCTGCAGAGCTCAGTCTGCGCGGAGCTCTCCATGGGTGAAGATGGATTATCTTTTTTTTGCGCTCGTTTTTTTTTTATTTTTTTTATTGCGTCGGTTTTTATGGATTTTTATTTGGCCTTTTTTGGGGCTGAAAAAAGATGATTTTAGAAGAATGAAAACATCAAATGGTAAGTTTTTTTTTTTTTTTTTTACAGGTACTTAGTTAAAAGGCCCACCCTCACTATTTTTAGGGTGAGGGGGGTAAGTAGGGGCTTATTTTTGGGGGGAGGGGGTGACTAGGGGTTTGGGGACACCTAGTCACCTGGGGGAGGGGGGTTAAATTTGCATTTAGGGCCCCCACCCACCGCTCAGGGGTGGGGGCCAGAGGGAAGGACATTAGGTCCCCCCCAATTTGTATTTAGGGCCCCCACCCACCACTCAGGGGTTGGGGCCAGTTAAAAAAAAAGGGTCCCCCCTCTCTGAGAGGCGGGTGGGGGCCCTAAAGCATAAAAAGGGGGGGACCTAATGTCCTGGCCCCAACCCCTGGGGGGAGGGGGGTTAAATTTGTATTTAGAGCCCCCACCCGCTGCTCGGGGGTGGAGGCCAGGGGGAGGAAATTAGGTGCCCCCCTTTATAAGCCTTCTCCAGCCTTGCAGAGCTCAGTCTGCGTGGAGCCCTCCATGGGTGAAAATGGATAAAAAAAAATTTGCTCTGTTTTTTTTTTTTTTTTTATTGCGTCGGTTATTATGGATTTTTATTTGGCCTTTTTTGGGGCTGAAAAAAGAAGATTTTAGAAGAAAGAAAACATCAAATGGTAAGTTTATTTTTACAGGTACTTAGTTACAGGTACCCCCTCATTATTTTTAGTGTAAGGGGGGTAGGTAGGGTTTTATTTTGTTGGGGAGGGGGTGACTAGGGGTTTGGGGACCCTTAGTCACCTGGGCGAGGGGGGTTAAATTTGCATTTAGGGCCTCCACCCACCGCTCAGGGGTGGGGGCCAGGGGGAGGACATTAGGTCCCCCCATTATTCTTGCTTAGGGCCCCCACCCAACGCTCAGGGGTGAGGGCCAGGGGGGAGGACATTAGGTCCCCCCCAATTTGTATTTAGGGCCCCCACCCACCGCTCAGGGGTGGGGGCCAGGGGGGAGGACAATAGGTCCCCCCCTTATTCTTGTTTAGGGTCCCCACCCACCGCTCAGGGGTGGGGGCCGGGGGGAGGACAATAGGTCTCCCCCCCAATTTGTATTTAGGGCCCCCACCCACCGCTCAGGGGTGGGGGCAATGGGGGGAGGACATTAGGTCCCCCCCTTATTCTTGTTTAGGGCCCCCACCCACTGCTCAGGGGTGGGGGCCAGGGGGGAGGACAATAGGTCCCCCTAATTTGTATTTAGGGTCCCCACCTGCCACTCAGGGGTGGGGGCCAGGCGGTAGGACATCAGGTCCCCCTCCTTATTCTTGTTTAGGGCTCCAACCCACCGCTCAGGGGTGAGGGCCAGGACATTAGGTCCCCCCCCCTTTTTACTTTAGGGCCCCCACCCGTCGCTCAGGGAGGGGGGGGCCTTTTTTTAGCAGTAGACAGTTTTTTTTTAAACAGTTTTTACTAAACATGCCCCTTCTCGCGGTATAGCGAGTAGGAGCACAATTTACTAATACTAAGTAATTTTTACTTAGTATTAGTAAATTTGGCTGAAAGACCAATTTAGGTCTTTCAGCCTTTTGGTAGATAACTCCCTAATACCGTAGGAATTAGGGAGTTATCTGCCAAGCGGCTGCAAGAAAAGTCCCGAAAAGTTACGATGTTCTGAAGTTTCTGAAGTTTCCGAAGTGCCGAAGTTGCAGAAGTGGCGAAGTTCCGAAGTGTCTAAGATCCGAAGTGCCAAAGATGACGAAGTTCCGAAGTTCCGAAGTGCCGAATTGCCAAAGTCCTGAATTGCCAAAGTCCCGAATTTCGGAATGCCGAACCGAGCCGAATATTTTCCCCATGCACATGCCTAATATTTAAGTCTCCTAAGTGGCTTCCACCACAGAAGGTAGTATGAGAAAAATAAAGAGGAGATAAATGATGTCACTAGAAGCAATCAAGAAGATATTCAATTACTAATACCTTCAGTAACTGTTCGATCAAGTGGGATGAGCCACCCAACTGTATTCAATGAGCACTTTCGACCAAATCTTTTTAGAGCAGCCCTGGTTGCGAAATACTGAGTCTAACATATCCAAAAATGCGCCGGAATTACCTTTTCCCAATTGCTTCCTCTTCTCTTCCTCTTTCTTACTACGTCTTTCTGTTTTTAATTTTTCATCTATTTCTAACTAAATACATAAGACAAAGTAGGGACTTTTTCCATGCTTGACTTTCCTAGACTCTAGGTGGAGTTTAAGTAAACTCCACTTCTAGTGTTTGGAAAGTTTTTCCAGAACACTCACCTTTCCTACGTTTTCGTGTTGCCTCCTTTCGCCCTTTCCAAGCATACTGTGAAGTGGGCATGCTGTAAATTTGACCGCACGAGCGGCCATGACAGTGCCACTTTAATTAATCTTCCTCCTCTTCTCCTTCTTGTCACCTTTGAGGTGGTGAGAATGGAAAGAGTGGAGTCCTGGATGCAAAAATATGGGGGAGCAGGAGATATGTGCCTGGAAGCACTGACTCCATCCTGGGCAACATAAGACACCCAAACCACTTTATCCTATTGAAGTGGTCTGGGTGCTATGGTCCTTTAGTTTTAACCCTGCATTGTAAAACATTACCGTTTAGTAGATTCCATTGCAGGGCTAAACACATTGCAAGCGGCTAGCTTCCCATGAGCATTTCATTGGCACAGTACAGTGATTTGCCTCCCAATGTTTCCTAGGGAAAAGTACTAATCAGACACATCACTTACAAGCAAACATGCTTCCACAATTCTCCCAGAATGCCTTGCTGATAGATAAATCAATACGGTAGAGAAATCCATAGTTTTATATATGAACGGTAATTATTTATGTAAGCACATTAAATGAAACATTTGACATATTTCAAAATAAAAGTGGAATTCCATTTCTTTTTTCTTCACAAGACAAAAAACGCAAAAGGCGACAGGTCACGGAAATTTTCATGGGGGAAAAAAAAATGACATCTCTATCTGATAAAATACCATTAAATTCTCTGCTATATATTCTACACAGCTGTTGCCTTTTTCTTGACACGCACAATAAACTTGATCAATTACAGTCTAGACTGCAGTATTGTCATTCCACTGGGACTCTGTGCTTTCCTGCAACACATTCTCTGTTACCGGTACACCACAGTTCCTTATTATTCTCTATGAATTCACTAGGGTTTCGATCAAAATATTCACTTCGGCTCTAAAAACGTAAATTCCTAACTCCCAAGTCTTCAAAATAATATTTATTTTATTTCTACATATCATCATAAATAATTGCAGTTTCTTAGTTTTGTTCAGATTATTTATCTGTGAATTTATTTATAAAATACATCTCCGATGCCCCCTCACCGACAGAATTAAAATTGCTACCCTGCAAATTAGTAACATGAATTGGGTTTAATAGATACCTTCAAAAACAGAGAATGTAAAGAGCTGTGTTAAAAACCCAAGCTATTTGAGTTAAGAACACTGTTTATTGTATATAGAAGAATAAAAGCTATGTCTGTCATCTTTCTGTTCAAGGACAATTTTGAACTTTAATTGCATGATTATTGCTCCATTTTCAGTATTTAGAGATGAATTCAGAATTGGCAAAAGGAATTATTTAATATAGTATTTGCCACAAACAATAGCAAGGCCCAAACTGATTTCGGCCAGGGCAAATAATTATGGCCAATACATTTATTATTGCCAAAATAATTACATAGTTTACAAAAGAATGACACCATTCCGAAGCACTGTACAATGGGATATTAGAGGGTTACTCCAACCTCCATGGCCATTTATGCTTTTAGAAGTGTTCATGGAGGAAGGGATGTATATCTACAGCATTTCAGCTTCAAACATTGCAAATACAGAGATATTGCAACGGGGCCTAGGCCTTTCTCTGCAGTTATCTCCTACGGAGAGAAGCTCGTAATGGGTGGGGGATGTGATGTCACTTCCTCTTCTCCATCAGCCCCCACCCCTTTGGAATCTACAGCACAGCTCCTGTTTCTTGCATCAGGAAGGGCTGACATTTTTTTTTTTTAAATTATCCCCTCCCTTTGTCCATCTTTCACTACGTCCACCCCTCACTCCCTCCCCTGCGTACATGGAAATCAGTCCAGTCAAATACTTAGAAGCATGTGATTGGATCCTGGAGAGAGAAGGACGATGCGTTGTGAAGTCAGATGGGGCAAGGACCTTAGCAGGTTTTGGATTAGCTGTACATTTTATCTTTAGTTTACAGCTTTTGGCTGTAAAAAAAAAAGGCGGTGGGGGGTGGTTGAACAAAGTCACTTGTGCCCATTAGGGAATATTGGGCTAAATAAAAATAGATAATTGAAAAAAGATTTAAGTAACCCTTTAAGTATGATATATTTTCACTAGTTAGTGCATGCAAGGAATGGCAGGTTACATGTGACATGTTAAAGTACTCACTGGAATTATGCAATAATGGAAGTGATGGAAGGTTCCGAACTCACATCTTTTGCTCCTTATACTCTGTTTACTCCTCTTTCCACTATTATAATATAGTGGGGGGGAAATGAAGTGTTTAGTGTTTATGAACCAATGCAAGATATGATCTTTAGGATTTACAATAAATAGCAGTACAGTTTCCTATTTGTTGATCCCCACTATGGAGAAGAACATGTTATCTTGCCAGCACCAACCCTGGACATTCCTAATAAGACCTGTCTAGCAGTGACCTCTGCTAGAACACAGGAGTTTGTTACTATATGTATCTGTGCAAGTTATCTGATTCAAATTCATGTTGCAGACATGGACTGAACATTGACTTTGTCTTTGTTACTTGTGTAACTAACATCAGTCAGTAGAGTTTTCCTTGCAACCCATACTGCGTATTTGCTTATTCCCTGCTGTACTACGATGACAAAACACTCGGCAGAGAACTCTGCATATAGTAACAACGCAAACACAATCTATTACTCTGTTACCTTATGGGTCCTGGCCAGTTACATAATAACTGAGATGTCATGGCTACGGTCTGTGCATACCTCAATACAGACAATCATAATTCTTCAATGTTTTAAAGGTTTATGTAAAACTGGCTCATATTTCATAATCTGCTGAACTGATAATAACCGAAAATTCTTCTAATACGACCAATAAATTGTTGAATCAAAAATTGTTGTAAAAGTCTCAGATGTTGAAACATTTTGAACTATTGGGCAGTCGTTAAATAATGTCATTGGATTCTGATTGACAAGGATGGTCTGACCATTCCAGCTTATGAACAGTGCAGACATTCCATAGAATCGATATTCGCTCAAAAGAACTGTTCTCTCACTCTTTACATTTTGCTAACAGACCATGTTGTGGTAAACTGATGAATCTAAGGAAGCTTCATTTACTCATTTGCAGTGTATTCTTCATTTAGGCTTTTTTGGTACCCTAAAACTTCACAGTTCATAACCCTTTTTTAAAAATATTTTCCTTAAAGTCTTATCCATTAATTCTGATGTTCTTTGTACATGTAGTGCTTGATTCGTTTTTGTTTAATCTCCTATTTCATATTATAATTAATCACACCATATTTCACACAGCAAAGTAATAAAGGAATTTTCTTGTCCCTTTGATACTGTTATATGAATATCTTTATAGAATCAGAGATATCTCCTAATGATAGCCTGTGTGTCCACTTGTTCTGTTCTCTTTTCTTTGATACTTTGATTTCTGTTCCACTCTGCTGCCATACGTCCTTCCTCCCTCTAATTCTTGAAATAGGGAAGTTTGAAATCTGCTTGTAATTAATTCAACTTTCATTTCTTTGATAGGTCATGTGTCATAAGAGAGATGACATCGAAAGAATGCGTGTTTTATGAAAGAAACTCAAAAATAATTAGGGGACTCGACAAAGTAAAAGACAGAAGCATGTTTTACAGACCAAGGTGAGCTTGAATGAGATTTAATGCTCTGAACCCAAGGGGGTGATGCTATGGGAAATGTGAAAGAGTATCTCTTTAGAGTTTTAGATTCATTAAATTTGTATCCAGCAGAGGCAAAAAGTCTAATGGAGCACAATATTAAACATGTTAAGTATCTTCATGTCTACCCTGGAATAGAAAGGTTATGTATCACGTGGAGTATAATATTCTAATATTGGTAGCAAATGGATAATGAAGCCTACACAATCTGTATTTTTTCTATGTTTTTTTTAACCAATAGAAATATAAGAAACAAGAATACAATTACTAAATACAAAAGTATGTTACACATAGCATAAACAGTAACGTAGGAAAAAATTGGGTCAGAAAAAAATAAAATAAAATAGTGAAACTATACTCATAGTATATAAGCCTCTGAACATATTCAGCAGGTGCAAAGACACTTCAAGGCTCTCTGATAAGAGAGTGTAATAGACCTACTCTAATATATGCTCCATGTGTGATATCAACATTTTAATTTAGAGAAATAATGTAACAATATAGTTGTCCAAACGGATTGTGAATAGGATATTCCATCTGGGTATATATTAATAAAACAACCCTTGCACCATATTTATCTCCCATGACTACTTGGAGGTAGTGGAGTGCATGAAACAATATTATTAATTGTATTTCTTATAAAGTACCAACAAACTCCAGAGTGCTGTAGAATAGTTGGACTTCACCGCCTGAAGACGTGGTTTTATCAGAGTCTGCACAGATGTTAAAACAGCAACTGGATACATACTTGCAAAAACATAGTACTCAATTATATAATTTTTCAACTGTAGGGTAAAACCTTCTTGATCCAAGGATAAATCTGACTGCCATTCTGGGGTCAAGAAGGATTTTTTCCTCCCCTAGTTTGTTTGCCTTCTTTTGGATCAACAGCAAAAAAACAGATGTGAGGAAGGCTGAACTTCATGGACACATGTCTCTTTTCAGCCTGTGTAACTAAATAACAATGTAAAATACAATTATTTGCCTTAAAACAAGTTGTAGATCAAGGTAGGATATATTTAATGTACGGCAAAAGTAGGTTTCTAGAGTAACTTACAATGAAGGCTTAGTTGTTTGTTTGTTTTTGGATGACATAGTTCCAGGAGAGGAAGCAAGGTGGGTTACCAAGGTGCGAGGAGGGAAACCTACCTGGAACATGATTTTCTCAGAGGTGGAGCTGCCACAAAGACCAAAATGTATACAAAATACAGATTAAGGAACAACGCACACATAAATACAGTTTTAAATTTTACAAGGTTGATTAAAACCACCTCTCTTAGTAAACAAATATGTGTATTCAATTCCACCATTTGGCCATATCATGTAAAGCCTTACACTACGTCACAGTACACCAGTATCGGTTGGAATTTTGTGTGCGCGCTGTTGTTTAAATTGTATTTTGTAGAAACACGAATCAAGTGAGATGGTGAGAAGGTCAGATAAGGACAGATAGATCTGTGTGTCATCTGCACAAATTTACCAAGGGTGATCGCATAGATTGAGAACATTAATGGACTAAGGACAGAACTTTGGGGAACAGCAACAGAGAGGGGTTTGGAGAGAAAACGAAGAGCCAGAAAAAGAAGCCCTGAAAGAGCAATGGGAGAGGTAGGAGGACAGGAAAGATAAGGGTCTTGTAGACTGAGTTTATGGAGAATGACAAGAAGTTGTTTATGATCAACAGTGTTGAAAGCAGCAGAAATGTCAAGGAGAATAAGGAAAGTAGTGACCACTGAATTTAGTAAATCCACAGTGAATCCACACTGAAGCAGGTCAAGCAGAGAGTTGGATTCAAGGAAGTCTGTCAATCTTGTGTATACAACTCTCTCAAGGATATTGAGACAAACAGTACCAGTGAAACAGAGCTTCAGTTGGGTGGCGAGTTAAGGCCAAGGTTGTTTTTTTTTAGAATCATGGCAATGATTGCATGCTTGAATGGTGAAGGAAATATTCTAGAGGAGAGGGAGAGATTGAATATTTTAGCAAGGGGTAGAGCAAGAGAAGTGGACAGAGTGCGAATGAGATGTGAGATAATAGGATCGAGGAGACAGGTGATGGGGCAGGAACCTCTTCTGGCGTAGTGGGTGAGGGTGAGCATAGAACAGACTATATGCTATACGAGAACGTCTATCCATGTTGACCTTAAGTAGTCTTAACAATTTCGAATGTTTACAGTATTTTAGTAGCAACACATATTGACACCAATCTGTGAAGTATATACAAACACTCAAGGAAGATTGATTGTCATGCTATTGTATGAAGTTATTTTATCGTTAATGTTTTGAAAAGTTTTGATAAAAGGCTTTGCATTTTTTTCTTTTACTTTTTACATATACTTTATAACCTTTCTATTTTACACACAGCAAACATTTTTCATCCCCAGTTCTCTGAATGAGTCATTGTGAATAAAAAATGAGTCATTGTGAACAAATCCCAGACTGCAGAGGATATTCAGCTGTATGTAAAACACAGCCGTAGAATCACTGGAGCTTGTCTGAAAAATACCTTCCTTCCAGTTTGAATGGTATCTAGAACAAACATTTGTTTGAATTGATCCATTAGCTTAGCATTTTCAGTACTGGAAGGTAACTGGTTTAAGAATGAATTCCAACAATAATAGAGTAGGCAGAACACAAATTATTTACAAAGAAAAAAGAATGTGGATATTTCTGGTGTTTTTTTACTGGAAGATGTTCACATGTGGGGATGAAAGCCTATAAATGATCAATTGAAATAGTTTTATCTTGTTTGGACTCACCATGTGTATGATTGCTGCTCAGCACAAACCCTCCTGTGGATATGAGCAGCATTACCGTCCGGACAAGAAAAGTTGTGCCGAGCAGCAATCATGCACATGGAAACCTGGTAATTGCCTTTGGGGGGTCAAAGGTCGGTTACGGCCAATCAGACCCACAGGAGGGGTATTTAGGCCCAACTCTCCTTTTGCTCATTGCCCTGTCGTTGTTTCATCCTGATGGTTATCCGAGAGTGCGTTCCTGATCTTGATTTTCTGGTATTTGACTTTGTTTTGACTTCCCTGATATCTGGTATCCTTGACTTTTGGCTTTCCCTCATTGTTGTGTCTGATTCTGTTTCCCTGACCTCGGCAAGTATTTTGACTATTCTTGGAGAGGTTAAGTCCAGCCATTCTAAGGTCCAGTTATACGTTATCCTTAGTCTTAGGTGTGACACAGTACTGCGTGCTGGATCAACTTGTAATCCTGACACTTCTTTAAAGGGCTTTCATGGAGAGGAACTCTATCTAGGTATGGTGAGGCAAGATGGTGTTTACCCCCACCTTGGGGTACGACAGGTTTGTTGTTGGTTGATATATAAAAAACAAGACTAAAAAATATAGTGCTCACTGTTGTTATAAATAAAATAATAAAATTAGGAAAGGTACTCACAAATAGAGAGAAAAAAATAGGTTTTGCAAAATCCATGGCGTTCAGGTGATATTTTCCCCAACCAAATGAGTATGTGTTCCCAAGCTCCATGGAAGGTTAGAGTGAAGTCTAAATAACTACATTATTTAATACACTAGTACATAAAATAAGAAAATAATAATAGCAATACAAAGTAGTAAAATAACAATTAACGTGTTTCGTCACAAAGAGGCTTTTTCAGAAGTCTTACACACACATGGGCCAATGTGTGAACCAAACGCTGCATGGACACAACTCCAAATATCCTAAACAATTCTTTTTTTTCCCAGATGAACTAATTTTGGGGAAAAAACAACACATTTTTTTTTCTCCATGTACAAGTCTAATAATAATGCTATCTTACCAAAAAAAAAAAATGTGCATAGGCCATTAGCAAATAAATGTCGCTTGGTCAGATCCCCTATGAATGGTTATTGTTTATGAACTTGGGAAACGTCAGAGGACAGAGCACAGACTGGGAATTCCTGACAATTAAGCCTGCTGTTATTCAAGTATCAAACAGTCACACGAGAAGTAAAATGGGAAGGATTATGCTAAATGTTGCAAGTCTGAGTGCTGTTTTCAGAAGAACACAATACCGCTGCATTCCTCCACATGCACACGTCCATTAAAGGACACTGTTTGCACAGGTTGTATTTTTTCCCCCTGACATTCTAAATATGGAACAGCAAGTGTTCTGTTAGGAAGCAGAGGAAAGAATGGAGTTTTATATATATATTTCACTTCTTCTACATATTCCTATGTACTTTTATGTAAGTATCCGTGTGTGAATGTTTATATGTATATGAAGTAAGTGGTAAGGTAAAGACTACAGAAAATTTCACACGCGTATATGAGTTTATAACGTATAGTAGAAAAGGGAATTCAAACTGGGTTACCAGGCAAATTTTGTTTGTTTTGAAACAAAAAAAATTGCAAAAAACAAAAAATAAAAACACAACAAAAAAGACAATTATAATGTAATGCAAGAAACCGGAGTAAAACTCATTAATTCAGACTCTACTGAACTAAAATAAAAGTCCCCATGAAGTCAAATTAGATGCGAAGAGCAGCTGAAGAGTTGCAGGTCTTGGTCTATTCAAATAGAAAGAGCAATGGGAGATATAGACTGTGAGGGCAATATCCTGATGGGAAGGGAGTAAGAATTGAGGAAAGGAAGCAAGTGACAAACATTGTCAGAAGCAGAGAAGAGATCACACAGGGTCAGGAATGAATATTTCTCTGAAAGATCACCATGTGGAAGTCATAATATTTTCTTCTTTTTTTTTTTGAGTTGCGTTTTATGTGAATATAAATCACAGGACTCATTTGGAAGGGGTCAGTTGAGCGAAGAGAACTGAGAACATCAGGAAATGATAGGACGGAGCTGTTGTTTATAGAATAGAAAATCACAAACATGGGATCGCACCAGAGTTCAGGGATGGATTCATGACGCATAGTGCGTGGTAAGAGTTGCACAAGGAAGATTCAGCTGTCCTTTTACCTGCCATGTATAACACAGATAACCCTCCCATGAGATAATAGGTTTAATTACTGAAATGGGATAAGGGTAGCAAGTATCAAATTTCACACATGGCACATAAAGAGTATGGGTGGTCAATGAGGGTCAAGGCATTGAACCGGAAATAGAAGAGGCAGACTCTGGGTTACTTATAAAAAGAATTGGTTTAGTAAACATAGGAACTGCTAGATCAGTATTCAAACAATTGGATTTTGACATTCATTTTGAAATCCAACTTGAATTCACTTTAGATTTCCACCAATTCGCGCTGAGTGAATAACCTTTCCTGTGTTATTATTATATAATCCACTTTTTTTTATTTACCCTGAACTGCAAAGGATGCTGGACCCACACAGCCAGCGTTCGAGATAGATCTGATGAGAAAACTATTTTACACATCTCAAAATCTATACAGTCAGCACAATATATAGAATTAAAGGAACACTCCGGTGAACAGCGGAATGTAGTAGTTATGATGCAAGGAGTGCTCACAACGTTGTCGTCAATTGGCTCTGCTGGGTGCTGATCCCTGCTTCTACTACTGCTGTCAGAGATTTGGAAACTTTCTATCTGAGCTAAGGCCCCAGCATTGCTGATTACTCTCAGTCAACGAGCAAGCCTTGCACTGCAGGGTAACCATTCTAAACTGGTTTGTCTGCATACAAAGGAGGGCACGGGACACTATGACCACCACAGCACCCTGTAGTTGTTACAGCGTTTGGAGTGTTCCTTATTATAGACTGATTATTGTTACTCTGCTTATTGTGAGAACATTCTGCAGCAGTGTACAATGTAAAAAGGTAAATTCGTTGTATACATTGTATATTGTGAAAATGAATTAGACAGATGGAAATAAGAGGTGATGTGGTCAGTGCTCAGTTTTACTATATGTGCATTTCAGGATCACTTTGAATGGCTCGTCATAAAATGAACAGGTGCTGGCCTTTTCTGTTCTGTATTAGAGTCGAAGTGTTATTAAAGGAACAGTATTGTATCAGGAAAACAAACATGTATTCCCAACACTATAGAGCTGGTGTGGACTGTTGCTGTTGTTAAGATCTCCAGCATCACTCAGAATAGAGAAATAAGGTAATATACTACATTCTGTCCATCACCATGCCGGTCTTGCTGCAGCCTGCCCCGCTTCAATGGCTATGAGCATCAATCTTGATGATCTCAGTCAAACCAGTGCTTTCCCATAGGAAAGCACTGGGAGGCTATTGCACATGCGTGCAAAACGCTGCACCAATCAGTATGTCCTCAGAGAGATGCAGAGTGTGGAGACGCTGAACATCAGTGCTGCACGTTGTGCAGCACTGACTCAGGAAACACCTCTAGTGGCCGTCTTGGTGACTGTCACTAGAGGTGTCCCTAGACAACAATGTAAACACTGCTTTTTCTCTGAAAAGGCAGCGTTTACAGTGCTAACTGCAGGGATAGGCTATAGACACCATAACAACTGCATTAAGATGTAGCTGTTCTAGTGACTATAGTGTTCATTTAATAATCCTGTATTCTGGATTAATATGATAGACTATGATATGAAATAAAATTGAGTTATTGATTTTTTTCTTCTATTGTCTCAGCTAATTATTGAACATTGTAGATCATTGTAAATGTATATACATAATACAAAGTGAGACTTTAGAGATAATTTTAAGTGAATTTCAAAAGTAAGGCCGCAGTAGCTGAATGGAATGCATAGCGGAATGTTTCCAGTTTGGCAATTTTGATCTTAAATTTGAAATCCACTTCAAATTCTCACTTTAGTGAATTACTGTGATATTGTGACATTTAAAGGGAAAGTTCAAGCTGACGTGGGTTTCCTTTTTACATATATTATACAGATAGTGCATTAAAAAAAAAAAACATTAAAAGAATAAAACAATACAATTTACTGTCTTTGAAGCTTCTACAGTGAGATTTCAGCAGACCAAGAAGTGTCAGAGATCTCTCAGCCATTCATGGTATATGGAGCATTGCACATATACCGTAGTCTGAATTTCTACCGAAAACTGCAAATCTCAGTTGTAATCAGTCTCATTCACGACAAAAAAAAAACATTAACAAAACTATGTCAACAAGACAATAGGACCCACAGTGCTGCCTTCATTATTGTTCATGTGGTTTTATGAATTTTTTTTCTGATAATAATTACACTCTACGCGAGAAGATAACTAGACAGCATGCATTAAAACTGGGAACCAATTTAGTTTCTCTAAGTTCGCTCACAATATCTGCCTTCACGAGGCAGCAGAAGACTTCATTGTTTTTTTGTTATACCGCTGTCATCATAATACATTATTCTAGGTTCACAGTGCTCGGAGCGTGTTAGGCTGTCACAGTTTAGCTGTGTAGCTCTCCATAGGTGGTGATATAATGTTAAAAAGTGGAAAATATTCTGCATGCCGTAATCAGCATGATCTGTACTTGGAGATTATTTTGCTGAACAATACTAAAATACACAAAGGTTGATGCTTTGCAAAAAATGATGTGCTGAAAATATTCTGTTTTCAAAGCTGACAAGCTGGGAGCATTAGTATCAGTCACCCAGACACCGCGGATTCTGGAGAATATCCAGTAACTGTAAACTGATATTGTATGACAATGCTGTTTAATATTGTATATGCAATAAGTGTCCAATGCTGTGATTTACAGAATAATGTTCTTGTTACTGTGATACATTGTTTAACTGACTTGGATAAACTGTCACTGGCTGAGGTTACACAATTTGTAAAGGTTCCAAAGATACATAAATACAAAACTCCGATCATGTGTATTATTATTTTGCTCAACGTAACGCTGTCATTGTAGTGTGTCAAGCAAGCTTTGGAAACGGTTATTGTGGTTGTTTTAGGTGAGTTTGGCCTGTGTTTACATGCTTTATGTAGTTGGTGGTTTGGTTGCACCCGCTTAAGTGATGCTTTTATATATTACCTAATGACATAGGCGTGCACACGGGGTGTGCCGGGTGTGCCTGGGAACCCCCTAATCAGGGGCGGCACTCTAATTAGGCGGTTTAGGAGGCCATCTAAGGTCTTGTGCTGTCTGGGGCCTTGCGGCCGCCTAAACTCCCTTAGGGCAGACTGTGCCAGGTCCTCGGTCAGTGACCGATGACCGAGGACCCGACACCAGGAGGGGGGCCGGCGGCTTGCTCTGTATGCCACTGGGTGCGAGACCCCTCCAGTCTGCAGCTATGCAGTGTGCAGAGCTGCAGGGGTGTAGACTATGTGTCTCGTGAGATCTGGCCAATCAGAGCGTTGCCGCCGGTTACCATGGCAATGCTCTGACCGCACAATGCGGAGCTGCAGACTGGATATCCTGCCCACCGGACCACCAGGGAGCCCACACAGGACCAACAGGGAATGAAGGACACTGGACCACCAGGGAAATAAGGTATTTAATCTCACCCCCTCCCTCTTAGCATCCCCCTCACTATCTACCCCCTCAAGTATATTTATTTTGCCTTATTTACCTTTGGATTTAATCCAAGAAAATGCAGAATTTAGAGAATAATCCTGAACTGATTTTATTCACTAAACACTGCATTGACATTTTTATGTAAAACATCATTATATCTAAAATAAATACCTGGATATCAATATTTTAAAAAAATCTTATTTTATCTATTGTTTTGAGAGATTATACGATGTTAGGTATCTTGAAAATAAATCATTTACAAAACCGGAAAATTTCCTGTCATCGACAATGTTATAGCCATAGTTAAGCTTTTATTTAATTTTTTTTTTTACAATTGTGTAGATTTTATCCGTTATCAATTTCCCCTTCCAGTTTAAACACAGAGATATAAGAATAATAGAAGTAACTGATTATCCAGTGACAGAGATTATCTGGTACTCCAGGTGCTACAAATTCCAAATCCCAAGCTACTTGCCAGAATATTTGCCAGAAATGGGCTCTGTTTTCTCATATTCATACTGTTCCTGCGTTATAATGTATTCTTTTCAGGAAACATCTTGTATTTATGTTTAAAGTTTAACCTTATCTGTCCATAGATTTACCTTCACAAATCCATCAATTCATCTCTCGGTGGATGTTCTTTATAAAACAAAAGTGAAGATGGACCATTTGGCACAATATAACAAAGAACTTTGGGATGAATCAGCTGATTGGAACAAAAGGGTTCAGGTTTGTTAAAACACAAAAGAAAAAATAAACATTGAGAGCAGACAAGGACAAAGTCAATTGTGTTTGGCCGTCTTTATTGCATTACTGGCCAACTGGAAAGATCTAATTTAGCTGTAATGAATTGAATCAATAATATAATTAATAGGATCTAATATTTTGTGAGAAGACAGCTTGTAAACGGCCGTTTCTAGACTTGTGTGTGCTTAAAAGGTCACATGCAGTGGCGTACATACCGCGGTTGCAGGGGTCTCATCTGCGACCAGGACCGTCATTCCAGGGGACCATGGATCAGTTTTGCACCGGGGCCCCATGGATTGTGTGTACGCCACTGGTCACATGTGTGCAATGCTGTTTCAAACTTGCACATTCTTTTAACCCTTTGCTTACTTATGGTGGGCAGCAGAGTGATATTGAAAGAAAAACAGTTTAACTTTCATATGTGGGGTGCTTCGTCAGCTCTGTTTCCACTTTCTAAACAATGATAAAATGCTGAAAGACAGAAATCAGACCAGGTATCTAAAAAAGTTGAGAGACATTTTATATACACAATCCAATGAAGGATTACTCACTTAAAGTTTGGAAGTGATTTTGGTTGCTATTTTGCGTTTGAGACATTATGTATGAAATATATACGTTTGTTCTCAATTTAATTGTCTGGATTTCCAAGGTGATCAGACTTGATCACGAAGAGGTCACCACGGGCACATGTATATATATTGCATTATACAGCCAGGTTGTGGAATACATCAAGACCTCTTTTTACAATTTTAATCCCAACAGCATGTTACATGTTACCCTGAAGTTCCAGCTTGGAATCTGAGATGAGCAGAAAGTGTATATAATACCTGAGGAAACCTAAAAATGTTGTAATCCATTTTGAGAGCGAATTCAAATTTGCATCTTCTTACCAAAAGCTCTCTTGGGACAGACATACGAGTACTAAGCTAGAATAGTGAATATTAGGGGTTTCAATGCATTTTTCCATTTTTATTTTGTATTTTTGTTGATGTAAATTTTTTTGTAACATATTTTGTACTTGAATGCAGTGTGACTATTGTTTGTTCATAAACTGTTCGTTTATAAAGCTCTGCCTTTGTCTGGTATAACAATCATGTTACCGTAAAGTCAAATCACAATGTTGCGGTAAACTAACTTGGTTATGTCCCATTTATAAATTGTCTTGGTGTTGGCAGCTTTCATACTAGAATAGGTGTGGATGGTGTTAAGATGGATTTCTTATCAATAGTTTGGGTTGAATGCAGATAAAGAGTGATTTTGTAACTCTTTCACCCAATTCACTTGTTCATGACACATATCTCAACTAACTCATGTGTTTTACACTGTCCTGCCTCAGTGATTGGATTTATCTATAACGATTTTAAAGTTTTAAAAGTTCCAAGGGTAATTCATACATATTAGTGTCAGCCAGGGCTGCCTCCTCTGTTGATATTTCTTTCCTCAGTCAGTTGGTTATTCAGCAACATTTAGGGCACACCTGATACATTAACATGTCTTCCTAAGGGAAAATAAGTTAACCCCCCCTCTAGTATATGGGTGTTCTCAAGTGAGTCACAGACAGAGAAGGGATTGCTGCATTAACAGATAATTGAGCAGGGAGACTAAAAGGTCATTATTTATACACTAAAACTCCTTCATTAAGCTAAAGTTGTTTCGGTGCTTAGAGTGTCTAATGTTACTGACAAGTGAAATAAATCTCTCTCATCCATACACTGCAAACCGAATACAAACACATTCAATCTAAAAATACCTTGATAAAAAGTATCGAAGGCATCAACTGGGGAATTTAATTAAATATGTCAGCATAAAAAAGTGATACCATGGGTGATATGAAATGTTAGGAGAAAAGGTAATTAATAACCTATTGTATATCTGTGAGCAGCCTAATGGATGTAAAGAATCACCACTTAATGCAAAAAAACTATTCTGTCTATACAGAACAACTACACATAGGTCCCCACAAACAAAAAAGAATGAACAGTGATTCTCAAAACTAGAAATGGATTGTCAAGTTCCTGGACACCTACCCCACGATAACTAACCTATCCTTCTTTTTAACATAAACTTTATATCGCCTATTCTTCTTTCCATTAAAAAGTGTTGGGAGCTGTCTAACCTATTTAGAAAAATAGTGTGCAGAGCTGCAGACTGGAGGGGTCTCGCACCCAGTGGCATACAGAGCAAGCCGCCGGCCCCCATCCTGGTGTCGGGTCCTCGGTCATCGGTCACTATATAAAAGCATCACTTAAGCAGGTGCAACCGAACCACCAACTACATAAAGCATGTAAACACAGGCCAAACTCACCTAAAACAACCACAATTACTGTGTGGTGCTAAACGTTGGACCAAACTTCATGGACAAGATGTACCTGATGGCAATATAAATGGGGCAAAATGTACAGAGTGAGAAAGAAAGCAGAAAAATCTTTATTTCAGAGTGCATATTGAAGATTAAAAGATTTAATAGCTTTTCTTCTATTAAATTAGGTTGGGATTCACCAAGAATGGGGTATTTTGGTAAAATTTTAAATGTGAATTTACAGTTGATGATGTCAAAATATTTTTCATGTAAATTAGTTTTACAATACACAGTTTGCTAATATCGGGTCCTTGTATTTGGAGGTAAACTAATGTTATTTATTTTCATATCATTAGCACTCCTGCTAAAATTACTAAAAATATGTTTGGTTTCGCCTCCTGTCATTCTGTATCACTTATTCTATGAACGGTGACTGAATCGAGACTTCCACTGCTTGCCATTGGATTGCGGTTGTGTAGGCCACTTTTGATTTGTCTAATCCTTTTGCAGTGCAAAAATTATCGAAGCTTCATCCAACATGATTTTGGAAAACTCACCAGGACAGCTTTAGAAATAAATACAGCTACAGACCCAGGAGAGCTTTAAATAGGTATAAACATTGGAAGCCAAAAAATTTTACTTCTTTGTTTCAAATAATATGAACTGCTTGGAGAAGTTTCAATTTCCTTAGTGTGCTAAGATCTACTCTGTGTCTGCCAGGAAAGAATTAACATTCGTCCCCGAAGAAGTGGAGAAATGTGTGATCGTGATTTAGCAAATGTTGAAAAGTATCTTAATCATTAATCCATTGCTTACAAATCAAACATTCCTGGCTTGACGTTCCAAGCAAATGTTTTTACAAAGACTGTATGGATCACAGATGTATATTCACAAACTCAATATTCATCACCAGTATGAAGGAACACGGCGAAATGTACACAATCCATAAATAGACTTACATTACACTTCACAATACCTCGTTATAACTTTCGCTAAATTATTTTGTCTAGACTTAAGAAAATCCAAATGGACAGACGTATCTTTTTTGAAGTTACTTTTTCCTGTAAGTTATTTTGGCATTTTTAGAAATATATAGATATATACTATGCTGTCATTGCTGGATAATTTCAGTTGCCTGTGTGACCAGCAGATGGGTTTGTAGGTCACAGAACTAAAAGCAGCTCTGTCATTATACAGATTTTGCATTGAAATTAACCTTTTTTTGTTCCTTTTTTTTCTCCTCGTTTTTATTTTTTTTAAATGTGCCTTTTTAATTTATACATATATATATATATAGTACTTTTTCTTGTCGAGAGCACTATCTTTGGCAAATTGTGACAATGGGCGGAGTTCAAGCAAAGTTCCATTTCAATTGCTACGTTACTCGCAATCCATTTCAGTTGCTAAATTATCAGCAATCCGTCAGTCAAAATAATCCTGCAGAAGGCAAACAGCAGACATCATGAACAAAAGAGAACAAAAAGGAGGCACACAGGTATTACCACAGGTATTACCATCTGGTATTACCATCTGGTATTACCATCTGGCACAAGGTGAAAAAATAATAAATATACATAAAAACAAATGGCAAAAAAATCGTATAATCATTTAGATACACTATAGTCACCAGAATAACTATAGATTATTGTATTTGTTCTGGTGAGTAGAATCCTTCACTTCAGGCTTTTTGCTGTAAACACGGTTTTTTACATTGCAACCTAGGGATACCCCCACTGGCCACTCCTCAGATGGCTGCTAGAGGTGCTTCCTGGGGCAATGCTGCACAGTGTGACTGACATTCAATGTATCCTCCCTCTGAATGGAGACACTGAGCTTTTCTCATAGAGATGCATTGATTCAATGGATCTCTATGAGGAGATGCTCATTGGCCAGGGCTGTGTTTGTCTATTGCTGGCTCTAGTCCTGATCTGCCTCCTTGACAGTCTCAGACAATCCTGAAAGCATTGTGATTGACTCAGAACACCACTTCTGATGATGTCAGTCAAGCAGGCAGATCGTGGGCCGAGCCGGCAGCAGCAGACTGGAATAAAAGTAAGATTTTACTCTATTTAGGGGTGCAAGTTGGAACTTGGGGGGCTAGATGGTGGTTTTAACACTATAGGATTATGGATACATGTTTGTGTTCCTGAGTCTATAGTGCTCCTTTAAGATACAAGGAGCAAAAAGGAAAGAAAAACTGAAAGAAAGAAATTAAATCATGACAAAGCTGCTTGAAGTAAAGTGAAACCGAAAAATGAAAGAGTGAAGAGGCTGAAAGAAACAGTGTAAAGAGGGAAAGAGTTTAATCATTCTATGCATAATCTAGCAGATATGTGCAGAAGTAGATATAATCACCTGATGTACAGAAGCAATAAGGTCAATTGCCTCTAGTAGGGCGTTATGTAATAAAATATTTCTGTTCTGGAACGTGGAAAATATCTGAAAAAAGTGCCAGTGTACTACACTGAACGTTTTCCCTGACGCATTTCATTCCATGATTTAATATGAAACAAACATTTTATTTAATCCCATAAACTGCATTTATTTTCCATTTACTTCAGAAAAAAATATAAAAAATGTTTTCCAAGCGCCCACTTATCTTCTCTTTTTGTGTGTTCCCCATAATTCATTTAAAATTGCAAGCTCAATCTCTCGCAAATCTCTGAAGTCTCCGTTAATGTGCAGGATGTGTTATTTTGTATGTATTCGTAGTCACCAGGATTGCAAGAATACTGCTGATTCATGAATAAATAAGAAGGAGTTTATATTTACTGCTGAATTAAGAAGACTTTTCTTGATGTATAACAATTGTAAATATGCGTAGAACTACATATCAGATTGAATGCTGGTTTAATAGCAATGCCACGCTGATATATACCTTACAAGACATACACAAACAATTAATATCTACAGGAGAGGTGAATTTATGTAGGAATGATGCTCTCGGAAAATCCATATACACAAAATTAATTGACACACAAAAAAATGCTAATGCTAATAAATTAAAAGCAAATATTTATTTTAGGAACTACTTTCTAATAAACACTAGATTGGTGCATTCGGATTAGGCTGAATTGCAGTTTGTCTACAGACATGTAACCAGGCATACAACTAACACAGTGGCATTGGAGTGTTTCTGGGGGAATTTTTGTCCATGCTTCCAGTAGAGCATTTGTGAGGTCAGGCACTGACGTTGGATAAGAAGGCTTGTCTCGCAATCTACGTTCCAGTTCATCCCAACTGTTTTTGATGAGGTTGATGTCAATGCAGGGCTTAGCTCAGGAGAGTTATTGGAAGTTCCTGAGTAGAATAGAATAGGGACACGTTTCATGATGGTAATTGTACAATACTTTGTAATTCCTGCTGCCTCTTATAATAAAAATAAAAATATACTGTTGCCAGTCTTGGGGGTGCACACAAAATCTGACTTCCTGTCTTATTTTGCTTTTAAATGGCAAGAAATGGAAACATGCTTGATTGGCCAACCTTGCAGGGAACTGACAAAAATATATATTAATCCCTGAAAATAATGGTGAAATGAAGAATGCATTTATGTGTGTGGTACCAGATTGTTTGATAGTTTGATTTTCCTCCACAGTGGATTCGATTTTTTACTTTTTTCTCTTATTGTTGTGACATTGTACATTGAGTAATATTTTGTGCTCCGTGTTCCACCAGGCAATCATTTTTAAAATCCCTTCAAGCATTACTCTATGATGTGATTATATATCGCATGGTCGCTGGCGTTATAATTGTACTTGTAGCTTGTTCAGTCTTGCGAACCAGTGTCAGCCGTCATCGTTTTGAGTCTTCCAAGTCCCACCATAATTTTAAAATAAACTGTTCTAGAACCAAGTAATTCCTCATGTGTCTATTGAATCATACTCTTGGATGAGGCCACCTGGAGCTTATTTAAAATGTTGCTGATTTAGGGTATGGTTCATTTGTAGTTCTAAATTATATACTTATTATTTCTTACACAGAATGTAGATGGCTTCTTTTTGAAATGACGTTGACGTCTATGCAGCTGAATTGTATTTGCATCTTCGATTGGGTTAATAACGTTACTGTTTTATTTCCGGAAGAACCAGTTTTACTAATAATTTCCTAGATATGCTCCCAGATTTTAGGAACATTTTATAATGAATAAAAAAAAAGCAAAAACAAAAAACAAGACCACTTACCTCAAACATAGAAGCCATGTCCTTATCTTCTACGGAACTCTTACCTTTTAATATCTCTAATTATTATCATTTCTTACTCATATTTACACATATTTTATTGATGTCTCTCTTTTCACACGGATCACTGTGGGTTTTAGGTTGTTTGTTTTTTTCTGTACTTTTTTTTTCGGAGAGAAACATCATGTTTTATTATTCAAATTTAACTTATTGAAAGAAAAAACAGCTTCTAGTACTTTCCTGTGCTGCATATTGTGATTTTATCAAGGAGTCGGTATTTAATTCTGCAGAGGGGTTTGTGTTGTGTTCATTAAACTGGTTAATTATAGAGAACTACAGAAAGAATTGCAAATCTTAAACCTAGCTGGAGAAGTAATGAGAATTGTTCTAGTTCAGCTATCTTGTTTTCAATTCCTTTGCCTGGTTTCTAAAATACTCAGTTTAGTAAAAAAAAACAAAAAAAACTCATGTTATTCTTGCCATTGGAAAAACAAATTTCCTAATAAGAAAATATCGGAAATTTTTCTAATTCAAGGTCACTCACACAATCGCTTTACTGTAATAAGGATCACCGAACGCTATGTCTGTCACTTGTGGACTAATATGAGATAATTCATATAATGTTCTGTGTGAGAATATTAGTAAATAATATTCTCACTTGTGCTAACCTATTTGCACTCTTAAAGGGATACTACAAGAGCCAGGTTTACAAAGCTGTATTTCTGGTACTATATGTGCCTCCCCTCTCCTTCGCGCCCCCAACGACCCCTGCGCGTCCTGCAACCAAATCAAAGGTCTGTTTTGATTCAGGAAGCCCTCTAGTGGCTGTCTGGTAGACAGGCACTCAGGGCAGACTTTGTGCTGCAATGTAAACATTGCAATTTCTCTGGACATTGCATCCAGACCACTTCACTTAGCTGAAGTGGTCTGGGTGCCTAGAGTGTCCCTTTAATACCTGAGAATACACATTTTACAGAGTTATTTGTTAAAGTGAGAATTCAGAGTGAATTTCAAAGTTAAGGTCAAAATAGCCCAGCTGGAAAAAATCTATACTTTCAGTTTAGCTACTCTGGCCGTAAATCTGAAACCCACCTTGAATTCACTTTAAATTCTAACTTAAGTAAATAACCCTGCCTAACTCTCACTTACCACTTCCAAAACTAATTAATAATAATACTAATTAATAATAATTCATTTTGCTCCGTAGGCAATTATTTAACCCTTTCTGACCCCCTCCCTATGTGATGTCATCACTCACGTTCTAGTGAGTTTTAATTAGGCTCGTATCAGAAACAAGACAATTCCAAGTGATTACTTACAAAAAAGAGAAAGGGCGTTCAAAGAAGCTTGTTAATATTCTTACAGAGCCTTCCCGAGCCTTCAGTAAAAAGCTACATGGAATGAAATGGTCATTACTTCGCCTAATACTTCACAACATGACATTTACTTAACAAAAAGACAAAACAAACAGAAAAACAGAAAAAAAACACACAGGCATGATTTCATTGCAAGATTTTATTGATGACAAATATAAAACAGTGTAAGAATTTAGGTTATTTATACAGGTAACATCCTGCCGTGATATAACATCGTTGTTATAAAATCTATAGATGAAAAATGTATAGCAGGACTTTTATATGCAAACCAACATAATTTATTGAGAAATACTGGCTTTCTGGAACTAATACAAAACTATTATTTCAAAACAGAGTGAGGAAATCTAACACGTGAGCAGTTACTCGATGCCAAGAGACAGATTTTCCCTATAAACTCACATAACCCACAATACCCACATAAACATAACTTGAATGTCATCTCACAGTACAAAAGGTACAAAGATATAGAAAGAAAATTTGACTTGTGCCTGCATAGCATGTGTTTGTGCTTGCTCTGTTCACGAGTGCTATACATGTACAGATAAATACTTAGTATACTTTTTTAACCCTTCATGATATCTGTAAAGAATAAGAAATAGACTCTATGGGGAATCAACAGCAGGATTTTAAATGCAGCCATTTCTTCTGTAAAACAGTTATGCAGCAGGGCACCCATCAGTCCCCACTTTCAGTGGGACAGTCCTGATTTAGTTCCCTGGTTTCCCGTATCTGAGGACACAAGAGCACGGTCCTTGTTGAACACAGCACGAGTGAATGATTAGACAAGTTTGCACTGTGCATCGGGCACTAAGATCACACAGAGAGGAATTTGGGCAATGCATGGTGAGAGTTACATAGTTACATAGCTGAAAAGAGACTTGCGTCCATCAAGTTCACCATGGCAATGCATGGTGAGAGTGTTTTCTGTATCTCTGCTAGTGGCGGTGAGAACGTTGGCATAGTGTTATCAACATATTGGTGAGGATTGAAGAACTTCCATCATTTTGGCCGAGATTTATTTTCTTTAGGCCCATTAATTTGGTATTATCACACTAGATTGAAAAGCTGGTAACAGTCTGGTAATATATTCACTATCTCATGTCTTGACTGAAAAATTCTCACGCCCAGCAATGCTTCCGTTTGGCTACTGTGGCATTAAGTTTGGATTCCACTTTGAATTCACCTTGAATTTTCACTTTAGAAAATAGATCCCCAAGTGTTTAAAACTGACTTTCGGGGGAAGGGTGGTGGAGTATTCTCTAAATTCTAATTTGTAGCAATTGAAATTAAAATGGCAAATTTTAGCCAAAAAGCTTTGATTTGGAACTCAGCTATGATTGCTTGGTTCTTTTAGTCTCCGTTTTACAATTTGCATTTCAGTTTACATAAAACAAAGCTTAGTTCGATGAGAAAATAACTAAGAATTTTTTTTTGTTCTACACCTTTCGCTCTGCTTTCTGTCTGGAATATTGTCAGGAGTAATCTGAACGGGAGCAAGAATGAGAGAGAGTTAGAGAGAAGGAATGAGAGAGATAAAGGGCGAAAGAGATAAAGGGAAAGAGGGTTGGCCAATACTAAATACCAGATTCCACAATGTGAACCATGGCCCAACATATTTTAGGTGGAGAATATTTTGGGCTCGGAATGTTGACAGAGTAAGAACTGTTTTGCTCTACAAGTTGGAGCAGTACGGAGGAAGCACTTTCTCAAAGTTCCAAAACTCCAATTCTACTGGGATTCAATCGGGAACAAAGTGTATGAGTAAAGCTCACAGATAACCCTTTCACTTCCACACCCGCAATGTAAATTGTTCTTATTAAACATAATTAATTGTAATAATTAAGTGTACTTTTAAAAAAAAAAAGATATTTGAGTAATAACTGATCATTTTATAATAACCGACATGTTAATGGACAGCTGGACAAAATCTCCAGTTGTTGTAGAAATGCAACTAGCATGATGCCTTGCTAGACTTAAGAAGGAGATTATCTGGAGATACATAATTATTTTCCCCGCTTTCTGGACGACACTGTGTCAGCGAACGGCTAAGAACCATTCACAATGCTGAAACAAAAAAAGTTCTATACCTTACATTAAGAGGTAAATCTTATTTTGGGAATATATGTTCCCTTCTGTCCAAACCCCCATTTCTGCTACACGTTAAAGTGTGCAAGAGAATACTTACCTTGTTTCCAGCCTCGGGTCTCCTCTGCTACACCTGCCAGCTCCACCTTCAAAGATGTCAACATGCTTGCGGAAGTCTTCGTGATCTCCTCCAATCGATTGCTTGTGGTAGAGCAACAATATATAGGAGGGACGCAAAGGGACATATCAACCCTCCTTGCTTCCCTCCTTGCTTCCCTCAAGGCCATTTTCCTCAATACGCCGCCAGCAGTACCTTCAATTATACATTTATATTAATGCATTTGTGTTATAGTAATTTAATATTCTGCTTACAGTACATATAAATAGTAATATAATTCACATATGCCAATATATATGCCTACATATGTATACATGCATTAATGTATCCCACAATTTAAAAGTATTGATTTTCTTTTTTTTGTGTGAAAATCTGGCCTTTGGAAAACATTTGTACACTCACACACACACTCACTGACCCATGCACACTCACATACTCACTGACCCATGCACATTCACATACTCACTGACCCATGCACACTCACATACTCACTGACCCATGCACACTCACATACTCACTGACCCATGCAGACACACAAACATTGACCGATGCACACACAAGCCGACACTGACTCATGCAGACATACAGTGATCCATGCAGACACACTGACCCATGCGACCCATGTGAGTATGCGAGGTAGCTAGAGATCTTTTTTTGGGTTGGTGGCTTGGGGAACCTTAACCACCATGAGGTGGGCAATAATGGGAAAGGCAACTGGCAGGTTCCTTATTATTAACCCCGAGTCATTACTAATGGGTTGGTGGTGAGGGGGCTATGGCACATCTCTGTTTATTATTACATATCCCCCATCCAGAACTCATGATTAGATGCGGGAGAGGGGGGTACAGAGGCATGTGTTCTCCCAAAACATATAATATAGTAACCATCCCTATAACTTTCCTATGATGCTCCTAACACTGTATTGTTCTAAATGCACATAATCCCTTTAGATTGTAAACTCATGGGCTGTCTTTCACACTACATTGTAGGAGATGCTGCAGACATTGGATTGAATAGCAGGACAGTGTTCTATACACGTTTTATACCAGTGTCCATATCTGTCTGTATCTATCTATCTATCTATCTATCTATCTATCTATCTATCTCTCTATCTATCTACCTATCATCTTTCAGTCTGTGTGTCTGTCTATCACTGTCTGTATCTATCAATCAATCAATCAATCAATCATCTGTCTGTCTGTCTGTCTGTCTGTCTATCTATCTATCTATTCAGCAAAGCTCTATATTTGCATATAAATAAATATATTTTAATATTTTTGTATCTTACAAGTGATAACCATATGTACATATAGTGAGAAAAAGAAAGTGAAAGCTTAGACGCAGTTAAAGTGTAAATGTTTGTTTCTAATGTGGCCTGTTGTCACCACCTAGTGGGAGCTGTTTGTTATTACTGCTACATGAATATGAGATTTCAAAGCTTGGTCTACACAAAAAATCCTACAATGTGCAATATTTGTAACAAGTAACCTTTATATTGTAATCATTAAACTCAGAATTGGAGTGAATTCAAATCCAAATTGAAAAACTGAGGCAGACACAGTTCTGTTCTGGAAACTCAGTTCACAAAACAACACGTCTATTTTAGCTCACATTTCTAAATTCGTATTTCAATTAGATTCAATTAGAGTTGTAGTGAAATGAAAATTCATTGAAATTTAAGCCAAAATATGCGGACTTAAAAAAAATCTAGAATTCAGATGTTTATTTCAAGTAATTTTGAGGAAAATGTTGCTATTAAGTTTTCAATTCACCCAGATTTGCTGTTTCGAGAATTTGATTATATACAAGTATTGATCCCGTACACTGCCTTCGGATATAACTATGAATACAGTGTCCACCTGTCCGTATTGATCTATTTACTTTTTACCAATTCTTATATAGAATCAGTTCCGTTGATCTGTCCGTTGATATTTCCTACATAATTTTAAAATGCTATTTTATACATAACTATTTTTTTTTAAATCTTTTTTATTTTTGCTGTGCAAGAAAATTACAATAAATCTCGTAATGCCACAACAGCGATTAGAAGCATTTTAGATGTCAGAGAAAAGATACTCAGATGCTTCTGAAAATACAATGTTGTGTGGCAACGTGAGGGTATAGCACAATTTTGTAATTGAGGAGGAAACCAGACTAGGCAAATATGTCATAACATGGGTAAAATTTTCAAGCTTAAACATATGGCAAGACATGGGGATTCTGTTCAGGCATTTAAAGTGTATGAATCCAAAAAATCTAAATAGTACTTGCACTCAGTCAAAACAAAAGGTGCAGGTATCCGGGTCACCTGTAAAGACCCTAAATCACAAAATACAAAACCACTAAATGATACCGCACTCAATAAAGAAAGTGTATATGAATATACATTTTTTGCCACAACTTAATAAAATTGGAAATAGTATTCATCTATCCTGTGTAAAGACACCAAAGGTATGATGACAGTCCACTATAAAAGTGTAGAGAAAGAGTATAAAACACTTCAGATCACCCAAAAATGTTGTCTACCTACAAAGCTCAAGTGCAAGAAAGAACCATGTGCTTGATATACCTATACAATCAGTCTAGAGTGCAACACAAAACAACATATATTCAACATATATACAAAATATACAATACTGCCTGCCTATTATCTTCTGATAAGAATAGGATACTCTGAGACCCTGTATATTCTTGTACACTGCTTTTTTGTCTTTTTCTCTACCAGATGGTTGTGTTGTCAAGCAAGCCTTGATTGAACATGTGCTGTCATGAGGGGATCATCGATGGTTGATGCATAGTGTGAGCTAAGCATCGCTTTCCTCCATTCCCAGGTCAGTAGTGAGGCCAGCATCTTCGAGCCACAGACCATGAGGCTCTGAGAGTCCTAGTCTTTCCCATGGTGGAAGGCACAGTAGGCCTTGGGGGTCTTACACCGCTCTCCTTTTTCGCGGTTAATGCTCCGGGGTAAAGTCACCGGTGGCCCTCGGACCAAGTGGGCCCTTGGGATTAGGAGTAGGTTGGGTCTGTGAAGCTGTGCCCAGAGGAGATGTGCTCCCTGGTTGTTGCTCCCCCAAGCATTCCTCTGATTATCCCTCTGAGGCAACTGCTGTAACGTTGCTTGGCTCTCCAACATTGCCCAGAAGTGTGCGAAGATGGTATCAAGCCGATGTAGAGATTGCTCCACCATATCTTGTAGGGGCCTTTTGTGCTCCACTGGGATGTATGCAGTGGGAATAGGCGTCACGTCATTTTGTTGGAGCTTGGTGTGTGCAGGAGGTATAGTTTAGTCAGACCCAAGCAGCATGACACTGTGTTGGTGCGGACCGGGATAACCCCCACTGTTCTGGGGGGAGTGCATGAGTCTTAGCCACTGAGCTGCCCACTGGGATTCACTGGCGAGGTGGGCCACCAATCCCGATTCATCCAGCGTTAGACCATGAGGCACACAGCCCGTGTCACGGGGACCGCCGATAGTCAGGCAGTACCGGAGGGTCTAGCAACTTCTCTGCTTTGCCCTACCACGATACTGCCCAAGTTAGCAGGTAAAATACCACAGTAAATTAGCTTTTGCTGTGCAAATTTATGGAGCTCTTGTTCTATGTGACTGCTTCACATGGTGGCCAAGCCCCGCTCCCCCATACATAACTATTAAGAGTCTCAAACATCTAAAAAAAAAACATTACTCTTATTTCTTGCTTTTACTTAGGTATCTCACTATGAATTCTTCTAAATAGTGTGTTGGTGCGTGGGTCTGTGCATTTGTATGTGGGTTAGTGTGTGTGTATCTGTCTGTGTATTCGGATGTTTGTATATGTACAGAGAGGGAAAAAAGTATTTAATTCCCTGCTGATTTTGGACGTTTGCCCAATGACAAAGAAATGATCAGTCTATAATTTTAATGGTAGGTGTATTTTAACAGTGAGAGACAGTATAGCAAATCCCAGAAAAACGCATTTTAAAAAAGTTATAAATTGATTTGCATGTCAATGAGTGAAAAAAGTATTTGATCCTCTATCAATCAGCAAGAATTCTGGCTCTCAGGTGTCTTTTAGGCAGGTAACGAGCTGAAATTAGGAGCACTATCTTAAAGGGAGTGCTCCTAATCTCAGCTTGCTACCTGTATAAAAGACACCTGTCCATGGAACCAATCAATCAATCATATTCCAAACTCTCCACCAAGCCCAAAGAGCTGTCCAAGGATGTCAGGGACAAGATTGTAGACCTACACAAGGCTGGAATGGGCTACAAGACCATCGCCAAACGGCATGGTGAGAAGGTGACAACAGTTGGTGCGATTATTCGCAAATGGAGGAAACACAAAATAACTTTCAGTCTCCCTCGGTCTGGTGCTCCATGCAAGATATTACCTCGTGGAGTTTCCATGATCATGAGAATGGTGAGGAATGAGCCCAGAACTACACGGAAGGATCTTGTTCATTAACTCAAGGCAGCTGGGAACATAGTCACCAAGAACACAATTGGTAACACACTATGCTGTGAATTACTAAAATCCTGCAGCGCCCACAAGTTCCCCTGCTCAAGAAAGCACACGTACAGGCCCATCTGAGGTTTGCCAGTGAACATCTGAATGATTCAGAGGAGAACTGGGTGAAAGTGTTGTGGTCAGATGAGACCAAAATCAAGCTCTTTGGCATCAACTCAACTCGCCATGTTTGGAGGAAGAGGAATACTGCCTATGACCCCAAGAACACCTACCCCACCGTCACACATGGAGGTGGAAACATTATGCTTTGGGGGTGTTTTTCTGCTAAGGGGACAGGGCAACTGCACTGCATCAAAGGGACAATGGACTGGGCCATGTACCATTAAATCTGAGAACATCCTTCCCTCAGCCAGGGCATTGAAAATGGGTTGTGGATGCATATTCCAGCATGGCAATGACCCAAAACACACAGCCAAAGCAACAAAGGAGTGGCTCAAGAAGAAGCACATTAATGTCCTGGAGTGGCCTAGCCAGTCTCCAGACCTTAATCCCATAGAAAATCTGTGGAGGGAGCTGAAGGTTTGAGTTGCCAAATGTCATCCTCGAAACCTTAATGAGGATCTGCAAAGAGGAGTGGGACAAAATCCCTCCTGAGATGTATGCAAACCTGGTGGCCAACTACAAGAAACTTCTGACATCTGTGATTGCCAAAAAGGGTTTTGCCACCAAGTACTAAGTCGAAGGGGTCAAATACTTATATCACTCATTGAGATGCAAATCAATTTATAACGAGTGATGTCCCGAACTGTTCGCCGAACGGTTTCTCAAACGGTTCGCCACGAACGGTTCGCCACGGATTCATCATTGAGTAAACTTTGACCCTGTACCTCACAGTCAGCAGACACATTCCAGCCAATCAGCAGCAGACCCTCCCACCTCCTGGACAGCATCCATTGTGAAGCTGCATTCTTAGTGAGCTGTCCAGGAGGTGGGAGGATCTGGGAGGGAGGGTCTGCTGCTGATTGTCTGGAATGTGTCTGCTGACTGTGAGGAACAGGGTCAAAGTTTACTCAATGATGAGTCCGTGGCGAACCGTTCGTGGCGAACCGTTCGCAAACCGTTTGGCGAACAGTTCGGGACATCACTATTTATAACTTTTTTGACATGTGTTTTTCTGTCTCTCAGTGTTAAACTACACATACCATTAAAATTATAGACTGATGATTTATTTGTCAGTGGACAAACGTTCAAAATCAGCAGGGGATTAAATACTTTTTTCCCTCACTGTATGTGTGTATGTGGCAGTTTGTATGTATATGTGCATACATCTCAGCATTCAAACTTCAACACTACACACAAATACACCTCGGCTTTTAAATGTCAAGCACACCCCTACATTCAAATATAAACACACACACAAGTAAACCACTGCTTTCAAATGGCAACAGTACATAAAACTACACAACACAACACTGAACACAAATACTCCCTTACATTGATAGACACTCGACACAAAAACACGTTTCATTCAAACATTTAAATACTGCTAAAAACAACCATGCAAAGACAAGCAAATTGTAGAACCCACGCTGGCAAGGCATTGTGGGAGTTGTACATTAGATGGGGGCTCTACCTTTTTTTCCATCTTGCGATAGGGGGGCCCAAAAGAAATCCTTGCACCAGAGCCCTCTCTACTTTAGTTCAGCCACTGTCACAACTACAATATGGTATCAGCAACATACTGCAATAATTACAATGATATGACATCCTTATGGTAAACTAATAAACATCTATACAAAGACAGCTTCTTCTCCTCTGTTGGCGGAGGATAGAAAGAAAGATGAATAGATAGATAGAGAGATAGATAGAGAGAGAGATAGATAGAGAGCAAGAGAGATAGACAGACAGATAGAAAGATAGATAGACAGACAGACAGATCGATAGATAGATCTGATATTGATTCACAACTGCTATCCATCCCTTCCCTCTCCTGTCCTTCACTGGCCATCTCCGCATATAACACTACCCTCACCTCTGCCTTGAACACTGCAGCACTGCTCCAAACAAGCACCTCGAGGAGGATCCGCCCCCAACTGTGGCATACTAAATCAACACGCTACCTGCAAAGATGCTTCCGTTGTGCTGAATGCTCCTGGAGGAAGTCTCGCACCCAGTTAGACTTTCTCCATTATAGATTCATATTGTGTTCATACAGCGCAGCCCTTGCTCTCGCCAAACAGTCCTACTTTTCCTCTCTCATTAGTTCATGCTCCTGCACTCCCAGGCATCTCTTTGACACCTTTAATTTTCTTCTTTGCCCTGCTGTGGCCACCCCCCAAACTAACCTTACTGCCGATAGCTCTGCATGTTACTTTACCGACAAGATTGAAAAGCTAAGGAAAGAATTATCCCCTCCTTGCAGTTCCCTTTCTCAACCACACATAGATCATGCCTTTCCTATCCTTCAGACGTTCTCCCCAGCTACTGACCAAGAGGTGGCTGCTCTTCTATTTGTCTCTCGCCCCACCACTTGCCCGCTCGATCCTGTCCCATCTCACCTTATTAGATCTCTCTCCACTTGTCTCTTGCCTTCCTTAACACACATCTTCAACTACTCGCTCTCTTCTTGCATTGTCCCTGTTGACCTTAAACATGCCACTGTAGTACCTATCCTGAAAAAAACATCTCTTGACCCGTCCTCCCCCTCTAACTATCATCGTATATCCCTGCTCCCTTTTTCCTCAAAGCTTCTGGAAAGACTTGTCTTTACCCGTGTGTCTCATTTCCTCAATTCCAACTCTCTCCTTGACCCTCTTCAATCTGGCTTCCGCCCTCTCCAGTCTACTGAGACTGCGCTTATCAAAGTTACTAACGACCTAATCGCAGCTAAATCCAAAGGCCACTATTCCATACTAATTCTTCTTGACCTCTCTGCTGCCTTTGACACCGTTGATCATTCTCTCCTTCTTCAAACTCTTCAATTGCTCAGTCTCTGTGACTCTGTCCTCTCGTGATTTTCATCTTATCTCTCCCAACGCTCATTCAGTGTCTCTCTAATGACACCTCCTCCCCTCGTCCTGTCTCGGTTGGAGTCCCCCAAGGCTCTGTACTTGGTCCCCTTCTCTTTTCTCTTTTCTCTTTATCCTGCCTCTCTTGGTGAACTTATTACCTCTTTTGGATTCCACTACCACCTGTACGCTGATGACACCCAGATATATCTCTCCTCCCCGGACCTCTCTCCTGCCATCCTGCAACGTGTCACTGTTTGCCTTTCTTCCATCTCTGACTGGATGTCCTCCCGCTTTCTGAAACTCAATCTCTCTAAAACTGTGCTCCTTGTCTTTCCTCCTCCTAATACTGATCCTCCTCTTTCGCTCTCCCTTCAAGTTTGTGGTACCCACATCAGTCCATCCTTGCAAGCGCGCTGTCTTGGCGTCATACTTGATTCTTGCCTCACCTATCAGCTTCACATCCAGTATGTTGTCAAATCCTGTAGATTCCATCTTAAAAACATATCCCGCATCCGTCCCTTTCTTACGCAAGATGCTACCAAGGAGCTTGTCCATGCTCTAGTAATTTCCCACATGGATTATTGTAACCCTCTCCTGATTGGTCTTCCCAAAAGCCGTACTGCACCGCTACAGTCCATAATGAACGCTGCTGCCAGACTGATTTTCCTCTCTAGTCGGTTCTCTCACACCTCACCCCTCTGTCAGGCCTTACATTGGCTTCCTGTATGCTATAGGAGTCAATTCAAGGTACTATTTCACACATATAAAGCAATGAACAACTCTTGCCCCTCTTATACAAAAACCATAGGTATGTCCCTTCTCGGTCTCTCCGCTCTGCCCAGTGACCACCTCCTGTCCGTTGTTCGCACCCGTACGGCCAACTCACGCGTGCAGGGTTTCTCGCGGGCGGCTCCCTTACTATGGAATAGCCTGCCTACCACCATCAGACTCTCCCCTAGTCTTGCATCTTTTAAGAACTGCCTTAAAACCCATCTCTTTTGGAAAGTTTATGGCCTCCCAGACTAACCTCTACCTCACATACCTGTCTCTTGCTCTCTCCTAAAAGGCAGCCCACCTTATTTGATTGCAAATTCCTGTCCTATTGTGTTTTACACCCCATCTCTTATAGAATGTAAGCTTGTTTGAGCAGGGTCCTCACCAACCTATCGTTCCTGTAAGTTTTTTGTAATTGTCCTATTTATAGTTATATCCCCCCTCTCATAATTTTGTAAAGCGCTACAGAATCTGTTGGCGCTATATAAATGGCAATAATAATAGATAGATAGAGATAGATAGAGAGATAGAGAGATAGAAATAGATAGAAATAGATAGATCAATAGATAGATAGACTGACCAACAGACAGACACAATACAAATTAATGGATGGATAGACAGATAGAATGCTTACTTCTACTTAATGGCAATTTTATACCATTGCAAACAATGTGTACATTCTTATCCTAAGATTTATATTCTTTAATCATCTATTCAAGGAGGTTATAGATCCTTAGCTACATCAGAGGAAAGCTGGTTAGCCTGTCTTGTACTGGATTAACGACAATCAGGTTGGAGTGACTCACTGTAGAACATCAATATCAGCAATGGCTATCGTGTTTAATGACTAAAGAAAGGTTGCAAACTATTCTCAAGAACAAAATCAATTGCAGAAAAGTTTCCCTAAGAAATATACCGGTATATCTATATAAGTTGGCTCTGATTAATCTAATTCACCATTTTCTTACTTATTTCTTCACAAATGGCATTAGATTCAAGGAATAGATTAGTTTTTATTTAAATGTAATCATAAATATCATAAACTATATACCGGTATGTTTTTTTCTCTCTAAAACAGAATTGTGGGGAACCAACAAAAGAAATAAAAATGTTAAGATGAAAATATTCAGATGGAGGATTTGGCTCTTGTGATCTCAAATTAACAATTAACAAATAATATAACATATCTGCTCACTCAATTGCAAAGATTTAAATATATATATATTGTAGAAGAACATATTTATAAGGTTATGTAAAAGGTCACAATATCATCAAAAATTTATGGCCAGAGGAAAAAAAAAGTAAAATTAGAAACATCAGATTGCTCGTTCTGAAGTCAACGACCAACTATCTACTGCAAGCCGTGGTAAATACTGCCTGTAAAATTTGGTATATTCAAGAAATGAATAAGAATAATGAAAGTATATTGTGTATGAACACCGTCTACATGCTAAGCAAAGCAAAGCAAAAAGCAATCCAGTCTTGGATTTATATTTAATATTCACCAAAGCACAGCCTCCTTATAAACCTCCAGGTAAATGAATACGAATATGAATCGGTCTCCGAATATCCATCCACACACCACCAGGGTAAATTATAAATAGGAGAAACTCAGTCTTCTGGAAAATACAGTTTCTCAAGGTAAAACAAAAACATGGTAAAAGAAAAATGGTTGAAAGAATGAACTATGGGGAAATAATCACGCTCTTGGGACCCAGATAAGAATTAAGGTCCTCCAGGGCCCTAGGCAGGCTAACGGTTTGGAACCCCTCTTTATTTTTAGTTAGAGTTGGTAAATGGGGAAAGGCAAATACATAGTTTCAGGGCCTCAAACCCCTGGGTCCTAGAAGTCAGTGCAAGGTCACTTTCTGGTTAATCCTGCACTGCTGGTACCAATAAGCACAGAACCCATCTATGTATGTAAGATGGCAGAAAGCATTTACAGTAAATCAGACAATTCCTTATGTATGTATTGGGATGATTTGTTTTTCCTGACCTCCCCTGTGGGACAAATTATGAGGCTTCTGTGCAAGTGTGGCAAATTGCTGTGCTGCACCAATAGAAATGTATTAAATCAATCCATCTCTACAGGCTCAGCGCAACCGTTAGGCATTTGCCTAGGGTGCTGGCCTGCTGGGGGCGCCCACCGTAATATTTCCTGGTGGGCTGCCTGCCCCTGTCTGGGCGAGCGGCTCTTGAGCCTCCCTCAGCACCGGATCCTCAAGGCTACCAAAGGTGGGGGCGCCGAGAAGAACCCTGTCACAGGCCACCTCTGGGTGCCCCCGAAGCCGAGCTAGGTAAGGCAGAGCAGACACCTGCTTACCTTGATGGCAGACGCCTGCTCTGCCAACAAATGCCAGTGACTGTCCGGAGGAGAGGGGGATGGAAAAGCCAGGCGGCGAGGGAGGCTGTTCTTGCAGCCTCTCACTCCTCCCTCACCTGCCCTCTGTGATGCCGGGAGCCAGAATATGATGTAATTCTGGCCTCGGCATACTAAACTGCGCACTGGAGGAGTGAGGAGCTGCCCCAAACTGGACCTCAGTGAGTATGTGTGTGTGTGTGTGTGTGTCTGTCAGTGAGTGTCTGCCTGTGTGTGTGTCTTTCAGTAAGTGAGTGTATGTATGTCAGTGAGTGCCTGCCTGTCTGTCAGTGAGTGAGTGTATGTCTGTCTGTCAGGGAGTGTCTGTGTGTATGTCTGACACTGAATGAGTGTATGTCTGTCAGTGAGTGTGTGTTTGTGTGTCTGTCAGGGAGTGAGTGTATGTCTGTCAGTAAGTGTCTCTGTGTGTGTGTCTGTCAGTGAGTGAGTGTTTGTATGTCAGTGAGTGTCTGCCTGTGTATGTTTGTCTGTCTGTCTGTCAGTGAGTGATTGTATGTATGTCAGTAAAGGTCTGCCTGCGTGTGTGTGTGTGTGTATGTCAGTGAGTGTGTGTGTTTCACTGTCAGTCTGTGTGTGGAGCTGTCAGTGAGTGTCTGCCTGTGTGTGTGTCTGTCAGTGAGTGAGTGTATGTCTGTCTGTCAGGGAGTGTCTGTGTGTGTGTCTTACAGTGAATGAGTGCATGTCTGTCAGTGTGTGTGTGTGTGTGTCTGTCTGTCAGTGAGTGAGTGCATGTATGTCAGTAAAGGTCTGCCTGTGTGTGTGTGTGTGTCTGTCAGTGAGTGTGTGAGTGTCTGACTGTCAGTCTCTGTGTGGGGCTGTCAGTGAGTGTCTGCCTGTGTGTGTGTGTGTGTCTGCCAGTGAGTGAGTGTATGTCTGTCTGTCAGGGAGTGTCTGTGTGTGTGTCTGACAGTGAATGAGTGCATGTCTGTCAGTGAGTGTGTGTGTGTTTGTATATGAGTGAGTATGTCTGTCTGTCAGTGAGTGTTTGTGTGTCTGTCAGTGAGTGAGTGTATGTCTGTCAGTAAGTGTCTGTGTGTGTGTCTGTCAGTGAGTGAGTGTTTGAATGTCAGTGAGTGTCTGCCTGTGTGTGTATGTGGGTGTCTGTCTGTCAGTGAGTGAGTTTATGTATGTCAGTAAGGGTCTGCCTGTGTGTGTGTGTATGTCAGTGAGTGTGTGAGTGTTTGACTGTCAGTGTGTGTGTGTGTCTGTCTGTCAGTGAGTGTCTGCCTGTGTGTGTGTGTGTGTCTGTCAGTGAGTGAGTGTATCTATTTCAGTGAGTGTCTGTGTGTGTCTGTCAGTGAGTGTGTAAGTGTTTAACTGTCAGTGATTGAGTGTATGTCTGTCAGTGAGTGTCTGTGTGTGTGAAATGACAGAAATAGGCACTTTTCCCCAATTAGTAGAAAAAAGTACTCCTCCCCGAATAGACAAACACATTTTAAAAAAAAGGCACCAGGATCCTCTAGACAGAGGGAAAGAGAGGAGTCTATCTCTCCAAATCATTATCATTCACCAAAAAGAACTTATGCACAGGTGGCTAGTACATGAAGCAGAAGGCAAGAGGTCATGTATGGTGGACAACCATTGATGAGGATATTGCCCGTTATGTTTCAGGTTGCACTGGTTGTGCACAAGCACAGCGTGACTTGCCACATGGTGCTGTACAACCTTGGACCTGGCCTCTATCACCATGGCAGAGAATTCACATAGACTTTGCTGCACCAGTGGAAAATAAAATGTATCGGATTGTGGTAGATGCACATTCTAAATGGCCAGAAGTTCTATTCATGTCGCAGACCACTGCAGAAGCTACTGTTAAAACATTACAGAAACTATTTGCAAGATTTGGCTTGCCCAGAGTGCTTGTTTCAGATAATGGACCGCAGTTTGTTTCTGGACAATTTCAGGCTTTTCTCAAGGAAAACGGTATTCGGCATCATCGTACAGCACTGTATTATCCTGCTACTAATGGTCAAGCAGAACGTTTTCTTCAAACGTTAAAGGGATTTCTGAGATGTCTGAAAGCAGAAGGAAAGAGACCTGAACATCATTTGTCTGAGTTCCTTCTACAGTATCGAAGTACACCTCATCCAATCACTGGACAACCTTCAGCATGCCTTATGTTAGGCCGTGAACTCAGGACAAAGTTGGATCTGCTAAAACCAGAGATTCAACAAAGGGTCATCCAGCAACAATCAAAGATGCAAGTCGGAAAAGCAGGCTGTTGTTATCAGACAGGGGATTCTGTTTGGATGCGTGTATATCATCAGGAGAATCGTTGAAAAGAAGCAGTGATAAAGGAAGTTCTGGGGCCGGCGCACTATCAAGTTTTAACCTCTGATGGATGTTACACACGGAGACATACAAATCAACTTCGACCACATATAACAGACAACCTATCAAAGTGGGTAGGGCCAGTCATGCAACCAGACACTGATATCTGGCATGGAGTTTGGCATGATGACATTTCTGAAGTCTGCAATACACCTGGTACAGAGGCTCATGATGTAATAGGGGATGACTTGGAGGAAATACCCCATGAAACTCAGGAACAAGAACTGCCAAGCCACAGTTCAAGTAGCCATGAAGGCTGTGGTCATGAAAATACTGTCCATTCAACAATAGAGAGAAGGGCCACAAACCGCTGGCAACCAGAAGATACATTAAGGGACTATAGTCGGAGAAACTCCACAGTGAGAAGGCGGAAATGGTATCCTAGTCGGAGTAGAATAAGCTGTCCTGAAAAAAAGATTGTAGATCTTGAAGATGATGGACAGAATGATGCAGATAAAGGACACATTTTTAAATTGTTCTTTTATTATTGTTGACTTTTTACTATTTTGTTTTGTTTTCTTTCTTTTGTTGAGAAAGGAAGGAGATGTGATGTATGGGTGGTTGGGCTGTGTATGAGAATGTATGAGTGTATGTATTGTGATGTATGGGCATTGGGCAGTTGGGCTGTTGTTGGCTGTGAATGATGCACTTCCTTTCTTCTGGTTCTTTACTTCCTGTTCCTGTTGGCAGTTGGTGGAATGTTCGAGGGATTTGAAACCCTGTGTAACAAGGCAGAAATATGAAGAAGCTGTTATATATGTATTAATAAAGTGAATACTTCGTTATACAGGAATTATTGGCTGATTTGTATAAAACATCAGGGTATGTCTGTCAGTGAGTTTCTTTGTGTGTGTGTCAGTGAGTATATGTCTGTCAGTGAGCTTCTGTGTGTGTGTGTGTCAGTGAGTGAGTTTATGTCTGTCAATGAGTGAGTGTATGTCTATCAGTAAGTGTATATGTGTTTGTTTGTGTGTGTGTGTCTGTCAGTGAGTGAGTGTATGTCTGTCAGTGAGTGAGTGTATGTCTGTCAGTGAGTTTCTGTGTGTGTGTCAGTGAGTGAGTGTATATGTGTCAGTGAGTGAATGTATGTCTGTCAGTGAGTGTGTGTCTGTCAGGGAGTGTGTGTGTCTGCCAGTGTTTGTCTGTCAGTGAGTGAGTGACATGAGGGGCTGGCAAAATGGATCTTTGCCTAGGGCGGCCGAAATCCTTTCACCAGCCCTGCATCTCTATGGGAAGCATTCAGTGTCTCCATACAGAGTATGGAGACACTAAACATAGTTCAAGCAAAGATTTTAGGACCCTGCAGGGACAGGCTAATTGCCCCAGTACCCCCACATTGAGGGTAACATTGGCTCTGGTGTTCCTTTAAGAAAAACTACCACAACGTCATTTTATCTGAGAACAGGGACATTAAATAAACTTCATTAAGTGAAAAAAACTTCTCACATGTTTAACACTCCAAAATGCAGCCACGTATTTTTCTACTTAAATTAGAATTCAAACTACATTCTGTTAACAAACTTATATTTTATAATGTAACATGGCGTGATATGCAAATGGTATTGGGGAATAGGCTTTGTCTGCGTCTTTGTATTTGTGATTATTTCCCCTCATGAATAATCTGATAAATAAAAAATGCTTTTTTTTTATTCTAGCAGCTCTGTCTCATTTTGTTTTGCATATCATAAAAACAATATTCACCATCTTTCATAAATATCTCAAATATCTTCTTCAGCATGAAGACATCCCTTTGTTTTGTGCAAGTGTTCGTATTAGGGAGGTCTCATGAATAAAACAACTCCGAAAGATTCACAATACTCATCTTGTTTTCCCAAAAGTGTTCTTAACACTCAAGTTGTTTTCTTATTTTATTAGCAGTTATTGAAAACCATTGTAGCTGAAGATACTTCTCAAGAGAAATCCTGAATGGTCATACCTCCCACCTTGCTTCATCTAGTCTACACTTACCATCATCACATTGAATAGATGGTAATTATGTAGCATTGCAGGGGACTGAAGAAAACTAGCTTATCAGTTATCTCTGTAATCAGAGGATTTATGGAACCAAATCAAGAAGCAGAGTAATGGAACCAGGTACTAACTAGCATTTGTTCCAGTTACGACCCTGAAATGTATAATTAAACAGGCGTAAAATGTGTAGCATACAAGGCAGCATATAATTAACTGTTGGCTCCACATGTACAAAGTTTTAGACACAACTGTCTCTCTTCTGTATCCTGCTGAGATGATGAGACCTGGTGTTTCCAAGTAAGGAGAGCATTAATTAATAATGCCCCAAAATAAATCTATACATTTGACATGATTGTTGTAACGTAACATTTATTCACGTGATAATCGGTTGTTACATTATTTATTTAAAGCCTATGTGCAGCAGCAAAAAGATATTGGATTTATGGGATTTTTATTATTTTAAAGTCACTGCTTGCATTTTCGGTGAGTCTTTGTCTGGTCCAATAATTCTATAGTTAAAGGGACACAACGGTCACCAAAACAACTTTAGCTAAATGAAGCAGTTTGGGTGTATAGCTCATGCCTCTGAAGTCTCACTGCTCAATTCTGGGCCATTTAGGAGTTAAATTACATTTGTTTCTGTTTATGCAGCCCTGGCCACACCTCCCCTGGCTGTGACTGACACAGCCTGCATGAAAAAAATGGTTTACCTTTTAATCAGATGTTATTTACTTTAGAAGTTTTTATCCCCTGCTCTATAAAATGAACTAATTACATACAGGAGGCTCCTGTGGGATCTTGCGAGCGATTAACCGTGCAGAAGAAAATAAATTCTTAATTAAACAGAATGTGCAATAAAGGAAGTATAAACATTAGCTCTCACTTTACAGGAAGTGTTTAGAAAAGATGTGTAAGTCACATGCAGGGAGGTGTGACTAGGGATGTATGAACACAGTGAAATACTAAATACTACTAAATAGAGGAGATTTGAGCAGTGAGCCTGCAGGGGCATGATCTACACACCAAAACTGCTTCATTAAGCTATAGTTGTTTTGGTGACCATAGTGTACATTTAATTAACAGTCTTCCACTACACCAGAGCAGAGAATGTAGGAATACATTGCAAGTTCAATGTGCTCAGAGGTTTTTGATACAAGTCTGTAAAGTAACAAAGGAGACTAGAGGTTATTGTGTTATATGCGAGTTGATGATTTGTATGGGCAATACACAAAGTAACCTATTTTTTTTAATGCTGCATTGTGACTTTCATTTTTTCTTTATTTTTTTCAACGATGCCAATTGCCATGGTTTGAATGTGAGGAAATGTGGTTGGCAGTATACCATTCTGGATGCCTCTATGAAAATACATAGATTAAAGAATTTGGATGCCTGTACACTTTGGCTCGGCGATAGGGAATTTGACTGATCACGGATTAAACAAGTGAAGATAGCAGCGCGCTAGATGGATGTAAGAGGATTGTGGGAATTGTACTGGTCCTGTATGCAGTACAGAGCTGTATTTCAGTAAGCTGTACAACTACAAGACACCTTAGACCACGAAGGGTGTAGAGAAGGAAAGTGAGGGCTAGTCAAATGGGGCAAGAATGAGCTTGTTACATTGGGAGGTTAAAGCTAGACACTAGGGAGACAGAAGTAGTGATATATGGGAGGAGGTGAAAGGCTAAGAAAATTGGGGAAGTCTAAGGATTTTGGACTGAGCAAATCTAATGTAAATGGACTAGTGACAAAGATAATGAGATGGCTAGAGAGGTCCATTGACATTGAGAGAGGAAAGGCTAACACACAGTGAGGACATAATCTGGTAGTGGATGTGGCCATTTCTTAATAATTTTTCATATTCAGCGCAGTTATGAACATTTTACAGTGATGTGCAGTTTCCTGGGTAAATAGAAACGAGATAGGGGGAGAATTTAAAGTTGAGAAAGTTTATCAGACACGAAACGTGACCAGTAACTTTTTTCATAATTTGTTCACCTTTATTATCGATCTGCTTTCTTAATAAAGGTGTGCGATTGGTTGCAGAATGGATGTTCATAATACCTTTAAATAAATTCCACTTATTGCGTTGATGTTCAAAACTTATTTAAAAAAAACATTTTATTAAGGATAATAGTTTGTTATATTCTTCTATCTATGCATGTCGTGAAGGGTGTCTGCAATATTTCACAATTGTGTTGGAATGATTGCCTGGTACAGTGTTGCTTCGTTGGGAATAGAATACAATTATTAATACGTTGTTCTTATTGGGGATTTGTTGAAACACTTCCAATACCTTATTAGTCTTCACTTCCGTAACGGTGATCTGTCTTCATTTTACTCGCAGCTCTGTGAGACTGATGTTCCCACGGCCATACATCACTTACTTTAACACAATCATCTTCTCTCTTGTAGGAAACTCATGATAATAAGTAGGTAGATAGATATATAGAAAGAAACACAGTAAATATATATTGAACATTTTGTTTTAATTTAGGAATAATCCTATCATTGCCAAAAGGGACAGCAATGAGTTTGCATTATGTTGCTACCCTGGCTGTGAGCAGATGGATTAATTAATTGCCTTGAGAAGTTCGTTCTATGTGCCATCACAATCTGTGTCATGTGCCTTGCACTAATTCAAAAATAGTACTCATTAAGAAATCCACAACAGCCACAAGGTCTCCAGCTGTCCAAAGTTAAGAAAATGAGAGAAACACAGCTTTCATGTGGACTTTTAGTTAATTGAATGTGTGTCTTTAATTTATATTATGTAATTCACATAGCCTCTGAATCCTGGATGTTGGGGGTGATGTTAAATGAGCCAGGAGTTCTCGTCTAATCATCAACATTGAGAATTAAACAACCAATGTGCAAATTATAGCCCCAAATTGTGAGATCCATTAAAGTTGTTGCTATTACTAGATAACCAGGTTTTTCTTATCTTTTGTTTAATGTAATTTCTATTGTATAAAGTAAAGTGATGGTCAAGTTGCCAATGCAAGATACAATTGCAAGGACAACTGTCATCAAATTATCACTTTGGTTTTTTTTAAGACGTTTATTCGATTTAATGAAACTAAATGATATATTTCTTTAAATGATGTATATTGATTTTTTGATTTTTTTTTGAAAAAATGTTATGTCTGTATCTGGCTGAGCAGCCATGTTGGGTCAGAGTCTACTGTTATCTGACCAACTTCTGCTCAAGCTAACTGGTGCCCTGAGTGTGCCTTGAGTGTCTGTTTAAGAATTGATACATGATATAGTGAAGTCAGTGAACAAGAAAATAACATAAAGTAGGGGGGGGGGAGGGGAGGGGGAAAGGAGGGGGTATTAGAGAGCTTCTCTGAGCCCTTTAGTGAAATCTATGGAAGAGCAGCATCCACTGGAGGAAGAGGAGTGTTGCGGTATTCAGGTTCCCCAGGTGATTAGGATTTTTTCATTAGTGTAAAATAGGGAGATTTCCGTTCCAATCATTGTTCTGGTAGCTAAAAACAATCTATAATTAAGTCCCATTGACGTTAGTAAGTTGATGGAGGCAAAATTAACCATTCAACCGAGTGACCAAAAGGTCAGAATCTACATTCTCATTTAAACAATCCACGATTAGTCAGAAAAACCTCCTGCCATAACAAGCTGACTTGAGGGAAAATCCACCACATAAGGAGATATATGGCTGAGGAGCCGCAGGAGCAGAATCCAATCAATGCCATCTGTAGAGGATCTTGAAGGCATTTTCTTTAATTAAAACGCTAGATGAAAATGTGTGCATACTGTCAAAAATGTCTGACCAGTCATCTGTAGGTAGACCCATGTTGAGATCCAAGACCCAAAAGAAAGAATATTTCATCCAACTGGATTTGTAAAAAGCTATTTTTGAAAGCTAATCCAAGCATAAACAATGTTTCACATGATAAAAAAAGGGAAATAGGTGTAGCGCTGTATACATAGATATAATAGGGTTGAACCTAATAGGCTAATAAAGCGTCCAGATGAGAGCAATTCCAATTCTTTATACAATCAACCTAAAACAAGCAGAAAAGAATTCCAATAGTGTAACACCGTAAATATAGATATAATATGAGTCAAATATAGCAATAAACTCACATTCTCCTGAGCTTAATGCCAAGCTCAGGAATAAGTGCGTGTAGGTCCGTACAGGCGACCTTCCCCTTCTTCTCACCAGGTACTCTTCTCAAATCGCCTCTAGGACTCAAATAAAACAGATATATAGTGTAGCATGCTGTGTAGAATACTCCTACTTCAGGTATGTTATATACTCACAGAAGTGGAGCCTCTATATCGGCTCTGTCTCTGCACGTTGAATAAACAGTAGAACTTTTCAAAGCAGGAACCAAATAAGCCCATATAATAAGTAAAAAATAATTTTATTACATCAAAAGGGTATAAAAGACCCTCTATAATAATATAAAACACCAAAGTATAAAATACTATAAAAATAAATGAATCAATAACAAATGGGCATAAAGGTATCATACACTTCTTCCCAGAACGCGTTTCACCGTAGCTCCGACGGCTTCCTCAGCTGGGGTAGGTAGACCCATGTTGAGATCCAAGACCCAAAAGCAAAGAATATTTCATCCAACTGGATTTGTAAAAAGCTATTTTTGAAAGCTAATCTAAGCATAAACAATGTTTCACATGACATTCAAAGACAACACAATGTTATTTTGCTATATGGATTTTTAATAATTGAATAATAAATGTGCTTAATAACCACTATATCTTAGATCATCCCTGTTTGGCACCAAGTTATGTGATTCGGTAATTTGAATATTGGAAGTACTGATCTGAGGATATTCACACTACATAAGAAATGATCAATACATAAATTGACCCTTAATGATAAACTTGTTGAATCCATAATAACCACCAACTTTAACGGGTAATAGTTAATTGATATGATCGATAATTGAGTGATTTATTAAGTATTAAAACAATTGAGCACCTTAACCATGGCAGACATCTCAAAAACCCTCATGTGTGGACTAAACAGAAAATTTACGAAAAAGGCAACAAGGCCCATGCACTTCTGGAGAATTGTTTCAAATGGCAAAGCGAAATTAAAAAAAATCTCACAAATTCTCACCCCCACAAGTGAGACCACGAATGACCCAGACGCCATTGCATCTACATTCCAAACATACTTTACCTCCATAACCACACGCCAACCACACTAGCCCAGGCACCAATAGAGACAACTCAGATAGCAAACTTTCTGGAGACCCTAAACCTCCCTGTACTTCCAAATGAGGCCAAAGAAGTGCTAGCCACCGCCATTGAGTCTGAAGAGGTCAAACAAGCCTTACAATCGCTCAAAACCCTTAAAAGCCCGGGACTGGATGGGCTCACGGCACTGCGTTACAAAACATTTACCGACCAACTTATACTGCACTTCTGCAAACTATTTAACATACTCCTACAAGGTAATGCGATCCTCGTAGACATGCAAACGGCACACATCTGCCTCATCCCAAAACCAGGGAAAGACCACCTAGACCCAGGGCACTATCGTCCAATTTCCTTACTAAACGTAGATGTGAAAATCATAACAAAGATTCTTGCAAACAGGCTTAACCTCTTCCTCCCCAAAATCCTACACCCGGACCAAGTCAGATTCATCCCTAGGTGTCAAGCAGCGGATTACATGCGCAGAACATACAACACAATCTGGTATGCCCATAAATGTCATATTCCCACGGCGATCAGCTCTCTAGATGCCGAAAAGGCATTTGATTGCCTCCTCTGGCCCTATTTATTACAAGTACTGGTACACATAGGATTTTCCGTCAACTTCCTCAACATTATCAAATCGCTCTACGACCGCCCACATGGACATCTCTTACTTCCAAACGTAATAGCACCTCCTTCTCGATCAGTAATGGCACTTGCCAAGGATGCCCTCTCTCTCTTCCCTCCTCTTCGCCATCTCCCTTGAGCCACTGCTACAAGCCATCTGCACCCACCCTAATATCACAGGCGTACAAATCAGACAAGACACATACACAATTGCAGGATACCCAGACGACATCCTGCTTACACTGACGAACCCAGTAGACTCTATCCATGCCACTCTCACACTAATAAATCACTACACCACCTTTACAGGGTACAAATTAATCTCTCGAAATCCGAACTGAGTATAGACGACACACAACTACCTGTCATCAGAGCCACTTTCCCACTTAGAATCACACACACCCCTCTCATTTGCCTAGGAATTCGCATATCATCCAACCTAGAAGATACCTACTCCTTAAACTACACACCACTGATCAACTCAGCCTACACAGAATTACAAAGATGACAAGCCCTGAACATATCTTGGCTAGGCGATCAAAATTAATTTGCTCCCATGCTTCTTATACCTCTTTCAAACCTTGCCAATCCCCCTGATACGCACTGAATTCAAAAGGCTCCAAGCAGCCATCGACAAATTTATTTGGAACAACAAGAAACCGAGAATCAGACGCACCACAATGTATGTACCGACATCACATGGGGGTCTAGGCCTACCCAACTTTGAACAATATTTCCGCGCAGTACAACTGGCGCAACTTTAGAGATGGCACTCACTACCGAGCGAATAGCGATGGATAGATCTTGAGCACAATATCCTGGGATGGGACCTCCCCACACACTACATGTGGGTCCCCCAGACTTACAGACCACTCCCATCACCCACTTCACTGGCAATAACCCACACCCTAGCCCTATGGGACAAACTGAAAATTAAATATGACCACTTCTCCTTCCTATCCCCACTAACTCCTATTTATCACAATCGCCTCTTCCACCCAGGGATGACCCCCAAACACTTTACTAACTTCGACAATCGAGACATCTCGAGACTGCTCCACTTGTACCGACAATCTAAGGTAATTGAAAACTCAGACCTACCCAACCCTGACACCCTACGCACTTCAGATCACTTCCACTACATGCAACTGTGGAATCTAGCTAACTCCCCGGTAATCTGACAAGCCGCTACAGCCCCACCGACAACATTGGAAAAACAATGCTTCAACCACCCCACAAAAAAAGGACAAATCTCAATGATTTACATTACACTAACCACGCACACCTCACAACTCATCCTTCTCTACATAGCAGCGTCAGAACATGACCTGGGCCCCCCGAGGATCCCAGCGACTGGCACGACATATGGGAAGCAATGCACTCCCTGACAACATGCGTCACACATAAAGAGCAAGCCTATAAAATGCTTTTCCGTTGATATCTCACACCCGACAGACCAATGGGGAGAAATGGGGAGAAATCCCACCGATCAATGCTTGAAGCAGTGCAAGGAAAAAGGAACGTTTCTCCACTGTTGGTGGGACTGTCCAAAACTCAAACCTTTCTGGACACAGGTTCACTCTCTACTAGAGCAGGTCATCACCACACCCGTTTCAGCCGAACCATGGAGAATACTACTGTCCAAACCAACATACTCCCTCACCAGGAGTGAGAACAAACCGAATAACACTGGCAGTACGCCGAGCAATCAGAGAACTATGGGCAGACCAAAGTATACTCAACCTAGAAACAGTAAAACGTGAAATCAGAGAAATCCACCACTTAGACAAATTGACAGCCCAGATACATGACACCCCAAAGACATTCCACAAAATATGGGACCTCTGGACAGCCAGTGGCCTCTAACCAGAGGACAACCCCTCACAGGACACACTATGGGGTAACATAGGAAGTACACAGAGCTACCTCACTTAGCTGCACCATAGGCAATGCACCACACAGCAGAACCCAGAACCAACCCATGCAGTCAAAAACAGTCACCCTCTTCTGTTTTTCCTTGGTTTTTTTCCTCTCTTTTTCTTTCTCTCCCTTCCCCCTTTCCACCTCCCCTCCAATGCCTATCCTGCTCCCAGCTACTGATACGCCTCTTTCTATATCCTACCTCGAAACCTAGCATCGAGCCGTGTCCGTTGTACATAGTTTCTCAGTTATACCTTCTCGTTTAACGTCCCTTACCCCTCCACAACCATATACCGCATCACTAACTACAAGCCTGCGGACCAGCAGGAGATAGCACACACACACTTGAGAGTGAACCATCAACCAGCATAGACAGTTGGATACACAAACATGCCCACCACCAAACCCGATCAACCCCACACCAAAACCCCATCCCTCACTCGAACTGCAAGCACACACAGACAAGGTGACCTACACCCAACACTATCACCAAGCATGGACCTCAAGGTAAACCAAACCCATGCCTCCCTAACCCTTGCACCGCTCAACATTAGATACTCCAAACAACAGCGTACAAGGGAGACCACACCACAAGCCCCCAACACCTGCAGGCCACGCATGAAAGACCATGGGACTCCACCAACCTCACTGGGACAACTCACAAAAGACGATACAACTAAGGGTCTAAGGGACATAATGTCACTGTCCAGCGGAAAACTTTATAACCAGATGTATCAATAATGTTACACTCAATCGATGTTGCATTTACTGTGGACCACTGTACAACCACAAGAGTGGCAGTCCCTACCGTTTATCCTTGTTTATTTCGAACCCCCCGCCCCCCAGAAATAAAGAATAAAAAAAAAATTAAGCAGCTTTAACTTTTCATTACATTTTCCTGCACTCTCTCTCTCTCTCTCTCTCTCTCTATATATATATATATATATATATATATACACACTATTTTTGAGGTCTACAATTCTCACTCTGCAATGTATTGCTTTTTTTTTTCTTTAATAACTTTCTTCTGAATTTTATTGAGTTTGCAAGGTTCAGAAATGTCCCTTTTGTAACATGGGACTGAGAAACCTCACATTTCTTTTTTATTATTGTATAAAGTATGGCACATAGCATAACAATGGCCTACTAGTATTTCTACCAGGGTAGCGATATGACTGGCAGAAACACAAAGAGGTTTTGAAAAGCTGATAAATGAATGACATGTCAAAAAAGTATATTCAGTTCAGGACAAATCCTTTATTATACTTCTTCAGTAAGTAAATTTCTGATTTTTCACTTAGTCAACCCACCAACATTTTATATATATATATATATATATATATATATATAGAGAGAGAGAGAGAGAGAGAGAGAGAGATGTTCTTGTGTTTTATTTAAAGAGAATATGTAATTCCATTGATGAACAGTTGTATATTGTTATCCCGCCAATTGGCATTAATTTGTATACATAATGAAACATTGTATTATAATTTGTTTATAACTACGTTTCCTTAGTACCACAATGCCTCAACTGAATTAATGTCAGTCATGCTTTTTAGAAAGTGACCGGGATAAATGTGGGACATGAATTACAGTGTTTGAATGGCTTTATTTCATGAATGATAAAATAATAACTATAGTTTATTGATAATTCCATTAGTCCGATTATATACTGTACTAAATGTCCCGATCAAGAACTCGAAAAATGGTGAAAATAAAATAAAGATTTTTTTATATTTTTAAAGGTAAAAAATTTAATTTTTTCATTTTTTTATTACTTTTCTATATTGTTTTTTTTAAAATGTGTTTTGTTTCTACATTTCTTTAATATATCATGGTATAGTTTGTGAATACTGAATATCAAATCTATAGAAGGGGCAGAGCATTACTGCCATGTCGGATAGTGTTATGTGAGTGCTCCTCACGGATCTTTCGATATTGATGGATTCGTTGGATCAGTTTTATTAGGTCTGTGATACATTATGTCACTTAGTGGATTTTATGAAATTGTCATATGACAGATCACCAAATATATTTCTATGTGAGTAAAGAAAACATTTTAGGGATCGACTCAATGAACATTAAAAAGGCTGTTTAGATTTAACCATAAATTCAGGAAAACACCTACATTCACGAACATTAAACCAACACATCATATACACAGTGGATTTAGTAATTGTCTTGTGAAAATAAACTGAATTTCTCAGAATATAGGCAACGTTCATTAATCAGAGATGCCAGCACTAAACAATTACAGAAAATTGTACTTTTAATAGCAATTCAAATAAGACAATACGATTTAATTAAACTGCACGTTAATTTAATAATGTACGATTCAAATGATTTAAAGTCCCGTAAGTCAAGTTCTAATGGTACTGAATGTTAATATATGTAAATATTACATAAACCATTACATTGTAATATGGTGTGGAAATGGGATTTTATTCAGACAAATGATTTAAGGGAAACTATCACTTCTCTGGAAATGGCAACGTTGAATAAAACATTGAACAATCACACCTAACATTAGTCCTCAGACACTGCAAATGAAGAGAAGTAATAGAAACATTGTTTCATGTCTCCTCTTCTCTGTCTGCTCTCTCTTTATGCTGACTGCTAGCTTGAAATAAAAGAACTTGGAACAATGATTGAGCTAATATGGAGGCACCTCGTTGCAGGAAAGAGAGGTGTGAATTTATTTAAATTTTATTTTTCTCACAAATACATCTTTTTTGAATATTGAGGATAAATGAATATAATATAAAAAATACAGGAAAGTCACAGTTGCCCTTCATATCTGTGAATTATAGTAGGGGCATAGCAATGTCATGAGGTGACCAGGAGTGAGTTTTTATAGTACCCAATGCCACCCCACTCACACACCCATTTCTGACTCATAAACTCACTGACAGATTAGATCTGGGAAGGAGATACACACTGACCCATACAATGCTCACTGACACCCACATTCATTGACACACACTAACACACAACATAGATACATACACTCACACAAACACTGATCCACACTCACTGACAAAGATACCAGGCTATACCGGCATTGACACACAAACACTGATTTACACATTCACACTGAATATACATTCACTGACCTGTAAATCAGCGTGAGACACTGACCTGTGCGCACACACACACTGACCTTCTTACAAACTCACATACACTGATTCATACACACATACAGGCACTGACATGGACATACTGAACAATGCACACCCTGACACAGAGACAATGACCCATGCATGTACACTAACAAACATTGACCCATGCATACACACACTGAATCATACACACACTGAATCATACACACACTCAATGAGACAAACTAATGCACATTCACTGACCCACACATGCACATTCACATTCATAGACTGACACACATACACACACACACACCCACACTCTGACACAGCTATGTGAATGTATCTCTCTCTCTCTCTCTCTCTCTCTCTCTCTATATATATATATATATATATATATTGCATACTTTTTTCATACACGTTTATGAAACGAGGGAGGTTGGCTGCACTCACCTAAACATGCATAAATGGGGGTGTTGAGGGGGGCCAAATTATATAATACACAAGATCCAGCACATTCACCTATCCACTAAACAGCAACTTCAATGTTGAAAGATTTTATTTGTTTTTTTTAAAATACCTAATCTAGGCAAAAATAATGGGGGTTTAGTTACATTATATGATCATACATTGCATAAGCCTGCCACAATGTCAATGTACCCCATCTTTGGCAGGTCCTACTCTAACAGCCTAATGTGTGCTCTTATGAGATTAACCCACTTACTTAGGGAAAAAATTCCATCTGGGGCTCTCTGCAGTACAAGGCTAAATATGGCCCTGGGATGAGGCACCTGGTAAGACGCTTCTGACGTTGTTTTTTTGTTCAGGAGCGCCTTGACAAGAGGAAAATGACATCTGAAGCCCATGTCCAGGATCTGTCTGTGTGTGGTGGCTCTTGATGCACTGACTCCAGCCTCAGTCCACTCCTTGTGAAAGTCCCCAACTCTTTTGAATGGCCTTTTCCTGACAATCCTCTCCAGGCTGCGGTCATCCCTGCTGCATGTGCACCTTTTTCTTCCACACTTTTCCCTTCCACATAACTTTCTATTAATGTACTTTGATACAGCACTTTGGGAACATTCCTACTGAACCAGACTGAGAGACCATTTAAAGTCTCAGAGACCCTTTGCAGGTGTTATGGCTTACTTAGCTGATTAGAGTGGGACACTTTGAGCCTAGAATATTGCACCTTTTCACAATATTCACGGCTTGAACTATCTTGCTTTGCATGTAATGCATCTATCTCATATATTAGTTTAGGCTTTTACGTTGCATTACTGAAATAAATGAACTTTTGCATGATATTCTAATTTTTCGAGTATCACCTGTATATATATATATATATATATATATATATATCCCATTGTACAGCGCTACGGAATTTGTTGGCGCTATATAAATAATAAAATAATAATAATAATATATATATACCCTTTCACAGTATAAAATACTGTGGCATTGGGGAGTGGAGGCGGGTAGTATATAAATATTACACCATATAAATATTATGTATATATTTGCAGTTCACTGAAAAGCACATGTTCACTCCCTTTTGGTTTGTGCGAATCATTGTTTGCATGGACGAAATAAGTATGAATTGAAACACTGCATGGGTGAAATTCAGTCCTAACAAACAATTTAGTTTCGTCCAAACAAAAGTTTTCCACCATGCACAATCAAATTTCTTAGACAGTTCAGCTGCAAGTCAGAGCTTCATTGCTACATTACTCAGAATACTAGTAATTCCAAAGTTAGACATTTTGTAGGTGTAGCTAACTTTAACCAAGTAAATCGGTAATTCTTGATTATATTAAGCAACTTTACAACTCACTTTCTTGTAGTAATCGGTCAACTCTGAGATTTTTCTCTCACAGTTCAAATATTTTGATGAATGTTGTGCACTTTATTTATAAACACAATTGATAATTACCCTTAGAAAAAGTTTCTCAATGGCCTTGATTTATTTGAGGCAGAGAAAATCGTATGAGTTACATAGTTATGTGCGAATAGAACTATGTTTTTTATTGGTGAGCATTCCTCACTGTTTACAGTATATATTTTTACTCAACATAAGTTCGTGGTTATTATATTATTATTATAATTGGTATTTATATAACGCCAACTCATTCCGCAGCACTTTACAATATTATGAAATGGGGAGAAATGTACAATAAATTAGACAATTACACAGTGACACAGGAACAATAGGTAGATGAGGACCCTGCTCAAACGAGCTTAGCAAGAGAGTGTGAAAAACCCTTGCCGAAGTGGTACTTGTACTATTCTCAGTTGTGTTTCTGAAAATAGTTAATTCTATGCCCATTCAGGCTGCTCTAGAAAGCCTAATCAGTGACAGTCAGTAGGACATGATGTATGGCTCGAATACACCGGAAAATAGGACATTAAATGCCCAAGAAACCACAACTTCATCTACAACATGACACACGGAGTGGCAATCTCATTGTTTTCATATACAATTGTTTTTGGCTATGATTGAGACGTTTTTGTCTGACAAAGCTGCTAGAAATGATGATTTTAGGACTTAAACTGCATATTAGCTGCAACACTTAACTAGACTCCCAAATGATTAACTATTACAATGACATATATACTTTAATGTTATCCCTTTCCATGACCTGTTTATTTAACTAAAAATTAACTTGTTTCAATAATTGCTGTTAAAAAGCAGTCATTAAAGTGAACCTGTTATAAATAATTTTACTTATGTGAAATCGAGTGGTGTCCCGTCACTTCATTCCTAGAAGTGCTGGCTAGGAAGTTTCCATAGCAACCCAGCACATGCGCTGTAGATGCCACTGGTGGAGGGCAGGGGGACTATCTGTGGGAGTTTAATTTCTGCTCTCCCTTGTCAGTCAATGCCTCAACACACTGAGACATTGACTGACAGTTGGGAGAAAAATCTTTTTCTCTTAATCAATTACATTTGCTACAGAAACTGCTAGCACAATGTAGAGATAGAATCCTATACTCAATCTAATAAGTGTACGAATTTTGGGGCATGACAAGTGCCCTTTAAGGTCAGATAATGACAACATTCAGTGTATGTTTGCAGATAAAAAATATCCAATGATAGCAACTCCAATCGGATACTATAAAGAAGGTCCAGTCAGCACACGCACATTTTACCTGTGATTGTCTGAGCAGTTTGATTTTGCAAAATATCACAAGTAGTTGAATACGATATACACCATGCTTGTAGATAGCCTTTAATAAAATTATTTTAATGAGAGTTTGCAGTACCATTTTAGTCAGATAGATACAGGTTGTAATTTTTTTTTATTATTCGTCACAGAATCTGGATGTTGCTTGATGTTTAAGAATGTTACAACTTTTGGTATCCACTAAATACCAGTTGTTAAATGTTAAGTTTTTTTTTAACATGGAAGCCTCCGAGTGCAAGAAACGTTTTAGCGATTACCAACCGGTCGTTAAATAATTGCAACAATCAAAGACAACAGAAGAATTAAATATTTGTGATGGCTTATCTTACTCCATATTTAAGCCATGAATATTTCACTCCATATGATCATTGTGCATCTATTCAATTGGGAAAGGAGACTTAGCACTAACATACTTGAAGCTATCTTCCATGCTCTACTTTGGGTTTAAGGATGTCTGTTCAACACAAGACACCTTGATCAAAACACTACAATGTAGAGTTGCATACCTACTCCATATTGACTGGCTGTGTGTTGCGTATGGAAGATAAAATATAACAATATCCATGTTTGTTGATTGGTTTGTATCAGCTACCAGGGCTATGGCACTGCCACTAGTGATGTATACATTGGCATAGCTGCGGGTTCGCAAGCCTGGAGTCTTTGAATATCTTCATTATTGATGGTTCCATGACTTGAAAAATGTTCTGTTCCAAGAGTGGCCCATGGTCACATTTTAAATAAACTAAGCATATCCTACCTATTATAATGCACATTGATTTACTCAAATATATGGAGATGGCATATTTCTCAAACACACAGCCAGTAATATCTTAGAAAACAGACAGAGGGAATGATGTAATATATTTAAATAACACTTGAAATAAAAGTAACATGATTAACAAATTAAGTAGACTCAATGCACTTTGTGCGTTCTGTTGCACATGGAATGGTTATATATAGGGGCTACCGTGACCCATCACAATGCTATTCATATTTCTTACAGCTGAAAGTTGCACAAGCAAGGAATAAAACCCACGACCTTGAGGTCCGGCTGGTGCGATAGCCAACATAACTAGGGGGAAAATAAACAGAACAGAAAACCTTACAAAATAAATTCTCAATCTTTTTTTTTTTTAATTATCTTTTTATTATCAGATTCAGAGCAGTTACAATAATGGAAAATCATAGCATATGATACTAAATATCCCTTTGAGACAGGCATAGAAATCAAATTAAACATTTATAAATTGAAGTATGATCCTCACAAGGATTGTGAAACTTTTAAATTGTTCCACAAAAGGTAGATCAACCTTTGGGTTTAGTATCATATTCTGTAAAGACTATATGTGTATGTGTGTGTGTACGGAGAGGGAGGGGCGGGGGGATGCAGGCAAGACCTCCAACAAGGCCTGCAACATGCTTAACAAGATGAGTGCCAAGATTAAATTAGAAAAGCTTTGTATATCAAAAAAGGAGAAATCCAACAGAAATTAATCGTATAAATCAGAATTGGGAAATATGTAAATACTTTTTAAGAGAATATGGTATCAGGTACATGTAGCCAAGTCCTTCAACCAGTCCCATTGGTATTTCATGTTCTGAATTTCCTGTCCATATGGCATTTCGGCTTGGAAAATTTTCATCCATGCAAACTATTTGAACTAACTGGTGTAACCCTAAAGGTGTTTCCCCTGGCTTCTTTTTACCAGCCTCTGCAATAATGTTTAGCTAGGCAGATGGTGTTAGGCTGAGATGGCCAGCTGATCTCCTCAGACTACCACTCAACTTCTGGCTAAGCCTTGGAAATTTTAGAAGGTTATACAACAGCTACCTACAACAACGTCAATGTGCTGAAGTTTTTATGTAGTGAGAATGTTCATTTTATTACACTCCCAAAAAGCTTAAAGGGACACAATAGTCACCAAAACAACTTTAGATTAATGAGGCAGTTTTAGTGTATAGCTCATGTCTCTGCAGTCTCACTGTTCAATACTCTGCTATTTAGGAGTTAAATAACTTTTGGTTCCGTTTATGCAGCCCTAGCTACACATCCTTAGGCTGTGACTCACACATGCTACATGATAAAAAACTGTTTCATTTTCAATCAGATGTTAACTTACTTTAAAGGTTTTTATCTCCTGCTCTGTAAATTGAACTTTAATCACACATTAGAGCCTGCTGCAAGGTCTAGCAAACTATTAACAGGAACAGAGATAAGAACTTCTAAATTAAACAGACTATAAAGGAAATATAAACATTAGATGTCACTTTACAGGAAGTGTTTAGGAAGGCTGTGAGGGGGGGAAGGGGTTTGCCTAGCACTGCATAAACAAGATATTCAACTCCTAAATGGCAAAGAATTGAGCAGTGAGACTGCAGAGGCCCGATCTATACACCAAAACTGCTTAATTAAGTTAAAGGTGTTTTGGTGACTATAATGTCCCTTTAAAGATTATAGAAATCACCATGTATATTACCATGATTTCATTTAGCCTTACCTGTTGTTTATTTGATCTAAAATGGGCTAATTTCTATGCTTGTTGTTAAAAACCCACTGTTAAACATGATTAATACCAAAAGCTGGTAGAACTTTGCTGCTAAAAATTCCATTCCATGTTCAGCAACACTTGTGTTTAATGTCTGGTTCGCTTGTAAAAACGTTATTTAAACATGCTCACTTCACCTTAGATTGTTTAGGCACGTTACCTTTAGTATTAACATGCACCTCAAATTCACATATATTTTTTAAAAATTACATACCTCAGGCTTAAAGAAGGGCTTATACCCCTAAATATAGGATAGAGTACTTTTTTAATATAGAATGTTTTGAGAGTTTGCAGTCATTAATTTATCAACAAGTCTAGTCATATGGCAACAGGTAGTAATTTGTACCATGTAGCACGGAAACAGATTTTACGCGTTATGTAGCATCTCCCATTAATCTCTTTGGTAGATGGTAAAACTTTAATCAGTTGCCAATTACCAGTAGTTATATGTTACATTTAGTACCAGGAAAAACAGCTGGTAATCGCTAATGATAGTGACAGCCATTTTAGTGATGTCCGACTTAACGCTAAGTGATTGAGACAAGCATTGAAACAAACCATATGTTAATAGAGTATTTAAAGTGAATTTTAAAGTCTTAAATAACATCTCTATGCTAATTGAAATGCCCATTTAAAATGAAATTTATAACATTTTACAAATGGGTTATCTAGGAATCACAAAATATATTTTGCACCCTGGGGTAGTGATTTATGTTGGAAGTTGTTAAATGTTGATTTTGTACATTGGATGTAAGTTCTGTACAAGGACAAGAGAGAACCAATTCAGAGATCTTACAATGTGAAAAATCTTCTGGATAGGTAAAATAAAGGATTCTTCAGTATTGACTATATTGAGAAAAAAAACCTGTTATCTAAAGGGACAGAGACTAAGCTGTTAGGTCAAACAAGAGTATGATAAGAATGACATTTAATTGGAAGGGTGATCTATCAATAGGACACATAAATGGTTTAACCATTTATTTGTATCCACTTCTGGAAGTAGCAGTGAAATCTGTTGTACCTTCTCTTTAGTGACCTCTACTGGCCATGAGATAATAAGATTTGCAAGAAAGATAACCTTGTAAAAATCTATTATGGCTGATTAAATCTCTAGTAACTAAATAACGCTAACATTATCAAAAGGAAATAAGTAAACTGTGAAACTGCCAAAAATGAAAGGTTTTACACAGTGAATTTATTAAGTATTTTAGTTCCTTGTATTTCTTTTGACTAATTACATTAAGAGGGTATAGAAACCAGAATGATCTATGCATTGCCATTGAAACAAGATTAGGGAATCAGATTAAACGTTAAAGAAAATGCTTGGATTTCAATTCATCTGAATTTAAATAAACAAAATAATCCAACATTTGAAGCACGGATCTCTGTAATCCATCTATAGTTGCGACATGAAGACGCTGGGAGATAATATAATGTTTAATTGTTTTTTACGTAGGCAAGATGGGAAAGATTTCATTATTCTTTTTAATAGCTTTTGTAACTAAATTACAGATATGCAGAAAAAACATAATATGAAACAGTTGCTTTATTTAAAGTCAGTGTAATGGAACCTCTGTGTCATGTATAAAAGATTTCCTTTAGAACAAAATACAAAAAGGCAAAGCTTAAAATGAAAGGCCAACAAGAAATGATTGGTCTTTAATTATGTGTCCAGTGAACAATGGGAATTTAAAATAAACAGTTTGGGGCTTTTACACCATGTCAGTACATTTTCCTTCTCTTCTGCTTAAACAGGAAACATAGACACCCAGACAACGTCATATCATTTAAGTGGTCTGGGTGAAAAGCCCCTGTCTGTTTAACCTTGCAATGGAAAACATTGCCATTTTTAAGAAACTGCAGTTATTACATTGCAGAGTCAACTCCAGCTCTCGTATCTGCCAGACCAGCCACTAGAGGTGCTTCCTGGTCCCTAATGGAGTTATACTACATGAAATAACGTTGGACATCCTCAAAAATTGCAACAGGGACATCTAACGTCTTCAGATTCCCCATATGAAAGCACTGGTTAAATGCTTTCCCATGGCAAGTGTTGCGCATGTACATTAGGTCCCACCACTGCCATGACACATTTTTAACAGAACAGGAGGGAGGGGAACAGACCTACAAAACTGGGGACACTATAGTGTTAGGAATACAGAATTATATTCCTAACACTATAGTGTTCCTTTAAGGACTGGTCATGGTCTGGTAATGAAACAAACTTCCAAATCCCTTCCTGTATTTAATTCAGTCCTCTGCATTTGGCATAGAAATTGTAAAGCCCACCCAGTCCAGTCTCTTACTGTAAAGATGTTCAGGAGACTGAACAAGATGGGACACTGTGCTCTAACAGTCAGGGAAGGGGGAAACGTGAGAGATTGTGTGGCTATCGCAGAACTTATCTGCACATGTGGTGGATGTGCCTGGTGGTGGTTCGCTATTGGAGGGAGGTAGAACTGTTACTTGCAACCATATTCCACAGGCCCTTCAAACTCGACACCTTCTATGGTTTCCTAAAATAAGATCACGGTGGTTGCAAAGAGAGCTTTGGCTGCTTTGTGGTTGAATACTATGGCCCCTCTAATAAGGAATGTTAACGGGACACTATAGTCACCCAGACCACTTCATCTCATTGATGCAGTGTTCCTGTCACACTATGTCCTGTAGTGTAAATCGTTGCAGTTTTTTTAGAAACTGCAATAATTACATTGCAGGACTAAGACTGCCTCTAGTGGTTGTCAATCAGACAGCACTAGAGGCACTTCCTGGTGACTAACCAACTTTTGGTCACCTAACTGGGGTTTTCACTGATGCTAGATGTCCTCACACTCTGGATGAGGACATCTAGCATCAGTGAAAACCCCACAGGAAACCTATGAGGAAGGCCTAATGCGCTTGCAGTGCTCCTCGCACATGTGATGTCAGAGGAGGTTAAGCACCAATGCAGCTCCGAGGGAAATTGGTGCTGGAATCAGGTAAGTGCTAAAAGTTTTTTTTTTTAATCCTTTATAAACCAGAGGGAGGGGGAAACCAGAGGACTCTCTAGTGTAAGAAATACAGATTTGTATTCCTAACACTAAAGATTCCCTTTAAAACAAAAGTCGCAGAAAATAATTTAATAGGTCGTTTAAGTAGTTTGTAATACATTACACTTTTTAAAAAAAACATTTGTAATACACCTCCTCAACCTCATGGCTTTGGACAGAAAAAACATTATTATCACCGCAGCCGACCTCGCCCCTTCTATCTCTCCTCCATACTGTTTGCTTTCTCTATTCCTCCATCTATTATCAATGTTTCGGACTCCATCTATCCTCATCTAACTCTGAATTGTGTACACAACGGCTCCTCATTTTTTTCTGTATTTTTAGATAGCTTATTGAGAGCATTAAATTCTGTATGGATTGCATAAATTACTAGAATACATTAACCGTGGGTAATATCTCTTTAGAGCTACAAATAGGTGATGTTTACCATGAATTCTCCTTAACTATTCCCACTTATGGGACTTGTTTAACAGGCGATCCACTAACCAACACAGATCATATCATCAGAGTGCGACCAGGCACAAGCCCTTTACCTTCAGTAGTTCAGAGTACATGTAACTGTGGCCCGGTGGGAAGTGCCAGGAGGGGTGGGACCACTTTCTTCACTATTTCCCCCTTTATTCCCTTCTTTAATCTCCTACCGCTTCTTCTATTTGTTGATTTAATTGTTTCACTAAATACAACATAAGAGTCTGACATTCGTGCATATTACTATATATTACACCTATGTACTATTTTTTTTCTTCTATATTGTGTGTAATGTATAATTTCAAAACTGATGTCATTACTGTTGCGAACAAATAAAGAATACAAAAAAATAATTCTTACCATTATTTTTCGCTTCATGACCATGAAGCTCTAATTCCCAAAAAATTGTTCTCAACAGACAGTAAACATAATGTTAAAAACTTGAAAAGATAGACAGCCGATAGTAGAAATATACAAACATACATTAAATGTTAGCATGCTACATGCTGTCGAAATCTACAAGGGGAGTAGAATGTTACAGACCTCCAAATACAGGCAGTAGACTGTTACATTATGTCCAAATATAAAAAGCCAATAGGAGGATATAAACCTCCAACTTAGTTGATTGAATGTTACAAATGTCCAGATATAGCTAACTAATAGAATGTGTCAAAGTTTTATGTAGATACAGCCAAGCGAACAGAATGTTTAAAAATGCCAACAGGCGGTTTATTGTTACAGATGTCCAAATATAGAAAGCCAATACAAGGGTATACACTTAGAGAGTCGATTGAATGTTCCAAATGTCCAGATATAGATAGCAAACATTTTAGGTAGAGATTAGACTTGTGAATTCGGTTTTAAACGAATAGACAAAATTCATCTGAAATACCGAAAGGGCTAAAATCGGTCGAACAATTAATTTTTTTATGCAGACGAACTGATTCGGACAAACCAAATGTTTTGATGTGCACAAGTTAAGTTGAGATAGTCAAGTGAACAGAATATTTGAAAGTTCCAAATGCAGACAGCAATGGGACATTGAAAAGAATGAAATACAGACAGCCACAAGAATTGTAATATTGGTCAATTGTAGTAGTATTTGTCAAATGATCTTACATTACAACAGCATAATGAATAGCATTTGCTGCAAAAGATGCAGTTCCCTGAATAATACAATGTAGCACAAGTAGAATGTGACTCGTTGGAATTATATCTCCAAACATGACTCTAGAGTCCGAATGATAGCAGATGTTACGCAATATTCTTTATTAAATTAAAACTATTGTGCCCAGGTTAGCAGTTAGCAGGATTAAATGAGCTATAGCTATCACTGCAGTTCAGGGAAAAGCAATTAAATCTGTTTTAATAGGAATAATTATCTTTTATAGTATGACATACAGAAAAGTGATTGAACGACTCATTTGAATGCTGATCTGTAGATCCACGGAACCGTGAAAACTCATTTTATTTCTAATTGGACTTTTGAGTATACAGATGAATTTCATCTGATCAGAGTGCCCATACTACTGACTAATAAATACCTTTGTTTTTATCTTGAATTACGTGGTTTATGGGATGTTTATGTGTGCTGTTTAACCCCCTAAGGACCACAGATAGATACTTCTACGAGCCCAATCTGGCTCCTACAGACCTTTTATCAGAATAAAGTGTCCTATTAACTTTGTCGGCTCTATAAAGCACTACTGTCACTAAAAAAAGAAGGCATAACATTTTGGAATAAGATCCTCAGAGACTTGATCATAATCAATGTTGAACAGCCTTTTGCAGTGTTGACGAAACTGTTGACATTTTTGGTTCAACAAGAAAAGGCCTAATATCTTTCACAAAGAAACCAACCTCAAAGTTACATTCTAAGCACAATGACTACAACAGTGGTTATGGTGCCAGGAGAACCCGTGTCATTTATCAATTAATTTAAGTTGGTTTGACAACTTATCTGGGTCCCTAGAGCGCCCGCTTTGCATCCAGTCTTGTGTTCCTTTAAGTTATCACAATCAGTGCTGATAAGATTTATTGAGACATTCCTTTTTAACAAACTGTCAAAAAGATTTGATAGATTTCTGAAAACAAGTTTTAACAAATTAAGAAAAATCAAACTGAACAAACAGTTTAATGCGTAAGTAAAACAAACACTACACACATCTGAAATGGCGTGATGTAGGAGAGGGTTTTATGGCGTTATCCACAAATCACATAATACCAGGTTATAGGATTGTCTGATAACCTTCAACTGCAAAGCCCATACAATGCTCATTTTCTTAGTTGCTAACATATCAGTCGGAACCTATAGATCTTAAGATTGCGGATTAACAATAAATGACATAAGTTAAACCCAGTTCGGTCACAGTTATTTACTAAAGTGAAAATGGTCAGGAATTCAAAGTGGATTTAATCTCTAAGACCAAAACAGTCAAATTGGAAACATTCTCACCTATGATCCTAGTTTTGGCTATTTTGGTCTTAATTTTGAAATTCACTTAGAATTTACTTTAATTTCCTAACAATTCTCGCTTTAGTTCATAACAACATCAGGGTTAGTTACTAAAGTGAGAATTCAAAGTGAATTTCAAATTTAAGGACAACGTAACTGAGTTGGAAGTACAATCAAATAAGATAATTGTTCCAGTTCAGCTGTTTTGATCTTAAATTTGAAATTCACTTTGAATTCTCACCTTAGTGAATAGCTCTGTGTAAATGTACAATGAGTTGGGCAACATTACCAGCTCAAATTAGTGTCAGACTGTGTTTGTGTTGAGGACTAACACACAACACACAACATCGTACGTCTAGAAACAACTGAAACCAAAAACAAGCACAGGATTGTGATTGTGGATTATATAAATATAACAGTGTAGACCTTGACTGGTCCTTAAAAGAACAATATAGGGTCAGGAACACAAACGTGTATGCTTGACCCTTTTGTGTTAAAATCACCATCTAGCCCCCTGGTCCTCCTAAATATAGTAAAACCTTACTCTTCTTTCACTCTACTGCTGCTGGCTCTGCCCCTGATCTGCCAGCTTGGCTGACATCATCAGAAGTGGTGGTCTGAGCCAATAACAATGCTTTTGCAAAGGATTGGCTGTGACTGTCAAGGAGGTGGATCAGGGGCAGAGCCAGCACAAGCCAAATACAGCCCTGGTCAATCAACATCTCCTCATAGAGATGCTTTGAATCAATGCATCTTTACAAGGAAAGTTCAGTGCCTGCATGCAGAAGGAGGAGACACTGAATGTCAGTCACACTGTGCAGCACTGCTTTAGGAAGCACCTTTAGTAGCCATCTGAGAAGTGACCAGTGGTGGTATCCCTAGGCTGTAATGTAAACACTGCATTTTCTCTGAATGATTTTACCAGGACAGATACAATAAGCTGTAGTTGTTCTGGTGACTATAGTGTTCCTTTAAGTTGTTCATTATTCCATCTAGGTTTATTCACAGACCACAAAGGCAATATACAGCCTGTTTAATTTGTGTTTGTTTTTTATAACGTTCCAGTAACCATCCCTGTAATATAGGATTTTTTATTATTCAGAAACTATTCTTTGCTTTTTCACGAGGCAAAATGTCTTTAGATAGAACAAAAAATGGGATTTATGAATTATTTATGTCCCTAGGAATATGGTTAGTAGTTGCATTTTGTGTTTATTTTGTTTCCTTTCTGAACCCTAGTGCTTGATGCTCCTGGTTATTTTTCCAACAAGGGATAATATTGCATACAGAACATTTAATCAAGCATCCTTGTATCTATGGCAGGTAAATATTGCAGCATCCTTGCAGACAGTACGCTCCTCACCTGTGGTCTGAAAAATAACAGAGCACATTACATGCCAATTTTCAAAGAAGGAACAAAATGTTATGTTAAACTGGATTCAAAACCACAGAAAGTTGATCATGCACAGATACCGCATTTAAATGAATGCAAAACAAGCTTTAAACAAGTAGAAGATACTTAAAGGACTTCTAAATTATCCCAGACAGACTCTCCTAGGAGTGCTCTGGATGCATGGGTCCTTTAGTTTCAACCCTGAAAAATATAAAGCATTGCATTTTGTAGATAAGACAATGCTTACATCGCAGGTGAAAATATGCCTCTAATAGCAGTCTTCCTTACAGCCACTAGAGGCGCTAGGCTGCTTAGGCAAACTAGATTTTCCAACTATTTATCCACTGAATAAACAACTTACAAAGACATAAAATAACATAATTTGCATAAAAACAATTCCTGAACTGAAACCCCCTCATTTAAAAAAACGAACACAAAAGCACGCTGAACATGTACAACTGCATTTATCTTTATTTTCTTTTTAATCCACGCCGTGTAACATTTTAATTATACATTTCTTTAGTTTTCCTGCCATGCTCAGTAATAAAGCGTAGCAGAGGTTGATAACTATTATACTCACTGTAATCCCTATTTATTATATCATCATGAAATATGCTGTCTTTTAAGGCTCTGCTCCATTTAAATTAACCTCATTTTACGAGAACTGCAAATCATGTGTAAAACAGACTCACACAGAAATGTACAAAGAAAGTAACAGTAGTGATGGAGGCTATGTAACAAGCAAAAGGGACACTCCAAACACCATAACAACTACAGCTACCGGGTCCTTCAGATGACATTTCCACATCCAGGATTAAAATAGTTCTGTTTTAAAAAATATTAAAAGTGGAGCAATTACCTTGGAAACCAATGGAACCAACAAACACACTCCTTGACTTGTCTTCTTTTACACTATTGTACCACATTACTCTTTGATAAACCTAGCAAGCTATTAGCAGTGCAGGAGAAAAAAAATAAAATTAAACATTAGATGACTCTTTACAGGAAGTGTTTATGAAGGCTGTGCACGTCGCATGCAGGGAGGTGTGACTAGGGCTGTATAAAAAAGGGATTTAACTCCTATGTGGCAAATAATTTAGCAGTGAGATGGCAAGGGCATGATCTATACATCAAAACTGCTTTATTAAGCTAAAGATGTTTCGGTTACTTAAATGCAAGCTTTGAAAATGGTCAATAGTAAAGAAGTTTTTAAAATTTACATTTAGCATACCATATAACTTATACGTGTGTTTTTCAAGCCATTTTTTATGAATGGAGATCCATTGATTGACTTAGAGTTTAAGCTGACCACTGTAAGCCTATCAGTGGTGATCCTAACTACGCCAGTTCTAGGCTACCTTTTTTTTTTTTTTTAAACTTTCAGAAATCGGATGTTGGCAGGTGCAGAGTAAAACAAAATCTGGAGAGGATACTTTAGGGTTAGACCATTCATGAATGGTTTAACCCCTAAAATGAATGCAGTGCCAGGTGCCTCCAGGCATGATAACAACTTCCTTTTGATGAAATTGTTATGGTGTCTGTAATTTTCCTTTAAGTTTGCCCCTTTTTTCCAATGCTTATCTAATAATCGATAGCACAATTATTGGAAAAATACAAAGTCTGGGTGGTCTTTGGCATCTGTTAGAGGCTTTAGCTGTAGCTTACAACAGCAAATTGTTCATGATTTTATGTTATGACACACTTATAGAACACGACTCTTTATCTACACCTTTATATTGCATTCAATCTCCACAGAGATTGCTATTTCTCCGCAGTCTAATAGCTGTTGTCTGGTTTTATTCTTTGTTTTCATTCAGCGCAGTCTCTCGTAAAACGATTTGTACCACAAAGTTTGTCTTACTGATGTAGAGTTGGCTTGGATAATCAAATGGTAGTTCCTCATATTCAAAATGTAACAACAAAGCGTCTGCTAATAAATTCTCTTCTTTTGAGTTGTCACTTTCATTTTTCCACCATGGCCCTGTCCCTGTCACTGAGTCATTGAGCAGTGTGTGTGTTTCCTAAGGAGCAGACGTACATTGCCCTACACATGCTTCAGTTTATCATTGTGCGGTAAAGAGGTATTGTGTTCGCTGTTCTTCTCAATCCTTCTTAGCTGAAAGGCAGCTTTTCAATCACTGCTTTAATCTTGTAGAGAGGCCACTGATGGAAGTCTAAAATGGAAAGAGCAAGATTAAAGCACTTTCAGCCAGCCAGCGAAGACGATTGGAAGTTGAAGAAAAAAAATAGAAAATAGAAAACTACGGTAGAATTTTTCACCAAAGGCATCCCATATCTAGACCCCAAATAATGGTTCAACAATGTGTCCTTAAATGGTCTACAAACTCTACCGGTAACAAAGGAAGTTATATAAATAGACTCTTTAAAGTCTATGTTCTTTATTTGTGAAAGTAGAACATTAACCTGAGATGTTATATGTGTGAAAGATAACAATAGACTATGTATGTTAAATTGAATAATAGCAGATCAAAGGTAATTTGTTATCTGGTTTGGAAGCATGCTGATTGCTAAGTAGTTGTAATTGTAGCTGACCTTACTGATGATCACAGCAAATCACAAACACGGGGACTGTAGTCCAGTTATTCCATTAGTATTCTGGTATATATCTTTATTGTTCTATAGAGACAACCCTGATTCTTAGCAACAATTTGTAAAAGAAAGCCTTATCCGGTTTGATGGGTGCATTTTGTTCTTGGGTCTGTCTTTCAGAGAGCTAATCTGTGCTTTTTACTGGTAGCCAAAGTTGCTTTTTAAATGGGTAATTCGTAGATAATAGCCTATGAAATTGTCAAGTTACCATTGCAATGTAGCTCACAAGGTAAGAATAAAACATGATTTTGTTGTGGATTCCAACATTGCTGCACTGTTTTGAAGAAGAAAAAAAAAGCTGGTTACAAACATTTACCATATGAGACATGAGAAAAGCTTTTCAAAACTTTTAATACATTTGGATAAACTTTTAAAATGATAAGAAATTAAATTAAAATTATATTGTATATCAAAATATATCAATGTATAAACAAAAAAAAGAGAATGAAAATATTTTAAAACATTTTCAAAGTCAGGAAGGCTGAACTTGACGGACACATGTCTCTTTTCAGCCTATGTAACTATGTTAGTATTAAATATTTTTAAAAGTTTATCCAAAAATCCTAGATCATTTGAATTATCCAAAAATATTACATTGAGACCATGGTTTGGAGGTAGATCTGCTCCAGATTTCATTACTTTGTATTGAGGGAAATATTCTTCAGACTGTTTCCCAATTTGGAATATCTCCACCCAAACCATTGATTGCTTGTGCTAATCTCTAAAGAAATTACCATTGCTAAATTGTTCTATTCAGTAGTTCTCAATTTAATATTGTTGGATAAGCTATCCAAATGAATTAATATTTTTTATTTTACTTTTAAAATAATTGTTTGCAGATAGCACGGCCCTCTAGGGTAAACAACAGGCACAGTCCTTTTATTTTCATATAACCCAGGCACTTTATTTGTAAGTCCACACAGGAGACAGCAGCAAATTAAAACATAAATATAACACAAATCCCTATAAACAAAAACCTAGCTCGTCTGAGCACTTACTAACATCTGGTTCCCTATCTCTAAGGGGTTAAACTAGAACAAAACAATATTGGTTTCACCAACCTAGTGTCTTTGTCAGCTCTCTGCACTCCATTGCTTAGTCAGCCTGTTGCTTTCCTTTCTGCACTCCCAGTGCTCCAAGCCAGCTTTAACTGCTTTCCTTTCTGAACTCCCAGTGCTCCAAGCCAGCCTTGACTGCTTTCCTTTTTCACTCCCAGTGCTCCAAGCCAGCCTTGACTGCTTTCCTTTTGCACTCCCAGTGCTCAGTCTCCTTGACTCACTCACTGGAGAGAACAGCCTCTCTCCTACCTGCTTCCAGGGAGGAAGCTAGCAATCCCCCTTTACCTGCCTAGCAGGGAGGGGTTTATTCCCACTGGTACAGCTGATTATCTACAGGTGAGCAGTGGGTTGGAGACAGTTCAAAAAAACTCTGGCCTGGACCTTATTTCTCCCAGTTGTGTATAAACTGAGGAGTGGCGCATTGGCCCACCCTGCTCTCCAAATGCTCCACCCCAGGGGCCCATAACTAAACCTAGCTTTGTGTTGCACACCACACATACAACACGTACTTCCCCTGGGGTTAAATGATAAAGGCCTCTCTGCCTTCACTTTATCAAATACCAAAATATTAATTAAAACATTTTTAATAATATTAAATAATTGTAAAAGTGTATTCACAAAACATTAAATCATTTGAAAAAGCTTATCCAACAATATTAAATTAAAGCAGTCAAGCTTTAGTATTTTTGTCAGAAAAAGGTAGTGTACAGCATTAAATTTAAAAAAATGACAAAAACAATATTCATAAATTGAAACATGCCTGCACTTCAGTATGTGAAAATTTGTAGATGCAAGAATTTGTCTGAAAGTTGAATGTTGCACGCAATCCTGAATGAACACAATTCTACAAAGAATAAAGGGTATTATAGGGGCATTAGTATGCTGAAGGTGTTTCCTTAACAGACCAAAGCATCTGCAAATCTTTAAGAATAGATACCATTCAATTACAAATCAATATCAATGATATCATTAGGTCTTGAAGTCTCTATTGGGTCTTTAAAAATCTTTATCTAAACGAAAAAGGAAACATGATGCTTGAGTGGAGAATGTCCTCCAGAATGTCCGGTATTATATTATTCCTTAAGGAGTTCAAGGTAGTGTGTCTAAAGTTTTCCCTGGTTGATACTGATGGCAGTGGCAACCAGTCTTAAATAAAATGAGCCCATACTGTCAGCGTTGGCTAGTGGATCATCAACGAGGTGAAAGGCAAAGACAGAGGGATAGGAAGAGCCGTATTACCAGACCTTAGAGTAGCCGGACTAATGTAAAGGTTGAACTATGAAGAAACAGGAATAGATTAAGAGAAGGCTACAGACCAGTAGAGAAACAAATGATAACAAAGACAACAGCAAATTAAAAAGAATTTACAAAAGTTTCCAACAAGATTTTGAACCCATTGCCTCTCAGACAAAGTTCTCCTCATGAGTTTAACATGACAGTGTCTACCATGTTCCATTAAGTGTTTGATGCAAAGACCTCTAGAACTACCTACAGAAGTTACAGTAGGATCCTCTTTTCAAAATTGTTCTAAACAATTATTTTTGTATTACTATTCACTGACTTCAGTGCTCACCTTCTTTCATATCACAGACGGAGAAAGTGTTACCAAGTGAATACCCTTTACATGAACGGCATGTAACAATATTTTAATATCAATTTCCTATTGAGCAGAGCCACACATTGCCTTCATTGCAGATTCATTAAATCATGGAATCCTGTAATTCAAGTCCTAACCTGTGAGTAATGGGGACTTAACCTTTCTTTAGGAAGGATCACCTCCAATGTTTTGAGCCATGAAGGCAAGGATTAATGCACTTTGAATTTAGAATTCAGAACATTCTACAAATTCTCAAGGATGTTAAAGGGACAATCCAGACCCCTTAAGCACTTAAACTGCTGAAAAGCTTTATGTGTTTAGAGTGTGTCCTAAATTTTCATTTTGCAAAAAGTGCAGATTTGAATAGAAATTGACACTTTTATAAATTATACTGGTTACTTAGCCTGGCTGTCAATCAGACAACAGGTCTTGTGACTTCCTGGTTCTGTTAGCTTTGTTGCACTAAACACAAGAGTCAGCAATTGCTCAGAGCACCTGCCTTGCATAGACTTCGCACTGAACTGCATTTATTTTGTGTTTGGTCAGTAGAGTGTTCCTTTAAGACTTGATGATTATGCATGGCAAGGAAGACATTTGGCTGTTTTTCATAAACTTATTTTTGATTTTTTATAAATATATATGGTGACATTACCCTTATGGAACAATGACACATCATAAGGGACCACTGTCTTCGAAAACAGGCACAGGTTTTTTGTCCAGTAAATGACCACGCAGAGCAGTTTTCTGACCTAATTTCCCCCATAAGATGGATGCTCATATTAGCACAGTCCCCTACACTATGTTTATCAGTAAGATGCAAACTTTATGGATTGAGAGAATCTTTTGGATTTATTCAAACATTTTCAGATATGAAAATATATATAGATGACTTATTAGACCAGGTCAAGCATCTATTTGCGTTATTTGTAAACAAGTGTTTCCAAGCTGCAGCCATGCTATATAACTTGAGGCTCAAAGTGCAGGTTTTTATTTTGCGATTGCATCACAAAGATACTAATTCTGCTGTTTTTCAAAGTTGTACTTTTTTGGTATTTAGAAATGATTATGTTATGTTTCTGTCTACTTGTTGTTGATCTTCACGTTGCAACCAGTGTTCCTCTATTTTGAACAGATGCACCGGTGGTGAATTTTATGTTTTGCGCTGCCCTAGGCATGACTAAACATGGGCACCCCCTAATTTAAATTTGTCACACCCCTTCCTGTCAAGGCCACACCTCTTCCTCTTTAAACTACACCTTTTCCTACTACTTTGAAAGGGAAACTATAGTACCAGGGAAACAAAGCTTTTTTTCCTGGCACTATAGTTCCCTATAGTGCCCCCCTCGGCGCTGAAGGGGTTAAAACCCCTTTGGTCACTTACTTGAATCCAGCGACGATTTCTCTCGGCGCTGGGTCAAACTCTTCCTCTGCGCTTGCATTAGGCTTCCCCATAGGAAAGCATCGTATCAAATCTTTCCTATGGGGATTTAGCAGATGCCTGATGTCCTCATGCACAGCGTGAGGACGTCCAGCATCAGTTAGGCGACTTTTGGTTGCCTAACCACACTGAAGTCGCTCTGGTGGCTGTCTGGTAGACAGTCACTAGAGGTGGAGTTAACTCCTGTAGGTAATTATTGCAGTTTCTTAGAAACTGCAATAATTACAGTTGCAGGGTTAAAGAGATTGGGACACTGCACCCAGACCACTTCACTGAGCTGGGCAATGTGTTAGACATGCAAATTCCCATCAAATTGAATAATGTGAAAATATTAGAAAGATGATAACAGCCCTTTGCAAAGGAATATAATGAACATAAAATAACGCTAATGGCTGGCACAAACATTTGGGGTGTCTGGATTAGCCATGGCTAATTTGGAGAGATCGGATCTATTTAAATGCAATGCATTTTGCTCATATTCAGTCAACAGGTGTCAGCATTGCAGTGAAAATCTAAAATGTATTTTTTGCTAAACAATTATAATTTGCTGGCACGTGCCGTCAGTCTCCGAAGATTAATAATAACATTAATTTTGTTTTCAGAAATGAGTCATCCTGACATACTTTGTTATTAGGCATCTTAAATATATGTAGTAGATTGTGATAAATGAAATTAACATTCCTATAATCCAAAATGTTGTTTTTATCAAACAAAAAAAGAAATCCCAAAAGCATGCCAGGTGGTAATTTTTCATATTAATGTTTTTGTGGATTCCAATTAATAAAATGTATGTTTTTACATAGTAATCCTCTCTCTCTCTCTCTCTCTCTCTCTCTCTCTCTCTCTCTGTCTCTCTCTAAATATATATAGTACATTATTTCTGTAAATTTATTTAACCTATAAGATTATTTTCAGTAACCGTCTATAAAGACACACAGGAGGTAGTATCTTCTCTGTGAAGCAGCCACACAGATAATGAAATGAATAATGAAATTGTATTAATTCAATAATCGCTATAATTAATAACAAATCTATTTAGAATTATGTCACAGACACTTAGTGAAATCGCACTGTTCGCCTCTTATGTTTATAATTTTATAGTGGCTTTTCCTGACTGAGAGGGTCTTACACATATGTTCAGTGATTGATGTATTTGATTCTTTGGAGTCAGTGAGGAAGTGAAGACATTAAATGAACATTCTAATTAACGCATTCTATTAATATTAATAATTATATCTATATTAAAAAAAAGTTAAAAATCCTTGCACTCAGGCTGCAGTGAAGTAAAGTAGCCGGGTGCAATACCAGGGCTCCAGTATTCAAACACTATAAACGGCTGCACTCACGGTCTTCAAATAAAATATAACTTTTATTCCAGAGTTGTAAAAAACAGGATCAACGTTTCAGTCCCGGTTGGGGACTTTCATCAGGATCAGAGTTAAAAGAGCAGACATGAGGCTGTTAGAGTAGACATTGACATTGTGGCAGGCTTATGCAATGTATGATCATATACTAAACCCCATTATTTTTGCCCAGATTAGGTGTTTTTTTTAAAAACTTATAAAATCTGTCAACATTGAAGTTGCTGTTTAGTGGATAGGCGAGTGCACTGGATCTTGTGTATTGTATATATATAAATTTTGACATTTATCTTCCTTATTTTTAGAATATTGGGCTCCCAGTTGTCTTTTGTTTTACTCATTAAAAAGCCATTGAACTTAACACTATTACAGCTATGGGATAGACTCTTCACTGCAGCCCAATTCTTTCTTGTGAAGTTATCAATCCTAATGACTTTTTATCCGTTTAGATCAGGATTCCCTAAACTGAGAAGCATTAAGGACATGCTGCATGCTGCATCAGTCTAGGACTTCATTATGAGAAGCTTTGAATACAATTCAAGCATCCAGTGTCAGCATACATTTTATGGTGACGCCAGACATCATATCAATTTAATCTATTTAAATTAGTTGACAAAATTGCCAAGTGTAAATATTACCATCTCTTAGAAACTGCGCCACTTCCATTTGCTGAATTACAGGGGCAGGATGTATGTCCCAAAATATTTTCATTAAGCACATAGTTGGTGTCCAGGTTTGGCACAGTAAATACTCCTTAGTGTAGGAGAAGAAATGGTTTGCTGATGCATCCACATTCACCAAACTTCTATCCTATAAGTTAAACCATTGGACCAGTGGTGGGAACCTGAACTTAGCCGACTTTGTAAGGAATCCTATACTTACCTTGGCAGTCAAGCGATCAACTGTTCCTCCGATCGAGCGGACCACCTCCTTCAGTCTTCCTACCTGATCGGATAGTCTCCTAGACGCCGGCCGCTATGCCCACACCCTTTTTTATGACGTGGCGCACGTGTGCTGACATCAGGCGATGGGAAGTACTATTGGCGGGATTTACTGGCGCCCTCTTTCACTTTGTGGGCGTGACTACATCAACCACCTCCACAGACATATAAAAACTCACTTGACCAATGTTTCAGTGCCCTGTTGTGGTTCCTAGTTTGCTAGTATCCCAAGAGCGTGTACTTTTCTGGTTTTGTAGTTATTATGGTTTTGACTTGGCTTCATCATTGACTATTCTGAATTCTGGTTCCCTTTACATGGCTCTGGTTATTCGTTTTTGATGTTTTCTGGTTCCCTTTGACCTGTTTTTGACTATTCTCTTTTATTACCTTCAGTCCGGCCATTCTAAGGTCCGGTTTAGGTAATATTCCATTTCCTATCGGAGAAGCAATATTCTGTGAGCTGGGTCACTCCGTATTCATGACATGCACTAAGTATGGTACGGCTGTTGACTACTGAAATGTATATTGTTTTCAACTTGGCTTTTTCACGTCAGTTGCCAACTTACCACAATGTTAAAAAACCTAAAAAAAACATAATACTAATACTTTATTTGGGTTAACTTCGATAGATATATTGCTTTTTCATTTGTTGCTTACATTATATCATGGACTTCAAAGCTAACATTATAAAAAAACAAGTAAAGTGATTCGCTATGCAGTTTATTTTAAGGAAATTTTTGAATAAACAAAATGGAATCAGAAATACAAAGAGGGTGGTTACAGGTGAGATAAAATAAATAATAATAAAAAAACATAAGAGGATAAATCAATGAGGAGAATACCAAAGTGCAGAGAACCACTTGCCTGGAGAGTCACAGACAGAAAAAACAAACAAACAATGGCAAACGAGACATACATAACTGGAATTGTAGGTGCTATGCTAACATAGAGCATTTTCAATAAGGGTGACATCTATAGAGCAATGGAGTTATGTAAGCGTATTGTAGATGAAGACAGAATTAATTAATTGTGAACATGAATGCAAAACTGATTTATTTTCATTTCTCAGATGTAATTGGGTTTTCTCTTACTGCAGGTCTCTCTGACAGTTTAGCTCATCACAGAGTATTTACATGGCTGAGAGTGATAGATGGCTAGATTAAAGAGTAGGAGCGTGAGAGCTTAGAGGGAACAAGAAGGTCATGTAGACCAGAATTACGTTTTATTGATAGCAGTCAACACAAACTTGATAATTGCTATAGGATCACACTTTCCTCAGGTTACCCAAGGAACAGATTAAAGGCCACCACTTTAATTTAAAAAGATCAATGCTGAGTACCTACTACTGAATACTATAGAGGAGTTTAACCTATTAGTTGATATCTTCAGTGCTGGCTCTAATGGCCCTCGGGAGTAGTATAGTCTCATTTTTAAGGAAAACTGTTACAGATACATTTGATACTTTGTCTAAACTATAGATATAGAGCATCAAGAGGGACCTACATCTCCTGGCTCTACACAACCAATAAAACCTAAGAGATTTAAGTAGGAGAGAGAAGCATAGATTTCCGAATAGACACCTGACTCTAGCTCCCAGGGAAGAAGTAAATCCTTACATCATAGTATGTGTATAGTATCATAGATAGAATATCAATGCCTCCTTCCAGGTAATATTATTTATTTAATGTTATTTATTTAAATAGACATTTATGGTGGTTTCCATCTTCCAGGCACCCCAACTGCCCAGGACTATGACCTCATAGGAAGTCAAAAGTTGTGATGTCTATTTCTAAGGTGAGGTCCCACAGTTTGACTAGCTATAAGAGTTTAGTGACCTTAAAGGGTTAGTCGTGGTATCATAACCACTACAGATAGTGCACAATAAATATGGGTATCCAGGAGCTTAATATTTAAATAACTATGACTCAGTAGATAAAAATATAAAAATTAAAATTAAAAAGATAAAATTTAAAAGTAGTAAATATCCTATTTACCAAAAATATACAGATCTTAAGAAGTATTTAGAAGGCAGAAAACAAATTACTTCTTAGAATTTACAACCATTAGAACTTAAAAGTCCTGGAACAGTTGGAACAAAATAGTCACTAAGATATGTCTCAGTCCCAGCAGTGTTGTGAGTCTCTTTATTGTATCATAAACAACCTATGTCCTGCTAGTATAAACCATACAGGATTAATTAGGTCCTTATGAAATTAATATACTTTACCTGTAGGAAAGATAGTGATAAAGGTGGTAACAAGGCGTGTTAGTATAGAAAACTAACAGCCTCGATCAGAATCTTGAATGACACAGTGTGTAACTTAGTGTTAAACTTAATACAAATGTATCGATAAAAAAGAGTGCATGAGAAGGATACTAAACTAATGTTAGTATCAAAAATATATATATAAAAAAGGAGGTGATAGGTTAAAAATTGATATATTTATTAGAAATACTAAAAACTATTTCCAATAAAAAAATTCCAAAAAATGACGATCAAAATATAAAATCCCTATGGAGTCCAGAATAAAGAGGATAAAAAAAAAAGCAATGTGACCTGTTTCACCAACCCGGATGGATGAGGATGATAATAGTTGGATTGCTTATTGGTAGTGCAGCAGTTGGTAAGGACGGCGTCCGCTATCCTCTACGCCCCACCTCCGACCTCACATCGAGAGGTGAGCTCCTGGAATGACGTCAAAACTGGGTTGTGATCTTACTCGGTCGCAAGTTCTCGCTGTCTGATCTCTCCTCACTGGATGTTACTCCTAGGATTCAGCCTTACGCGTTTCGTAGGGTACTGCCCTACTTCATCAGAGGCATATGGTGTGCACAGTCCATGAATGTATTTATATACCGTGCTACAAATCACTAATTATATACAGACAAGCAGTTATGCATTTAAATCATATAAAAAATGTTACTGTTACGAAATATAAATACATAAAAGTCAATCACTAAATAAAAATACATTACTGACACTTTGTCTCATTTCTTTTACAAGGGATGTGTTAGAACCTTCAGTTAATCGATACATAATTTCTAATTACATATTGGATGTTGGGTCATATTGGGAACAGAGAGAAATTTAAAATAAAAAACGGATTGAAATAAGATAAAGAATTCATATTAATAGTAAAGTTATTTTCTTTGTATATCTAATTATTAAAAATGGTATAAGGATATATAGAAATATATAGGAATATGTCTCCTCAATATTCAAACTTCTGTGCTGCATTAATAAAGGTGAGTACCGCAGCTCAGAATGTCTTATTTACATATATATGAGACGGCCACTTTTAGGGAATCTTTATTCCAGGGATCTTATTTTTGTAAAGGTGATTTAAATTGAGAACACTCATTCTAACTAATGGTGTAAATATATTTGTATAAAAAGGATATATACATATGTATATATAAACAGGGTACAGTAAAATAAAATATATATAACAAATTTTCTTAAAAGGTTATATAAAATGCTCTTATGTAAAACACAGGCAGCTCTGTATAGCTCCTCATTAAAGTCTGGTTGACCACAATGCCGTAGGAAAAACAATTGTGGTGTAGCAGACTTCAAGAGGATATATATGCGATAGAGTAAAAAATTTGTAGTAAAAAATCATAAATTATTTAGTTTGGGAGAGGTAATTCACCTAAATGTTGTTGGTATGTGTGAATCACACTTAATATCATAATACCTATCGCACTAGCTCCTAGACCTGGACTTCATGAAACATAAAAAGAAGAATACAAATATAAAAATTACCGTCAGAGAATAGCAAGGATTACATTAATCAAATAAATACAGTCCATCTAGTGACTTCAAAAGGGATCTTAAACATCAAAATAAGAGAATAATACTAGGACACTAAAAAACAGCAGATATACGTGACAAATATCCAATAAAAAAATGTCAGTATTAGAAAAAATAAGTGATGTAAGAAAAAAAAAAGACCAGATGTAGCTGAAGAGGGGAGAATCCTAAGAAACAGTGATGGTGATGATAAAAATTAATTAATTAAAAGAATAAGAAAGAGAGAATAAAAGGGAATAAAAATTAGAAAATCAGAAATCAACAACTATGAGAATTGCTAAAAGATTATAAGAATGCATTCAACTCAAAATCTACATTTAGGCCCTTCGGTGCAAGCGTGTTGAGGGTAAAGATCCTTCTGTTTGGTCTAGATTTCTTCCAAGTCTTCACCTCTCCAATTAATATCCACTTTTTCTATTGCCAAAAATTCCAGGCCTGTTGGGATTCCACCATGGACTTCCTTGAAATGTCTAGACAGGTTATGTGAAATTCTCGTCTTCAATGGTCTTTGTGCTTTTCTTAATGCTTTATCTAAAAGTGGAATTTGGTATCCTTTTGTAACAAACCTTTGCTTCATCTATTCCATCTGTTGTCTACATACTTCTGGCTGTTAGCAGTTTCGTTTTATCCTTTTAAATTGACTCTGAGGGATGTTCTTGAGCCATGTTGGTTTGTGATGGCTGTGAAATGGTATGAAACTGTTGCAGTCCACATCTTTTTTGTATGTTTTTGTATGTAGTTTCCCTTCCTCAATATATATACATAAATCTAAAAATTCTACCTGTTCTGTTGAGTGTGAGAAAGTGAATTTAAGATTGTATGGATTATGATTAAGATGCGTCTTAAAATTTTCCAGTGATTCCAAATCCCCTCTCCAGATAAAACAGCAGTCGTCAATGTACCTTTGCCACAGGGACAGTTTTGCGCTGAATGGGCAGTGATCCCAGATGTACTCATCTTCCCACTTGCCCATAAAAAGATTAGCGTAACTCGGTGCAAAACGTGTCCCTATGGCTGTTCCTTCCAACTGAAGATAAAACTGTCCATCTGACCAAAAATGATTATTACTTAAAATAAAAGCAATACACTGAATTAAAAAATCTATCTGGTCATTGAAGACGAGAATTTCAGAACATATTCGTAATATTAGAAGAGGCTTACCCACACATAACCTGTCTAGACATTTCAAGGAAGTCCATGGTGGAATCCCAACAGGCCTGGAATTTTTGGCAATAGAAAAAGTGGATATTAATTGGAGAGGTGGAGACTTGGAAAGAAATCTAGACCAAAGAGAAGCAAAGTGGATCTTTACCCTCAACACGCTTGCACCGAAGGGCCTAAATGTAGATTTTGAGTTGAATGCGTTCTTATAATCTTTTAGCTATTCATCATAGTTGTTGATTTCGGAGTTTCTAATTTTTATTCCCTTTTATTCTCTCTTTCTTATTCTTTTAATTCATTAATTTTTATCATCACCATCACTGTTTCTTAGGATTCTCCCCTCTTCAGCTACATCTGGTCGTTTTTTTTTCATCACTTATTTTTTATATATCTTTTATTTTACTGTACCCTGTTTATATATACATATGTATATATCCTTTTTATACAAATATATTTACACCATTACTTAGAATGAGTGTTCTCAATTTAAATCACCTTTACAAAAATAGGATATCTGGAATAAAGGGTCCCTAAAAGTGGCTGTCTCATATATATGTAAATAAGACATTCTGAGCTGCGGTACTCACCTTTATTAATGCAGCACAGAAGTTTGAATATTGAGGAGACATATTCCTATATATTTCTATATATCCTTATACCATTTTTAATCATTAGATATGCAAAGAAAATAACTTTACTATTAATATGAATTCTTTATTTTATTTCAATCCGTTTTTTATTTTAAATTTCTCTCTGTTCCCAATATGACCCAACATCCAATATGTAATTAGAAATTATGTATCGATTAACTGAAGGATCTAACACATCCCTTGTAAAAGAAATGAGACAAAGTGTCAGTAATGTATTTTTATTTAGTGATGGACTTTTATGTATTTATATTTCATAACAGTAACATTTTTTAAATGATTTAAATGCATAACTGCTTGTCTGTATATAATTAGTGATTTGTAGCACGGTATATAAATACATTCATGGACTGTGCACACCATATGCCTCTCATGAACTAGGGCAGTACCCTACGAAACGCGTAAGGCTGAATCCCAGGTGTAACATCCAGTGAGGAGAGATCAGACAGCGAGAACTTGCGACCGAGTAAGATCACAACCCAGTTTTGACGTCATACTAGGAGCTCACCTCTCGATGTGAGGTCGGAGGTGGGGCGTAGAGGATAACGGACGCCATCCTCACCGGCTGCTGCACTACCGATAAGGAATCCAACTATTATCATCCTCATCCATCCGGGTTGGTGAAACAGGTCACATTGCTTTTTTTTTTATCCTCTTTATTCTGGACTCCATAGGGATTTTATATTTTGATCGTCATTTTTTGGAATTTTTTTATTGGAAATAGTTTTTAGTATTTGAAATAAATATATCAATTTTTAACCTATCACCTCCTTTTTTATATATATATTTTTGATACTAACATTAGTTTAGTATCCTTCTCATGTACTCTTTTTTATCGATACATTTGTATTAAGTTTAACACTAAGTTACATATTGTGTCATTCAAGATTCTGATCGAGGCTGTTAGTTTTCTATACTAACACGCCTTGCTACCACCTTTATCACTATCTTTCCTACAGGTACAGTATATTAATTTCATAAGGACCTAATTAATCCTGTATGGTTTATACTAGCAGGACATAGGTTGTTTATGATACAATAAAGAGACTCACAAAACTGCTGGGACTGAGACATATCTTAGTGACTATTTTGTTCCAACTGTTCCAGGACTTTTAAGTTCTAATGGTTGTAAATTCTAAGAAGTAATTTGTTTTCTGCTTTCTAAACACTTCTTAAGATCTGTATATTTTTGGTATAGGATATGTACTACTTTTAAATTTTATCTTTTTCATTTTTATATTTTCATCTACTGAGTTATTTTTATTTAACTATTAAGCTCCTGGATACCCACATTTATTGTGCACTATCTGTATGTTCCTTGCATCCGGTGAACTTCTATCTTTACCGTTTCAGAGCTGAAATATTTCTGTCTTATTCCCTCTTTACTCTTCCTGTTATACTCACTTTGTGAATATCAGGATTCTACTTCTGTTATCATAACCACTACAGCCCGCTGTAGTGGTTGTCATGCTCGGAGTACGTTGGTGCTATTTCACGGTAAGGGGCAAGTCATTTTGCAATGATTTGCTTCTTACCTGGGTCCAACAAGGTGCCTAACCTCCCTCAATGGCAGCTGAACCACATCCAGTTTCTCCAGGGGTGCAGATGCCGGATGCTAATTGTACCATTCATGCATTAGCTCAGAGTGTCTCATTCTGAGCTGGCTAATGATGTTGCTGCAGTTGGAATTACATCTCTGAAAGTTAGCCGAAATATCTTTCTCATACTAGACGATTGCACACAGGCGAATGACAAAAACGCTTACGTGTTCATGGTGGTTGAAGTAACCGTTTAAGGTGAGCAATTTTCCTAGGTGGCTATGTTCACGGACAATCTCTCAGTGTTAGTATATAGATACATATAATATGAGAGAAATAATGATGCATGGCTTTGCATTATAGTCATCCTGACACATGGATATTTTTTCTTTAAATAGCTTCTACAAATTTCTCCTAAAACAATGTTTAATGATTCATTCTCATCAAAGTGTCTACGTTCTGAAATGAGATCAGCTCTGTTTCTCAGATTGAAAATTACATTGTATTCTTAACCTTTTATTTTAATGAATTAGCCCCTAGGGCAGACAGGAGTGACGCAGATTGGCAGCAGCATGTCAGTAAATCATTTGAAGATGAACGAAGGCAGGGAGACAAAATTAAAGTTTTTATACTGGATTGTTCTAATTATGTTACAGATTGTTCTTATCAGATTAACCATTAGTATGACATAGGAAACAAGTTAAAGAGACACTATAGGAACCTAGACCCCTTCATTTCATTGCAGTTTTAGAAAATTCCATTAAAGGGACACTGTAGTCACTCTAACCATTCAATCTTTTGAATTGGTTATAGTGCCCGGAGTGCCCTGGCACTGTCTCTCCATTCAGTGTTGCTCCATGTTCGTGCAGTATGCCACAAAATAAGAGTCCCTGGCCACCCCCAGTCCGCCTCCTTCTGTATGTGTAGCTAAAGCAGAGATTACACACTTCCTTGTTGTCATACCCATTCATACTGTCAGTTGGAGATCTGACAGGCTAAAAGCAGTCAGCTGACAATCTCAGCCAATCACAGCTACCCAATGCTGCTCAGGCTAATACTTCCTTATTAGCCAAAGCAGCACTGAGGGGATGGACTGCCATTGAGTTTTGTTTAGCATTAAAACATTAAAAACTGTTTAATGCTGAAAGAAATGATGGAACAAGGGCACTCCAGACACTATAACCAGTTTAATGAGATGAAGCAGATACAGTGCCTACAGTGTCCCTTTAATTCTAAATTAATGGGGAAAAGAAACTACACCCTCTTTGAATTCTATGGTTTTACATATCTGGGCATAATAACAATCATCTATACCTTGGCCAGTCTTTGGGTAAATACATCCTCAGATGAACAACAACACATGACATATTAGGCCGTGCCATGATTTATTTAACAAAAATAAAACCAAAATGGAGAAACCCTGTGTGAAAATCTAAGTCCACATTGGCTTTATTTTTGTTAAATAAATCATGACACTGTGTAATATATGTTGTAGTTCATCTGAGGTTGTTTAATCCTAATTTTAGGACCTGCTAAGGAAGAGATGATTGTTATTATGTCCTGATATGTAAAGACAGCGTACTTCCTATGACTGCATGCATATCATATATAGATTAAACAATTTATATGGGTGTTCACCATTTATGCCATGACATATAAATTCTGTAACGACTGTGTGAATAAAGGATTATCTGAATTTACACCGTTCAGTGCATGTTTCTTTGATCTCCTGTTACACAGAACATTGATCCTTACATATATGGACAAAAGCTCAATCTAACAGTTGAAGAAACCCTAAAAACTGCAGAGATTTCCATTGAAAATCAATATAATTTTCCTCCTGCTCGATTCTAGACAATGGAAAAACAGGTGCCACTAATCCGAAATGATAGCCATACTGTTCACACTTTGTCTTTGGGCGGATGTGTCCACGGAACAAAAAGGTCTGCAAAAATGTTTCAATAAACCACTACGAATACAGGAAGGAGAAAAATCCAAACTTTCCGTTTAAATTGCAGGAGATGTAATTGTGTTGTTGTTGTGAATGGACCCAGTACCAGTACCAGTACGCCAACTAGACAGAACAGAAAGCAAATAAAAAAAAAAAAGCTATTATAAACATCTGGCAGAGGTGTAGAAGCTGGTCACAGACTGGGTTTCGTTGTTTGTTGTGATATCCTGTACTATTATATCTGCTATATGAAATGTAACAGCTAGTTTTTGACCAGGATTTCACATGGCAAGGGAAACGGAGAAATTGTAATAAAGATTATTGTATACAATTTTTTTACATTTGTTTTATTATTTTTTATATTTTATATTCTGTAACAGAAAAAAGACATCTACTAGACTTTCAATACCAACTTACATTGGAGTTGTTGAAAGGCATTTCTCAGCTTCCAAACACCATAACCACCACACCGTACTTGCGAAATTGCTTTTCTCTTATAAATTGCTAAAGACTGTATATACCATACTGAAAAAGGCCACTGAGACCTATGACATGGAGGCTTTGCAATGACAGTAACTCACTTTCATACGGACCTTCTGAGAATTTCTATCATAGATATCACTGTGATATATTGTATCACAACTTCTTTTCTATATAATTACTAATATTATCCCACAGAGAACACTCCCGTTATAGGAGAAATGAGTAATAGCTATGACCATTCTATTAGAATTTAATTGCGGGTCTCTTTTTTTGAGACCTTTGAACTAAGATTTGCTTTGTGAATTATAGTTCTAGCTAGACCGTTGAGGCTTTACTGACCCCTTACTTATCACTGGGGTAATTACTAACTGATGGTACTGGCAATAAAGTATTACAATATCACTCAAGTGGGACCTCGGAATTCTGTAAACACTGTAAGTAATTTGATGGAGAGAGGGTACTGTATAGAACTGCTTGCTGTGCCTTGATTTTAGCTTCCAAGAAAAAATGAATAATTCAAAGTGTTTCTCATACTTGTGCCAATGTACTCTTGATGGCATATATGCATGTACAAGTAAATATATTATTAAATCAATTATGGTAAAAATGCCAGGCAAATCATAATGGTAATAAGAACATCCAACGAAGGTATTAGTACAAATATTCAAACGCTGACATATGGCATTAGAAATTATACATATATACAAGACCGTCCGGGAAATAAACCTACTAACAAGGCTATAGTTTAGCAAGCTCCTCACACATGGCTGTACTTTGGCTGATATAATGGAGTCCAAAAATAAATGATAAAGACTGTAACACCACATTCCAATTGGTCCAATTGGAAAGATAAGGAAGTGGAAAGGCTGTGAAGTCTTTTCACTGATCCCTCGAGCGACCCAAAAAGCATTGCTGGTGTTGTTTGATTTTGTTCATTGCAAACAACTGAAAGTCTTTAAATTTTGACAATAAACCTGAGTTTTAACGGAGGTCGACTAATTTCGATTACAACTGTAACTCTGGTAATGTTTTTAAACACTTCATCCTCACAATTTGGTCAGTGCTTTGAAAGTAGTCCTATTGCTTATATAGTTGTCCACTAATGCTTATAACACCAACAACCAGCTAACCTTGTCTTCGGCAGCTGCCAAAGACAAACTGCTAGACGGTAAATGATTAATGTCCTTGCTGTAGACTTGGGCTGGGTGACACCTGACAATTTCAATTAAAAAACAGATTACAGCTTCCTCTGATAATAATTTCCATACCAGAATGTGCATAACCATTTTTGAAGGATCCTATATCCTAAATTTAAAAAGTAACAATTTGCACACAATGGGACCTGGGAATAACCTAATGCAGTGCTCACATTTGCTGCATTTGACTATCATTCAATGTTTCAAATGCTTCTGTCAGTACCATCTATCTATTCTGATGTGTAGCCATTTACTGTTGGTCTGTCTCATCCCACTGTCCTGTAGTACAGCTGAGGTTTGCCTGAAGATCTCACCCAAGCTCACAAAAAAAGAACCTGCCACACTTATCCATGAAGTTCAACTGCTTTATTTTTGGCATCCTGGGATTTTTATTTGTTGTTTCTTCATTTTACCCTCTTTGTATTAAAGTTTTATATGTTTAAATCATGTCCCAAGGACTCGTGTCCAAGATAGTCAAGTACAATGCACAACCACAGGGAACTGCTATGAAAACTACCATAAAGACCTTATGGTCTACCCAAGCAACACCTAAACTGTTGACAAGCCTATTAGAGGAATTTGCCTACCATAGCTGCCCTCTCCCAAAACTCCATCAGTAGGAAAAGGAGGCCTTCTAACGAGTACAGGAAATCGTTTATATAATTTCTTATAATTAACACAGTAAAGGAGTTTAAGCATGCGTGGGATAGGCATAAGGCTATCCTAACTATAAGATAAGACTAGGGACTAATGAAAGTATTTAGAAAATTGGGCAGACTAGATGGGCCGAATGGTTCTTATCTGCCGTCACATTCTATGTTTCTATGTTTCTATGTTTCTATGTTTCTCTCCTTCTGGAGTCCAAACTGGAAAAGGTCATATTACCCCAGTTAGTCACACAAGTCTTCCCTAGCAACTACATCTTACATTGCATAGAAACTGTGGTAACTCGCAGTGGTGAGCAACCATCACAAGATTTTGATGCAAAAGTAATGGCCAAATACCTCCAAGGATTACCATAGGCGCTATTTTCAGTAGATACCCCACTGACCTAAACATTCTGTAAATAACCTGCTCTGAACTCCCTAGAGAGCTACAAAGATCAATGGAAACCTAGTTTGAGCTCAAATTGAAAATTACTCACAGATGGTAACAAAAGAATTGCTATTCAATTTCAAGAATTAGGATAATCTCTTGCAATAAAATCAAATCATTAGATTGATATGATTTACAGATAATTAAAAAGGACACCCCACTGCCCAAATACAAAAAATTAAAAGAAATAACACTATTTGTTAGATATATCACCAACGAAAGCATGCATGCATTTAATTATGCATCTTTTCAATGGGTGAATATCTAAAAACAGCTTGCGAAAGCTGCAGATCTCTTGTTTGCAGCCTTTGTAAGGTCTCCCATTCTTACACTTCCCAGACTTTCTGTGGCTGTCCAATCACAGACTTCCCAATGCAGCTCAATGAGAAGTCTTTGCAAAGCAGGTGCTCTCGGCAATTGTTGCCTCTTGAGTATATCTCCACTGAGCTAACCATACCAGGAAGTAACCGGACATATTATCTGATTGACATCCATTAACAAGGTTAATTTATAAACGTGCTAATACAAAAAAAAAAAAAAAAATAAGCACCCAATGTGTTTAGAGTGTTCCTTCACTATTAGGCAATTTTTTTTGTGAGCTTTTATATCTAAACTATATGTTGACCTTTTTGTTAGAGTAGCATGATCTAATGGATATTGCTCAACTGTCAGCTAATATTTAGTAAGCATGCGCGTATTAATATTATCGAGAACCAGTCATTATCAGATACCGGAAACTCTGTGTGCAGAATATTGCCAATATTTAAAAAAAACACCACACTGCCTGAATAGAGAAATCCAGGCTGAACCATTCTATGATTTCTTTAATCAATTAATTGCTCTTTTTAGGAGATTATTGCCTTAAACCCCACTGATTACTCATCCATTTTATGCAATCACTGCCAATTATCCATTCTTTAAACTGTAAACCTTGATTAATTCTAGCTGCTTCACCTTGCATTATCCCTTCGATGTTAATGTTTCTTCTTCTACTGTGTAGAGTGTTCTTCATTTTTAGAAGAATAAAAAAACAACGAGCAGTGGACCCTGGACGTTAGGTGTAGCTAGACCAAACTTGCATGAATACGTTTACTTTTAAAACAGCAAAGGCTAATCTGATGGAATGTTGTGTTCATGTGTGAAATAAATTATTCTGACTTCACTCCACGCTTCCATTCTAAGTCAGCAAGAAGCCCTTCTTCCTTGGCAGAAGAGAGGTGTCTCATCGTGCTCTCCAGAAGCATGGCTAATTGGCAACAAAAACCTAAATGGGGATCACGGCAGACGGAATGCGATGACTGGTACTGCCAGAGTGATGGACGATGAATCAGCTTTGCTATTCTAAAGCATGTTGGACTGGTCATTATTTCCTGCACGTCTACACTTAGTCTACCCTGCCTGAATTGTAATTCTACCTATCTTGATGTGAAATTGTATTGTACATCCAGAACAGAGAACCAGGACAGGTTTATTTATATTACAGTTCAAGCAGGGTAGACTAAGCGTAGGCGTGCAGGAAATAATGACCAGAAGATTGTTACTGTTTTTATTGTGATGATGGCAATGACTTTGCAGTAAGCATAAGATTTTAGTTAAAAAATAAAATAATAAACACTATTAGAAACTAGTAGCCCTTTGGAAACAAATGATGATCATAATTAGAAAGTGTTCAATATTATTGGTTATATTTATTTGAGTTTAATTATGTCAATTACCTGTGTAATAATAATGAAGCAGATTGGTTACATTTTAGCAGTGAACTTTATTCATTTTTAACATTCTATAAACATAGAATTTACTAGACTTGTGCATTGGTGGCAACAATTTGGTTCAGGTGAATCACTTTGTCCGATAAAGACAGTCACATAGTCAATATGGCGGGTCGACTTGTCCATGCAAAAACTATTTTTACATTAAGCTATTTGTTATCGTTTGCATACTTTACTTTCTACTTATTTCCTGGTTAAACGACCACATGTCCCTTTACTGCTGTTACCCAACTTGTCTTACTCTGAGACATGGTAAAACACTAAACTTGTTCATAATATAAAAATGTGCATACCTTTTCCTGCCACTGTTTCGCTTGTTTATAAATGTGTACGCTGTTGTGGCATTTCAAAATTGTTTTGTACTCACCTCCACAACAACAAAAAAAACTTTAAAAAAAAACTATTTGGACAAACCAAAAAGGCATGGAAATCAGCCAATCCCTGCAAAAATATACATAATCTAATATAAATGTTATGTATATTTTTGCCATACACTGAAGGCACATTTTTTTCACCCTTTGGTTCTTAGATCATGTGAGAAAAAGTATCTAATAGAGAGGAAAAAATGAGGAGCGGTAAAAAACTATATTAATATATTTATTCAATATATAAATATATTAATTTTTACTGCTCCTAATTTTCTTTCCTCTCATTTTTTCCTCTGTATTTTCCCCTTTCCCCTCTATTGGTCACTTCTAACTTGATCAACAATTATTAGGTCTCCCCAGACATCAATCATTTTTTTTTGCCATAAATCAACCTTTTTTTAAAGCCATGGACGGAACTCCAAATCACGAATCGAACAAACATGCTCATCCATGCTTTTTTAGTTTCATTGTCCATACAGCACTTTGGATTTATCCGAAATCGTGTGACCTGCATTTGTAAATGCACAATCATACAATTTAAAATGCAATAAAGATGGCAGGGACTATCATTTTTAAAGCAGAGGTTAATTTCCAGGCAAGAGTCTTCCATTAAAATATTATAACTAATCAGAGCGCCTTTCCTATTAAATATCCACATAAATTTGCAGATTCAAATTAGTTGATAATTTAGCATCTGAAATACAAGACAAAAAAACATATGGGACATTTTTTTAAATTGCTAATCAATGGATATGGATATGCTCTCTATGCACCTAAAAATTTCATGAAGACCTCTCTCCACGAGGCAAAGAATTATTGTAACACACACAGTGATATATCAAAATATAAGATCTTCATTAGATGGTTAGTCATCTGCAGTCTCATACGCAAGAACCTTATCTTATGATGATTGTGATGTGCTATTTCTCCTTTCAATGTGCTCAAAAGACCTGCAAGGAGACAGCCGGCTAGCTCTGTGCCAAGAGGGCAGGACGGGTTAATAGCACAAAGATTAAGACATGCGTTAGAATAGGACACTTAATGGAAAAGTTGAATGTGGCGATACAATAGAAATTAAACGTATAAAATGATAATGAAGGAAGAGAATTATTTTTCTTAAAGTCCTATCTTTATTAATAATGAAAAAGAAATATAAAATTGCACAGTAAATCAGGTAAGGATTCAGTCACCATTGATAATTTCACCCCAGGGCACCAGCTAGTCTACAGCCTGCTCTTGGTCGATCTAATTAACCAAAATGGAAAGAAGATTCATACCTATTATAAATTATATTTTATATGCTTTTCTATAGAATATAGTGTATATTGTGGATGGTGAAAATGATCACATTCTTCACTCATGCTCCTGATATGGATTTTGATATGAAAATGAAGACAGTTAATATAAGCCTGGGTGAATTACTTCCCAATTATAAATGAAACATTGTGCTCACTTTGACTTTTCTTTAAATATGAACTTTTAAATAATTGGTTAATCTGCTCCACAAAAAAAGGAAACTATACAAGTAAATATTTATTGATAAAATATCACAATGAATTTTATATTTTTTGTTTTATTTAGGATCTTGAAAAAGTCCCTCCGAGGACTGAAATGTCGATGGTCTGTGCATATACCTTTCTTTATGTAATTAATGCAAAAAAACTTGTTAATTCACAAATCCAGAGTGCACTCATTTTCGATATTGTGTGCTGGCTAAAGCGTTTGCATCGTGGTGACATGTAGAGTGAAGTCGTTATGTGAGGGGTCTTTCAGATTGGTATATAATTACATATAAAACCCTACAATTGCAATACTACCAAAGATTATGTCCAAATTCCTATTACTCATGTTACTTGCTCTTGCAAATGATGTAGAGTCTAACCCTGGTCCCCCAACAGATTCCATTCCTAGCCTTCCAGCTAGAAAAGGCCTCTCCTTTGTGCACTGTAATATCCGCAGCTTACTATCGAAAATCGATGCACTGCAAGCATGTTGTTCACATTACAAGCCCAAAATCATTGTGCTTTCTGAATCGTGGCTAACCGCAAAAATACTTGACTCTGCCATTACAATACACAGGTATTCATGCCATAGAAATGACTGAGCAAAAAGAGGAAACGGCATAGTTATTTATGTTGACAATTCCATAAAGTTCACCCCCTTACAAAACTTTAGTTCTCCTGCCACCTTTGACTTCCTTTCTGGCACAATTGAGTGCAGTAAATCAATCATTGTTGCAGGAATCTACCACCCACCTAGCTCCCTTGTGCATTCCATTTCTGACATTGCCCATCTCCTTGGTGAAACCATAGCGCAAAACCCCAAAAGGTAACTGTTGGTCTTTGGAGATTTTAATATTGATTGGCTGAATCCTAAAAATAATAGTTCTTGATCGCTGTTTAAGACTTTGCAGCTAAAGCAATTAATCTCCTCCCCAACTCGCATTAACATTAAAAGCCATAACCATACCCTGCTAGATTGGATTCTCTCCACTTCTCCTGATAGAAATCAGGAGGCAGGAGTTCTCCCTAACAGTTTCAGTGATCACTGCTTAGTGTACTGCGTGCACAAAATAAAGGCTACTAAATCCTCTCCCTGTCAGGGTCTTACCTGAGTTGGGAGTCTGTAGCGCAGATATGATGCTCACCCTTGCAGATAGCCACAGGCCGAGGTGGTCAGGTAAGAATTCACCTGGCCTGTGGGTCTGTGCACGGGGGCTGTGCAGGATGCAATACCAATACGCAGGACAGGCAAGGACTGAACCAGCAGGATGGTCGAGGGATAGCCGAGGTCAAAGGATGCCAGAGGACAGGAACAACGAGGAGTAGCCGAAGTCAAGGGATGCCAGAAGTCAGAATAAACGAGTCAGGAAGCCGGGGTCAATAATGCGAAGCGATGAAACAGGAACACTGGAACAAACAGGATCAAAGACTTGACACTGAGCACAGGGCGAGGCTGGGTTTAAATACCCTGCTGATGACTGATCAGAGTCAGGTGAAACACAGCCAAGTCAAGGTGCAGCCCCCAGAGTAGTAGCCATGTCAGGATGAACAGGACTGGAATCAGTCTTCACTGTAAATAGCTGCTGTGGCTCAGAGGTAGAAAGCAGGACCAGGACTGAGAAGATCCCCGGTTCAAGTCCCCTGTTGGGAACTCCAAGAGCGACCACGTCTTGCCGTCTGTCTATCAGGTGTGAACCGTGACAGTACCCCCCCCTTTAAAAACGACCTCCGGGCGTGAATGGGTTCATTGTCAGCATAGTACACCTCTCCAGGGTCACTATCTGAATCCAGTGAGTCCCCATAGTCAAACTCCCCAACAAGGATTCCCTTTACAGCTTGGGAGTCCACAGTACCAGCTTCTGGTACGGCTGGAGAATTGTCCAGGTCTTTTAGGTTCCGGGTACAGGTGGCAAGCACTTCCAAAACTTTGGCAGGAGCAGTGTTCGCAGCTAACAATGCTTTTTCGAACATTTCAAGGTTTTCTTTACGGACTATAGTGCCATTAGAAGCAACGGCACAATCCACAGGTAAAACCTCTTCGGGCGGGCAGGAAGTAGTGGTGGTATCACAGGAAGCAACTTCGGGAGTAGATGCAGGAGGCTCTGGAGCAGGGGATGGAGGTTTTCTCGCGGAGGCCAAGCATGTGCAAGCACAACGGCTTCTATTTGGCTTTTTAGGCTGGTATGCGGTGTACACAGGGCGAAGGAAACTAGTACCAAGTCGGAGAGCTGGAGGTCTAGGAGGGCGAACAGGACAAAGCGTGATGAAATGCCCTTTTTCTCCACAGTAGTAACACAGGCCATAGCTTCTCCTTCGGTCTCTTTCCTTAGGTGTCACTTTGCAGTGGACGAGTCCTAATTGCATAGGTTCCACAGGGTCAAGTGGAACACCGGATACCTCTGGAGATTTCCTGGAAGCTGGAACATAAGGAGGCATCTCTGGGGCGTAGTGGTGGTACTCGGTTACTTGGTTAGGAAGAATCTGAGATTTTTTAGTACGTGGAGCTGACTTGGCCACAGTGGTCTTACATTGTGAGTCCATAGCAGTACTAAAGGATTCCCAGCTGACCAGGACAGGACTCTTCGTCTGCAACATTTGGTGAGCCCAAACTTTGATGCGTCCAGACAACAGGTTGATAGCCGCTCGGACCTTGATAAAATCTGTGGCATATGTTCGAGGCTTTAAAGAAAACAACACCTCACAATCCATCTTGAAAGACTGAAAGGATGTGCGGCTACCATCAAATCGGTCGGGCATGATGACAAACGGTTCAGGAAAAGCTGGTTCCGGGGCTGGATGTACTGCGCCTTTAAGGAATAAAATTTCTTGCTGCAGCTCCGAAACAGTCTGGGCCAGGCTGGACACACGCTGGGTCGAGGGTGAGCACATCTCTGCGGACTCCATAATGGTCAAGTCTTATGTCAGGGTCTTACCTGAGTTGGGAGTCTGTAGCGCAGATATGATGCTCACCCTTGCAGATAGCCACAGGCCGAGGTGGTCAGGTAAGAATTCACCTGGCCTGTGGGTCTGTGCACGGGGGCTGTGCAGGATGCAGTACCAATACGCAGGACAGGCAAGGACTGAACCAGCAGGATGGTCGAGGGATAGCCGAGGTCAAAGGATGCCAGAGGACAGGAACAACGAGGAGTAGCCGAAGTCAAGGGATGCCAGAAGTCAGAATAAACGAGTCAGGAAGCCGGGGTCAATAATGCGAAGCGATGAAACAGGAACACTGGAACAAACAGGATCAAAGACTTGACACTGAGCACAGGGCGAGGCTGGGTTTAAATACCCTGCTGATGACTGATCAGAGTCAGGTGAAACACAGCCAAGTCAAGGTGCAGCCCCCAGAGTAGTAGCCATGTCAGGATGAACAGGACTGGAATCAGTCTTCACTGTAAATAGCTGCTGTGGCTCAGAGGTAGAAAGCAGGACCAGGACTGAGAAGATCCCCGGTTCAAGTCCCCTGTTGGGAACTCCAAGAGCGACCACGTCTTGCCGTCTGTCTATCAGGTGAGAACCGTGACACTCCCAAGGTTAAAATCACCAGGTCTTTCAAAAAATGTAATCTTGGATCCTTTCTAAATGATATCAAGAACCTCCCATGGCACAGATTAAACCTAATCCCAGATCTAAAAAGTGCAGTTGAATTCTTTCAGTCCGAACTCCTACAAGTTGGAATTTGCATGCCCCGCTGCATAAGGTGAGAGTAAAAGGGGCACATATGAATTGGATCACAGCTGACCTTATTCAAATGTACCAGCTTCGGGACTCATTGTGGTTAAAGTTCAAGCGTACTAGCTCTATGAACGATCACTGTGCATATAGACCATGGTGAAATATCTAAACAAACAAAATTGGCCAAGGCCCAATATTTCTGTGAAAATCTGAACAATAACATCTCAAACCCTAGAAACATTTAGGAAAGTCATAAATAACTTACAAACTTCCCCAATCCACTCCCAACTCTCCACTGTCAAAGTTTACAACCAAATCCTGCAACTTCCCTTAGAAGTAGCAAATGCCTTTAACAATAATTTGTCAGATGTTCCACCACCCTGATTGCTAAGCTAATAAATGACACACATCATGAAACTACAAATGTGGATCAGGCCCCACTAATTTTGCAAAGACCCAATAGAGACAAGTTCAATTTTAGAAACACCTTAATAATCTAAAAATGAAAAAAACAATTTGGACCTGATCAAATCCCAGCAATGTTGTTGAAGCTCAATTGCTAAACCTGTCACAACCCTAATTAACGAATCCTTGGTGTTTGGATACATACCCAATCTTTGGAAGACTGCGAGAGTAGTGCCTATCCATAAAATCTGTGGCATTACTTTGGTTACTATCGCCCAATATCATTGCTCCCAGTATTGTCAACAAACTTAGAAAAATGCATCCATACGCAACTATGTGAGTGAGTATTACCAACAATCTAACTATCTGACCCCTGATCGATCAGGTTTTCGCCCAAATCACTCCACTACAGCTGCCCTCTTAAAAATTTGCAATGACATCCAAACTGGTATGGAACAAGGAGACCTAACTGGAGCTATTTGCCTTGATTATGCAAAGGCCTTTGACACAGTAGACCACGAGATTCTACTGCACAAACTAAAAAATTCAGGTATTGGTGATCGTCCGCTAACCTGGTTTCGATCATAAGTATCGGATCGATCACAATATGTGTCCATTTCTGACAGCGACTCCCTCTCTCTCCCAGTCACGTGCTGTGTTCACCAAGGTTCCATTCTCGGCCCCCTACTATTCACATTATTTATAAATGATCTGCCTAATGTCTGCATATCCTCAAATGTAAACATGTACGCAGACGACACAGTTATCTATGCAAGCAAATTCGATCTACCGCAGCTTGAGGTTGTGCTCCAAGACCAGTTCACAGAGGTAGAAAAGTGGATCGCAAAAAACAAACTCTTCCTAAACACTAACAAAACTGTCACAATGATCTTTGGAACAGTACCTTAATGACACAAATTACACAATTCCCACCTATCCATCAAAACAAAATCAAATAGCACACTGACCGCAGTCCACTCTTTCAAATACTTCGATATGTTGTTAGACCCCAATCTATCTTTTGGCCTCCACATAGAAACTTTATCCAAAACTAGGTGCCCTGTACAGAAACAAATCCTGCCTAAGCCCTAGAGTAAAGGAAAAGATTGTACAGCAAATGCTGATGCCAATCATTGATTCTGGGGACGTAGTATATGCACCTGCACCGCAAACCCAGCTTAATAAACTCAACACATTGTATAACTCGTTCTGCCGATTTGTGCTACAATGTAATTACATGGCCCACCATTGTGACATGCTAAAAGAACTAAACTGGCTGTCGCTGGAATCCAGACGCACCCTTCAGCTTTCCAGCCTTGTGTTTAAGCGCTTTTCTGTGAATTTCTTTGTATTCACGTTATGGAGTTTTACTGTTTTTGGTCTCAATCATAGTCTTTGTGGTACTTAGTTATACATTCTCAGACAGACTTCACCTTCCATACCAGAACTGGCGACAATACTATGAGAGCCAAAAAGCCAGAATTATACAGTCCATTGCTGGTTTTTGGTCACTGGTCCTTTTGGATCACAATCCATGCTATGGCTTAAAAAAAGCTGTGTTTAAAATAGCACCCATTGCAAATTACCTTTGTGTTTGGTCTCACCACAATCTGATATATTTATATAAATAGACAGACAGACAGGCAATAATCCACTGAGCAGCCGAAGCACAAACAAGTTGAAATGACACTTCTAAAATCTCTTCCAAATAAATCCAGCCTTCATTAGCTTCCCATATATCCTTCTGCTTCACAAATAGCACAGTAATCCTAGGATCATGAGAGAGGTTAAAGTCAAAGCAGTTTCTTATCATGACTGTAAATCATGTTGAGTTACAAGCAGGGCCGGTGCAAGGGGATTTTTGGCTATACAGGCGAAGATGCATTTTGTCGCTCCCCTCCAGCCCCCTTAAAAAAGCATCTTCACCTGTGTGTTTTGTAGGCCCCCCTTTTGAATTTCTTACCCTCTTTAGCATTTTTTATCCCCTCTTTATTATGTCTTCAATGCACCTTCACCTGTGTTTCTCTTACAACCCCCAGCCCCTTTGTGGGTCTATTTCTTTCCCCCAGCCCCATTCTGTGGCTCTCTCCCCTCAGCCACTTTTTTGTCCCTCCACCCAAGGGCCCACTGTGTGTCTTTTTCCTCCCATGCCACATAGAGGGGAAAGGGGCTATAGAGGGGGGCACATAAGCTGCAGAGGGGGGCAGGGGCCGTGGTGGGGGCACAGGTTCTGTAGAGAGGGGCAGGGGGTACAGGTGCTGTAGAGGGGGTCAGAAGCCTTGGTGGCGGGACAGGGGCTATAGAGGGGGCACAAGAGCTGCAGAGGGGGGCAGGGGCCATGGTGGGGGCACAGGTTCTGTAGAGAGGGGCAGGGGCCATGGCTGGGGTACAGGTGCTGTAGAGGGGGTCAGAAGCCTTGGTGGCGACACAGGTGCTGTAGACAGTGGCAAATGCCCCCCTGCCCCCCCCCTAGATTCTCCCCTGCCGGCTAATGCAGGCCTGGCACTATCCTGGCTAGAGTTCACTTTCACCATCGGACCACCAGGGACTCCCCACCGGACCACCAGGTATCAAGAAATGTCCCCCCTCCTTCCTCAGTAAAGGTAAGAAGGGAAGGGGGACATAAATATATTTATTTTTATTAAATAAATAAAATAAAAAAATGATTAAAAAGGCTTCCTACCCTCCTTCCCCCCATACACACACTGCCCGACAAACACTGCCCCCCATACACACACTGCTCACAAACACTGCCCCCATACAAACACTGCCCGCCAAACACACACCGCCTTACAAACACTGCCACCCATACACACTGCAAACCCATAGACACATTGCCCCCACACACATTGCCCCACACATACACAGCCCCCCCATACACACATTGCCCCACAGACACATACAGTGCCCCACACACACTGCTGCCCCCCATACACACATTGCCCCACACACACACAACTCCCTTATACACACACTGCCCAAACATAAATACAGTGCCCCCTACAACACACACACACTGCCCCCCATACTACACACACACTGCCACCCATACACACACACATACACACACATTGCCCCACATACAGTGCCCCTACACACACTGCCCCAAACACACATACAATGCCCCCCATACACACACAATGCCCCACACACACAGTGCACCCATACACATAATGCCCCACACACACATACAGTGCCCCCATACACACACTGCCCACCACACACATACAATGCCCCCTAACACACACACTGCAACCCTGACATACACTGCCACCCTCACGCACTTCACTGCTCACACACGGCAACTTTCACACTCACTTCACCCCTCACACATATCACTGATCCTATGCCCTATATCCCTCACACACACACACTGCACACCCATAGACACGTTGCCCCACACACACATTGCCCCCACACACACAGCCCCCCATACACACATTGCCCCACAGACACATACAGTGCCCCACACACATTGCTGCCCCCCATACACACATTGCCCCACACCAGGCCCGGACTGGCCATCGGGCACACCAGGCAAATGCCCGGTGGGCCGCGGTGGCCATGGGCCGAGGCCGGCAGGGGAGGTCCCAGGATCTCTCCTGCCAGTCTTTGCAGGGCCGGCGCTATCTGAACGCCGGCCCTGCAGTAGTCTACAGCGGGCCGGTGGGGAGATCAGCGATCTCCCTCACCGGCCCACATGCAGGATATTGCGGCCGCCGGGGGAGAGAGGGAGGGAGCCAGCCTGCCAGCAGAGGAACCCGGCGGAGCTTTAACTTACAGCTCCGCCGCGTTCCTCTCGCGAGATTCGGAGCGTTGCCATGGCAACGCTCCGGGTCTCGCGAGAGTGAACTCTAGCCCAACAGGCTCGAGTTCACTCACCACTAGGACCACCAGGGATGGATGGCAGCCCCAGCAGCAGGATCCCCCCTCTCAGGCATAAGGTAAGCAGGGAGGGGGGATATAATCACTCAGGGCACAGCAGCCTCACAGACACCCCTAACACTCACTCACACACACTGCACCCCTGACACGCACAGCGCACACACTGCACCCCTGACACTCACAGCACCCTCACACACACACTGCACGTCTGACCCTCACAGCACACACAAAATGCACCCCTAACACTCACAGCACCCTCACACACACACACACACTGCACCCCTGACATGCACAGCACCCTCACACACACACTGCACGTCTGACACAGCACAAACAAAATGCACCCCTAACACTCAGAGCACCCTCACACACACACACTGCACCCCTGACACACACAGCACACACACTGCACCCCTGACACTCTCAGCACCCTCACACACACATTGCACCCCTGACACTCTCAGCACCCTCACACACACTGCACGTCTGACACAGCACAAACAAAATGCACCCGAACACTCACAGCACCCTCACACACACACTGCACCCCTGACACTCACAGCACCCTCACACACACACACACTGCACCCCTGACAGCACCACACACACACTGCACCCCTGACACTCACAGCACACACAAAATGCACCCCTAACACTCACAGCACCCTCACACACACACACTGCACCCCTGACACGCACAGCACACACACTGCACCCCTGACACTCACAGCACCCTCACACACACACTGCACCCCTGACACGCACATCACACACCCTCACTTACACACACTGCACCCCTGACACTCACAGCTTCCTCACATGCATACACTGCACCCTCACACACAGCTTCCTCACATGCACATAGCACCCTCATGCAAACACAGCACCCACTCACACACAGCACACACACACTGCACCCATCACACACACAGCACCCTTACCCACATAGCACCCTCACGCAAACACATCACCCATCACTCACACACACACTGCACCCCTCTCTCACACACACTACACCCCTTACACACACACACACTACACCCCTTACACACACACACACACACAGAGCACCCTCACACACACTGCACAATATGCTTTCCTGGCATTTTTGTCTCCTGGTAGCCCAACTATGGAGACACCAGAGACAAATTTCAAGCAAACACAGTGCAAGCATGTTATTAAATTTGCTTGCGCTGTGCAGAACAAATACAGGGTATTTTTCTCATGCCAGAGCTCTTCAGCAGAGCTCTGCGCATGGTCTACCCTGGAAGAGCATTGAACCAACATGCTCACTTTGTGATGGGGTGTGCTTGTCATTGGTGATGACAAAACACACCCTATCTGGCCCCGCCCCCTTTTTAGTGGGCCGTTGTAACTAAAAAATGCCCGGGCCGAATTTTCTTCCCAGTCCGGCCCTGCCCCCCCCACACACAGCCCCCTTATACACACACTGCCCCACACATACATACACTGCCCCCCCACACACACACTGCCCCCATACACAATGCCACCCATACACACATTGCCACACATACACACATTGCCCCACATACACATACAGTGCACCCCATACACACACTGCCCTAAACACACATACAGTGCCCCCCATACACACAATGCCCCCACACACATACAGTGCCCCCATACACACAGTGCCCCACACACATACTGTGCCCCCCATACACACACTGCCCAACAACACTGCCCCAAACACACATATACTGCAAGTCTCACACACATACACACACTGAAACTCTCACACACACACTGTCACACACACACACACTGTCCCCTAACACACACACTGCAACCCTGACATACACTGCCACGATCACGCACTTAACCACTCACACACACACACACTGCAACTTTCCCACACACTTCACCCCTCACACATACCACTGCTCCTAAGCCCTATATCCCAGCAGACCCCAGGTTAGTTGTCAAACTGTTCTTAAACGGTTTGACTAATTACTCTGGGATGGGATGCTGGCACTACTGGCACCATAACTACTGCACTCAGCTGTAAGGGTTTTTGTGCCTGGATTATTTCTTTAAATAATCTACAAGTGCCCCTCCCGAGATCAGGCTCTGGATCCGCCACTGGCTGTAGAGGGGTGCATGTGGGCTATAGGGGGGCAAAAGGACTGTGGTGGGGGGCACAGGGGCTGTGGTGGGGGGATCAGAATCTTTGGTGGGGGGCACAGTGGCTTTGGTTGGAGGAACAGGGGCTGTGATGGGGACAGGGGCTGTGGTGGGGGGACAGGGGCTGAGAGGGGGCACAGGAGCTTTGGTGGGGGGCACAGGGGATGTGAGAGGGGCCAGGGGTTGTGGTCCGGGGATGGGGGCTGTGGTGGTGAGGGGGTGGGGGCTGTGGTGTGGGGAACAGGAGCTAAAAGATGGGGGGGCAGAGCTACCTCACTGGCACATACAGCACCCATTGCAGAGCACCCTCACTGGTACAGACAGCACCAATTGCAGAGCTATCTCACTGGCACAAACAGCACCCATTGCAGAACACCCTGACTGGTACAGACAGAACCCATTGCAAAGCTACCTCACTGGTACAGACAGCACCTAGTGCAGGGTATATGCTAAAGTACACTTTTACCGCTGTGGGGGGAGGCAGGAACAGTGGTGGGAGCACAGGGGCTGAGAAAGGGGACAGGGGCTGTGGTGGGGGGATGGGGGCTTAGAGATGGTGCACATGGGCATTGGTGGGGGGCACAGGGGCTGTGGTGGGGGGCACAGGGGCTAAACAAGATGACAGAAGCTGGGCTGAGGGGGGAGGCAGGAACGGTGATGAGGCCACAGGGTCTGTGGGGGGAGGCATGAGCTGTTGAGGGGAGCAGGGGCTGTTGTGGGGGCATAGGTGCTGTAGAGGGGTAAATGGATTTAAAACAAAAGAAAACAAAGTGTATTCCTTACCTTGGGCCAGGGAGGAGTGGAACAGGAGCTGGAGGCAGGACACAGCAGCCTGGGAAGTCGGCCAGCCCCTTCTGATGATGCCAGGAGTAGGGGATGTGACTTCCACAGCTTTTCTCCCAGACTCCCCAGCGGTTTGGGACAAGAGCAGTGGAAGTCACGCCCCCTCCTCCTGACATCATCAGGAGAAGCCGGCCAACTCCACTGACTGCTGGCTGCTGCTGCAGGAAGGAGATGAGTTGAAAGATCCGAGTCCATGAGGATTTTTGCGCCCCTCTACTCTTGCGCCCAAAGGCGGCCGCCTGTGCCACCTTATGGATGCGTCTGCCCTGGTTACAAGTTGACTTAGCATTTTAATAAAACAGAGTCAGGAACACAAACATGTATTCCTGCCCCTATAGTGTTAAAACCACCATCTAGCTCCCTGAACTCCCCTTCCCCCTAAATATAATAAATTCTTACCTTTATTCCAGTCTACTGGTGCTGGATCTGCCCCTGATATGCCTCCTTGGCTGACATAATTAGAAGAGGTGTTCCGAGCCAATCATAATGCTTTCACATAGGAAAGCATTGGATTGGCTGAGACTGTCAAGGAGGCAGATATAGGGCAGAGCCAGCACAAGTGAAACACAGCCTTGGCCAATCAGCATTTCCTCATAGAGATACATTGAATCAATTCATCTCTATGAGGAAAGTTCAGTGTCTCCATGCAGAGTGGAGACACTGAATGTCAGTCACACCAGTGGCGTACATACCGGGGTCGCAGGGGTCACGGCTGTGACTAGGCCCGGCCCACCAGAGGGCCCGGCCGCCCTGCAACCCGGTATGTACCCACTGTGGCCAGCCTCTTCTCCTTGGGGGCCCAGGAGCTGGCCATCTCAGGGCCCCCCGAGGCTGGCACTGGTATCACCAGGCAGGCAGGCAGGCTGGCGGGTGCGCGAGGAAGCACTCTCCCCTGAGTGCTTCCTCTTCAGCTCCCTCGTGCACCGCACTGATACCGGAGTCGGAAGATGACGTCATCTTCCGGCGTCAGCATCCCTACAGGAAGCACTCAGGGGAGAGTGCTCCCTCGCGCGCCCGCCAGCCTGCCTGCCCGCCCGGTGATACCACTAGACCCCAGGGAATCCCCTCAGCTCTCCAAAAGGTAATTTTTTAAAGTGTGTGTGTTAGAGTGTGTGTGTGTTAGAGTGTGTTAGTGTGTGTGCGTGTGTGTTAGTGTGTGTGTGTGTTTGAGTGTGTGTGTGTTAGAGTGTGTGTCTGTGTTAGAGTGTGTGTGTTAGAGTGTGTTAGTGTGTGTGTTAGAATGTGTGTGTTAGTGTTAGAGTGTGTGTGTGTTAGAGTGTGTGTGTTAGTGTTAGTGTGTTAGTGTTAGAGTGTGTGTGTGTGTTAGTGTTAGAGTGTGTCAGTGAGTGTGTTACTGTGTGTGTCTGTTACTGAGTGTGTTAGTTTGTGTGCGTCTGTTAGTGAGTGTGTTTTGTAAGTGAGTGTGTGTGTGTCTGTCTGTCAGTGAGTGTGTATGTTTGTCTATCACTGAGTGTGTGTCTGTCAAGAAATGTGTGTGTCTGTTAGCTAGTGTGTATGCGTCTGTTAGCTAGTGTGTATGCGTCTGTTTGTGAGAGTGTGTGTGTGTTTGTCTTAAGCACTTACCTTTCTCCAGCGCCGGACTCCCTTGGCGCTGGGGATCTCTCTGCCCCGATCCGCTTCTCAGCTCCCAATGCGCATACGTGGCAAGAGCCACACGCGCGTTCAATCCGCCCATAGGAAAGCATTACTCAATGCTTTCCTATGGACGTTCAGCGTCTTCTCACTGTGATTTTCACAGTGAGAATCGTGGAAGCTCCTCTAGCGGCTGTCAATAAGACAACCACTAGAGGCTGGATTAACCCTCAGTGAAACATAACAGTTTCTCTGAAACTGCTTTGTTTTCAGCTGCAGGGTTAAAACTAGAGGGACCTAGCACCCAGACCACTTCATTGAGCTGATGTGATCTGGGTGTCTCTAGTGGTCCTTTAAGTGTATGTGAATCTGCATGCACTGGCGTACATACCGCGGTCGCAGGGGTCGCAGCCCTGTGACCTTTGCGACCAGGTGCCCGCCGCCATGTGTTGCGGCCCCAGCCCATGCAGAATAAGCGCACGGGGGGGGCACTGATCAGTTTTTGCACCGGTGCCCCGGGGGTTGTGTGTATGCCACTGAGTCACGCTATGCAGCACTGCCCCAGAAAGCAACTCAACTAGCCATCTGAGGAGTGAACAATGGAGGAATCCCTAGGCTGTAATGTAAACATTGCATTTGATCTGAAAGGAGATTAAGTTTCGATATCTTATATCCTATGAAGTTCCTTTCATAGGAGTGTTAAGGGTTTAAATTATGTACATTATAGTTTGAACTCTAAGATTCTGATTTTCCTACAGGCTGTACGCCGCAGGCGTAGCTCTCTATAATAATATATATTTTATAGTGCGATAATTCACGTTCAGAGTTATGTGCATTGATACACTGCAATACTTTTTAGCAAATGCAAATCCAAAAGGAATCAACAATCCTTTTACATCCTTATAAAATAAGTAAGAGTAAACAAACGATATAGGGACGGTTCATACCTAATGCACATTGACAAATTGTGTTGTTTACATGTTCCATTATTCAGATAAACCATGATCCGATACTTTCTGTGCAGAGATTGCCTTGGGCTGACGTGAATATGAAAGTGAAGCATTCCTTGATAAATCTGCTGGAATTGTTGAAGCTAAATCCAGTATGTACTTTGGCCATGTTGTGCTTTCCCCCCACTTTATTATATTTTTGGACTATTATAAACTCTCTAAAAAAAAAAAAAAAAAAAACTTTTTTAACTTTCAAACTTTAAAAACGAACATTTCCACACAGCAGTTTTTGACAAAGCAATCATGTATTTGCAGATCTGTCTTGTGTTACGATAAAATAATGCCATACACCATGTTTATGATATCCCATAATAAATTCATTGCAGATCACTCCATCTAAAGCTTTACCTTTATAGCAAGACATAATAATGAAGAGTGAACACTCAGTGGACTTGCATATTAAATAGCAAGAGATGCTTTATTAAGTGTTTTTCATACATAGAATAAATTGATATTTCAGTTGGGTCATTTACTCCCACATGGGACCAGAAGCATGATTTTATGCTATGTATGAAAAACACTTAATAAAGCATCTCAGGCTATTTAATATGCAGGTTCCTTGAACACTCACTCTTCTGCATTATATATACTGTTTTTCCAGCTATAAATGCATGGATAATTGCTCATTTGGGATTCTGTAATAGTACATCATGGCGCTTAATGTAACCATTAAAGGTATACATTTAAATCCACATAGAATACTTTTTGTTTTTTGGTTCCAAATCTTTCTCAACATATCCTTTCCTACATTTTGTTTCTCTAATGTTCCAACTTTCTTTCTTTTTCTAGATCCATTGTTATTCTTTCCACCAACAACTACAGACCCCCAAATGGCTGTATATATACCCGTTATCCCCAAGTGGTCTGAATGGTGGCCGCTATGGTTCTGTCCACATTCATGATATGATGCGTGCGTGCTGTCATCATGACGTTGATTATGTCATGTTGCTGATGTCATGATGTCAAAATCAGCGTTCCTGCGTGTTTTAAAGGCATAGTTACCCGATTAATAAATTACACTATAAATAGAAACTTAGGGCTTGGTTCTATGCACTATTGTGGTTCTTTATAATTCCCAACAGCACTTTATTATCCTTACTGATTATTCTGGTTCTGATCTTGGCTATTTTTGACTACTGTCCTTTTTGTTATTCTTGACTCAGCTGTTACTTACTATTTCCGGTTTCCCTGTATCTGACTTGTCCCTGACTAATCTCTGTTTACATTATTATTATTATTATTATTATTGCCATTTATATAGCGCCAACAGATTCCGTAGCGCTTTACAATATTATGAGAGGGGATTTAACTATAAATAGGACAATTACAAATAAACTTACAGGAACAATAGGTTGAAGAGGACCCTGCTCAATCGAGCTTACATTCTATAGGAGGTGGGGTGTAAAACACATTAGGACAGGAATTTGCAATCAAATAAGGTGGGCTGCCCTTTAGGAGAGGGCAAGAGACGGGTATGTGAGGTAGGGGTTAGTCTTGGAGGCCATAAGCTTTCCTAAAGAGATGGGTTTTAAGGCACTTCTTAAAAGATGCAAGACTAGGGGAGAGTCGGATGGCGGTAGGCAGGCTATTCCATAGGAAGGGAGCCGCCCGCGAGAAGTCCTGCAAGCGCGAGTTGGCCGTACGGGTGCGGACAACGGACAGGAGGTGGTCACGGGCAGAGCGGAGAGACCGAGAAGGGACATACCTGTGGATCTGTGAGGAGATATAAGAGGGGCTAGAGTTGTTCAGTGCTTTATAGGTGTGAGTTAGTGCCTTGAATTGACTTCTATAGCACACAGGAAGCCAATGTAAGGACTGGCAGAGGGGTGAGGTGTGAGAGAACTGACTAGAGAGGAAAATCAGTCTAGCAGCAGCATTCATTACAGACTGTAGGGGTGCAGTACGGCTTTTGGGAAGACCAAGCAGGAGAGGGTTACAATAATCCATACATACGTAAAGCCCGGCCACCGGTATACGTTATCTCAGGATACACTCTGACACTTCTGCTGGCATAACCACCTTCTCTCTGCTGCTCCTGGGGCTTCAATTGTTAGAAGCTGTGCCAGTGATCTACTTATGTGCATGCACGAGATTATAACACTGAGATCCATGATGTGTGTTTCTGAGAAGATGTGGAGTCCTGACAGATTACTTTTGAGCTAAGCTTCCCGTCTTTACACTCTCGGTACCCGATTGGAAGTGACCACAGGAAAGCATATATTTGAGGAGCTCCTCTTGATGCAGTTTAAGCTGTAAGTATTAGTAGTAGTTACCACGTTTATCTCCAATGTTGAGATTATCGTAGGACCCACCAATACTGGGATATTTTGTTGCAATGGTGGTCTTATATGGCAGTATGGCTACATGGTGTGACTTACTCCTCAGATAAATTTACTAATATAGGTCATTTAAAGTAGTTTTATTCTTACAATTTATATCTAAACTAAATGATTTTCGGGTCTCAAAATCCACTCCATTTGGTATAAAGTATAAATTTCCATTTCTAAAATGCAATCATATTTTACACATAATGAACAAACATTTTATGTTCGGAGAAGCCTACCTCTCAACTCGGTAACTAACGCTTATGACTTAACCAATAAATGCCCTCATCTCACTCTGTATTAACATCATTCCCACACTGGCAATCCCCACATCCTATCTTTCATCCCTTCTAGCATCTAGATTGTAAGCTCCCATGGGAATAGGACCCTAAACTCCTCCTGTATTTGCTTGTCAAATGTTGTATTGTCTCAGATGTATTTTAACCTTTGTCTTTTTTACTTGTACCAATTGTACCCATACACAGAGCTGTGGAATCGCTTTATAAATAAAGTATAATAATTAAGTACACTCTACTGCATGTACAAATTTCCATTGTGTGTTAATGACAATTTTATTAATAACCTCCAATTAACTAAAAATATTGTGTAGCAAGCATTCGGAATGCAATCAATCACTCACATGTTGGTAGCAGTAGGTTACACGAGTATAATGACAATATATTATAAAATATTACTTTTATAAATTTTATACTTTTACATTTTGGAAGAATAAACCGACAGACAAGCAGATCTTTTTGTAGATCATATAACTTCTAGATTCTAATGTTATCTTATTATCAGGTCTAGTTACAGTGTGTTCTGGATCATCAGAGGGAAGCGTTGGCTGGCTTTGGTGATTATAAATGTCAGCTTATGTTTTATAGACTAGAATGAAGTGGCCTTGGTTATCTCTTTATCTCGAACACTTGAATGCACATGATCTTCGGATACTGAAGCATTGTAAGCAAAATAATACATATTTTCTTTTATGACTGAACAATCCATCGTGTTGTTGAGATGGCTGTCAGAAATGTCATTTTCTATTCTCCTACTCTCTATATCGCTAACTACTTTTCAGCACTAAATCCATGATTAGCCGAACAATGCATCAGAGTCTCGATGGAAGTTGAAGGATTGTTAATAAGATGAGCATAAAGTTTGCTTTCAATAAAATGTTACAGTTGCTGCTGCAGAACAGCAGTTTCTAAGTCCTTAATGCACACAAACTTCACATTTCTATAAATACTAATTATATATTTCAAAAGTCATAATATCCTGTCTGCAATTTGTATTAATATGCTACTCCGTGAGCTTTTACTGAAATTCTTAAAGGGGTTTGTTGCAGTACTTCAGTACATTTTATACGTATGAATACATCTATTGACAATAAAATAATTTTGCAAGAAAACATGCGTTGTGTCATTCAGTTTTAAATGTCACTATTATCTATTTATCAAGCGTGGAAACATGAAATAATATATTGATATACAATGTTTCTAGTAGCATAGAGTATTTGCATATTTGTATTTTATTTCTTGTGTGCAGTCAATAACCTCGCCCCCACCTGCCTCTCATACCTCTAGAGTATTCCACATTTCTCTCATCATTTACTAATCTGCCAGGTGTAGGCAACCTTCAGGAACCCCAGATGCTTTGCACTACATCTCCCATAATAATCTTACAGCCATAATGCTAGCAAAGCATCAGTGGGATGTAGTCCACAACATCTGGAGTACCGGATGTTGCCTACCTCTGTGCCTGGCCAGTTTGTGTCTCATCCCCTCTTTTTGTCCTCAGCCCACTGTCAACCCACCTTCTTTCTTTGTCACCTATCTTCTCTATATTACCCAGGAAGCCATGTATTTCCCAAATATATATATATTACAACCTTGTGCTAACTCCAATTTAATATATGAAACCAACGCTTTACCTCCTGACATAGGATCTTTAAAAATCATTACAATGTACACAGTGCAATCTCCGTAAAGGAGTAGCTCCTCATTAGCACGGACAAGATCTATGAGTTCCTTCCTGGGAAGTGAAAAGGGTACGAGAAGAATGAAAAAAAATGCAATTTTCCATAAAAGCACAATTATTAGGTTATAAATATTAGTGAATTAACTGTTAATATATTTTGCATTTAAAATAAACATTAAACTATGTTTAGTCCTTCTAATTGTCCTTTGCTGTAAGTTTGGCTGAAACACTGACTTGAAGGGGGCCGATTAATTTTTATTGCCCTTTGAAACAGATGTATCCAGTCAAAACAGTTCCGTAGTGTGGTGCATAAGTCCAGTGTCGTTTGTTGTGCAGCAAATTTGAGGTTAATATAAGCTTCACTTTTCCTGGTGGTAGGGGAGATAAATATAAGACAAATCTGTTATCTAAGGGACAGTTCTTGCATGCAGTCAAAATACATGTTCTGCACTAATGACTCATATTATCACCACTTTCTGCTGGGTGTTATTCCACTTGTTAAATAATGTGCCGGTTAATAAATGTGTTATCAGATAATGCCATCTGTTTAATAATGTTGGATAAAATTTCAAATGATTTAAGAATTTTGGATAAACTTTCAAAACTAGTTTATCAACATATTATCATATCAAAATATCCTATATAAACAAGTATATCAATATATATATATATATATATATATATATAAAAAAAAAAAATTATTTTTTATAATGTAAAATAATTTTAAAAGTTTTTCCAAAAATGTTAATCATTTGCAAAGCTTACCCAAAAACTTTATTTTTGAATAATAATAATATTGAATAAACATACCTCCTGATTCTTCAGAGCTTTCTTCAAGTCTTATTCTAGTATGTACATACCTCCATCAACACTTACCATTTCCCTCAAGAAAATCTTAACAGGAATAGAGAATTTCAAGACAAACATGGATCCTTGTGAGCTATTGCACAGCCAGACATACATTTTATACACTACTGATCCCTTATTATTCGCTGGGTATCCACCCTCATAAATATAAACTCAAAGTAAAAAAAAAGCCACCGTTGTTGGATCCCTAAAGGAATACGCTAAGCTGAACATATTTTTACAGAATAAAAATAGTAATTACAGTTGTTCACTTTTAAATATGATGTTAATCGTCCTAAAATTATTAATTTTGTTTGTGCCATTATCCCTTTTTTTTTGCCATTTTATACATTTTAAATGACATAACCTTGCTGCAACTATCACTTTTTTGAAAGTGTTCCTTCACGTTAATATTGGATAAACCCTAAATTATGTATGTTTTCAGCTTCCAAACAACAATGGTACATATTATATTATTTAGACAAACATACATAAAGTTTGGACTGTTATTATACTGCGTAGTTTATCTCATATTGTTTTCAAAGTTCTAGATTTTTAGTACTAATCTTAAAAAAAAAAAAAAAAAAACTAACCAAAATATTAAAAGAATGAAACCGACGTTGTGAAGATGGGTGTCGTGGCTACTAACAATACTGCCCTGTGTTATTTTAAGTTTGAAGAATTGTTTGAGTGCATTTCTTTCAGGCACACGTACAAAAAAGCAATACTGACAATTTGTCTCCGAAAATCCATCATGGGTGTCGTAATTTATTAACCAGACTTTTTACAAAATCAGAACCACCAAAAAAGACAACATTTAAGACAAGACAAGCAAAGATAACTCAGGAATTTAATTACTTTACTCGAAAAATGTTTTCCCTTAGGCAAATTCGTTGCTGTGCATATGTCTAACTTTGAAATTGCTTAATAAATTAAGCAACTGCACTTTTGTAAAGATCAGATGGCTGTGTTACTAAAACTAATGATAGAATACTTTGTAAAAAAAAAAGATACAATTTGTATCTTGTAATACCTTTTTTATTGGACTAACAAAATTGTTTAATGACAAGCTTTCAGGAGAACCTCCCTTTCTAAAGTCTGAAGCATTTCTGAGCAAAGACAACACATAGAATTCAAAGTTGAGTTCTGATACAGGGGTTAAAGCGACATGATTGCAAATAAGACACCATTCTCGCAGAGGGTTGTAAATATCTTTCTGAAGAGGAGAGTGAGAAAAAAACAAAAACAAAAAGATAGTGCAGAAGATGGTACACTTTATATCACACACACACACAAACACACACACACACACAATAAATATATATATATATATATGTATATGCAAACACAAACACATATACATATACATACACATAAACACATATACATACATGCAAAAGAACAGAAAATATAAAGAAATATAAATGTACAGTCACATGTATAAGCATACATGCATAAGATTATGGAAAAACATAGGTCTATAAATAGTACTTTGTATATTGATAGAATAAACATATTGGAATGAGTTTTAAAGTGTTGATGCATATGACAGAACAGTAAGATAATGCTAGGGGAGTGTTCATGTAAGGTATTGATAGTGGGATAGGAAACCCAAATCATTACTTAGTCCTCTATTCTTGCTGTTAAACAGTTTGATCAGTCTAGCTTCAAAAGTCTTTCTTTCTTGGGTATTTTTAAAAAACCCTTTCAGTACTTTGATTTTTAGGTCCTTCATTGATTGGCCAGGCTGGGTAAAGTGATGTCCCACAGGAGTGCAGTACGATCTTTGTGGTGTTTAATGAAGTGTCTGTACATATTCATTCTGCCATTTAATTGCTGGGTGGTTTCCCCAATGTAGCATCCTAGGTGGCATTTGGCGCATTGAATCATGTATACCACATTGCTGAATATGCAGGAGTATGAACCTTTAATGCTGTAGGTTTTATTGTTGTGTGTTATGTGCTGACACAGTTTGCAGCAAGTTTGTTTGCATTGACTGGTCCACTTTTCTTTATTCTTACCATCAGTGGGCAGCTTCCTGTTGATTAATTTTTGTTGAAGGTTTGGTGGTTGTCTGAAGGCCAAAATGGGCATTTCAGAGAAAATGTTTTTCAGAGTCTCATCTTCTGTTAACATTGGTTGTAGGTCTTTAATGATTTTCCGTATTTTCTCAAGAGCTGGGTTGTAGGTGACCACAAGTGGCACTTGTGTAGATATTTTTTTCTCTCTGTACTGTAGCAGGCGCGTGCGTGGAGTTTTTACAGCAGAGTTGATTTGTTTGGTAATAGTCTTTCGTTTGTAGCCTGTCTCATAGATTGGGAGAATACATTTAGATGGGAATTACGGTCATTAGGATCAGAGCATATGCGATGGTACCTAGTAGCTTGGCTGTAGATAATGCCCTGTTTAGTACGGGAGATGGAAGGAATGTGTTAAAAGAGTCACAGAATTGTATCAGTTTTTCTTCAATTTCAGTCCAAATTATGAAGATATCGATTTAGCGATAATATTTGTATGGTTTGGTGTGCTGTATTTTTAGGAATCTCTGTTCTAGATCTGCCATAAACAGATTAGCATATTGGGGTGCCATCTTAATGCCCATAGCATTACCCATGGTTTGTAGGTAAACCTCATTGTTAAAACTGAAATAATTATGTCTGTGGATGAATAGTGCCAGTTCTGTGATAATTCGGGGCTGTATTTTTGGTTGTCAGCATAAGAGAGGAAATGGAAGCAAGCATTGATGCCATCTGTATGTGGAATGTTGCTGTACAGAGATGGTTACAAGGATGGTGTTAGCAGGGAGATTGGTGATTTGGCTGAGTTTGTTGAGGAAGTCGGTTGTGTCTTTTATGAAGCTGTTGGTGCTGGCGTCTAGAGGTTTTAGGGTATATTCTACCAGTCCTGAGATCTGTTCTGTGAGAGTTCCCATTCCTGTAATTATGGGTCTTCCAGGATTACCTGATTTGTGGATTTTGGGAAGCATATAGAAAGTGCCCATGCAGGGACTAGTTGGTATGAGTGATTGCAGTTCTAGATGTGTATTCTCAGGGAAGGATTTAATGAGCTCTCTAAATTGTGATGTATATTCTTTGGCTGGGTCTTCATTTAGCTTTCTATAGTATTTGTCATCTGACAATTGCCTGTCACCCTATTTTTTTGTAGTCCTTGCTGTTCATTATCACTACTGCTCCTCCCTTGTCTGGTTTGATGGGGATATTATGATTATTTTTCAAGTAATTTATAGCCGTTTGTTCCTGTATTGAGAGATTATGAAACATTTTCTTTTGGTTTTACTTGGTTGTCAAGGATACTGTTCATAGATGGAAACTTTCAATGTAACTGTCCAGTTTGGCATTTCGTCCTGGTGCCGGAGTGAAATTAGTGTTCTTTTTCCTGTTGTTGTAATCGATTGTAGTTTCAGTGCTCTCTTCGTCATGGAAGTATTCCTTAAGTCGCATCCGTCTGAAAAATTCTTCCACGTCAGAGTAGAGCCCAATGTCATCAAGTTTTGTGCTAGGGCAAAATGATAATCCTTTGGAGAGAACTGATGCTTCTGATTCAGATAGTTCATAATCCAAAATATTAACAATACAAGATTTCTCTTGCCATTTCTCTTTCTCTGCCAGATGTTTGTGATAATCCTGCTGGAGTCTGATGAGTTTATTATTTTTCTTCTTAAAAAGTTGCCTTTGTTGCTTTTTGTAAAAATAGTGTAAATCATGTTCTAGTTGTTCAGCAATATATATTATCCTCATATTAGAATCCTTTATTAGAATACACATTCCACATGTAACTTAAATGACCAACTGCAGACATTAGAGGAACTGTCTGCATACACGAGGGTATAGCTCGAAGGGTCTGTTACTGATGTACAAACTGATATATAATTAAGGCTACATAGATGCTATCCAATTATTGTGTAATGTAAAATCTCATCAATCACATCATAAGGTCTTCTCATTCCTATTGGAAAGCTCAAAAAATATATATATATATTTTTTTTACTTCAGAAATGGGAGTTCCACTATTATATATTGTTCCAGTAATTTATATTAATGTTAATATCAGTAGTAATTCTTTTGGCAGTATTTTAAACTGTGAGATTATTATTATGCTTAAGATATTATTCCTTAATGTACGTTTCATACAGGTTATTAGTTATTTTATATTAATAGTTTTATTGTCATCAAAACTATTTCAGAGCCTAAAAGTTGAGCTGAAAAAAAAGTAGCCATATTGGATTTGTTTTCCAATTTTGGTATTTTCTCCAATAATGTACAATTCCCTAATTTCGCCATAATTCCCAGTTTAGAGAATCAATTCTAATTTTTCAAACACCTTTGGATTGTTACAATTCCAATCAGTTACACTATACATGATACATGATTCCGTTCCTGGTAAAGTTAGTTTTCCAGCAATATCTTAGGGATTTTAAATTGTTGGCACTAGTTTACAAACCAGTTTGGAAAACTAATACAGTCAAGGTTACAATGCAATCAATGTTTTTGTTTTAGCACAGTTACATAGCCGAAGCCAAGGTTTAACTATACTGTTTAAGAAATAAATCTATAATTCTAACCTGGCGTTTTCAGTCCTGCATAATCAACTTGAATTCCCTAAGTCACAAAACTGGTTTGTCAGCTTATAAGGGACAATCTCATCTATCACAAAAACCACATATACTAAATCTTTGCCAAAGCAACTACATAATATGCTAAATGGAATTGACAAGCCAGTCATGCTGTAATTAATATTATGAATTTGCCTGACATATAGACTGGTATTGTATTGTTAGAAAAGAAGAATGATTGGTACATATACCGTGAATATATTACTGACTGTGATGCTGTTCATTGACCTATTAACTGCTGCACAGATCTATCACAAGGTGCCCGATTCAGAAGAGGAGGGTGGTTAAAAAGAGCGTGGTCAATAGCTGTCTGATGATTTGAAAGCAAGAAAGAAAATCCATAATTGTGAAGAATATTACTTTGTAGCAAGCATATTGATAATAACTGGTTGATTGTGGATCATGGCTAGTTGGAGGTTGTGAAACACAATTTAAAGCAGCATATGCATCCCCTGCTCCAGAGGGGGGTCATCATTTAATGAAAGTGTACTTTAATAATTGCTGATTTTTACATATATACTTAATTACCAATAAACAAGATTATTGCTGTAACAAAAAAACAAACAAAAAAAAATAATCAGAAAGTGTGAATTGAATTTAAAACAAAACTAACAAAGATAATAGAATATTGGTACATCCATTAAAAGTCAAGGATTGGAAAGAAAGAGTGCCATTCGGTATTCGTTTTGGGCATTCGGCAGTTCGGCATGTAATTTGTTTTGAAAAATAAACATTTGTGTGTTTTTTTTCTTAAACAGCAATGTTTTACATTGCATAGTGGACCACAGCAGCACCCAGACCACTTAATTTTAAAGAAGTGGTCTGAGTTTAGTATATATACAATTTACAAAATTAGATTTTCACTGCACAGATAGTGCAGCCAATCAGGGAGCACTACCAGCACGCAACACTTCTGCACACTATATAATCCCACCCCTGTGACACCATCTTTGTGGAGAGTTTAGGAGCAGAGAGTGAGAGCAGCGTGTAAGAGCAGAGAGAAAGCAATTGTTCTGTGAACAAGCAAGTGAGAGTGTGTGAGAGAGAGCAAAGTGAGAGCAAGAGTCGGCTGGTAGGGAGAGCAGTGTAGGGTCACCCAGGGAAAGTTGTGGTGGTGGTGGTAGTGGGGTAGTTGTGGGAGATTTGCCCAGAGAGGGTTGTGGGAGGGAAGGTAAGCATTCTAGGGGCAGGGAGTGTGGTGGCACTAGCAGCTCCTGCGGTTTCATTTGCCTCTGCTTCAGGTGAGTTGAAGAGGAAGCAAGTGTACCTCTACCTTTGCTCTGCCTCTTAACACCAGTACTGGTGGAGGAGCTAGTAGTTGTACTACCAGCAGCAACATGACGGCTACCAGTTTCCTCAGTCACTTTGCTTGAGGGGAGAATGTGAGGAGGACGTAGATGATTCATTATAGTTTCTTTTGTTTTATTACATTTTTATTTAAATTAAATCACAGAAACTAAAAAACACAAAATTAATTACTGTAGCAAAGTCACAGTGCAGCAGAGACACACCCTGGCAATCAGACTACCTGGCTTGCACAGCTACACATTTTCTCACCTCCCCCCCTCGTGGCTCCCCAAGTTTGCAACAAGTAAAATACAATAAATGTAATGTAATGTATCTCTCTCAGTCTCTTGTGCTATCACAACTAGTCTGGTCACATGAGTGCAAGCCAACAAACTGACAGTCTGATTTATATACTATCCCATCTTAATGACAAAATCACCATTAATTGGCTGTCCTCTAAAATCAATCACAAAAATGTGCTCATTTAATTGGACATGGAATAATGAAACCGGATTGGGCAAGCAAGCATTACATTGCACAAAAATAATTAGCTTATTGGTTAAGATTCCTGTCATCATTCATGTAATTTCCTCCCTCTCTCTTGTTTTGCCACTTTTTAGAAATCCGAATCACTTTGGAGCATCGGACTTCCGAACTACCGAACTACCGTATTTCGTCAGTTCGGAACATTGACACTTTAGACATTTAGAGAAAACCTGAGATTGACTCCAAAAGTCAAAGACAGAAAGGACTTAGTGGGTAATGAAGGTCATAAACCTTAAATTGATTAGAAAAAAATATTATTTACTGAAGGAAGCTGAAGGAGGAAAAGAAAGATCACTATTCCTCTATCAGTCTCCCACGGCATACCCACAGCAATAGAAATGACTCATAGAGCTAAAAAACCTAAATTGAGAAACCTGATAAATCTTTATTAAATTGTACTACAATTGTGAAATAAAGAAACAGCACGTCTAGCTCGACGAGCATTTCGACACACTCCGGCGTCTTTGTCAAGAGAGTTACCGTGACGGGTGCCCGCCCCGGTCTTTTGAAGGAGAAAAGCCACGCCTCCATAGTGAAGTGCCACGAGGACATGCCTCAATAGCAACATCAATTCTACAGAGGCTGGCTGGATACATTTTAAACAAAACAAAGCTAGATGGCAAAAAGCCAAATAAGTAATACACTATCCTGGCTTTTGAAATTTAGTATCAATTTACTTCTTTGGGCTATTTAGGTGGGGAAACAACCCCTACTTATAGTACAATGTATCTAAAAGGACCGTCCTCCATTCCACAGAGTATTCTATGAATTGTTATACACATAAAAATTTATATAAACTATGGATACAGTATATTTTAAATGTTGTGCATTAACTCCAAACTGATAGTAAGCAAAGATGACATTTTTGTTATTGCCTCATATTGTAAAGATCTTAAAGGAAGTGTTTCAAACTACGATAAATATAAAATCCCTAAGTGTATTATCTATAGATTTTTAATTGGTAGAAGGTAAAAGAATTACTTTAACCAAAGTGAAAAAGATGCATATATTAAATTATTTTTGATTTTTGATTTTTAATTTATTAATTTTAAATCTAAGTTCAATATTCGTCAATTCACTTTAATTTTATTTTTATTTTAGTTTGTAATTATATATTCCATAACTTATACCTTAATTAAATGTCATATTATAAAGAGCAAAATAATTAAGTCGCTCGGCTATAAGGCTGATATATGTCTCATTATCTTAAAATGTATCCAAGTTCAATAAACAATTAACATCTCACTAACTTGATGGTGAAATGTTTCCAAAAAAGTAAATAATTCTAAATTTAGAGTGGAAATAATAGAGTAACCTCGTAGTTTGTAACAGACTGCAATAATAGGGATGAAAAAAAAAGTTATGTATAGCTTTAACGAGTTCTAAAGTGAACACAGTCAATTATTAGTGATGTCCCAAACGGTTCGCTGGCGAATAGTTCCTTGCGAACATCGCTTGTTCACGTTCGCCACGGATGGCGGAAATAAGCGCTGTTCGGTCCGCCCCCTATACGTCATCATTGAGTAAACTATGACCCTGTACCTCACAGTCAGCAGACACATTCCAGCCAATAAGCAGCAGACCCTCCCTCCCAGACCCTCCCACCTCCTGGACAGCATCCATTTTACATTCATTGTGAAGATTGCATTCTTAGTGAGAGGAGGGACAGTTTAGCTGCTGCTGATTTGATAGGGAAATTGATAGCTAGGCTAGTGTATTCAGTGTCCACTACAGTCCTGAAGGACTCATCTGATCTCTGCTGTAAGGACAGCACCCCAAAAAGCCCTTTTTAGGTCTAGAACATCAGTCTGCTTTTTTTTTTCTGTGTAATGTAATTGCAGTTGCCTGCCTGCCAGCCTGTGTGTCAGGCTCACAGCATATACTGTGCCCACTTGCCCAGTGCCACCACTCACTCACTGGTGTCCCAATAGCTTGCATTTAAAAAAAACAAAACTTTTTGGACTGTAATATAATAGCAGTCAGTTTCCTTCACGAGTGTGCGTTTCAGGGCCTGCCCAGTGCCACCACTCACTCACTGGTGTCCCAATAGCTTGCATTTAAAAAAAACAAAACTTTTTGACTGTAATATAATAGCAGTCAGTTTCCTTCACGAGTGTGCGTTTCAGGGCCTGCCCAGTGCCACCACTCACTCACTGGTGTCCCAATAGCTTGCATTTAAAAAACAAAAACAACTTTTTGGACTGTAATATAATAGCAGTCAGTTTCCTTCACGCGTTTGCGTTTCAGGGCCTGCCAGGGCACAGTGTCACACCAGTGCAACTCATATCTAGTGTAACAGTAGTGTACATTTAAAAAAAAAATATACAATTTTGACTGTAATAGATTGAATAGCAGTTAGTTGTCTGCAAGCGTGTGTGTCAGGCCTACAGCGTCTACTCTGCCAACTTCTGCCACTGCACAGTGCCACTCATATCTGTTGTCACAGTAGCTTGCACGCATAGTACCACTAATCGAAAAAAAATATGACAGGCAGAGGCAGGCCACCCCTCAGGGGCCGTCGTGGTTGTGGTGCTGTGATTCACTTTGGCCCTAGAATAATGCCCAGTGTTCAGAGGCCACGTATCCTGAACTCGAAAAGTTCTGAAGACATAGTTGACTGGCTAACAGAGGACACCCAATCTTCTACAGCTTCCGCTCGGAACCTTGACACACCATCCTCCTCCAGCTTAGCTTCAGGCACCTCTCAAGTTACCACTCGCCCGCCTGCCGCCACCACCAACACTAGCACCACAGCAGCTTCACTTGGTATGTCAGAGGAGTTATTTACACATCAGTTGGAAGAAATGAGTGATGCGCAACCATTATTGCCAGAGGATGTAGATAACAGGGATATGTCTCAGTCAGGCAGCATTACACACATGGACGTACGGTGTGATGATGATGATGATGTTGCACCCGCTGCTGCTTCTTTTGCTGAGTTGTCAGATACAAGTGAAGCGGTTGATGATGACGATGCGTCCGTGGATGTCACGTGGGTGCCCGCTAGAAGAGAAGAAGAACAGGAGGAAAGTCCAGATGGGGAGACAAAGAGGAGGAGGAGGAGACGAGTTGAAAGCAGGGGGAGGTCGTTGCAAGGAGCTAGTGGCACAGTCAGACAGCATGCATCGGCACCCGGGGTCAGCCAGACAGCACGCCAATCAACGCATGCTGTTGCCACCACCAGAATGCCATCATTGCAGAGCTCAGCAGTGTGGTATTTTTTTTGTGTGTCTGCCTCTGACAACAGCGATGCTATTTGCGACCTGTGCCAAAAGAAACTGAGTTGTGGGAAGTCCAACACCCACCTAGGTACAACTGCTTTGCAAAGGCACATGATCGCACATCACAAACGCCTATGGGATCAACACATGAGTACAAGCAGCACACAAACTCAAAGCCGCCATCCTCCTCCTGGTCCAGCATCTTCAGCCACGTTAACAACTGCTGTCCTCCTTGCCCCCTCTCAACCATCCACCCCTCCGTCTCTCGCCTTGAGCAGTTCCTGCTCATCTGCCCACAGTCAGGTGTCTGTCAAGGACATGTTTGAGCGTAAGAAGCCAATGTCACAAAGTCACCCCCTTGCCCGGCGTCTGACAGCTGGCTTGACTGAACTCTTAGCCCGCCAGCTTTTACCATACAAGCTGGTGGAGTCTGAGGCGTTCAAAAAATTTGTAGCTATTGGGACACCGCAGTAGAAGGTATCCGGCCGAAATTTCTTTGCACAAAAGGCAATACCCAACCTGTACTCGATTGTGCAAAAGGAGGTAATGGCATGTCTGGCACACAGTGTTGGGGCAAGGGTCCATCTGACCACTGATACCTGGTCTGCAAAGCATGGGTAAACCTGCTGACGGCTGCCAAGCATGGAATGCGTGGCTCTGCAGAGGAGTTGGTGACACCGCCACGACTTGCAGGCAGGCCTGCTGCCACCTCCTCTACTCCTCCTACTCCATCCTCTTCCATAACCTCCTTGGCTGAGTCCTCTTCTGCTGCTGCGTCTTGCTCAACATCAACAGCACCCCCCAGCTCGCCAGGTACTATTCCACATCCCAGATATGGCAGTGTCACTTCGTCTTGGGGTTGACTTGCCTGAAAGCAGAGAGTCACACCAGACCAGCACTCCTGTCCGCCCTGAATGCACAGGTGGAACAGTGGCTGACTCCGCACCAACTGGAGATCGGCAAAGTGGTTTGTGAAGAAATTTGTTGTCGGCATTGCATTTGGGCAAGTTGACACGTGCCGTGCATGGCACATGTGTGTAATCTGATCGTACAACGCTTTGTGCATAAGTACCCAGGCTTACAGGACGTCCTGAAGCAGGCCAGGAAGGTGTGTGGCCATTTCAGGCGTTCCTACACAGCCATGGCGCACTTTTCAGATATCCAGCGGCGAAAAAACATGCCAGTGAGGCGCTTGATTTGCAACAGCCCGACACGTTGGAATTCAACACTCCTAATGTTCGACCGCCTGCTCTAACAAGAAAAAGCCGCTAACGAGTATTTGTATGACCGGGGTGCTAGGACAGCCTCTGCGGAGCTGGGAATTTTTTTGCCACATTACTGGACGCTCATGCGCAATGCCTGTAGGCTCATGCATCCTTTTGAGGAGGTGACAAATTTAGTCAGTCGCACCGAAGGCACCATCAGCGACATCATACCATTTGTTTTCTTCCTGGAGCGTGCCCTGCGAAGAGTGCTGGATCAGGCCGTAGATGAGCGTGAAGGAAGAAGAAGAGTTGTGGTCACCATCACCACCAGAAACAGCCTTATCAGCATCACTTGCTGGACCTGCGGCAACGCTGGAGAGGATTGTGAGGAAGAGGAGTCAGAGGAGGAATGTGGCTTTGAGGAGGAGGAGGAAGACCAACCACAACAGGCATCCCAGGGTGCTCGTTGTCACCTATCTGGTACCCATGGTGTTGTACGTGGCTGGGGGGAAGAACATACCTTCAGTGAGATCACTGAGGACGAGGAACAGGACATGAGTAGCTCGGCATCCAACCTTGTGCAAATGGGGTCTTTCATGCTGTATAAAAAGGCTAAAGGAGAATGACCTGTACTGGGTGTCCACGCTACTAGACCCCCGGGATATAAGCAAAAAGTGCCTGTAATGTTACCGAATTACGGCAAGTCGGAAAGGATGCAGCAGTTCCAAAATCAATTAAAAAGTATGCTTTACACAGCGTATAAGGGAGATGTCACAGCACAACGGGAATCTAACAGGGGAAGAGGTGAAAGTAATCCTCCTCCTCCCACGACCATGCCGGCAAGGACAGGACGCTTTACAGACGTGTTGTTGATGGAGGACATGCAGAGCTTTTTAAGCCCTACGCATTGCCACAGCCCTTCGGGGTCCACCCTCAGAGAATGACTCGACCAACAGGTAGCAGACTACCTCGCCTTAACTGCAGATATCGACACTCTGAGGAGTGATGAACCCCTTGTGCAGGCTTGACCTGTGGCCTGAGCTATCCCAATTTGCGATAGAACTTCTGGCCTGCCCTGCTTCAAGTGTCCTGTCAGAAAGGACCTTCAATGGAGCAGAAGGTATTGTCACTGAGAAGAGAATTCGCCTAGGTCAAAAAAGTCTAGATTACCTCACCTTTATTAAGATGAATGAGGGATGGATCCCGAAGGGACTGACAGTGGGCGATACATTCGACTAAAAAAGGCCTGATGAGGGGGACATAACAGGGTGTCGTGGCAGCTGGCCCGCAGCGTGATATTTAAATCCCTAGCTCACCCCAGTACCTTGCCCTGTCGTGGTTTCCTGTTCCTGGTTTTCTGAGAGTGCTTTATCATTGTGAATCTGATTTCCTGGTATCCTGATCTTGGCTTTTCCCTGGTTATTCTGAATTCTGGTTTCCCTGACTTGGCTTGTGTAAACGGTATTGTGTATTTTCTGGCTTCCTTCTCTGTCTCTAGCGTATTAGTCCGGCCATTCTAAGGTCCGGTTTACTCTCTGTCCTTTTATTTTCCTTTTCTTGCCTATGTATATGTTTACATAGTTTCTGCGTGCTGGACCACACTAGTAGTCGTGACATTGGGATTAAACTGATAAGAATAGTACTGCTTAACACACCACTCCTATCTGGTGGCACATTAGATTGCACGCGCAGTGCCCCAAATTTGAAGAAGGAGGACCGACCAAGCATCTTTTTCCATCTCCCGGTTCCTAAAATCGATGCCATATACACGTCCCCTGATAGGGGACGTAACAGGGATTAAACTGATAGGAATAGTACTACTTAACACACCTTATAATAACGCAGAGAGAGGCAACGCAGAGAGAGGAGTCTGAAGAAGAGGAGTCAGAGGAGGAAGGTGGCTTTGAGGAGGTGGAAGACCAAACACAGCAGGCGTCCCAGGGGGCTTGTTGTCACCTTTTGGGGACCCTTAGTGTTGTACGTGGCTGGGTGGAGGAAGAGACCTTCAATGACATCAGTGAGGACAAGGAACAGGACATGGCTAGCTTGGTATCCAATCTTGTGCAAATAGGGAGTTTGCGGTTGTGCAAATGGACTGTTTGCGGTTGTTTGCGGTGCGTTAAATGGGGAGTTTGGTCTGTCACTGTGAAGTGGGCGTAACCCTTACACTACCTGATCGATACAACATCATACCTGATGTTTTAAAGCAGGTTATTCCAAACAATTTAGGAATGTTAGGTGATTTATGCCCTTTATGGATTAAAACCAGACTCTGCATCAACTATGTAATTTTCCATGGGAGTTTTGCCATGGATCCCCCTCCGGCATGCCACAGTCCAGGTGTTAGTCCCCTTGAAACAACTTTTCCATCACTATTGTGGCCAGAAAGAGTCCCTGTAGGCGTCTGCCTATTGAAGTCTATGGCGGTTCACCCGTTCGCGAACATTTGCGGAAGTTCGCGTTTGCGAACCGAAAATTTTATGTTCGCAACATCACTATCAATTATGTATTGTTAGAGAATGTTTATTCAATCTTAAAATTATTGAAGCGCTAAAAAAGTGCCGAAATAGACTGTAAGTATACTTAATCATTTGACATGACTACAAATATATAATGTTAAATGGTTATTCATAAAAAGGGAGAGAATGAAAACCCTTCATTTAGACCTTTCGGGCTCAAGGTTTTTAATCGGTATATCCAAAAGGATTCTCGCTGTCTCAAAAATGTGTCATAATTCCCCCTCCTATGACTTTTTTTCACTAACTCCAAACCGCAGAACCTTAATCCATTGGATTCTCCATGATGGTATTCTCTAAGGTGCCTAGAGATGGGGTTGTCCAAAGGATTCCTGGGGGATCGTACATGTTCCTGGATACGTTTCTTGAATGGTCTAAATGTTTTGCCAACATATTTTAACTTACATTGACAAGTAAGTAGATAGACCAAACCAGCTGTGTTACAGTTGAAAAAGGAAGAAATCGTAAATTCTTCACTATCATCACTATTTCTCACTTTTTATGAATCTTTTAATAAATTTACAAGTGGTACATCTCCCACAGGCATAACTACCTGTTACAGTAACCAAGTAGAGGATTGCCTCAAGCTAAGATGGCTTGGGGACAAAATGTCTCTCAGGTTTCTCCCTCTACGCGCTGTAATAGCTGCATTCGGGGTCAGTCTTTCTTTGAGATATTCATCACCAATGAGTATAGGCCAAAAGCGTTGAAGAGAGTCTTTTACTCTATTCCAGCCAGCATCATAGGTAGCTATAAGTCGGATGATATTAGAATCCTTAGATGTCTTGGCCGGAGAGGTACCCGCAATCAATGTACTTCGATCTGCTTCTAGGGCTCTTTTATAGGCCTGTTTCAAACATTTGTTGGGGTAACCTTTTTCTCTAAAATGTGTTCTTAGATCCTTCGCTTTAACTTTAAATTCTTCAATTGTACTGCAGTTGCGCCTAACTCGAAGGTATTGACCAACCGGAATGCCTTGTCTTAAAGGTTGAGGGTGGAAACTATCCCATCTAAGAAGGTTATTACAGGCAGATTGTTTTTTGTATAAAGTTGTTTGTATAGTGTTGTGATCAGTGATAGTGATTGTTATATCCAGGAAGTTAAGGCTTGTACCCCCAAATTCACTTGTGAACCTCAGATTCTCTTCATTCGTATTGAGCACCCTTACGAACGCATTGAAGTCTTCTTCACTCCCCAACCAAATCAGAAACACATCATCAATGTAGCGGCGCCACAAGAAAATAAGTGGAAGATACTCTGACATAGCCGCAGATTTGATTATGTTTTCCTCCCACCACCCTAGGTGCAGGTTAGCATATGATGGGGCACACACCGTCCCCATTGCTCTTCCCCTCACCTGATGATAGAATTTATTTTTGAAAACAAAATAATTATGCGATAAAATAAACTCAAGTAATTTCACGCAAAAGTTGGTATGGTGGTTAAAGGATTCACCTCTCTGTGTCAAGAAATGTCTTGTATGTCTAATCCCATTGATATGGGGGATAGAGGAGTACAGAGCCTCAATGTCTAGACTACATAGTTTAGCTGACGGGGGCAGTTTCAAATTTGATAGAAGAGCCAAAGTCTCCTCTTTTATTGAATAAACATTCTCTAACAATACATAATTGAATGTGTTCACTTTAGAACTCGTTAGAGCTATACATTAATTTATTTTTCATCCCTATTATTGCAGTCTATTACAAACTACGAGGTTACTCTATTATTTCCACTCTAAAATTATTTACTTTTTTGGAAACATTTCACCATCAAGTTAGTGAGATGTTAATTGTTTATTGAACTTGGATACATTTTAAGATAATGAGACATATATCAGCCTTATAGCCGAGCGACTTAATTATTTTGCTCTTTATAATATGACATTTAATTAAGGTATAAGTTATGGAATATATAATTACAAACTAAAATAAAAATAAAATTAAAGTGAATTGATGAATATTGAACTTAGATTTAATATTAATAAATTAAAAATCAAAAATCAAAAAGAATTTAATATATGCATCTTTTTCACTTTGGTTAAAGTAATTCTTTTACCTTATACCAATTAAAAATCTATAGATAATACCCTTAGGGATTTTATATTTATCTTAGTTTGAAACACTTCCTTTAAGATCTTTACAATATGAGGCAATAACAAAAATGTCATCTTTGCTCACTATCAGTTTGGAGTTAATGCACAACATTTAAAATATACTGTATCCATAGTTTATATCAATTTTTATGTGTATAACAATTCATAGAATACTCTGTGGAATGGTGGACGGTCCTTTTAGATACATTGTACTATAAGTAGGGGTTGTCTCCCCACCTAAATAGCCCAAAGGAGTAAATTGATACTAAATTTCAAAAACCAGGATAGTGTATTACTTATTTGGCTTTTTGCCATCTAGCTTTGTTTAAAATGTATCCAGCCAGCCTCCGTAGAATTGATGTTGCTATTGAGGCGTGTCCTCGTGGCACGTCACTATGGAGGCATGGCTTTTCTCCTTCAAAAGACCGGGCGGGCACCCGGCACGGTAACTCTCTTGACAAAGACGCCGGAGTGCGTTGAAACGCGCGTCGAGTTAGACGTGCTGTTTCTTTATTTCACAATTGTAGTACAATTTAATAAAAATTTTATAAAGATTTATCAGGTTTCTTAATTTAGTTTTTTTAGCTCCATGAGTCATTTCTATTGCTGTGGGTATGCCGTGGGAGACTGATAGAGGAATAGTGATCTTTCTTTTCCTCCTTCAGCTTCCTTCAGTAATTTATATTTTTTTGACACTTTGGACATTTGTAAGCATCCGAATGGCATGAAATTCGTATGAATGCACATTCGGAATGAAACAAATTGCACATGTCTACTATTGAGTAATTCTTGCAGGAATAGGTCAAGAGGAAACTGATAAAGGCTGTCTGAACAAAAGGTTAATGCACAGATAATAAAACAGATATGTGAACAAGAAGCAAGAGTTAGAAGCAGACATTCATACAACGGTTCGTATGTCATAACATAAAATTGTGATAAAAGTGTGGAATACTTTGTTTTAGTCTAAAAATTTCAACCTTCTGTTTTCTACAAGTACTTCTAAGTAACAAAATCTTAATACAACTTCGGATCGAACATGTCTCAATTGATATATAATAGATTGACTTTACTCTAATGGAGTAATGAATCCAACAAATCCCAGAGTGCCAATATGATCCGTTACTCACCACAGAGGTAGCAAGACAAAACCAGTAATGTAATTTACTAAACTGCAAATCCTGGTGAATGTATATGGGAAATGCAATTAAAAGGACAAAAACAGTTATTAATTGGAACTTTTTTCTAATTTAGACATTTTTTAGCCTTGGCTCCATTGACTTCACATTTTACAATACTCTGGTCAATTCTTTATAAATTTCCATTTAGAGAGAATCCCTGTCAGATGTTTTTCACTTTAGCTATTTTGCCCTAAAATTGTCAATTCCGTTGTGAATTTTCTAGATTTCCAGTTTTTATAAAACTGTCACTAGAAGAAAGATGGGACAAAATTCTGTAGGTGGAACAATCTCCCTGGAAACTAATTCCATATCCCTGCCGATTCTGTTGATTTTCACTGTGACTTTTCCTTTTTTTTTTTACAACTGTGCCTTGATTTGCAAAACGTATACATTTCTCTCCAAAATGTCAGTCAGTCTTTTACAAAATACTAGGTTCCTTAATATATATAGCTGTCACAAATCGGCATTTATTCGATCTAGTTTATATTAACTCAATTTATTATGAACAAACCAAATAAACCACGGGGCCCTATTCTCAATTCTTCTTTTTTTATGATCTAAATGTTAGCTGCAGCCATAAAGTCTGATTTAATTGTCTTGCACAATTCATCAATTCCTGTAATGTATCTCGTGATGCATTATGCCAGGGTGATATAAAGGGATCCTAGGAAGCCGTTTCATAAAATACCACATGTTATACTATTCTGCATAATTCGCTATCCAAACTCTGTTGCTGTTTGCTTGTGTGTAAACATCATATAGCTATCCCAGCTTGCGCCATTGTAAGAAACTCTGCTTGCTGGGTTAAACCTCTGTAAGAACAAAGCTATTTAAAAAAAATACATATAATTCTTTATTTTTGCAGGTGTGGTATAACAGCATAGTAAACATAGACAAAAATATATATACACAATTAGAGAGGAAGCGAACATTTTTGTCTAGCATAAACATCCAACTTTTAGATTTTTACTTGTGGTTTAAACAGGAGGTAACCTGCATTAGAGATTATATATATCATCGGTTAAAGATAAGGAGATCAATAACACTGTTGTAGTGTGCTCTAATTCACAAGCACTATGAGCACCTCTGGAAGTCTACTTAATAATAGTAATATTGGACATTGACTTCCAGAATCCCTATTGCAGGAGAGTATAGTATGTGGGGGGGGGTTGCGTTTGGGGAGCGACTTCGAGTAGTGTCACATTACGTAAGGATGCTCATGTAGCTGACCTGCTGTGCGGTCTTGTTTGACTCCGAGGCTGTGGACAGTTTCCTCCGTGAAGTTCATCCTGCCTGCCAGAGTGCTGAGGTCTGTTTTCAGGACCACAATTTCCGATGCAAGGTAGGCCTTGATCTCCGTCACCATCGCGGTGATGTCTGTTTTTGTGGCCCACTGCAGGTCGGGCTGCTGTTGGGGGAACAACTCTGCCACTTCGGGGTTGTGGCTGAAGCTCCTCCGGTTCTGGGTCGTCCACCTCAATGTGGATACGCATGGTGTATCTGCCATTAGATCTGCCATTTTAGGCCTGGATGGCTGGGTGAGTAAGAAGCTGGTATCCTGGGTGTGGCTCCTGCTTGAACCCCGAGATTTGTGTGAGTGCTTGCCCATGGTCTCCTGCTCCAGTGAGTGCTTTGTAAGTGAAAACCAACTCATCCAAATGGGGCAATTTTAGTTTTGAAGACTATTCTGTATCGGAGCTCAAGGTGCAGGCGACCGCTCCGTTAGCTAACTGGCTCCGCCCCCCAGAAAAAAGCTATTTTTTTAATAACATCAGCTACTTGTTCATAAATTTCTGTACTCCCCTGTATGTTAAATGAGAGTGCTTTTCCACTTGGGAATGGGATTAAAAATGAATTCAAAGTAAATTTCAAATGTAAGGTCAAATTAGTTATGATACTTTCAGTCCAACTATTCTTGCCTTTAGTAAATAGCCTTGTTAATACTTAGATCAGGGATAGACAACATTTGGCACTCCAGGTGTTGTGGACTACATCTCCCATATTACTCTTACAGCCATAACGCTGACAAAGCATCAGGGGAGATGACGTCCGCAATATCTGAAGTGCCAAAGATTGCCTACTCCGGCCAAGATTGTTATGATGGTATAGAGGTTTCTGCCCTTATTTACCAGTGTGAATTCTCTTCCTATTGTTAGGCTACAATAGAGGGAAAATGTATATTTCCAAACATAAATATTGCATTATCTGATTACATAATTAGGGTTTTATTAGCAAGTTTGTGTTAAAAGAGTGCATAGAATTAATAAAACAAAAAGTAACCATATATTTAATGTTTCTTGAGCAAAAGTAAATATTCAGTAATTAATATTCTCAGAATAAAAAGGAAAGAATTTGCATACCACAGGGTCTATGATAAATTACGGTGTATGAAGTCAGATGTTGTCATTTTGCTTGAAGCCCAGATTTCTATATTTCTAATTTTTGTTTTAGTTACCATATCCTATCATTCTTCATATTATTCTGTTCCCAGTCCTGCTATTTTTCAAATCTACACTAAGTGCTCTGAGCAGTGGAGTACAGTGGTGTATCCTGGTTTTGTGCTGCCCTAGGCATGACAAAACTCAGGCACCCCCTCCCCCCCACATCACTTTCCCCCTTACCCCGCCTTCTAAATACACACACACACATTCACTGACAGACACGCATACACTAGCTAACAGACACACACTCACTAACAGACACATACAGTCACTAGCAGAATTTTCCTTTTTTCAGGCCTTCTCTGTCAACTGGTTTCTACGAAAATGTAGTCTGTATTCATTGTAAAGCACAAACAATGGTATTACCATAGAAAAAAGGGCAAAATCTAGTGGAATAGTATAATAGCATATCTACTATACAGTTTCCGTAAATACAAATACTACAGTTTAATTATTTTGCTTAGACACCAAAGAGATTACATTGTCACAGAAGTGTCAGTTCACCAATTTGTGGTAAACTAGACATGTTGTAAGATTAAATTTATAACTCATTTTGTCCAGAAAGATGAGTTAGATGCATTTCAGTTTCACAATTCATATGAGTTTTTCAAATGAATAAAAGTAGCAAGTATTAATACAATGGTACCAATATTATGTAAACAAGTAGAATTGATTAGGAGTGCAAGTCATCTTGCGCATTCTTCATTGACTACCACCACCCAGAATAATTGCATTCAAAATTACAACCATTCACAAACACATAATCATTTAAAATTGCGTAGTGTTGTTGCGGTATAATAAAATTCAGATTTAGCATGTGACTGAGCATTACTATAAATTTACATATTGCCATGGGAAAGGTCCACATTGAAAATTTAGAAGCCTGGAGGAAGTCTAAAGAGGATAATACATTTTTTTTTGTATGTTTATAACCATTCTTGGACTATTTATACTCAACAAATTGTTATAACAACAACTGTCTATTAGACCTCTAGGCAACCAAGCAAATAAATTATTCTTCATTCAGTACAAAATTCTTTCAAAATGTACATCCAGGCCACATTTTCCAGTCGATTATCTATAGTATTCAACATTTCTGTTCTTTCCTTTTATTACCACTTTTATACCAAGTATTGTTTTATTATTAGATTTTGGATGTAATTATTACCTGTGAAAAATTAGAAGCCCTTTGGGGTATTAATGGCTTGTCTTGCTATTTTTAAAGGTCTCATTAGCATTTCTCATCGTATTATGTATGTTGCTCTGAGCCATTATTTAGTACTATAAAAGGCAATTTATCCTTGTTCACCCTGGGTGAATTATATCACTATCCAGAAAGTAAAGCTATATTTATCCCATATGGAAAAAAGTGGTAATATCGAATCATTCCAGATTTTATTCTTCTTGAATACATTGACTTTCTCCAAGCTTATTAAGAATGATAATAATGATAGTAATATTTGTGTTAGAGGAACATATTCTAAATCAGTGTATTCAAATATTATACTACATCTCCCGTACTCCAAAAACATTTGCAGTAAAACCAAGTGGCTAGTTTAAGACCTGAAGATTGACTAGGAGCTGGAAGTCTGGTATTTACCTTTCTGCTTATTTAAACCATTTTATTATTATGCTACAATGGGCAAATTATAAGTAAAGTTTATTCATTTTTTTTCCAGTCATGCCAACATATATAGGGCAAGGGAACTTAATTTCTATTGTGTACTAAGGGGTTTGAATATCGGAAGGATTGGGCATTCTTTGATGTAACAGCTATTGTTGTTTGCACTATAATTAATTTTTTTTATATTATTCTATAAGTGTGTAGGTGACTTTTGGACCAGACACACTCGGCAACTCCTGGTATTCTGATTAAAAAGTGTGACACATTAATGGGCTAAAGGATTTTGAACTCCAGTTTGGACATTAGCATCTAACTAAAAGGGCTCCTGTTATCCCCCACACTGAAAGGGGCCTGTAGGCACTATATTCATTGAATTTAATTGAATTGGTTATAGTGCCTGCAGTCCTCTGGCACTGTCCCTCCATTCAGTGTTAAGCCATTTTGGACTGATAGTTTAACACTGATAAGGGTCCCTGACCATGCACAGCTTGCCGCTAATGTAGGTATGGCTAAGGCAGAGATCCCAGAACTCCTTTTATACAAATTGATTCATACCAGCGGTCAGCTGATACTATTAGCCAGTTTGCTGCACAGGGTAATATGTCCTTATTAGCCCAAGCGGTACAGAGGGGATGGGCAGCTGGTTGCTCTCATTTAAAATTAAAACATTCTAAACTCTTTAACTCTGAATGTTAGGAAAGTGCCAGGAGTAGTGATGTCCCGAACGGTTCGCCACGAACGGTTCGCCACGGACTCATCATTGAGTAAACTTTGACCCTGTACCTCACAGTCAGAAGACACATTCCAGCCAATCAGCAGCAGACCCTCCCTCCCAGACCCTCCCACCTTCTGGACAGCATCCATTTTACATTCATTGTGAAGCTGCATTCTTAGTGAGCTGTCCAGGAGGTGGGAGGGTCTGGGAGGGAGGGTCTGCTGCTCATTGGCTGGAATGTGTCTGCTGACTGTGAGGAACAGGGTCAAAGTTTACTCAATGATGAGTCCGCGAACCGTTCGGCCAACCGTTCGGGACATCACAAGCCAGGAGTATAAAAACTGATTTAGGCAGAGTGTCTACAGTGCTTTAATATATTATTCCCCAAATTATTCAAGAAAACAAACCAAACATGATGGCCCACATGTCCTCTTTATTCTTTACTGATATCCTGTGATACACCGCACCAGGGCATGAGTATAGGGGGAAAATGGAATTTCGTAATTAGATAAACTCTGAAGCCAGCAGAAACACTATAAATATATTCATTACCACCCAAATATTAAAGGCTCTCCAGACTTTAGCTTGCTTAACTGCTGTATGTGTGAAAAGTTTGTCCATTTATATAAATTGTTTTTAAAGTGTGGCTTTCCATAGAAGTTTGCCTTTTATAAATTTAAGCATATTACACCTCCTGGTTGTCAATCAGACAACCGGTCCTTTTACTCAGCTCAGTGGAGATAAACTCAAGAGGCAGCCATTGCTCAGAGCTCCTGCCTTGCAAATACTTTTTTTTTTTGTAAATATGTCTTTATTTATTCGCGGTATAATGAGGCATTGTTATGGATACGCAGATCCTTACGATTAACACAGTAAGTATGAAGCAACAGTACAGAGAGCAATTATTACAGTTGAAAACATATATAAACCATGAAAGTGTAAAGTTTAGGGTTGTCATCTCGCAAGCCTATTAAGGGGGTAGAACCCGCTGATCTTGTTCTGTTACCATGAACATATATAGATATGTAGTTTCCCTCCTTGCTAGTGGCCGTAAAAGGGTGTCCTTGCATGTCTTTGAGTCCACCCCAGTAACATTAAGTCCCATAATCTATGGGAGGTCGCCTTTGGGTAGTTGGGAGGTGTCGTGGCGCTACAAACCTATTCCTTGAGTCAGAGGTTCCTGCATCCCTGCGTGTTAGGGAAAATATTACTAGGTCTATGCATAATTAGGTGGGTTTCATTTCTGAAACAGCGGTGATGTTGCGTGAAGGCGTGAGTAGATGAGACTCCCGCTTTCCAGTATGGGGTCAACTCTGCGGAGTACAAGCTTATCCCTTGCCATGCCTATCGACTGAAGGTCGATGGTCTCTGTCGGTGACTCTATTTCGTGAGAATCAGCAGTTTGTTCCTCTTTATGACTATTTGAGCGGGCTCATTATCGGGTTACTTATAACCGAGCTCGAGCGTTGTCTTGGTCTCAGGTCGCTGCGTGTTGTCCTATATTATCAGGCACTATGTGTGAGATCGTTGCGAGCTATCTAAGGTGTTTGTCTTGCGCGGTGTGTGAGTTTGTTAGGGGGTACTTTGTCTACGGTTGTGTGTTTGTGTGTGTTTCGAGGTGCCCGGCTGCCGGGTCCCGGGGTGTCCGAGGTCTGTGGCAACTAGCGGGCAGTCCTGTCTTGACAGCTCCCCTTCTCTGTCCGTAGTGTGTTGTGCATGTCCTCCCCTGTTCATTTTATATCGAGTGTTCATCCTGGGAATAGCCCGACTGAGTCCGGTATCCAGCTCCCCAGATCCCGGGGGCCCAGCAAGAGGGGGTAAGGGAGAAAGTAAAGGCAGGAGAAAATGAGCAGTAAAGGGGTAGGGGTTATGATCTAAGTTAAGTGGTATCCATGTCCCCTGCTGTCCCCATCCCGGCGACAGGTGCGTCCCCATTTTGCTGATAGCGGGTGATGTATAAGAACCACGGCGTCCACATCTCGGCGTGTCTAGTTCCTCGTCCCAACAGAGTTGCATGTGTTTCCTCCGCTCCCTGGATATCTTCTACTCTTCGAATCCATTCCTTTTTGGTGGGTGTTTCATTTGTTTTCCAGAGAGCTGGTATGTTGGCTTTAGCCGCATTAAGCAGGTGTCGTAGTATAGATTTCTTATACGACGGTATGGGTTGTGTCGAGATGTGTAGTAGTGCCAATTCCGCGTTCCACTCCGGTATGTCTCCCATGATGTGTGTCACTGTGTCCCTGATCATTTCCCAGTACGGGATGATGCCCCTGCACTCCCACCATGCCTTGCAAATACTTATCATTAAGGTACATTGGGAAGTCTGTGATTGGACAGCCACAGAAAGTCTGGGTGGGGTTGGAAAGGGAGGGATTGCAAAGGCTGCAGACAAGTGATCAGCAGCTTTAGCAAACTGTTTTTAGATATACCCCCAATGAAAATTGTATAATTAAATGCATGCATGTTTTCATTGGGGGTATTAATACTTAACTTTGATTTTATTTGTTTTTGCATTTGGGCAGTGGAGTGTCACTTTAAGCCTTCCAATGCCTCCAAAATCATTCAATTTCTTTGATATACTTGTGTGTCAAGTGTTCTATGACACATTTGAAACATACATCTATATCTTTTTTTTACCTGTTTGTTATGTTACTGTATCTTTAAGAAAATTAACCAATTATTTATATAGCCTTGGCAGGAAAATAACAGTGGTGTTTATAAAATAATATGCGTGTTGTTTTTTTTTTTTAAATATGGTGACCTTATATTCATAGAAACCTTTGTAAATGGTATACTAAAAAAATTATTTTAATCACTTTTATGTATGAAATACAATATTACAAATGTATGTAAGCTCTTACCTCAACTGTGTCTTTTTGTATTCTCTCATAAATTATAGAACATGTTTTGCAGAGTTTAGTATTAGAATCGCTACAATACCATGCAGGATGACTTTGTAAGCCTCTTGTCTAATTAGAGCTCTTTAATGCTAGAATAGCAAATTGAACCTGTGCATTAGGTATCCCTCCACACCGGCAGACAACAGCGGCAGAGGAGGAACAGAGGCAGAGCCAGACCCAGCGCCGTTGGACATCGGGGCTGGAATCAGGCAAGTGACAAAAGGGGGAGGGAATAAAACTTTGTATTCCTAGCACTATAATTTGCATTTAAAGGACCACTCTAGGCACCCAGACCACTTCAGCTTAATGAAGTGGTCTGGGTGCCAGGTCCTTCTAGGGTTAACCCATTTTTTCATAATTATAGCAGTTTCAGAGAAACTGCTATAATTATGAATGGGTTAAGCCTTCCCCCTAATCCTCTAGTGGCTGTCTCATTGACAGCCACTAGAGGCGCTTGCGTGCTTCTCACTGTGAAAATCACAGTGAGAGCACGCCAGCGTCCATAGGAAAGCATTGTAAATGCTTTCCTATGAGACCGGCTGAATGCGCGCGCAGCTCTTGCCGCGCGTGCGCATTCAGCCGGCGGGGCGTAACGGAGGCGGAGAGGAGGAGGAGAGCTCTCCGCCCAGCGCTGGAAAAAGGTAAGTTTTTACCCCTTTCCCCTTCCAGAGCCGGGCGGGAGGGGGTCCCTGAGGGTGGGGGCACCCTCAGGGCACTATAGTGCCAGGAAAACGAGTATGTTTTCCTGGCACTATAGTGGTCCTTTAAATGCATTAATGATTAGGCATACTGTGCCTGAAGTTTGTTCATAATAATATTTCAAAATACTGGATTTGTTACTGTGTTTGCAATAATCATTAAAAGGACAAAAAAAAAAATAGTAAAAAATAGTAAAAAAAAAAAAAATAAGATCAACGTTCCCCCCTTCTAACCTTGCCCAGATTTTCTGAGGTTGTTCAATCACAGACTTCCCAATGCAGCTCAATGAGAAGTCTGTGCAAGGCAGGTGCTCTGTGCAATTGTCTGTCTCTTGTGTTTAGCTCCAGTGAACTAAACAACCAGGAAGTAACAGGAACAGCTGTCCGATTGACAGGAAGGAAGGTGTAACAAGATTAATTTAGAAAAATGGCGATTTCTATTGAAAGCTGCTCTTTTTGTAAAATAAAAAAAAAGGAGGACACACTTTTCAGCAAGCTAAAGTGTGTTGCGGGTCTGATGTGTCCCTTTAACATTGTTATCCTAAAATAAATAAAAAATATCATCAAAGTGAGGTATAAACATGTTGATAGTCATTTTATAGTGTGATGGAACATACCAGGGGTTTAGGAGAAAAATCTTATATAAAGATGAAACTGGATTTTGCCTTAATGGCCTCATTAACGGAAAATTCAACAACCGAGGAGTTGAGAACCTTTCATTTCAGATATCATAGAGAATATAAAACTAATTACCTTGGTACTGTCGTCAATTCTTCAGATATGAAAAGGACATTTAAGGACTTGTTAATCCACATGAGTATTTAGATAAATTACTTTCCAACATGAAATTAATTATTCTGTCATTAAAGGCATGGCTTAATGTAATTATATAATTGATGTAATATTTGATAAATTATTTTGTGAGCAAACTGGAATCATTTTAACTACGTGTTTGGATTTTATATCTACAATAAACACATAGTCATATGACATACTTAACCTTCATTTTTGATTCATTATACAGAGATGTATTAAAAAAAATTCTGGAAAATATAAATAGAAAAAAAGCATTATACTAATATCTCTACCTCTCTCCGATTTCCTATATATATATATATATATATATATATATATATATATATATATATATATTTATGTAATTAAAACCTCCTGTCCATGCTCTCACAGCGCAGAGGGCACACATGCACTCTGAGCCAGTGAAAGGCTCAAATGCTGCTCAACGAGACACATTTGATTGGATCACAGATGATGCGGCGTTAAGACAGATGGGGAGTGGAAATGAAGAATCAAAGTCCATCTTAATCTATTTTTTAGTTGGGTTTTTTTGTTTGTTTTTTAAGAAATAAGGGCAGTGGACATTATCAATAGTGCCTAACAGTGCAAAATAAGGCTTAACAAACTTTAACAAAAAGGGTTACTGTAACCATTTTATTTACAGCAATTTACAGTGATGCTTACTCACAGACTGAGTTATACCAGTGTTTCTCTTCAAGTAATCATCAGCACAGTAAAGAAATGATTTTCAGGTATACGTGATGGTAAAAAGAATCATGTACAAAATAAATAAAAAAATATAAGATACAGAGGATGTAACTGCAAAACCATTAGGGATAAAATTAATTACATGCACCACTGCTGAGAGATTAGAGATTGTCACTGTATCCTTTCTGCACAAGAAAAAAAGCAGATCTGAAAGAAAGAGACCCTCATCTTAGCAGACAAAGGAGCAATTTCACAGAGGAAAGAACGACACTGCATTCTTTTGAATTGCGTTTTTTTATCACATTAATTTCAAATTATATATAGGGTTAATTCTCTCTCACTCCTTACTCTAACCCTTACCATAGGAGTAAGACTTAACGGGTCATTCTAGACCCCTAAAGTACTTTAGCTTGATGTGTGAAGAGTGTGTCCTCTTTTTCTTCATTTTGCAAGAAGTGCAGATTTCAATAGAAATAGAATAACCTGGTTACACTCTCTCGACTTTCAAACTGACAATGGGTGATATTACTTCCTGGTTTGGCTAGCTCAGTGGAGCTAAACTCAAAAGGCAGCAATTGCGACTTATTCCTACATTCTGTGAGTGCATCATCTCAGCGTGTCATACATACACTGTTATTTTGCTTTCTCATTTTTTTTAGGTTTACAACTGTATCCCATTGTGCCATATTTTCTACATTTATCTGTCAGGTACCCACCTGGGAGGGTTACCTTGGGAAGCTGTCGGTTTATATATTAAGTTATATTTGTCTTTTTTCTTTTATATATTTTCAAATGGTGCCTGCCTAGCAAGTGCTGAGAGCCGCCACATAATTAACCCTCACACTGCCGAGGGTGTTTGCTGACTGCTAGTGCTGCCAGATTACAAATTGTTCTTCAAATTATCAACTCAAAAAATTGCAAAACGTGCATTCTTCCGAAAAAAATTGGTTTCTCATTGGCCACCATTCGATCATTGATAAATCTCCGATTCCGGTGCTGTAGATTTATTTTGATGCAGAACTCACTCATCCAACTAAGAATCATCTGGAGTGACCGAATGCTGACCACATTTAGCTTTAGTAAATATGAGAATTGCTAACGCGGTTGTAAAATTGTTCATTTTCAACGGATTTTATTCAATTGGATGAAATACGATGTTCAGTGAATAACCTCATCATCTGTCTGCAACCAGGTTGTGAATTAAAAGCAGCTCACTCACTGCTGGGCTGTGACTGTGTTCATACTTTAGATAGGAAGTCTTTATAGCATGAGGGGGTATGGCTATGTTGGCAGGCTTATTCTGCAAAACAGATTTTTTTTTGTGCAAAAACTATAGAAATTTGAGCATGCAACAAAATACAGCATACTAATAAAGCCTCCATCTATCAAACGCTTTACAGTTGTATTGGTGCCCAGAGTGTCCCTTTAAACACATTAACATTTATCTACTAAACACCAAAGTATAATGACAGAAAAAGTGAATTGCAAAATTTAGCCAAAAATAGTCAAGCTATGGCAAAAGGATTGCTAGATATTTTATTCTAGATGTTATTTTGCTTAACCCCTTAAGGACCAAACTTCTGGAATAAAAGGGAATCATGACATGTCACACATGTCATGTGTCCTTAAGGGGTTAAAGTAACACTATTGGGTAAGGAACACAAATATATATTTCTGACCCTATAGTGTTAAAACCATCATCTAGCCGCCTTGGTCCCCAATCTTACCTTTATTCCAGTCTGCTGCTGCTGGCTCTGCCCCTAAACTACCTGCTTGGCTGATATCATGAGAAGTGGTGTTCTGAGCCAATCACAATGCTTTCACATAGGAAAGTATTGGATTGACTGAGACTGTTAAGTAGGCAGATCAGGGGCAGAGCCAGCACAAGCCAAACACAGTACTGGCCAATTAGAATCTCCCCATAGAAATGCATTGAATCAATGCATCCCTATGCAGTATGAATGTGTAGACTACCGGCACACAGCAGCCCAGCCCATTTTCTTCCCAGCTGCTCATTAAAATCTCTGTAAGAGGTGCTGCTTATTACCATTACCATCAGGATACTAGTATGTGGGAGGAAGTTTGAAGTGGGAGGAGCAGGTGACTGCACATCTTGCAGTGGGAGGAGCAGGTGACTGCACGTCTTATCCAAACACAAATCATTATTTACAATAAGATAAGAGGGTCCTTTTGAAGGTGATGGGATTCTCAGTTTCTGCAAGGGGAGCCCTTTGGCTTAGATGGTGGGGTGCAGATGTATCCTCAAAAAAAACTAATGCCCCCAGGCCTCAACATCAGGGCACCACAAAAAAATAGAGGTGTTACAGGTCGCTGGCGACCTGGGCAAACATCAAACCGATGCACTCCACACAATACATTGACTCAACTTCCCCAGCACTCGCCCCCCTCCCCTCTGCCCCCGAAATACACTAAGGTCACAAGAAATAGTAGCCATCATTGTAGCGTTCTACACCTAGACTGTCACTAATACCCCACTCCCTTGTGTTGCAGGATTAGAGACGGAAAAGACACTTATTGCACTATCGAAGGGACCACAACCCTGACAATCCTTAAGCTTTTAGGGTGTGAAGTACCACCTCTGACAACTACCTACTGTGAAGCAATGACCGTGAATTATAGACTGAGTGGCATGGTGTGGAGTCATACAGGGCGCCAGGGTAGGCTGAGCGTTGGACCCGCTAAGCCTGACGAATTAGCACATTGGAGTATAAAATAAACATGTGTCGCCATCCAGTACTGCATGAATATGTACTAATCATCTCAACGAATGTTATGTACCTGAAACTGACAACTGTGTTGATCATATCCTCCCCCTCCCCTTTTTGTATTCTGTATCCCATTTTACTTTTCAGAAAATGAATAAAACTTAAAGAAAAAGAAAAACGAACTAACGCACCCTTCCATTCTCAGAAGAAGTCTTTTTCGGAAAACCATTAGAGCTAGGAATTAAGAAAGCAGCAGATGTTAAGCAGGTCTTCCTTCCACAAGGTAGAAAACCTAAAAGAAAACATTCCTATAGAGATCCGCCATCATATAGAGGGAGTAAAGGTTATAGACCAGGACAGGAGTAAACACTATCTGGAGAAGTGGACATTCTGGTAAATCAGTCAGATACAAGGCTCCATCTACTTCCTTTCGCTCTAAGCAGTTCTGAAGGTGTCTTCACCTAGGCTCCTTTGGTAGGTGCCAGACTAAGGTTTTTCCAGAAGGCCTGGGCCTGGACGCAACTGCAGATAAAATAAGATATTTAATACCGTCACTTTAAGAAAATATAATTTATTTAAATAAAGGAAAATTTACTTTGGCAGTCTTTTGCAGCAAACATGTTTGGAATCTTGTTTCAGATTTGCAACACAAGAATATAGCAATTATAAAAATAAGGAAATGCTTAATCAGCAGCAAATATAGTCCTAGTGACTTCAATGAGGAATGCTTAATTAGAAGTAAGTAGTATAGTCCATGAGACTTCAATAAGGTTTCCAAGCAGGTGACTCCTGTAGTAAAAAGTATCAGTCTCTTAATATAAAGAAATAACTTGGTAATGAATTATCCTGGTATGTGAAGTGGTTGTAGTTAGTAGGCTCCAATAGCAATAGTTAAAGGGACACTCCAGGCACCCAGACAACTCCTGCCCATTGTAGTGGTCTGGGTGCCAACTCCCACTACCCTAAACCTTTCAAGTGTAATTAGTGCAGTTTTTCATAAACTGCACTAACTGCCTAACAGGGTTAAGTCCTCCTCTAGTGGCTGTCTATGAGACAGCCACTAAAGAAGCTTCCGGGTTCTTAAAACACTTTTAGTGTTTTAAGAGATGCTGGATGTCCTCACTGCTTTCCTATGGGGCGGTGTAATGCTCGCACGCGGCCGTTGTCTTGTGCTCAGCAATTGCCGCGCATGCGCATTAGGTCTCCCCCGCTGGCTGACGTCGGCAGGGGAGGAGAGTTGGCTGAGCCTTACCAGCGCCAAAGGACATCGGTGCGGGATACAGATAAGTCACTGAAGGGGCTTTAACCCCCACAGCAACCTGGGATGGGAGGTGGGAGGGAGAGGGGACCTGCAGTGCCAGGAAAACTGTTTGTTTTCCTGGCACTGGAGAGTCCCTTTAATAACATTGAGTAATTGGCAATTGATATTTCAAATAGATATAACAAGTAGAATCTCAGAGGCAGACTTTGGATAACCTTTTATCCTACCCAGAAACTTGTGGCTAGAACCAATTAGTGAATACAATCATAGAATAACTTATCTTTCCTTAATGATGATGAGAGTTTAAGTCATTCCAGTGTAGACTGATTTATGGTTCCTTGAAGTAACTGAAGAGATGAAGGAATCCGAAGTTAAGGCTATTTCTTGTGTGGCAGAGTAGAATGGAGCATAGCCAGGAACAAAGCCAGATGGTCAGTACACAGGAATTCAAATGAGCAAGGTAATGCAGGGAAACAGCAACCGTGTAGTAAGAAGCAACAGCACATCAACCACAGGAGATTGACAGAGAAAGATTGATTGAGCCTCTGAGATCAGGTGCAGCTTCCTTTTAACTCAGGAAGGGATGACATCACAAGCATATGGGGCCTGATCGTTACATGTCAATCTGGCTTGAATTAAATATGGAGGAAAATCCAAACAATGTGGGGGAATCCTGACACTTGAAAATAATTTTTTTGTTTAATGGAATCCCTTATTTCAATCATTCCAGTGGTACATCAGAAAGATCGGTTGATTTCAATAGATCTCCAGGACATATTGATGTTCCCATAGCCATTCCACATAAGAGATTCCACAGATTTTGTATAAACAAAGAACATTTTCAATTCCGAAAATTCCTTTTGGGATCAGCACTGCTCCTAGGACATTTGCCAAGATACTAATTACCATCATTGCACTGCTGAGAAAAGAAGCGGTAGCAATTTTCCACAACTGTGAAGGAATGCACCTTTATTCCAAGGCTCAAGCTTGTAGGTGCCATAAATGGCTAGCATATATTAAAATTGACTAACTTGGACTCATGTAATGCTTTGTGTTTAAATGAACTTTGTCCTCTATTAGTTCTTCTTCCCCGTAAAATGTAGCCCCCACTGGAGTACTTCTTGTAGACTGCTTATCTTGTGACATTTAGAAATATGTCTCTTCTTACATTCCTTTCCTATGACTGTTTAAAAACAGTAAATATGTTTTGCACGTAAGCACGTATCCCCCACTGTATAAAAGTAATTGCCCCCAATTAAAGCTAAGAGCAATACGTCTGGATTCACAACTATCATGTGTCGTGTGCCTTATTGCTTCTCCAAGCGCTTGAATTGATTTGGGTTCACTTGAACATAATTAAAGGATGATTTAGCCTCGACACGACCTAGATCATACTCTGGTAGTAGCCCTGGAATATGATATCATGATCCTTCATCATTCTATGGTATTAAAGACTCTTGCCCAATATGGGTGGTTGGTCAATTAAGAAAAAAGCCAGCTTCAGCTTTCAAGAGAATTGATCTTCTTAGAAGCGCATTTCAACACTCCCTAAGGTTTAGCGAGTCTGTCTCATGAAAGGAAATTAAGGGGAGAAGGACCCTTCCCATGGTCCCTCTCTTGTCTCCAACGATTCAGACGCCGGCTGCAGTAACTCCGCCCCTTTTTATGACACGGCATGTACGTGCTGACGTCATGACGCAGATGACGTTGCGGCCCGTCAAAATGTTAGAATTCTAACATTTTGGGGGTGTGGCTATCAATTAAAGGTGTAACATATAAAAAGAACATTCAGGGAATGGATCATTGCCCTTTTGTGGTTTCTGTTTACAGTTCCCAAGAGTGCGTTGTATTTCTGTGTCTATTTTGGTATTTTTGATCTCGGCTTCCTCCTGACTATTCTCTGCTCTGTTCTCCCTGACTCGGCTACTGTTTTTCGCTCCCCTAATTTCTGGCTTCCCTGACTCGGCTTGTCCCTGACCATTCTCTATTCTATAACGTATAACCTGGCCATTCTAAGGACCTGTAAATGTTACCTAATCTATTATCATATTTATTGTGTGTTGGGTCACTAGGTATCGTGACATAGGCACACTTTCCTCCACAATCAACCTAATTAGATGGGCACAGTGGAACCTTCGGCCACTTCAGGATTTTTTTCTGAGGCACTTTAATCCAGGATCACAAGAATGGGAGATGAACTTACCGATTCCAAGACATCTAAAGATGGACCTTCAATGGTGGTTATCATGGCAGAATCTATCCAGGGGTTTCCCATTAAAGGATATAGAATGGCTAGTAATCACTACAGATGCCAGACAGACAGGAGTGAGAGCACACCTGGGCAAGCACTTTGTTCAAGAACTTTGGCCTCTTCAAACTCGCCACCTTCCATCAAATATCAGAGAATTGAGGGGGGCTTTCAGGGACTTGATTCATTTTCAACCACTTCTACAGAATCAGTAGATACAATTTAGAATAGACAACAAAGCTGCTGTTGCATATATCAATCATCGAGGAGCAATGAGGAGTCGATCCCTGATGAGAGAAATTCAACCCAAATTGACATGTGCTCAGGAGAATGTGGAAGGTTTATCCACTGTTTATCTTCCTAGGAAAGAAAACACAATAGCAGGCACAAAGTACAAGAAACAGAGTTGCACCTCTCCAGAAAGGTGTTCCAAAGATTTGTGCAGAGGTGGGGTCTTCACCAAGTAGATCAGGCACAAAGTACAAGAAACAGAGTTGCACCTCTCCAGACAGGTGTTCCAAAGATTTGTGCAGAGGTGGGGTCTTCCCCAAGTAGATCTAATGGCCACAGCGAAGAATGCACAAGTTTCACCTTTATTTCAAGGAGATTTCATCCGAAAGCCATAGAACAAGATTCCTTGTTAGTAGAATCACCATTCCAGCTGGCATATGTTTTTCTTCCTATTCCACTCATCCATTTAGTCCTGAGGAAAATCTCGAGGGAGTCGTGTAGGGTAACTGCAATCATTCCCTCCTGGCTTTGTTGCCCTTGGTTTCCTCTCCTAAAAAGGTTAATGATAGATCAACCATGGGAAATTCCACTATACAGGTTCTTTCAAACATGCAGAATCTCACAAACTCAGGCTGCATGCATGGATCTTGAAAAGCAATCCTTGATGGATTGACAGAAAAGGTAGCCTTAACCTTGATGTGTTCCTGGAAGAATTCAACCTCCATCACATATCATAACATCTGGCAAGTATTTGCATCATGGGCTAACACAGACCAGGCCATCAAAAGTCCATTCATTTGAGAAATTTTAGGATTTCTTCAGGCTGGGTTATATAGGGGACCCAGCATAAATACACTGGAAGACCACTGTTCTGCTATCTGTAACGTGAATATACCCCAACTAGTGATGTCGCGAACCCGAAATTTTCGGTTCGCGAACGGCGAACGCGAACTTCCGCAAATGTTCGCGAACCGGCGAACCGCCCGAAACGCCATTGACTTCAATGGGGAGGCGAATTTTAAAACACACAGGGACTCTTTCTGGCCACAATAGGGATGGAAAAGTTGTTTCAAGGGGACTAACACCTGGACTGTGGCATGCCGGAGGGGGATCCATGGCAAAACTCCCATGGAAAATTACACAGTTGATACAGAGTCTGGTTTTAATCCATAAAGGGCAGAAATCACCTAACATTCCTAAATCACAATGGATATGGATTGACACCTGACATATGACATATTGACACCTTGACATATGGATTGACACCTGTCCTCAGAGCCCCTGATGCACACGGACACAGAGCAGAATAGAGACTGGTCCCCCTACATAGGGTCACTTGGCAGATATGGAATGACACCTGTCCTAAGGATCCCTGATACACACTGACACAGAGCAGAATAGGGACTGTTCCCCCTACATCGGGTCACTTGGCAGATATGGATTGACACCTGTCCTAAGGTTCCCTGGTACACACTGACACAGAGCAGAATAGGGACTGGTCCCCCTACATCGGGTCACTTGGCAGATATGGATTGACACCTTGTTACAAACTGCTATTTGTAGCGGGCCCTTTAAATGGCAAATTGCCCTGCTTCCCTGGGTTGTGGAGAAGCCTACTTGCCAGCCTCCTCCCGCATGACTATGGCCCCTGGGAGATTGTGAAAATGTATGCACTTTTATTTGGTGTGTATGGCCCTTTAAGACTGTCGGTGGGCATATTGGGGCTTATGGACTCTTTATGTGACTGGTGCTGGCCCTTTAAACACCTTTTTTGGGACATCAGGAAGATTGGGACACTGCCCCTTTAAGGCCGTGTCCCCAGACTTGTTGGGGACACGGCCCCTTTAAGACGGTGTCCCCTGTGTCCCCAGACCTGGTGCAAACCCTTTGTGCCTGCCTTGCTATTTCCCACTTAGTTCAGTAAATGGGAAATTATTTCAGCTGCAGAGACTAAGTCCCATTCAGCGATGGGACTTAGTCTTTTTTTCAGCCGTTTTTTCAGCCTTATTTCAGCTGCAGAGACTAAGTCCCATTCGCGATGGGACTTAGTCGTTTTTTCAGCCTGAAATAGACCGACCTCACAGCCCAAATCTATGGAACTGTTTTGGGCAGGAAAATGTGCTTGCGGTCGGTCATAAAGGGACCTCCAGCTAACTTTTTAACCCCTGGATGGATTTGGCTGATTTTGGTTATGTTTATGTTTTAAGTGTGCTGATTCCAAATATGTAATTATGAAGATGGGATGTGTAGTTTTAAAGTTACAGGGTATGGCTAAAAACTGTATTTTACTGCCTGTGTTTAATTATGTTAATCTCTTCCCAAACGTCATTTCGTTCAAAGTGGAGAGAATGTTAAAAAAAAATATTTTTGTTCGGAGTGTGAGAAATGCTTTTCAGCCGCTTCTAATCATAAGCATCATTTGAGGAGCCATACAGGAGAGAAACCTTATTTGTGGTGTGTTTAGTATTGTTCTGATCAGTTTAATACCTTCCGCGTCTCCTATCAGTGGGCGTGTATATGGCAGCCATTTTAGGAACCGTACACCTGGGACCCGAGCAAGGTCACCTCGTTCAACAAGCGACAACATTTGTCCCTGGAAAACTATCCTGGACATTCTGTACAATTTGTATGGATATGGCAGTGATTTCTGTAACAGGGAGATGGAAGAAGATGCTTGGTCGGTCCTCTTAATTCAAATTTGGGGCACTGCACGGTCAAGCTAATGTGCCACCAGATAAGAGTGGTGTGTTTAGTATTGTTCTGATCAGTTTAATACCTTCCGCGTCTCCTATCAGTGGACGTGTATATGGCAGCCATTTTAGGAACCGTACACCTGGGACCCGAGCAAGGTCACCTCGTTCAACAGGCGACAACATTTGTCCCTGGAAAACTATCCTGGACATTCTGTGCAATTTGTATGGATATGGCAGTGATTTCTGTAACAGGGAGATGGAAGAAGATGCTTGGTCGGTCCTCTTAATTCAAATTTGGGGCACTGCGCGGTCAAGCTAATGTGCCACCAGATAGGAGTGGTGTGTTTGGTATTTTTCTGATCAGTTTAATACCTTCCGCGTCTCCTATCAGTGGACGTGTATATGGCAGCCATTTTAGGAACCGTACACCT